>OX376071.1:17500000-18125000 GCA_947361185.1 Charanyca ferruginea | reverse complement strand
GTAGGGGGGGCAGGGGGTTAGGGATGGGGTTAGGGGGTCAGGGGGGGGTGTAGGGGGGTATGAGGGTAGGAGGGGTGGGTGGGGTAGGTGTAGGTACCTATGTATATATAATATATATAAAATGCTATGCGATAGCTTTACCGCGGCAGTCCCCGAGTGCCACAGTGTTTTTTTTTAAACTGTCTTTTAGAAACTAATTATACATGAGAGAACCATTTAAACCATATAACAAGACATGCATATTTTAGAGTCTCGACTTTGAAGTATTTTTGCCACTACATAATTTCAAGGCGTTAATATTTTACAGCGTATTTTATTAAAAGTATTTTAAGCAGGCAAAATCAGTAAAAAAGTACTTTATTAAACGTAGTTTAATAATGTTTAGCCGGCCAATGAACTAGCGTAGTAGTAGTACCTCAGTCAGTGGTGCCGGCCGCGAATAGCATCACGCCATTTTTACCCGTGGGTGTCGTAGGATGCAACAAAGGGATATTGACCAGAGGATGGGCAGCAGCGTCCTTCTGAGTACCATAATATCTGTTGGTATTGCCGACATGCATCGGCCAAGCATGGTGATTACGGCTGAAGCCCCCTCCTTGGGGAGACCTATGCCCGGCAGTGGGCATCTAAAGGTTGACACGACGATGATCATGATGATTCAACTTTTAATAAAATACTTTTTTTTTACTGTTCCGTTAGTCTGGTGATCGCAAGCTCGGCTGCTTAGTTTGTGGTTCTGGGTTTGATTCATATGTCGGGTAAAGGGTAATTCAGATTTTCCTTTAATTTCCCAGTAGCAGTTCGAAGTTAGAATGTGAATGGTGTGACATCATCGTATCTTGGAAAGCACGTCAAGCCGTGAATCCTGTGCCTGCTCTCTCCCCGGCCGATCAGAACTGCCATCGGACGATGAGAATAAGGGAAGAAGGAGTGCATCTGAATTTGCAAACACGTATTTAGTCTAGTCTCCATTATCTTAGGCCGCCTAAACCAACGTTCGGTCAGGAGAAAATAGTAAGCATAAACCTCGTAAAGGCTGAGAAGGATAAAGAAATTAAGTATCTTGACTTGGCTCACGAGGTTGTCGACATGGAAGACGTCGACGACGACGACGACTTCGGCAGTCATTGTGCCGATAGTCGTGACGTCAAATGGAATCATTTTCAAGAGCCTCGGCCAACATCTGAGGAGTCTCTTGTTGGGCGGCTGGCAAGGTCTTGATTCAGAAAGCGGTAACTACTCTTGGTCACTTGGCCAGTTGAGAGATTTTTCTCTCAGGAGCCCTGACCACCGGTAGCTTGGACCCTGTTCTCGACACCGGTGGCCTACTATTTTTTTTATATTTTTAAATGTTTTAATTTTTTACCAAAATTTGTTTTTTAACGAGAATAACAATAATCTTTGTTCATGAATATGAGACAACCATACAGAGTACTCGTAACTTAATAATAAATCCAAAAGTCCAAAAAATCATTAAAAGTTACTTTTACAATAAAATTTAGGCAGGTCAACAGGCGAATATAAAATGGTAGATTGTAAAATGGTTTGATTGTCTTTGGACTGATTCGCCCTATCCCCTCGTAAGTACTAGTATAAAACTGTATCACGAGGCTGTACTGTCAGCAAAGTAGGCTGCAGCGATCACTAATCCTGCGACTACTGCCAAGTTCTTGCCCAAGTTCCACTAAGAACGCCAATCAAACCAAAGAGGACCACAGCCTAACAACTGGTTCAAGTCTATCAACTTTACTTGAAGCGGATTTAATCCAAGTATTCTACGTACCTACCTATTAATCTTAACACAGTTAGATAATACGGTATTCAGCCTCTGATTTACTTGAGCGAAATTTAATAAGTGATGTAACTTAGGTACGAGTATCTTCGTAACTTTAACGAACTCACGTGAACTTAACTTGAGATGGTGTAAGCAAGAAATAAACCATGCAGAAGTACCAATGCAAAGCAAGCCTCCGTTTCGCTGCCGAAAACTGGATCATACCAGTATTTTCGTACATTTACTCCGCAAATGTGCGAAACTGGCACACAAATCATTAAAACCCTTACTCATCATCTGCCTAGCCTTATCTCAACTATGTTGGGGTCGACTTTCAGTCTAACCAGATGCAGCTGAATGCCAGTGTTTTACATGGAGCGATTGCCTATCTGACCTCCACAACCCAGTTGCTGGGTAACACGATACCCCTTAGTAAGACTGGTTGTCAAATTTTATAGCTTTTTACTACCTATAGCGACTGTCAAAGATCTACGAATGACGGCCGGGACCACGGAGGAGTCTCGGTATGATATGGATGGTTACCCGTCCACTGACCGACCGCGGCAAGCGTAGCTTAACAATCGTGACCGGACGATACGAACGGCATTTACTTAGCCACCAGCTGAATCAGCCCTCCTTTAAAACCCTCACTAAACACTCCAATATTAATACGAGCGAAGAGTTTGTCTCACTGATGATGGCAAGTGTGTTCAATCACTCGGATTCTTTGTCATGTTTGCGAACGGGTGAGGTTAGTTGTGATCTTTTATCTGCCTTGGCTTTTATCTTTTATTGTTTTATTAATATCTTTACCTAGATTGTTATCTGTATGAGAAGAAGAAACCTTTTCCCTATAGTTGGAAAATAATACGCTGGTACTCTTATTATAGATTGTTATCATAATGGAATCTGACGAATGTGTACTTCCCGACATTTAAGTAAACTCTACGATAAATCTATTCTTATATTGTTCGGAATAGAATTTCTCTAAAATCTCCATTGTGGTATTAAAGTCTTAATGTAACTTAACTTCTCTTTGTGTTAGCCGTGTTAATAATGCTTCTCTTCGGAATTAACTACCTACCTACAGGAATTGTTAGCGCTTTGCTTTGTATATTTTTATTTTGTTTGGTTAGTTTGGTAGTTAACGGTTGCAGTAAGGCTGTGGTCACATTTGTACACATTTTGAAGTCTTGTTAATTTTGTTCAAAGTCAAAGTCAAATCATTTATTTAGATTTGGCCTTTAAAATGCACTTTTGAACGTCATATAAGAAAAATTGAATTTAGTTGCCCCTTCCAAAAAATAGTTTCGTTTGGAGAAGAATGAACAAGAATTCCATAATTACTATAATTCTTGTATGTGTAAAATAGTGTACAACTGTTCTCTAGCTTTGGGGTCGCGGCTTATTACGATATGTGGAAAAGAGACGTTTTATAGTGAGTGTGCAACTGTATATGCAGATGTCTTGAGTAACGACTGACCTTAATGTGTGGGTCAGTTTAGTGGTTTGAGACGAAATATCAGCCGATTGCAGTCCACTGCTGAACGTAGGTCTCCCCCAGAGATTGCCAACCAACCCCGGACTTGGGCGGCTCGCATCAATCCGCTGCCAGCCACTTTCTTCAAATCGTCGGTCTATCGTCCCGCAGGGCGTCCCACACTACGTTTGCCCAAACGCGGTCTCCACTCTAAAGGTGCGTACGGATTAGAGGCCTGAGGCACGCACGGCTCGCCCTGTTGCCTCAAGTGCGTACGCGCTTCAGCCGAGGCGTGCCTTCACGAGCCGTGCGTGGCGAGGCTGCGCATCCCGAGGCTGCCTCTAATCCGTACGTACCTTAAGACTCGCTGTCCATCTGCCGTCTGTGCGTGCAGATATGGTCCACTTTTACTTCCAACTTGACTTACTTAGCTTATAATCCTATAAACTAAGGTAGAGGGCGTCCACAGCTGTAGTCTTCAGTTAAGTCTTGAGCTTCACCTCAGTCCACGTCATTCCGATGCTCGTTACATCTGCCAATATGTTAGGACGGCGACGCTAAGTTTGTCAAGCATGGCCACACTTTCTTGAGTATTCCAATCTTAATCTTGTTAGGGAATTTGATAGGAATCCTTCCTTTCATTCTACGACATATCAGATGCACCTCTAAGGTGATGATAAACATTACGAACCTAGTATTTCTATTTCAAAAACCAATCTGTCACTATTACACTCCCAAGTACAAAGATAGCTTGATAACAGTTAATAACGTGTGCAATCTTATTTTAGATGCCACGATAGTACCAAAAGGGAATTAGTACGGGGATCACGTCGAGCACAGCAAGATAACCAGCACTGCAGTGTCCAACGTTATCTCTAATTAAAAATAAACTAACTTTTATATGCTAGTTTTTATGTCGTGTTACGCGATTGTGTAAGCGAAGTGGGTACAAAAAAAGGTAAAATGTAAATTTTATGTATTTTTTTATATTTCCATCTGACTTGTGTGGTTTCATAGGGAATGATTAGTAAATAATATATATATTTGTAAAAAATATTATTAAAATCTCTTACGAGCACCGCGACTGACACTTTTAATCTTTAATCATCTCAAGTTTTTATTTGCAAAGTAACCATATTTTATAATATTAAATTAAACAAAGGACTCATATAAGGAATCTCGAAAAATAGTCAGCAGTTCGCTTAATTTTGTTGAGTAATACGAACATAATTGAGAGATTGTTAGATTGTTTTTTTTTTGGAGTATTTGATTTTTTTAGGGGAATTTTAGTTTGGTCCCATAGTAAATTTGATTACTTTCCTGAGTACACACTCCCTTAAACTACCTCACTCGGTTCCCCCTAACGTTTCTGTATCCAATTAGTAGTCAGAAGCCAGAAAGTGTGACAACCAGTCTTACCAAGGGGTATCGTGTTACACAGTAACTGGGTTGTGGAGGTCTGATAGGCAGTCGCTTCATGTAAAACACTGGTATTCAGCTGCATCCGGTTAGACTGGAAGCCGACCCAAATATAGTTGGGAAAAGGTTAGGCAGATGAATAGGTACTATCTCATTATTGTCTCACTGCATGGCAAATGCCTCTATTTCTACTGAGATGGCATTTATGACCACAGCTCGCTTAAGGCGAATGGGAGATTTTAGATTCATAATGTTATTTCCATGATTCCGTACGTTTTCCTTCACTGATGGCAATGATGCCCAAGATAAACTTAGAAAGTACATGTAAATTAGAAAATTGGTAGCTGTCCGTACCCGGTTGGCACCATACAATGTCTTGCAACAAAACATTTTCATTATAGGAACACAATTAATTGACGTTAAATTAACGTCTTCTAACTCGTGTACTGTATGTATATTCTGTTACAATCTCCCTCGGTGAACACCTAGGTGAAGTGAGCTGTCATCCGTCCCAATGCAAGGGATTGACAAAGCAGACGGACGGATGACAGCTCACTTCACCTAGGTATTCACCGAGGGAGATTGTAACAGAATAGCTCTACTGAAGTTTAAAAATCAGTCTTTATAATTCTCATTAGCTTTGTAGTCTTTTCCTTTTTATTTTGAGTCCAAAACTTATTCTAAATTCAAAGAGTTCTTGATAAGATGGATTTCGTAAAGAGGTCTTACAAATTGACGTGTGTAAGGAGGAAGGTGATTCCGGAAAATATAAAGACGGTAGGGTAGATACACAAGAATGTTTTGCATAGATTGTATCAAAAGAGTTTTTATATAAATTGAATGGATTTGCGCAACATTTCTATTTAGTCATAATTAACATCGCAAAACAATTTTCATAGCAAGCAGGTGAGTTCTTGATGTTAAACATTTAATATGAATATGATGATGATCATGTTGAATAATTTAATTATTGTCGTACGTGGAAGTCATAATATTTAATGAAATCTTTCATAACATGCTGGACATTTATATACACGTGATCAATATTTAATAACATTAAAAAGACCATTGGCAACTAAATCAACTGGAAGAAATATCGGTAAAAACTATGAAATACTAAGCAATGGGAAAATATGATCCTAATTGATAATTTAATCTACACACATTGGGACTTAGAAGAATATGAGTTAGTATTTTTTTTGTAGCAGTACTAGCTTTTGCCCGCGACTTCGTTCACGTGCATATTACAGGTTATTATAAAGTGAAAAGATTTGATTGTTATGTTTGTTTGTAATGGAAAAACTCCGAAAATACTTAACCGATTTTAAAAATTATTTTGTCTATAAAATGCTACATTATTAGCAAGTAACGAACCGTATTTTACTATCAAAAAAGCTATGGTTCCGTAAAAAAAATCACGAGGACGAAGTCGCGTGCAGGATGTAGTCCTGCTACTAAAATATAAACTCATATTCTTCTACGTCTCAAATAAAACGAACCACATAAGTTTACGTTTTTTCCACCCGTCTACCGTCAACACGTAACTAAAAATAACCGTAATTCGTTCCATTGTAACCGGAAAAATCGTACTTCACGATAAAAGCCATGTTTTCGCTTCATTTTAATTTTAAATTCAAGAATGTTGAGTTGTAAGCTTGTGATGCCTGTTTTTATGTTAAAACTAAGAAATAGCCACGGGTTATTTTAATACGATTAGAAGTCACGTTTATGGAGTTTTATTTTTTCTATGCAAATAGGCAAACTAGTCTTTGTATGACGAATTTCATCAAACCTTTGTTCTTAGTGTTGCAAAATTATCAAAGCTCAAAAAAAAGTATCAATAAGTACGATAACTTATTTGGAGTAGTTTAAACAAGTCAGAAAAACATTTTTTTTTGTAATTCTTTTTAACTATTGATAGGCATTACGTTTAACCACTATCTCACCAGGGCCTCAAGTCTGCTATTACAATAGTGTCAGAATGGTCTATCATTGATTTCATAATTGTTGATTTTGACAAGTTTGGTAATCTACTAATATAATGGCGTCATTATGAAAATCAATGATAGACCATTCTGACACTATTGTAATAGCAGACTTGAGGCCCTGATGGGAAGCGATGATGCGGTCTGAGATAGAGCACGCTCGCCTAGAAGTAACCTATTCATTTTTGACTTAAAGACTCCCAGGTTGTAGCTATCAGGAAACACAAACTCAGGCAGGGAATTCCACTCCTTAGCAGTACGCACAATGAATGTGTTCCCAAAACGAATTGTGCGTGTGGGTGGGATGTCCACTGGCTTGTTATTTTGCAAGAAACACTAAAAAATACACTGGTAACTTCGAGAGCTATATGTCAGTCGCCGTCGCCGTCAAATGCCAATTTGACGGCGACGGCGACTGACAGATAGCTAAAGAAATGGATGATGACAGATTTGTTCCAATGAATTTTGCCGTGTTTTTTTCCATTTCGTTGGTACTGACATGCTAACTATATTTATATGAAAGATATAAGTCAATGTGATGCATTTAGTAAAAACCGTTATTTTGAAATCACAAACAGACACTTTAATTTTGTTAATTTGTATAGATATAGATTAATTGGCCTTAAGAATCAACACCGCTGCAGCTGTCTACCTCAACATCCGGTGGGTACGTACTGTCAACAAATCGTATGGTGTGCACGCCTTTAATGTCCCATAGAAAGCTGTAAAGAACTCTCGCTCTTGGTTCCACATATCACATGAAAGCAGGCTAGTAAGTCTTGTAACGCTTGCTTTACCGGTTGTAAAGAGATTGAATTATCGGAATGCTGTAACTTAATGGCGACGGTATATACCTACGTATTTTAAGCTACTTACCTGTTAGAAATACCTCTTCTTATACTGAGAAGGTCCCTTGTCCCGTGGGATGTCTGGGCCAGAAAATCACCCACCCATTTCATCCCGAGGGGTATCGTAGAAGGCGACTAAGGGAAGATACGCAAGTCAAGCAGCAGCTATTTCCGTGCACTTAACAGCCTCACTGCGATCCCCAAGACGCCTGCTAAGCATGGGGATTATGGCAAGCCCCCCCCCCCCAACCCACTATAATAATAATAATAATAATAATAATAATAATAACTTTATTATCAGGCAACTGTGGCCCATACATAAAATACACAAAATAATATTAAACAATAACAAACTAATACATATTAAAAACTTATCAACTATAATTAAAAATATCTTATTTCAAACGTAAAGTTGGTGTCGTGTGTCGCGCGGTGTCAGCAGGTAGCCGGCCTCGGAAGCGCCGGAACATAACACCTTTCGGCCAAAATTCTTCCTTCGTGAAGGTCGACAGATGCTCAGTTGGTTCCCTTTGTTCAAAGGTGCATGTCGTCCGGCTAATGATGATGATGATGATGTTACTGAGTTAAGGCACGAACATGGGTCACCACGCTTGCTTAAAGGTGAACGGCGCGGCGGTATAAGACTTATGATAATTCCAAGTTACCTTACGATGTTTTCCTTCATCGATGTCAGTAAAGTCCAAGATACGAGTAAACTTAACCTCCCAAATGAGAGGCGGGTGCCTTCATCACTAGGCAGGCTATCTTGACCAGGTCACCTATAGGTATCATAAAATATAATAAGTAAGTACCTGTAGTACTGTATTTTACGAATGACAAGAATTCTGGCATTCATATTCGTTCTAAACTGGGTTATGGGGATTGTGTTTAGGATTTGGAGTTACAACTTATGTCAACCACGTTTTCTTATAATTTTCAATTTAGATTCCATTCGAATATTCTAGGTTGTAACATTGAGTTCAAATGCCATCTATATCTAAAGCCACATTCAGACATCACCAGGTATACGCAGCAAATGGTTTGCTACGAATGCATCAGAATGTATGAACAAAATGTTCACTGCGAGCATCCTTCGTTGTACCTAAACCTTGTCTGTTCGAGGCTTTAGAGCGATTAATATTTCTCTAGCCCATTTGTAAAATGAAAGTCTTTCCTTTATTCGTATTACCTACGTTTTTGTTGTTTACTAAAAATATTTAAACGAGTAATAAGAGATACCTATAAGGTACGTAATTACTTCAAGATCTTATAAATGTTGATGATAATAAATTCAAAGGTGGGAGGTCACTCATTTCTATACAAACTAGGATTTCTTAGACTAGTTTAATTAATTCCATTGTAACAATATAATTTCTAGTTCTTTAATTAAATGTTTACAATTTCAGAGCAGAAACGT
This sequence comes from Charanyca ferruginea, assembly GCA_947361185.1. NCBI lineage: Eukaryota > Metazoa > Arthropoda > Insecta > Lepidoptera > Noctuidae > Charanyca > Charanyca ferruginea. Next base: position 18,116,077 of record OX376071.1, on the reverse strand, counting down.
CACATAAAATATGCTTTGTTATTGGCCTAAGCAAATAATTAGTAAGACGGTATTCTCGGAACCGGGTAATGAGTACAGAAAATACCTCCTCATTTCCTTTTAAATGATCTTTTTGCGAAGGAATATCATTAGTTTAGAGAAAACCAAGGATTGTTTATGTTGACTTCAATAGACTTCATTCCTGCGATTTAATCAGTTCATTTACCAATTGGAAGTTGTGATAGTACAATAGTATGTAAGGTACTTGCATATTTTTATGCAAGATGCGGGTTGTATTTGAGGACTTTTTATTACCGCATTCATTGCTCCCCTGAAAGGTTTTGACCCTTCTCCTTTACATATGCCCACGCCACACTATTTCCAAAAACACTGCAACTCCTGTTCCCGTTACATGTTCCTCTCATGTATTCATGTTTTATGTTCTCCTTGTTCCTGTTCTCTTTTACATATACCTACAGGATAATTGGTAATTCGATGCATTTCCTATAAGGGGATAAAGGGATCAAGGGGATATTTTTTCTTTTTGTTATGCACCTGCCATGTTTTCTTTACCACCCTTGGGTGACTGGTAGAGAATGCCTAAGGCATTAAGTCTGCCTTTGTACGTTTGTGCATGAAGTATAAATTAATAAATAAACTAGATTTCATTTGCAATATGAGAACTTGAGGTAGATACTGGGTTGATTTTGATTCCTTCTATTTTAAAATATATATATTAGTACAATATATTTAATTTGTAAACCATTTCCTCATATTCAATCGCTTTTAAAATAACAGTCGATAACAGTCGATTTAGATAAATGAATAATTTATTACTCGCTATTGCCCGCGAATGTTTATCGGTCCGGTCCAGATAAAGTCCCGATATAAAAAGTGGCCTATGTCCTTTATTGGGGTTCTAAGTCTTAGTAGTAAATTTCATCAAAATTCAAAAGTTCAGTTCAAAAGATTAGCCGTAAAAGCTTACCAAACTCACTTTCGCATTTTATAATATTAAGTATCAATGTATTCAACACGACATGACATCAACATCAAGTAAGAATATTGAGATAGAAAGTGAAGGAAGTAATGATGAGCTATGTACCGGAAGACTTAGCTCACATCACAGCTCACACACGTAATTTATTATCGTCACATAAATAATCAAGTTTCCATCACTGATTTGAGAGAGTAATCGTTTATGGTGTTGTAAAAACAAATGAAGATGAAAGTGGTAAATTTTTGTTACTAACTGCAGAAAATAATTATTCGAACAATTGGTGATGCATTTGATAATGACAACGGGAATAGATTCTGAAGTTAAGAGATCATAAAGGGCATAGCAAAGTAAAATTAATGGATCTTTGTTGCTCTTGAACGGAATAAGCTGAAATTTTGTACACATACGAAAGCTTGATAATCTGGGTATTTGGATAATTACGAGATCTACACAGACTAAATCGCGGGAACAGCTAACTAATAATTATCTAGGTTATAAGCACATAATTATTATTAAAAATTGCATAAGTAACTAATTAAGTTGTATAGAAAATATTTTTTGTCGAGGTTTCAAAAAATAATTTGTAACATAATTATTTCGACCAAAAATAAACCTTACAAATATGTGTATTTCATACAAAATGTAAACTAAACTGCTTGAAACAAACACCGTTTTCAACATTTCAACCCTGCAAATGCCACTGTAATTTCCCGACAATTAATCAAAACATTTCCTTTCTAAAATTTACGAGCTGCAAAGTGCAAGATAATTAATGCACACCTTGACTGTCGTCCTATGTAAAGTTATGTTTGTCTAAATAAATAAGTACATAAATACCTATGATTTTTTTAAATGTGGAAGTTCTTGTTTTGATCTCAACGTTGTGTGTTGACGTGACGGTAGAAGATACAAATGTGATGGTCAGAGAGAACTTATTCGTAACAATAATAATAATAAAAATAATAATAATATGTGGGGACATTTTCACACACGGCCATCTGACCCCAAACTAGGGAGACCCTGTACATATACACATACATATACATGTACATATACATACACAAATAATTTTTTTTTTTGTAAATACATACATATATAGATAAACAACACCCAGACACAAGGCAAACACCAAGTGCTCATCACACAAATGTTTACCCTGGGCGGGAATCGAACCCGCAACACGCTGCGCAGCAGTCGATCGCTCAGCCACTGCGCCAACCGTGTCGTCATGCAATGTCCTGAACACGTAGGTAATTATTTTTTTTTCAGTCTTAATTTACTAAGAAAAGGAACTTTTGAACACACGTTCATGCCAGTTCCATCATACCTTAATCTAAATAAATAAATCTATGAATGCTACTTATTCACGAGCCACGTAGGTAATGTCAGTACAGATTCGATAGTTTGTTAGATACGACAGTTAGCGCGGAGGGTGTCGATATACTCGTACACCCCAGTAAATTATGTTATGCAAGTATTTTACTAGTGCTTAACGCAGTGACATCACCGAAATTAACATGTTGTCGACGGGTTAAGATAACATGTGATTTATAATACTAACGTTTGCGTGATAAGTACGGTACCAACAATTCTAGCGGTTACCGTCCACTGTTAAACTGTTTATTTTCATGCTGAGCAATGTATGTGGCAACTAGTACAAAGCATTCAAAATATCTATAGGTATTGGTGGTCGGAAATTGGGTAAAATACCGATACTTCTTTATTTTAACCTTTAAGTAATGACGTGGGTGTCTCACAGACGGCGGGCGGATAGATTTGAGTTTTACTACGTCGTGTTTAAAGATACCCCTGCGCCCTTTTTGCTACCTTCGGGATTTTATTCGTCGATTGGTCAGTCGAGCGCTCGGAAACGTTGCAGCAACACGTTCGGCTGTGGAGCTAGGCAGTGTCTCTGAGACGTAGGGTCAGTATTAACGTTCGGGATCTGTTAACCGTCAGGTCATTATTAGTGTATACATTTCTAAGTGTTTACGAGACGTCACCTCATGATTGCTTCTATTTTTCTAGTTAGGTCAACCGAGTACTTTAAAAACTAGTCGCAAAAGAAGACTGGTGGTGGATAGTAAGAGTGAAGACTTCTAAAATACCTTACAAACTTGGTTATAACCTTTTCTTGCAAAGCGATCCCGAAAGGGAATCATAGCAGTCGGAAGATGACCAAGATAAGGAAAAAGAGACTCAGCAGCAAAACAGCCCGACCTCATAATAAAACAAAAGGTGGTGTTGATGAAATCGACAAAAAATGTTCAACTTGCAGCCGTGGAACCAGACATTGGCCTCTCGCAATTTTTTTCAAAGTCTTGTTTTGTCCCTAATATTCCTAGAGCTCAGTTTCTTCAGAATCTTGGTAGGAGTTTGGTTGGGGTAAACCCCACTAGAAACGTCGAGCATACAATTACGATCGATTATCAAGAGAGCTGAGATCGACAATAGCACGCGTACTGGGTCGGAATTTGCCGCCGGAATCTGAAAGAGCTGCCCCTGCATATACAGAAGCAGTGAAAAAAACTTGCAAAATGTGCCCATCAAGACTTAAAAGACGTACAAAGTACAGATGCGTTGAGTGTTGCAAGCCTATCTGTCTCGGATGTTCAAAAAAGTCGATGCATATTGCATCCAATGCATAGAAAATAAGTGATTTATTCTAAAATATTTACGATTGATTGGACATTTCCTAATTATTTAAGTAATATTATAATAATAACTGATATTTTGAGAGCACAAATTTGCAAAAATAAATAAAATAATAGTTTAGTTTGGCCCGATTATAATTATGTGTTTTAAAGAGAGCCAAATAATTGTTGCTTAATTCGTACCAAATAAATATAGAGCTCATAAGATTTTTTTGTTGTTTTCATACATCCTAAGTTAATAAATAATATAATTAGACATATTTTAAATAAATTATGTGGTTACAAGTACATAATCATACTATTTATTCAATATTTATGTAGCCGTCTGAGATACGTCATGTCACCGTCTATGACCTGGCTAAACCACGTCAGAACTTAAAGGTTAATAAGCTGTGTGGTGCCGGCCGTGAATAGCACCGCCCCATTTCCTCCCGTGGGTGTCGTATAAAAGTAACAGAAGGATATTGTCTAGAGTATGGAAATGGACAGCAGATTCCTTCCGAGTACAATAACACCTGCTGCGATCGCCTACATGCATCGGCCAAGCATGGTGATTACGGCTGAACCGGAGGGGGTTCAGCCGTAATCACTTGGGGAATACCTATGCCATAATGTTGACATGATGACGATTATTTATTTTTATAAAAAACAGAAGATTTTGTTACCAAATCCCGAAAGAAAAATTTAAATGCAAAAACGTTCGAAAAATATCGTTAGTTATGATTTTAATTGAAACTTAACTGTATCAGTTTTAAACGCAATTATTTTGACAAAATAATCCTTTTTGTATCAACATGTTCATTAAATGCTTCAAAAGGCATTTTAAATCACAAATAACGACGTACAAAGGGAAGTGAGCCTATAAAACAAAATCCATCGTTATATGGTTTAAATAGAGATAACGCAGAAGGTCAAAGCACGTGCCAATTGACGTTTTTTAATCACGGTCTTATTTATTTATTTATGCTTCATGCACAAAACTACAGAGGCGGACTTAATGCCTTAGGCATTATCTACCAGTCAAACAAGGGTGGAGAAGAGATAACATGGCAGGTGCATAACAAAAAAGTAATAATTAAAAAGTTTAAAAGTATAAACTACACATACATAATATATACACACACACACACACACCTACACATGCACACACACACATACACGGAACACATACTCATATACTTTATTCATTTTGTTTATGCAAACAGATTTCTTTATGAACAAGATTTTTGTACAAATACGAAAAGCTTAAGAGGATTTAAAAAAAATCTGGTGTGGCATTTCGCTGGTCAATCTAAGAGGTTGTTGGCTGCCTAACCGCACTTTCCTGTGGTGCCTTAAGTGAAATTGAGGCCTCCATCTAGGGCAAGAAACTTACAAACTGAGGGACTACACGCTAGGGGCACCCCCTGTGGGGTACTGGCCATGTATTTGAAGATATCTAACGTCCCTATAAATACCAAGTAGGTATTAGACTCGGACTTTAAAATCCGATCTGGCCTGTATCTTTGCTGTCCGCAGCGACGCTCGCCCTAAGCCGAGGCTCGTACCCTACTGGGGGTGCACGTGTAGTCGCTCAGTTTGTAAGTTTTTTGCCCTGGCTGGAGGCTCAAAAAATTAAAATCTTAAGGCACTACAGGAAAATCCGGTTAAGCAGCCGCCTAGGTTGACCTGTGAAATGCCATTCGAAAAAAAAGGACTGGGTCTTTAGTACCTCGGCAAATACGTAATACTGTTGGCCGTGTGCCTCTCTCCAAACTATACGTACAAACCTTCCTCTTGAATCACTCTATTTATTGCTGAAAACTGCATTAAAATCCGTTGCGTGGTTTAAAAGATCTAAGAGTACAGAGCGACTTTGTTTTAATACTATTTAAAGATATAAGTAGACATGAAACTTCTGAAACTTTTTTCCGTCGTACATCAGTCGATGTAATTAAGGGCGGGGGCGGGCCCTATGGGAATACCGATAATTGTAAGCCCTGCCAACCTGTATGGCTCAATTCATATCAGAAAAAGAGGACTTTGTCATTTTTCCTTATGCAGGAAAAAGTCAAAGTCCTTGTTTATTTTGATTTATTACTTACTAGCCGACCCGACAGACGTTGTCCTGTCCCTATCTATCTACCCTACCTAACTACCTTCCTACCCTACCCTGCCTACCAACCTACCTACCTACCTACCCTATCGCACCCTACCCTAGCTACCCTACCCTAGTTACCTATCTACTGCCTACTCTACCTACCTACCTACCCTACCCTACCAACACAACCACCACACTACCTACTCAAAATTGTCTTTTATACAAACCTCCTGACAATAACGAACTCAATGAAATATGAATTATCCAATTTGGTCCAGCCGTTCGCAAGTTATGCGCTTACCTACATACATTTCGGAGATTCATTTTTATATATATAGATTATGTTTTGACTATGATCAGAAGATACGAAAGATACGATCAAAAGCAAAAAGAAAAATGTCCAACTTTGAAGCCACTTTATTATAAATGTTTGTCATTTTATTGTATTAAAGAGATGAGCATTCACGAAAAGAGAATTCGTTAATAATATTCTTACAAGAAATATTTAACAATCTGTTTTTCTCTCACACAATATTTTTTTATCAAAAACGTTTATATAAACGTTCTGAATATCGTGATGCAACATAATTACATCGTTATTCATGTGTTTTGGTTATTTAAACAAGTTCTGCAGTAATGGAGATCTCATGCCAATTTAACATTTTGTTATTATTGAATGTATAATCATAGTTCATTAATTTATTGATCGGAATATATTTCCTGTAAATAAATAATAGTTGATTTGGAAACAGAAATTAAAACATTTCAGTGGTAAATAATTATGGTTTTTTGGTGAATATATTTTTAATTAATTTATTACACATTAACTAAACCGATAATATTAAGTGTTATCTGAGTTTATTTAATGCCTTGAGAAATTACCTATACTTAATATTATCCATCCATTTCCCAATAATTAGGGTTCAATTTTCACATTAGAATCTTTCTCAAATTTGTAAAAACAGTTAAAATTAATTTTAAAATGAAATATTAAACTGAAAAACTTCGTCAACAGCATTAAATTAAAACCGGAACAATTTTCAACGAACATGCTTTAATAAACAACACTTATAACATCTTGTTTATGAAATACAAAGAAACAGCGCAGATGCTATCGAGCACAAGTTCGATATTGTGAAACGAAACTTATGAGTTTTCAGTAAGAAATTGTAAGAGTGTAGCTTTGTAGGTATTTACCGTTTTTACTACGGACTTACGTTTTATTTTGATATTAAAGTATTTTCATATCTATGAATAAGTACAGTCACGAGCAAAAACATGTAAACAGTTGGTCTCATTCTAAACTGATTTTCTACTAAAGTAGGTATTGATTGAAATGTTATGGTGTTACGAATAAGATATTTTTGATACCAAACTACTAAAACATAGGTTTTATCTATAAATTGAAATAGTTATTACACGAGAAAATTGCTTTTGAATTTTGCAGTCTGTATACATATACACGCTCGTGACTGTACATACAAACGTAATACTTTATTTTACGGAACAAGATTTTTTTTCCTGTCCCTGTTTATCATCACTACTTATTGGTGTAGGTGTCCTGAAATACAGACTTCACGTCTAGTTTAGGCACCAGTCTCACACAGTATACTTATATAAATTATGTATTGATGTATGATTGTAAATGTATCTAAATATTGTGGTGAGAAAATGAATCATTATTATTATTATTATTATTATATTAGTAATTCAACTTTAGTTTGAGCTCTACTAGCCAGATTACCCAAATTGACAATCTACAATCGATAACGCTAATAGAAAACTAATCAAATGTATGGGAATGACGTCATCTCAACGATAAGTCACGTGATCGAAAATAAAAAATGTATTACGACGAAGCGTTAATTATTTTAGAAAGAGAAACGATACGAAACGTTTGTGACTTGGCTAGCGGGTCTGAAGCTTTCGCTGATAAGAAGCTACGTTATCCCTGGGTCCTATCTTCATAATCATCATCAGCTGGAAGACGTCCACTGTTGAACAAAAGCTCCTCATAAGGGTTTGCCATAATCCCCACGCTTGGCAGGCGTCTTGGGGATCGCAGTGAAGGTGTTGAGTTTCCCTTAGTCGCCTTCTACCGACACCCCGAGTGCTATATAAAAGGTTATAATATAACATAAAAAAATAGGGAACGTAAAAACGAAGCTGCGAGCAAAAGCTAGTTAACGTCTTATAAATCGATGAACACAGGCTGCACGCACGAAAAAGTGTCACGTTCCGCCTGAGTCTGAGCGTGCAACCGAAAGCGCGGAACAAGTGATAGAGAGGCACGATCGGCCCAAGCAATAAGCTCCGCCCACCTCGACGGAAGCCATTATTTGCTTATATTATATATGTTAGCCATTATGTTTCTTTATGACAATATCACGTCAAACTATCGTCCGTAAACCGACTTTACAGACAACCAATTTTTTTTTATATTATGTTTTACCTTTTGTTCCTTTTACATTTGGCAAGACTTGACCAGATTAAGTATCTTTTTGCAAATATCGCCAAACTTGTTCAATTATATTATTCCTCTACATCCAACCTTTTCCAAGTACCAAATTAGCCCAGAAATGTTATTAATACACGGGATAACCTCTATACTTAATATCGTATATATTTGATGTTAATTTGCCAAGAGCACTCGGCACTTGATGGATGGGATAGGCTGACCTATTTTTTCCTGAATATAAGCACAAGCCGTGTGGTACCGGTTCTACCCGAGGATGGGCAGTAGCGTCCTTCTGAGTATCATAACACCTACTGCATCGGCTAAGCATGGCGATTACGGCTGAACCCCCCCTGCCCCCTGCCAGCCCAGCAGTGGGCGTCTAAAGGTTGACATAATGATGATGATAAGTACAAAGGTAGGTTCGGAACAAGATTATGACACGATATTTATTTAATTTTAAAACAATTTACAGGGTGGAATGGTGATTAAAAATATAGAAACAAACATCGAGTAAGATAAAAAAAATCCTTTCATGATATTTTAATTTATCAGATTACACCCGAGACCCAAGAGCTGGTTTTTACCTTGTTCAGAGGTGCATTGCCATACAACGTGACAGTGCCGCCAGTCTGTGGTACATTTCCAGATGACGGCGATGCGCAGGAATTTTTTGATGCTTTTTTGTTTAGTTTTATAGTCACAAAATTATTTTGAAAGTCGCTATGCCTGTTTCAACTGCACAACATCATAATTACTCAAACTGTTAATAGTATTATTATTAAATCTACATAAAATAATAAAAGACAACCCGTTTTGCTACAATATAGGTATTGCACATATGAATTTAATGTGCATACTTTGTGACGCTGCAATAAAGTTTACAATTTATTTTTATGACTTTCTGATACTTGAAACGTTATGTTTACTGCACATGCAGTTTATTGCCAAAGCACTTGGTATTATTATTTGTGATAATATATTAAGGTAATGGATTTTTCCGAGACTGTGTTTCATGTGATCCAAAAATACTCTAGGCCTTCAACCGTCAATCTTTTGAACTAAACGGAAGAACCATTAGTTGCAATTTACAAAATTTTCCAGTTTTAAAAAGAGTCGGTAAAAGTTTTATTTATTAAATATTATACTATTTTATATAATATAGATCATAAACTAACTGTGTTCACAATCATACGGTGACAATATATATTTTATTTGATTTTTGAACGCGAAAGGCAATGCGTAACGAAATTAAATTCGAATGGGATTTCATACCCACTGAAACGTCTGGCCCCCGTATACAATATGAGTGTGTCGTAGCAGACAATGTGAAGAAAAGTAGCAGGTGCAGTAAATTAAATTAGTTTCATAATCATGATCGACTGCACGATTTTTGATTATGGAGCTGAAGAGTCACAACGTTACATCGTAAGAGTCGCATGCGGCAGGTTTTTGTTTTTATTGGACACGCGACAGTCAACGAAATAAATTATTCAATTATAACAATCTAAATAAATAAAAATATTATATCGACTGTATTATGATTTGAATAATTTATTTCGTTGACTGTACCTTTCGTCACATTCGACGTGCCGGCACCAGCAGTTTTTTTTTAAATAAAAAGCCTAAGGAAATATCAAAAGAACAATTAGACGTGACGGCGACTCGACATGGCGGCGACTTGACGTGGCGCGACTCGATGTCAAGGGAGAAAACCTTTTTAGGGATCCGAACCTAAATGGTGCTAACGGAACCCAATTACTAGAACCCTGCTGTCTGTCCGTCTGTCTCAGAGCTACAGCTCGCTTTTGAACATATATAGATACTATATACATGTACAAAGAGTGTGTTACAAAAAATAGTATAGTATTATTATTATTCTCATTTATTTATTTTATTTACATATTGTATTATATTTTTAAATATTTGTAAAAAAATAAATAAAAAAATATAAAAATATAAAAAATAAAATAGTAGCCCACCGGTATCGGGAATAGGGTCCAAGCTACCGGTGGTCAGGGCTCCTGAGAGAGGAATCTCCTGACTATACGCGCCGTGTCCAGGAGTACCGCTTTCTGTATCAAGCCCTTGATCCAGCTGCCTAACGAGCGCGCCGTGCTCTCGTCTCAGAAGTAGGCAGTGACCTGTCGCTGTCGGCCGTGGTCGAGTCGATGGTCGACAGCGCAGAGTCCTGGGACGCGGTGGTTTCCTTCTGCGAAAGTGTCATGTCGCAGAAGGAGGCTGCGGAAAGGGAGAGGGAGATCTCAACCTCCAACCCTGCCCGCAGCAGGCGCACCGGGCGTCGGCGGAGGGCGAACAACGCCCTCTTCCGGCCCCCCTAAATGGGTCCAGGGGCGGCAGACTCGGGGACGTCTGTCGCCCCCCACATACACCAGGGCCCGAGGTGGCGGCGCGTAGTGTTCCACGCGCGCCTCCCCCCTGACCCGAGAAGTGGCCCGCTGCAGCGGGCCGGCACCAGCCGGGGGTTGCGGAAGTATCTCCAGTTCCCGCGACCCCCGACGTAGGTGTGAGATGGAACACCGGGGTAGTTTTTAGTCAGTAAGAGTCTGACAGACCCCTCCGCCCGCCCCAGGGCGGAGGACATCCATGAGGATTTTCAAAAAAAAAAAAAAAAGCTGCCTAACGAGAGCCTCCTTAGGTGTTGGTCGAGGCTCTTGGAAATGAGCCCATGAGTTATTATTAATATTATATTTAGCCTGTACTGTCCCACTGCAGGGCAAAGGCCTCCCTCCATTCCTTCCATTGGTCTCGACTTTTAGCTATTTCTTGCCAATTCTTAAGGAAGCTATCCAAGTCATCCCGCCACCTCTTGCGTGGTCTACCGCGGCCCCGTCTCGTCTTTTTAGGGCACCAATTTTGGGATTTACGGGCCCATAGGTCGTTCGGCATGCGGCAGACATGTCCAGCCCAGTCCCATTTAAGCTGGGCAGTATAGTACAGTGGAATAAACTATTTGGTATACCGGCAAAAAAAAAAACATAATGTCTTCTCCACTGCCAACATTCAGCAAAATTTAATTGAATTTACTACACACACAATATTGCACAAAATTATACTCACAATATTATTCAACAGTAGTTACAAGTACCTAAGATGCCTTTATACTAAACAGCTGTTTACCATGTCAAATAAGCCTAATTGACTGTACTTATCTTTGCTTACTAGGTATTCTACACGAAAAGGTCAGTTGTATATCTTGAATCATAAAAATGTATATAAAACAAGTTATTAAAACATAATTTAGATGTCCTGAAAAGATTACAGCTAAGATAATAAATTCAGGACATTCGCCAAGTTTACAAAAGGATTTTACGTTTTACTCGTAATAAAAGGTTGTAATTATTTCGTACATCTTGTTAACGAGAGAAAAGATCCCTTTAAATTATGATTTCCTGGTACTTATGAAATATTAATTGTTATGATTATGTAACTTGAAAACATTAATTAATGTTATGTCATTTTGCTATCAAAGATTTAATCAGGTTGTTATTTTGAATAGGGTATTTTACTCTATTTGACAAAAAGTCTATAAATTATTATAGAGATAGTTTAGGCAAAAAGCAGTCTGAAAATGTTGGTTTTAGTTCACAAAATAACAAAATATTTTTTAAATTCAATTCAAAGTTTTCAGTTTTTTTTAATCTATTTTAAAACACCATAGAATAGTAGCCGCTATGTTATTACTCCCGTACGGCTGTGTAAACAAAAAATTGTAAACTGTCAGTCAACCGATTGGCGTATATACTTTTACGGATATGGCTTTGTACTTTTATTATTTTCGTGCACAACGTAATTTTTTAATTATTACACATTTTACAAAATATTATTTTAATTATTTTTAAATTATATACAATTATCATTTATGATATCAGCGCATTTGTTACAAAACGAACTGACGTCATTTACGCAGAGCAATATGGTGTGCACTACGAGCCGTTTTCGTCAAACTACGCGCAAATACATTTTTTTGGCATTTACAGATTGAATAAAAATGTTGTGTTTTTTTTGGTGACATATTAGCACTACAGAATTGAATTGAGACACTATTCAAAAATGGGTGTAATACCCTATTGTTTTACAGAAAGGTTTACTTTTAAAGAAAAGTTGTATTGCTTGGTAATTAATTTTCAAGCCAGGCACTGCATTGGATCCGTTTCTTCCGTACCTCGGAATGCACGAAAACCCGATGGTCCTGACTGTCATTTGTACATCTTTGACAATCGTTATGGGTAGACAGAAGCCAGAAATACTGACAACCAGTCTTTCAAAGGTTGTCGTATTACCCAGTAACTGGGTTGTAGAAATCAGACAGACAGTCGCTTCATATAAAACACTGGTGTTCAGCTGCATTTGGTTAGACTGGAAGTCGACCCTAATATAGTTGGGAAAAGGCTAGACAGGTGGTGATACTGCAGTCCATTTGTGCTATAATTGAACTTACAAATAGAATTAAATATACAAAAATTATAAAGAATGTTTGTTAGTTATTTTTGTTTGTAAAAAATAATCTTCTCTGATTACATTATTTCACTGATTGAAAGGTACAACATTTAATGGCCAAGTGGCATTTAATATAAGCAAATGCTCGTATACAAACAATTTGAATTCTGCTATGATCAATTTATTTAAAAGTGGCCACAAAAATTACTAGCAAAGATTTTTAAGAGACTTTTTATTTTTTTAAACTCACGTGTAAAGTCGTAAACGATTAATACTTATTCCTGAATGCTTTATTAACTGACAATTATTCTAATTTTCTCTTTGTTTTGTTTCAGGTAAGTTGGTGATAAGATCACTGTCATCTTGTTCGGTTGAAACTGACACCCAATTTACGAAAGAAATGAAAAAGGAAAGGTATTTTGGATAAGGTTTTCCTCCTTGTGCTCATTACGAAAGTCATGACGACAAGGTAGGTATTTGTTTTTTTTTTCGTGCCATGCCCGCCACTCTATTTCCAGCCACTACGAATCTTGAAAGCCAGACGACCACTGGAAAAACCGAGGCAACGACTGGACTCGTCTAGCTTAATTGCTTCGGTGCTATTCTGGTGGTCGCAACTGTTGATTCTGACTAGGTGTAGTATGTGCTATAGCAGACAGCTTTAGTTGGAGTGACTAATAAGCGATTAAGAGAATAGCGCATTTTTAAGGGCAGTAGGTACTTAGATTATTTTATAATCAATAAGGGCCTGTATCACAAACTTCTAATAAGTTTCGATTACTAGGCAGATCATTTTATGCCAATTCTGTTCCGTTTTAAAATATTTCTGGGTCATGGAAATAGGTCCTAAATCTAGGCAGACGATAGGGCCGTATCGCAATTAAAAAATAACCACCTGCATTTTTATGTTACTAGCACTATGCCTCGACTTCGTCCACGTGAAATTTCTTACTGATCTCTAACTTTTTCATAGTAAAATATACCCTACAGCACTCAGTGATAAAGTAGCTTCTTATAGCTACAAGGATTTTTAAAATCCGTTAAGTATTTTTCAAGTTCATCCATTACATCCGCTACAAACACAACCAAGCATAATGTGGGGATAATAGATCCCACCGACACCCAATGTGAAAAACGCCACTAATGCTGCGATAAATGTGGCTACCTATTACTGGGCCCAAGTAGTCTAACAAAAAAAGGAAAACCATAGATTCGAAAAGAAGAAGATCCATTACAAACAATCATAAGAGAAAATAAAATCTTTTCTTTATATAATACTAGCTGACCCGACAGACGTTGTCCTGTCCCGATCTACCGAACATTTGGATGGGGGATGAAAAGGGGGGGGAAAAGGGGGATGAAAAATAGATGTTGGCCGATTCTCAGACCAACCCAATATGTACACAAAATTTCATCAGAATCGGTCAAGCCGTTTCGGAGGAGTACGGGAACGAAAACTGTTACACGAGAATTTTATATATTAGATTAGTTTAGAAGTTTTGACGACCAAGTTATACAGTAAATAGATTTTTTCCACCTACTTAACAGTGTCATTGTCTGTTGTTAAACAGAAACTCGACATTGTAAGCATTGTTTAAATCTCAAAACGAGCTTAATTTTATTCGTCAAGCCTTTGTCTCCATAAATGCGAGTGGAAAAGGTCTCAATATTTTAATGAGACCCTCCTCCAACTAATTACGGAGAAAACGTTTTATTTTTACGTATTACAGGATATTCATGCCAGTGGACATGACTCGACTTGCAAGCTTTTGAATAAGAACTGAAGTTGTTCCTTCAGCTACGTTCCTTAAAATGTTTAAACCATTATAGCCAACCACTAATAAAATGCTTTTAATGCCATCTCAACGTAAGCCAATAAATAAAAAGGCGACTTTAAGAACGAAACGTACAGAGGTATTCGGAACACGCTTTATAACTCCCATCAATGTCTAAATACGAAAGCTAAGAAGTAAACATAAAATGAAATTCGTTACTTACAAATAGCAACTCAAATTTTTATGCGAAACGTAAAAAAATCGTCGAAAAGTAGGTTCTACGCAACGTAACAGTTCGAAAAATGTCCTACAAATAAAAATCCACTCGCACGGTTACGACTTTTGGGGGCGTAAAAATAGACCGATTTTACACCTCACGAGGACCTATAGTCGATTTTATATGTTCACATAAAAACGGCATTCAATAAAAAATTTAAGAGGCCGTGACAAGAAATCGTTTGGATCATCTTAAACAACGAGTGTGGCATAAGCGGCAGCGTGTGTTGCAACAGTATAAATTTAATACATTACAATATCTAGGACCCAAATGCGCTCAGAAGAGTCAGTTATGCTAACACGAGATGAAATTACAAAATTCTTTTAACAAACGGTCATTTTACAGACTATATCCATAGTTCTGTTTGTTAGGATTTAAACGGCTCCAATATAATGTTTGTTATTGTTGTTGTCCGTGTGGTGTCGAACGTAAAGAATAGCACCATCCCATATCTTCCCGTGGGTGTCGTAAGAGGCGACTAAGGGACTTGGACTAGAGAATGGGCAGCAGCGTTCTCTGTGCCTTTGTAACAACCATACTGCGATCGCCAACCCGCCTGCCAAGCGTGGCGATTATGGCAAACCCCCCCCCTTGGGGAGGCCTATGTCCAGCAGTGGACGTCTTTCGGCTGAAATGATGAATATAATGTTTAGTTGCTTAATTACCTACATTCAGACTTTTAGATCCTCAAGTTTTCGGTGATCATCAAAACCTTGCTAGTCTGACTTTAGATCAATTAGAGCTCTTTTATACAGCCCAAAAGGCCTGATCCAGCGTTAAAAATAATGCTTTGTTTAGACGCTGTATACTTCTCACTTATATCCTTAGCAAACGAGAGAAAACTTGCAAGTTTACTAGGCCGCATACGCGACAAAAGTTTTGGTTACTTATCCAATAATATCACTTTATGCGACCCTTACAACTACTTTGCACACTTGTGACTCTCTTATAAGACCGAAGGTTTGTTTTGAATTGAAAATAGGGGTCACATTTTATTGCGAACGGCTTTAACATTGAACAATTTCAGTCAAAGTAAAGGTTATTCGCAGTGTCTTGATTTGTGGGATTTGAAATATTTGTTCCCCCGCAAAATTCTGAACAAATATTTTGTATGGCCTACAGATAGTTGTTCCGGGTTGTATGTGAGATTATAATGTTTGTAAACACACCAACGACACAGGTGAAATTCCTAGTGTCGGAAAAACGCTTAAAAAATAAAAGAAGTATAATGCAATTTTTTTTTCCGAGCTGACTCAGATGCTAGACGATCTTAGCACGGCAAGCCTAGAGGTTGGACTTCGGATGAAGACCGAAGACCAAGTCGATGACGAACAGCACGAATCACAGGATCACAGTGGCGGGTGAGGAGGTTGGATACGTCGATGAGTATCTCTATCTTGGTCAATTAGTCTCTTTCCAGGCAAGACAAAACAAAGAAGTTGCTAGACGAACCGAAAATGCCTGGAAGAGTTATTGGGCAATGAAAGACCTCATTAAGGGCACTCTTCCACTGTCCCTTAAGAGAAGGCTCATCGACGTGTGTATTCTTCCCATCCTCACATATGGTTCACAAACATGGTCTTTGACAAATCAACAGAGGTCCACCCTTTCGGTTTGCCAGAGAGCTATGGAACGGAGTATTCTGGGTATAAAACTGCAAGACCGGGTTAGGAATACCACCATCCGTTCCATTACAAAAATAACTGACGTCACTCGGAAAGCTGTCATGCTGAAATGGAATTGGACTGGACACATCTGCCGCATGTCAGACGATCATTGGGCCAAACGTACAACCCAATGGGTTCCTCTACATGGCAAGCGACATCGCGGCAGGCCCAGGCGGAGATGGCGGGATGATATAGATTCCTTCGAAAAAGACTGGCCCCAATTAGCCCTTAACAGAGAGAGTTGGAAGGAGAGTGGAGAGGCCTTTGCCCAGCAGTGGGAAAATCCAGGCTGAAAATATATAAAATATAATGCAATTCTGAAATTTAAAATTATTTGATTCTAGGAGCTATGCTCGCGAACAAAGTATGTTCGGTTCGCGTTTGAGCAATGCTCACAATCTGTTTTTCTACTGTTAAGTTTAGTATTCGTCTGGGTTGCGGTTTAAAGTATAGATTCCATATCTATAATAACGTCCACGATTTTACAGATATTTTTTTAAGTTTTCAATAACATCAGAATCATAATATTATCTACGAACTAAACGATTGAATGAAAACACTAACAGAAACCATGCTAATCTAAAAACAAAAACCAAATATAAATAGATTAGGTACTTATAATTTAAAGAATATAAAAAGCAGCAGTCGAATTTTTGGTGTCGTTTTTGATAAAGAGTAAATGTGACAACGTTAATGGACTTTCGTTGCTGACTGTAAGCGTCTATTATCTTAGCATTGTACAAAATATCAATACAAAAACAAAACACGATTCGCTAAGATACATTACACCCAGATTTGCCCTTTCCGATCGTCCCAGTTCATCCATTTGTTGATGAGTCGTAACCAATGGGATTTTCTGATATTTTGTGGCTTTCAAATAATGTAAACTGGCGTACCATTACTTGGATTTTATTAGAAAGTATTTTCAAACGAGGGCTAGAAAAGTAATTATATTAACGGCTTACTGAACTTAACTTTAATTTAATACTAAACAGAGCCTGTTTAAGTGAATTGTTGTTCTTTATAGGGCAGAAACTCTTAGGTTAAGAATTTTGTAAGAAATATCTGGAGAGACTGAAATATGAGACGATGTTTTAGATTAATGGAAATTTCTGAAGAAATAGGAAAATGATGAGATGAATTTTGCAATTTTGCACGATCAACTTAAGGCGGGTTGTTTCAAACAGTCGGTTAACGTTACATACGGACGGTTAAAAAGTTACTATGACGTGAGATGTTTAACGTACGTTAAATGTAACGGGTTGTTTTATGATATAAGAATCCAAATTCAAATTCAAATCTTTATTGCATATCACATGTGTTTATAAGGTCTTAATAATTATAATATTATAGTTCACATGGATCTTGTCGGGCACAACAATATAATAAAATAGGTATAAGTAGTAGCACAATAAAAAAACAAATAAAAAAATATAATTAAAAATCATTAGAATTCGTCAGCTAAAGTTATTCAAAAAGAGATTCCATAATATTTTGATGATTGAAGTAGCTGTTTGACAACACAAAGTTACGTTGACTGGTCGGTTATGGTAACAGTAACTTTTTGACGTACGATTTTGTAAAAAAGCCCATTTTTTTTTATTTGACAATAGTAAGCGCCATTTTTTACGAAATTACCGGTCACTAATGTATAGTTGAAACAACCCGCCCTTAGAGCAGATTTTTGAAAAATCTGGTAATTTTTATGTATTAAATATATAGCTACGATATACCTGAGTGCAAATTTTATTACAAAAAATAGGGATCCGTAAGAAACTATACGCGGACAAAGTCAAAGCATTTAATTCAATGAAACCATTTACAGACACTTTTGAATTGTCTAGGAGTCGGTCAGTTAGTCAGAAAGTTTAAGCTGGTTGCTCGTTCCAAAACATAGCCAGGTCTCTATATATGGAGAAGAACGAGCAAGAAACTCCATGGCCACTCTATTTTTAAGTTTTTACAAAATACTGGTTACATTTATCTTGTTGCGTTTATAATAATTGTCGAGAGCAAAAGCTATTGTTAACTAAATCATTTCAATCAAATTCATGTTTGGACGTTTCCTAACCGAATAACCTTGTCTTGTTTTTTTGTTATAAGAAACGATCTTTTGAAATAAAATAAAACGTGAATTATAAAGATTTTTAAGTTACCTCTCTATTAGTGTAATGAGTGTAATCCTCAAATTAATAGCACGTCAACTTCTGCAAAAGATACATGTTTTCAATTATTTTAGTCATTTTTTTTACAGGGAGATTTAGGTGTATATAGGGTACATAAAAAAAATAAGAACGTGGAATGTGATGATAGGATATTGAACATTAATAATATTATGCTTTTAGATGTAGTTTGTTTCTCTTAATTAATGAGTTAATAGCCCCTGAATAACGAAGAAAAACGCACGATTGGTCGGGGTAGCGCCTCAAAAAAATTTAACAATAAAGAATCAACAACTAAACGTGGCAAGAAGACATTTTTTTCTTTCCACAAACATAAAGTCCCATCTCCAATCATAGGAGAGTATCTCATAAAAATGATACCCATTTTTTTCTGATCACTATTATTGAGAAGAACGATATCAAACTAAAAGGCTTCTCATTTAATGACAACAAATAAAATCGTTTACTGAAACTATATTCACAGAAAAAAAATCTATTTCCCCGCTCTATTATATTGTACCTACATATAAGTCCTGTAATATAATAAATTGTATGAAGGAATCGTCTGAAATGGAATATCGTGGACGTGCCTGGAAAGTTTCCCATTTATAGAACTTGGCGGGCCTTAGTCATATTGTTATTTAAATATAAAGCCGTAGTTACACTGGCGGCGGAAAGTAGCTTACGCTTTGTATATTGGATGGACGTGCTTGTACTAGACTTGGTACGGAAAGATACTTCTAAAATCTTTTTACTTGTAAACGGTACTTACCGAAATATATTTTCACAGTACCTAATAAAAACATGTTTTGCGAAACTCATGTGTATTATGGTTTAAAGTTTATTTTTATTTTGAAACAACAAGTATTTAGGGATACTACAGTAATATTTTAATACATATTGAAAACTATTTTTTTAGGTATTTCTTTCAGCTGTTATTACATTACTTGGGTGATATTTCGAAAACTGCGAAAATCGAAAAAATGATTTTAAATATTGATTTTTTTATATTATTTTAAAATGCTTCTCAAGACTTAAAAATAAAAAATAAATAAATACTTTTCTTCCGTCGCTACATGCCTGCGTCTGGGCGCTCCATGCGGGGCTCCACATCGTTGCCAGTGTGGTGAAGCTGTCGACTGCCTCGGACATCATGGCCTATCCTGCAGTAGAAGCGCAGGCCGAATGGCACGGCACGCCGGCATCAATGACATCCTCCGTCGTGCTCTTGCCACCGCCGGGGTGCCTGCTATTTTAGAACCCAATGGTTTGGCACGCGACGATGGGAAGAGACCAGCTGGGATGACCATAATGCCTTTGAAGTTGGGTAGGCCTTTGGTGTGGGACGCAACATGTGTCGACACCCTTGCGCCATCTCATCTTCCTAGCACAACGTGTTGTGCTGGGGCGGCTGCCCTCAAAGCCTCAAACGGCGCAAATATAATAACCTTCTTGGAAGCTATATATTTGAGCCGTTTTGGATGGAAACTCTAGGGGCATGGGGTCCAAGTGCCCAGATGGTTTTTCGTGACATCGCCATCAAGCGGCTGGTCGACTCTTCACGTGACCCGAAGGCTGGTCTTTTCTTAGGTCAAAGAATCAGCATTGCCATACAACGTGGCAATGCTGCCAGCCTGTTGGGCACCTGTCCCGTTGACAACGATGTGGACGATTTTTTTGATGCCCTTTGAGCTCCCTGTCTTTTTCTTGGAATTGTACATAATTTTATTATTTTGATTTTTATGATTTATAATACATAAATGGTATTGTTTACTAAATTCAATTCTCAAGACTTTCAATTTAAGTATTTACGTATAATACGTTTAGCGTATGCACTGGTATCGGCCAGGATGTACCAGTCAGGCTGCGGCAGTCAAAAGTACCTTAGGGGCTTCAAAGTATACTCTGTAAGAAAATGATAATATTATTTTTTTTACATTATTATTATCTCTCCGCTAGCAATGAAACCCAAGTTCAAAAGGGGTCAGTTATTTCTTATAATCATAACGTTTTCGTCGAATACAATTTTTGCTAAACATATTTTTATTTAGGTCTATTGTAAATAAATGGCGGATATATTATATAGAAAGTAAGTATATATTGTGGTTTTTCAATTCATCATGTACTATTCAAATAGTCTGCTTTATATTTCATAGAAGAAAAAGTATAGCATATTAGTTTTTGATTAATAAAGTTCTGTAATAATGTTGTATTGGGTATTTCTACATAAAGGATATGTCGGTACCTACATCGTATAAATAAGCAGAATATTTTGTTTACAATATTTCACAAAACGGAAAATATTTCGAAAGCTAATGAAAACACTGGCTAGTTTGCCGTCGAGTATTTAACAAAGTACATTTTATCAGCATCCGTAACAAAGCTTCAGGAGTAGGCATACGATTTTCAACTTTACGTCCATTTTGATAATGGCAAAAATGTGTTGTACATAAACGTATTGATATAACAAAACTGTGTGGGTGATTGTACAAAAAGCGGGTAGAGTCCGTTCATGCGAGTCTGGTCGACTTTTTGCTGAACAAAACCGCGCTGGGCGAAATAGCACGAAAAATATCAACAGCGTTTCCGACGTGAAACAAAGATAAAAATTCTCGTCTCTTTTTAATTCAAAAGGGCGATTTATTTAAATCGGACACCTACTTAATCGTGTTTTGTATTCGTGTACACTATTTATAGCCTGAGCTTAAAATGGAGACTGGTTTTGTTTTAATTTGTTTTTTAATAGCAGGATTTTAAGTAGGTATGGGACGTTACTAAAAATAAGAAAAAAAAAACTTGTTTTCTGTATTTCAAAAAGCGGTTTATGGACATGAAGATTCTTATGATATTTACGATTTTATTTTACAACAGAAACCAAAGACTAAATAAATATAAAAGATATATAAAATACTATCGATTCGTATCATTTTTTTTTGGCATAGCTATGCCACTCGGATTGAAGTTATTATTATGATCCCTGCAGTGTTATTCTGTAAAATCTTTGTCAGTGAATTTAGGTAAAGTGAGCTTGCGGTGAGCTTTCATCCCCCCATTCCTACTTGTGATTGACACCAATGTTCTTTCAAGAAACTCGTCTTTCGAGAACAACGCGAAGGGTTGGCATTCTGACAACAAAATCTGCAGGCTCATTCCAACGCAATAACACAACTAATCGAGTGGTTGGGTCGATGTTATCTCCTGCTCACACGAGCCACTGGAAATGACTACAGTAGGTATATTCGAGCACACAAGTAAATAAGTGATATACACCGTCCATAATTCGTTTCTTTTCTTCTCTGGTATCGGCGAGCACAGAAATGATATGTTAAAAATATTAGCCAAGGAGCAAGGTAGCAGAACTGACTTTCCTGGAAGTGCCGAACGTACCTACAGTCACTGCCTTATATTACTTGACCTTTTGTCTCCATTTCTTTCTAAGAAGGATCACGATTTAATTCAATTAAACCATTTACAGGCACGTTTGAATTGTTTGTTGAGGCTAGTTGTTCATTCCAAAACGTAGGTGACACGTGGTAGGTCTCTATAAAGAAGAGCGAGCAAGAAACTATACAGACACTTTTCAAGCAAGGTAATGTGTACTGACTGTACAGACGCCAGCACATTAAGCTATCCCAAACTTTCAAATTTTTCCAATTAAACATGAACCTTATTCTTTTCTAATAAAGTTGTAAAACTATCAAAGAAAGACGGTTTGTTGATAGAGGTTTTGTTGATATTGTGTGTGTTTTGATGTTGATTGAGCTCGGAAACTGTAGGTATCAAAATTCAAGCTTAATTTGTTCAGTGTAACGGATAGGTGGAGTAATTACTTGATATAGTGCCAAGCGATCATCATTTTTGCAGGCAATGATTTAATTTATTGTTACTTTCTGCCCGCGTCTAAGTCCTAACTTATCGCACAGGAACTTAAAAAACGAAATATTTATTTTTTTGTGTCAATCTTGATAGATATCTATTGCTTTCGACAGTTTAAATCTAAGGAATTAAAATAACGGTTTGACATATTTTCTATACATAAGCTGTCAAACTGCCATTTTTATTCCTCAGAGAAAAGTTATCTGACTGTTGAAAAATCAGCCCTAAGCAAGAAGCTTATAGATAAAAGTGGAGGCAACACTCTAAATACCTAAGTGAAGCCAACTGTGGGCAGACGCTCTCTTTCTGAATGTATACATAAGATAAAGAAAACACATATCACTGTCTCGTTCTTATGTATGCATTCAGAAAGAGAGCATTAGCCCACAGTTGGTTTCAAGCTTTTGTTCTAAGTGTTGGCTCCATTTATACCTATATCTTCATGGCCCTAAGAGTATTAAACATCCATTCATTCAGCCATTCATTCAGCCAGCCATTGTTACAACATTTTGCGTTTAAGTTTTGGCACCATTCAAATTGTCCAGTAGCTGAGCACATCAAAACGTTGTCATTTGAAAAAATACATAATATAGTTCGGAAATTTTCATTCGTTTCAGAAAAATGTTAAAAAAAAATAAACTCGTATGTAACTTCACATTACACACATGATAATATGACAAATGTTCATCCACTACACCTGTATAAGGAAACACAGGAAAATATGAAATTGGGGAAATTCTTTGTTTTTCCGATTCCTTTGAGATAGTTTGATGAATGACTACTTTATTGGCTCATCATTTGTCCAAGTATTAGGAAAAATATTATTCCCTTACCAAAAGGCACGTGTTTTTCAGAGACATGATTAAGTTTATATGCCAAGTTGCAGTTATAACGCAAAACGTAAATTATTGGGTCTAAAATGACATGAATAAAAATAGCATTGTTAGAAAGTCATTTCTTTATGCTAAGCTACAAGCTAAGCTAGAATCTAAGCTAAACGCTAATAAGCTATAAGATAATTTAAGCTACGAAAATGAAAGTGATTTGATTGTAAGCACTATTAAATTTAAACAACAACAACAATTATTAATTAATTAAAAAAAAATAGGTAATAAAAAAAATAAAAACAAAAAATAAAATAATAATTCATTATTAATTTTGTTAAATCGATTTCTGGGGTGTAATAGAATTACACCCCAGAAATCCCTCTTAGGAACGTTTGTATTCTAATCTCAGTTTCAATATGTTAAAAATGCCTCTATTTACCATCATTTTTACATCGATTTGGTAGAAATGACCTTCAGGTTTCTGGTAAACAAAAAGTTGCTTGTATTATAATTTCAAAGCAACCCACATAAAATATGGTTGCATATACACCATCATTTGTACGTGGCATCAGTGATCTCCATTAAAATATTTCGCTTGCTAATCTCGAGTGGCGCGACCTACAGATCGATGTATGTAGTGAAGCCCTAAGGATTTCGCAACGCGGTCCGTGTCACCGCATGTTGGAAATATATGTACGTTAATTTTGTATTTATTTGTGGTGTAATTTATCAGTAAGCATGGGAGCAAGGGTTATTTTGATACCCAGTAACTGGGTTGTGGAGGTCAGATAGATTGTCGATTTTAAGTAAAATACAGGTGATCCGCTGCATTCAGTTAGACTGAACAAGGCTATGAGATGATGATGATGCGATTTTTTTATATTATTTTAATCTAGCTTTTGCCCGCGATTTCCCTATTTTATTTTTGATAATTAATATAGCCTAGTTACTAGCTTTTGCCTGCGACTTCTTCCCCAGGGTTCAAGCTATTTTTACAGCAAATTTTATCAAAATTGTTTCAGTCGTTTCATCGTTAAAGCGTAACAGACAGAGCTACCTTCGCATTTATAATATTAAGTACCTATGGATATAATATTAGTATGGATAAGCTCTCAGGCATAACATACCTTCTGGAGATTAGCAAGAACGAACACATACTCAATTTTAATTTTTAAGAAAGGATTCACCTAAGTTTACCGTTGAATTTATATACAGAATAACAATACCAATACTAAATATTGACAGCTCACCTCGTGCTGTCAATAATTCAAACTTCACCTCAACATCCATATCCTTAGTGACACTCACCCCTCCAAGATGTAACTTAAAAAAAATATGTCAGAGCCGCGAACACGATACGAGTGCGCAAACCGGCTCGGCTAACGCTATCTCTAGGGTTACGGTAACGCGACGCCGGGAAATCGCATTCGAAAGTAAAGGGAATGAGACTGGAAACTATGCTTTGTTTATTTATAGACTAGCTCGTTTGCGTTTCGATTGCAAATGTATTTTTAGAAGTCTTTTGTTCTATTGGTCAGTTTGTAGAGCGTTTAAGTGATGAAGGACTTTTTTGAAAAGTGGTCACACGTTTTTATGTTTTGGCTGGCCTTACCACGCATGTCGTCTTTTGTTATTTTTTGGAATAAAATCATGTCTTTCAAGGGAAGTTTTGGAAGTTTTGTTTTGTATTTTTTTTATTAGCGATTCTGCTAATAGTGGAGTTCTTACCCCTCGTTTATACGAAGATTTTGACAAAAGTAGTTTTAAGAAAATTTTTGTTATTGATTCATAGCTAGAGAAAAAAAAACTTGAGAGGTGTCAACGGACACCCGGATGGAACGAAGTTCCTTTCGATTAATTAGTAAACAATAATTTATTATTATTATTTACTTATTATTATTTACAATTAATAACTGGCTTGCTTTCTATGAAAGAGAGAGAGAGAGAGAGACAGACAGAGAAACACGCGCACACCGCACGGCTTACAACTACAGCAAAAAGTGTCGTTACAACTTTTGGTCTTAATTTTTTCGCAACGCGCTATAAGGAACTTCGTTCCAAAAATGATTGGGGTGTAAAAACACACATCATATACCTATAGCCGTTAACTACACATAGGTACTGCCCATCAAGCTGAGTAACTTGAGACTATAAAGTAAATTCAGGATAAATTATTGTTGGGAAAGATTTTTATTAAAGTGAAACTTCTATATAGACGGGGGGTATGAGGATTTTTCTGTCACGAATAAGCGTTACGGCCTCGTGGAGGGGGTAAACGATATATAACGTGGTGAGAGGCAGCATCGGCGCAGTCACTTGTCCACTTCTACTGTGTCCCAGCACACAATTTGTTTGTTTTTGTAGTAAAATTTTTTTTTTACATTTAAGACAACCGCCTTCAAAAAGTAAAAAATAACTTTCAATTCGCAAGCTTTGGTTTTGCGTGTTGTTTTGTATTGCCACCCACTTGCGAATTGAAAGTTATTTTTTACTTGTTGAAGGCGGTTATCTTTTTTGTAAAATTTTTTTTTTCGCTTTTTGCTTTTTAGTGCTTACTTCTCATCATAGAAATTAATTACGAAACGGAGACACCAAAAAAAAATCTGTCATCCCTTAATTTTCAACTCTTAGGGGTGGAATATTTTCTTGAAATTAATATGGGACCAAATTTGAGGTATACACTATCAATTAAAAAAGAATCATCGAAATCGGACAAAACTGAAAAAAGTTATGCGTGGTCAAACATAAAAATAAATATTTAAAAAATAAAAAAAATGTTTATAAAATGAAAACTACTGGGCCAAACAATGTTTATGGGACCAAATATATTTCCTATTCCGCAATAAACTAAAGAAGAATCACGTAAATCGGATCATACTGAGATTGGTCATCTCTTAACTGCCATGGCTTTTATATTAATTTATTTTTAATTAGAATGTTTTGGATTTCTCTTCACTTACATTGTTTTCACATATAGAAGCAACAAGAATAATGTAGCCTGGATTTTGTAAAAGCTTGATTGAAAAGAGTGTCCGTGGAGTTTCTTGCTCGTTCTTCTCCATAGAGACCTACCCTACGTTTTGGAACGAGCAACTAGCTTCAATTTTATTTTGACTATTCAAAAGTGCCTGCAAATGGTTTAATTGAAATAAATGCTTTGACTTTGACTTTGACTTTGACATAAATCTCAGAGTAATCGATGTACATACATAAAAAAAAACCAACCGAATTGAGAACTCCCTCCTTTTTGAAGTCGGTTAAAAAATCACTGCTTATGGTAGTGACTTTGCTGGGTACATGCAACAGCACAG
This sequence comes from Charanyca ferruginea, assembly GCA_947361185.1. Taxonomy (NCBI): domain Eukaryota; kingdom Metazoa; phylum Arthropoda; class Insecta; order Lepidoptera; family Noctuidae; genus Charanyca; species Charanyca ferruginea. The sequence continues at coordinate 18,089,553 of OX376071.1, read as the reverse complement.
GGGTCGTGGACTTATTTAAAGTTTAAAATCTGAATGTCACTTTCAGTTTTGTTAAGTGCACACATGTTATAAGACACGAAGTATTTTGAATGTCCAAAAACTTTTTCGGGCTTAAGCACCCAATATTCAATCCAGTGGTTACCATCCAGCAAACTACTGCAAAACAGACACGGGTTCAAACAGAGGCATCGGGTAACCTTTGAACAAACTTCGCCAAGTACCCTGTTATCGAGTTTCCAACAAAAATACTGATACATTTTCTTCGCGTAGATGAATAGAAGTTGTACATACGCTTTGGCATGTTACGGCAAAGTTTCCGAAGTACGTTATAATTGATATTTTGTTATAGGCCCGCGAAAATGATATACTTTAGCTATCGGTAATGGGGTTTCTATTTGTTTAATAGAATGTATTCGGTGTTTCTATTTATAATAATAACAATAACGACTTTGTTTACAATATTATGAAGTTTTGGCGTGTTGAGTATTGTTTCGGTAGTTCGTCATCTATATATTTGGTATAATAAGCTTGAACTTGGCTTTAGGCTTCCCGCACATAACAAAGAATCATGGCAGGATATGTACAAAAAAGTAACATGTTTAGAGAAGTTGAAATTCTAATTCTTATATTCTTGGGTACCTACTTAAAGAGTATCTTCAAGCATTTTTATATTTTTGAAACCACGCAAATAAAAACAGACAGCCGCCGTTTCGCAGTTCTCACACTGAAATTGCATCGTTATTATGGGAAATAATGTCACAAATAAGGATTATTTTTTTCCACACACTTGTCACATCATTTGTCTGCTAATTTTATAGATCCGTTAACGTCGCTTGCCACTTTCTAAACACAAAATGGGCATCGAGATGAAACGAAAAAGTGTTATTTTCGTTTCTTAATATTTAATTATGCGGGGGTTTAAAAATAGAGAGAGTTTAGAGTCCTAGAGTGGTGGGAGATGTAGGGTTGGTAGGCCCATTAGTAGGTGGACCGAACGATGGCTCAGGACTGGTTCGTTTGTAAAATCTTGGAGGACACTTGTGCCCAACAGTGGGCGCCTTTCGGTTAAAATGACGATGAAGAAGTTAAGACAGGTAGGGTTTAAACCTAAAAAGCCTAGTCAGTTGGTAGTCATTATGAATTTCAAGGAATCTTTCTGAACAAGAATCCTCTCTGAAAATGGCAATTTTTAATTCAATAGATCATTAAAAATATTCTCTCTACCCACATTAATTTGATACTTTAAGAAAAATATGTTCGAAATTTTTCTTTGAAATATTTTTTTAGATTACCTACATATTTTTGCGTAATTGGATTCTTTTTTTGAAAGGGCTACCCTATTAACAAGTTGTTGTCGTGTTATTAGATACTTATTAATTGGGGGCGAACCATAGCCATAATCAAAGTTTTGATGACCATAAGTTTCGTAATACTGATAAACAGAAGTGGGTAAAGTAACCTTTAAGGCCAGTTTCACACAAGATAATAATATTATTCAAAAATGGAACAGAATTGTTTGAAATGATCTGTCAAGTAATTTATTCGAAACTTATTATAGGTAGTAAAACAAGTTCTTCGAGAATTATAAATAATAGAAGAAGATTTTATATACCTAAACTTTTATAAAAGATATACGTTCTTGTCTTTTAATTACAATAAAGTGAAAGGATAAAGTACAATTTAAGTGTTTATAAATAAATGAGTACTGATAAACTTTATTTTTTCCAAAAATCTTCTTTTACAGTTTTAATTAATCTTTTATCATCATCATTATCATCAAAAAGCTCACCAAAAAATCTATTCAAAGTGACATTCTCCTAGGTATACTCGAACAAACGATTTGATATTTGTTATCTTTCTACTACCCTGGAAATATAATTTTTATAACGTAACTCGCAATCCGACTTTTTACGCATGATGTAAAAGAATTGACTACTCAGCACACTAAACATTGTTTCAAGTAGTTTAAATTGAGCTTCCCGCATACCAAGTAGTTTTGTCGACTGTACTTACCTGTGCTTACTAATTCTACATTAGATGGTCAGCTATTATGGTGCATATTATTATCTTGACTCATCATAAAACAAGGATTTAAAATCAATTACGCATAAAGAGTAATGTAAAATAATTGACTCCGCAGCACCCTCATAACACGAGAAAAGAATAGATTAGATTCTATTTGCTTACCACAAATTACCGCTTAAAGTTAAATTAGTCTACAGATAGGTACAATTTTGTACTTAATTTGTGGATTTAAACTAAAATAGTAATAATATCTTTATTCTCATTCTCATTTTTCTATTTTTTTTTTTAGAGTTAACTTACACTTGATTTTTCTCCTGTGTCGTGAGTGCGTTTACAAAAATATAAACATACAAACTTCAAGTTACATGACTTGATTGTCGTGTTAGTAACGATCACGAAGTAAGTATAACAGACTATTATACTTTGTGGTAACGATACTTCTTACCCCCTATGTTAGTAAGTCGCCCCCCTAAGTCGCCGCGTGGTCGTGTTCCTTAGTAACTACCTTTGTTTTTTCTCTAAACCTGTAAGTCAGGTCACCAGACATTGTTTGAAAGTTACCTGCCGTCATACCAAATAGCTTTGTCGACTGTACTTATCCTCTATATTATTACTTGGTAACTCTACACCGACCAGTATTAGGTCTCTGCAGTACTAACTAGGTTACGTAGGAAGGCCGGGTGTTGAATGTCCGTGCGAATGTCACGCGATCCCTTCAGTTTTGAATTACAAACCACACTTGAGTAAGGATTTATGTGACTGTGTGTATGTGTGCGTGATTTTATGATGTGTGAATGTAATTTAGGGGTGTTCAAGCTGCTTTGCGAATGTTCTCGTCGAATACTTTTTTCGGAGTGATCTTTTTAGGGTTCCGTAGCCAAATGTCAAAAAACGGAACACTTATAGATTCGTCATGTCATTGTCTGTCTGTCTGTCCGTCTGTCCGTCCGTATGTCACAGCCACTTTTTTCCGAAACTATAAAAACTATACTGTTGAAACTTGGTAAGCTTGGTAAGATGTATTCTGTGAACCGCATTAAGATTTTCACACAAAGAAAAAAAACAATAAATTTTGGGGGTTCCCCATACTTAGAACTGAAACTCAAAAATGTTTTTTCATCAAACCCATACGTGTGGGGTATCTATGGATAGGTCTTCAAAAATGATATTGGGATTTCTAATATTTTTTTTTTTCTAAACTGATTAGTTTGAGTGGGAGACACTTCCAAAGTGGTAAAATGTGTGTGTGTGTCCCTGTAACTTCTAAAATAAGAGAATGATAAAACTAAAAAAAAATATATAATGTACATTACCATGTAAGCTTCCACCGAAAATTGGTTTGAACGAGATCTAGTAAGCAGTTTTTTTTAAAACGTCATAAATCGTAAACCGCAATTTACCTTTCATTCAATCAACTCAAATATAAAAATAAAAAATCTTTTATAATATTATGTTACTTGCTGCTACGGAACCCTTCATGGGCGAGTCCGACTCGCACTTGGCCGCTTTTTTATTTATATTTATATTATATTTCTGCCGTACTTATTAGAAAGGCAGTAAGTAGGTAAGGAACGATTTTTGAGAAATTCGTATGTTCGGTATTTCGAAATTCTCGTTGACCAGGATTCCAAATTGATAAGTTAGTAAATTTTCGAGAAATCTGTTTCTAATTAGCACGGCATATTTATTTTTTCACTATGGAAGACTAACAGTTTTACAGTTATAACAAGAAACAGTATTTGTGACTGACAGCCAATTACAGGTGTATCTTGTTTCTTTAATGGCCTTTTTTAAACAAAAAACATGCGTACAACCTACACATGTCATTTCCCCGGACTGTCGGTCCGGGGAAATGACATGTGTAGGTTGAGTTTCAGACGAACCCGGCGCATTTATTTTAACGATTTGATCGCAATTTCTGTATCTTCTGTAATTTAATGACGAAAAATTCTACCATACACACCATGTTTACAAAATCGTGACCCATATAGGTAGCAGTTTTGTAAACTAGGTAGGTACTATTGGATAAAATCCCTTGGGCTTTTAGTAACATTTACAAACGTTGCTATACCAGCAAAATATCGAAAGCCGTAACGGTTGCACACTGCTCTGTTATCCGAACAATAAGTAATTGATCGTGACTGTGACTTGCGCAAGCGCACCTATAACTGAATAGGCTGTGAAATGTCGTTAAACGTTTGCGAAAGTTGTAGTATTAATTTTGTTTCGGTACTAGTTATGTCGTCGGGAATAGTTGAAGATTTCTTAGAAACCAATGGGGGCTTTCAAATGAAATTTGAGAATCATTAAACTGTTTATTCTCTATAAATTGTATTTTATTTTAATCATAAACACCTATCAGTTTCTAAGTAAACTTCAACTGTTTCCGGCGACATGGATACTTATCTCCTTTGGTGACCGTACATAACTCTTTCGGTCTAAAATAACTATTTTCTTTCTACTTTTCTATCACTGATGTCACTTTCAAACTTCCCTTTCTTCTTATCCTATCCATTTTAGTAACTCCACACATCAATCTCAACATTCTCATCTCCGCATTATACTGCAAACTGCTTTCATTTGTCTTCTTCTTCCTAAATGCATATCCTAAACGGAGTAATAATTATGTAATTCATTGGCTTCAGGAATTGTGTCATCATAATATTAAAATTCAGTTCTATATTTTTAAAGAAAATACTTTTTTTCTTTAAAAAATGCTATCCGATTCAGTAGTATCAGTAGTAATCTCAGATAGTCCGAAAGTACAAAAATTGTATACCCTATCTTTGCACCAAACCACGCGATCCTAGCGATCGATTATTCAAATCAAGCGAGTACCTATCCGTGTAGGCTATTGTTATAGTAAATTGAAAACCACGCAACGCCTCCAAACTGCACTATTTAAACTAACAATATAGCTTGTTTACGATAACCCGGATGAACCCTTTCAAAGTAAGCGATGCGGATGCCTGTTACGGCTGTGTGACAGATAATAAAACAGGTAGCTGGAGACAGGTTATTCTATGGTTCTAGCTGACCATTATTTATGTGTTCACTCTTATCATACAAATATCCTTACTAGCTGGACCCAATTCGATTTTGTAGTACATTTAAAAGCACAATGCCAGAAACTCTACAGAACCTTGCCCCACTCAAAAAAAGTTATACACAAGCATGCAATATGCAACATCTTATTGCTTATTTATTGGTAATAACTAAACGTTAGTTCTAATGACTGTAGAACTTGGGGTTTCTGTTTAAACCTAAAAACAAGAATGATATGGCATGGGTTAGGTGCAGTTTAAAATGTTAAAATAAATGATCGGTATATTATTATAGTGCTATCCCTAGAAGTGCATTCGGATATTATATAAACTACTGATTTACATCCTACCGTACTCTGGGTACCTAACAAGAGCCTTAATTACTAGATAAGTAGTTAACGTTAAGTAACCTAAACTCTTTGTAGCAGAAAATGTCCCTTATAATAATAATAATAGGTTCATATCTTTTGGTTTTAACTATAGGTAAATGAATGTTATAAAGCTAATAAGGTGGTTTGTTTTATAATTGAATGCGCTAATATAAGAAACTGCGGGTCCGATTCTAAAAAATATTTGCTAATAGGATAGGGATTCTTAGCAAAATACGGGCGAGATGAAAATAATAGCTAATCTAAATGAAATTAAGAGAAATTGGCAATTTAGGTATCCAACAACCAGTTCGTAACGAAATCAAAGCCGTAACTGCAAAACCAGATGGAACTGTCGTCAATCGAAATTCCCCCTCTGCAAGGACCCTCGGGCCTTATATTAAAAGCCACCTGCCATCTAATCTGTCAATACCAGGAATTGTGAAATCAAAAGCCAGGAGGTTTGCGTAATGAAACAGTCCGGGACAATGTCCCGTGTGGTCGCCTCACAAAGCACGCGTCGGCTTAGTCTGGGACTCGTAATTAGGAGCAGGACAATCGGGTTTGTGAGCCCAAAGCGTGGAAACCCTAATTCGGTACGCTAGTCGGCTTAATCTTGTCAGTTCTTTGAAATTGCCCTTGTTTTTGTGAGTATTTTTACAAGCTTTTATTTAACTTGCACTGTTCGTATGTAAATGTAAGTTGTCGCTTAAAAATTGTCAAACCATTTTTCGACTATTTTTGTGAAATACCTTTAAACTACGAGTAATGTATGTACCTAACACATATCCGTACCCCCTTGGATTATATTGGTGAGATGGTATGTTACAAAGTGACCTTCAGTGATAATAGTAGAATAGCTATGTCCTAATTTCGTGATGGGGGCGAATATGCACGAAGTAGTGGATCCTGGGTTAGCAACTGGACACGAGCAAGTGCCAAGTGACTTTATCAATTTCATAATTATGTACTTTCTAAGTTTATCTCGAACATCATTGACATCGGTGAAGGAAAACACCATGAGGAAACCTGGACTTATCTATACTAATATTATAAAGCTGAAGAGTTTGTTTGTTTGTTTGTTTGGTTTAACGCGCTAATCTCAGGATCTACTGGTTCGAATTGAAAAAAATATGTTGTGTTGGATAGTTAATTTACCGAGGAAGGCTATAGGCCCATGCAAAGCTGGGTCGGGTCACTAGTCCATACTTAATATTATAAATGCGAAAGTAACTCTGTCTGTTACGCTTTCACGGTAAAACGGCGGTTAACCGATTTTAATGAAATTTGGAATGAAAACAGCTTGAACCCTGGGAAAGGACATAGGCTACTTTTTATAACCGACATTCACGCGGACGAAGTCGCGGGCAAAAGCTAGTAAAGAATATAATTCTGAAATCGCCAATCCGCCTTGAGCAAGCGTGTGATCAACGCTTGTGTCTTCTCTGTATGAGAAGAAGCCTTTGTCCTGTAGTGGGACAATTATAGGCTGCTATTATTATTCATCATCATCATCATGTCAACCTTTAGACGCCCACTGCTGGGCATAGGTATCCCCCAAAGGGGGGGTTCAGCCGTAATCGCCATGCTTGCCGATGCATGTTGGCGATCGCAGTAGTTATTATGGTACTCAGAAGGATGCTGCTGCCCATCCTCTGGTCAATATCCCTCTATCAATTTCTACGACACTCACGGGTAGAAATTGGGTGGTGTTATTCGCGGCGCCACACGGCCAATTATTATTACTATATCCTGATACTCCTAATCCATTTGGAAACACTAACAGAAAAGTAGGTTTGGCAGATGAAATCGCGGATTAAAAAGAAACCCATGTCCTTCTCAAGATCCAAGCTATTATTATAACCGGTTCAGTGGTTTTGCCGTGATGACTTAACAATCAAACAAACAGACAGACAGTTTTCAAAGATACCAACTTATTTGTGAAAAGCCAGTTTAAAGAACTAATACTCTGGAAAAGATATACTTTTGTTTTAACTTTTTATTTAGTTGACAAATAGCTCTACTTCACAAATAGCTTGATAGGCTTTTGCCAATTATTAAAGTGAATTATATTAGAGCGAATTTTTCGAATAAATAAAAACCACAATAACAAAGTTACTACAATAACCTACAAATGAACTACAAAAATTAATAGGTTGAGTTTCAAACGATATTCAATATTCACAAACCAATGAATATTATTAAAGAATTATGCTTGAATGAATTATGCTAAATGGAATCCAATTAAAAGACAAATTGATTACATTATCTTTGAAATCGTAGCGTAGGACTCTCTTTTTTTTAATTTAAAAAAAACTGAATTTGATTCATTTGAAGGCGTTCATCTTATCATTAATATAAGTCGGTCGTAAGCTTTACGTTATAATTATGTTCGAAAAGCGCTATAGCTTTTAAACAAACAGCTTATTAGACAAACTAGCAATTTTCTTAAGGATCCTAGTTTTTTAATAATTGAAATATATAGTATACTAGCCCACGACTTCGTTCGCGTGAATTTTTACAAACTTCAAACACATTTTAGGTCTTATTTTCTGGTCTCCTGGTACATACACCTATGTACCAGGAGACCAGATTACATCCGCGTGAATATTCTCAAGGATCTCTATTTTTTTTCTCTTTAAAAACCTTTTTCAAAATTGTAACTTTGGCTCTTCCGTTTCAAAAGGGTGCCGACCTCTTATCTAGGTGTATCAGAGACCTCTTGATCTATTGTGTATAAATCTCTGTCGTATTTAGGTGAAGTCAGATTGAGGTGAGTCATCGATTCTAAGTATGGTGGAATGATAGCTCAATTCAGGTAAATCGAGTAAGAATTTTACAGAATATCGCTCGCTACTGATTCAAATTCTCAGAATGTATAAGTTTCCTCTAAACACACGTCTCTTCAAGACTCATATTTGACTCGTTTGCCTCAACTCTGGAGCAACGTGCCTCCTTACCTTTCTTATTCAAAACCAGTTTTTTGTTCCTCGGAAAATTGAATTTGTAGACTTAGTTGAAGCAAAATACGGAACATTCTTGAAAGGTATGTTTTCGAGGAAGGTACTCTCTCACTTTGAAAGTGTTTTCAGCTTTTTCCCAGTATCAAAAATAACAGGAAATGTCTTTGTGAAAACATGATATAACGGGAAATTGATTTAAGTTGAAAGTAAGCATAAGTGGAAAATATTTTTCTTTCAGTAATTTTGCATTGAAAGTAAATGTAGTAATTATAAGATTTGCTCTCTTGGAAATTAAATAGTATTTTTTTACTGTACCTTCTATTTAAAAATTGGATAAAAGCTGCTGGCTGGATTAGGAAAAAAAAACAAAACAAACAAATCTAGAATAATGTTAAACAAGAACACAAAAAAACAAAAGAGCTATCAAAACGTCGCCGAAATTTCGTCTAACTAAACTTAAAAGGATAATTAACCTTCCCGAAGCATCGAGTCATTTAAACGAGTAATGAAAACATTCTCCCAGGCGAATGGCTACAGTTGTTTTTTTGTTAATTAGCATTTGATTTTGTAGTCAGAAGATAATTAGGATACGATTCGGAGAGGTGAGCTTGAGGTCATGCTTAAACTATTGATTTTGCCTTTTTAGATTTCAATGTCTATTAAGGATTTGCTTGTAAAAATGTAATTCAAGTCAATTTTTAAAATAAATAATAAATAGTTTATGCTGCTTCTGTGAGAGTACTTCAAAGTCGTGCTATCTTAGGTTGAAGAATGTATATGCTTTATTGCAATAACATTTCAAGGGTCTAATGGTTGGAATGGGTTAAAGGTTCTATGAAGCAATAGGCCAACAATGCACGAGGCATACTTAATCATTATCACACAACTGTTTGTGTTTATACAAAGGACTCTGCATGAAATAAAAATAGAATACATTTTTGCGTATTTAGTAACAAAAATATGCTTCAGTAAATCTGATTTTATAAATATTTTAAGCTTGCTTAGAAAGTTACATGACAAATTGTAATGGTCCTATCTATAACAGGCTTTAACAGCTGTCAAGTATCGATTCGACTTTGTAAATAGGCTAAAATATTTGCATGAAAAAGCTCTTAGCTTTGGAGAGTTAGTAAACAAAATATGCCTTTGGATGAAGACGATATTTATGAGCAAAAGTTATGTGAAAACGTGCTTAGTGTACTAGTAGTTGCTATGCTATGAGAGCTAGATGATAATCCAGAAAGTATAATCGACCGAGACCTTTAAACCGTCTGGCTAAAAGTATGGCAATTCTGTCAATAATGGAAGTAAGATTCCCTTTATACCTGATGATGACCGGCTGAAGTTCTTCTTCTTCTTTTCAAATCGATGGTTTTCCTTTTTTTTTGTTAGACTACTTAGACCCCGTAGGTAGCCACATTTATCGCAGCATTAGTGACGTTTTTAATGTCCTCTAAGGTGCAGGTGTAGGGGCACTTTGGCCATTGTAGTAAGTGGGCCATTGTCTGGTCAGGATCACCACACTCACACTGGGTTATGACACGGAAACTGACTGGCAATAATTTAAATGAGTAAGAAATAAAATCTTTATAAAAATACATGAAAATGGGCCCAGTCTAGAAGTTTGAAAGTACATGTGCATACGATAATACACAATAAAAAAATCCTCGATCTATCCGCAATATTTTCCCATGTTAAAATTACGTCCGTCTGGCTACTGGGATCTTGTAACACCTTAACTATCACTACACATTATAAAGTTGAGTGTGTGTTTGTTCGGGCTAATCTCCAGAACTACTAGTCCGATTTTGTAAGTTATTTGGCTAATAAAACGCTGCATTGTCCGTGAGTGCTATAGGCTATATTTTAGTATAAAAAATAGAGACCTCTGAGGCGAAGTCGCGGGCTAAAGCAAGTATAAAATAAATTAGAATTTTGTACAATATTCTAAAACATTTCTGCTAGTTTAATAAAGTACATCATAATTATGCTTTGGTTAAATTCTGACTGATTAGGCAGATACGGGTTTCTTTAATTACCACTTTCTTTCAAATATTAATCAAACATAGACCGTCTATGGGCCATACTAAGAACAAAATAATAACAATGAAATAAGCGTTATGTGCTTAAAATTTCAATGGTATTGTTGTATAACATCGTAACAATTATTCGTAAGCCCGTTTGTGAAGTGGGACTTGACATTTTGCTCCTATTGTGTTATGTCCTACCTATATCTATTTCTATTCTTATTCTGAGTATTTTATGGTAAATTAATATACATCTATTTTCATTAAGTGGTTTTCCTTTGAACAACAAAATAATTCATTAAATAAACCGAACAAATTAACTTTTATTTTTCCTTGAATGAAAGTTCATTATATTAATTTATTTCATTTATCTGTTTCAGATATACGATACGACTGAGAACACGCGGCCGAAGAAATGGTCATCGAAGTTGAAGCTGAACACATCAGGAAGCTCCAAGACATCAGAAAAGTCTCCAGAAAGCCCGTACATGTACGGAACTATCAGTGGGCCAGGAGGATCAGCACTATCTAAATCAATGAAGTACGCTGAGACCTGGCTCTACGGGTCCGTAAGGACCCAAACCCCACCTATGCGACCTAGCGTCTTCTCTGCTTACCCAGATGTCTCTGGTCCAGTTCTTATTAGCACGCCTCAAAAACCTACACCACACAACTATGCTGTCATACTATGTTCCTGTCCTGAGTACCTGAATGGTACAAAAAAAACCAGCTCAACCAAAGTCAGTATTTGTAAGAAATGCAAGGGATCTCGTTTGCCATTAACTATAGCTGATAGCCCACAGTTGTTGGTCGGGGGAACGGTTAGAGGTCCTCAAGTTAGCCGTGAATCTGGCTTGTTGAGAGCTGGGACAGTAAGAGTACAAGGTTCGAAGGCGCGCCCTACTATACTTAAAGCTAATGGAGAAACGGATCCCTATGATTTGATGAGACGGAACAGATTGGCACCTCCACATGAAGCTCGTATAGGAAGCCAGTTTTCAACAACACGATTACGGGCCAAAAGTATAAGTCCATGCAGAGTAAAGACAAAAAAGCCAACAAGCCCAGAGACACTTCGCAAAAATAGAAGTAAATCTGTGAGTCGAGTGAATGAAATATGGGTTGAAGAGGATACGAACACAAATATTGACTCAAAAAAGTCAATATTGTCGTGTGATATCAACCCCTACGACTTAGTGAAATCTAATGGCACTTCCAAATCTTTAGTGGAAATTGAATTTGATGATGATTTTGGACACGTATTTCATGAATCGATGAAAAATAAAAACTTAAATTCATCGAGTAAATCTAAATCAGATTCAAGCGTGAAAGCTATAAGTGGTCAAAGAATAAGAGTTTCTGACGAATCAAAAGCAAATAACGATGCTGTATATGATCCCGTTGACTATGATCTCAAATCCTATGAATCAAAATCTCAAGAGATATCTACGACTTTGTCACTGCCAAATATTAAAAATGAAAATAAGAAATCAGCATCTATAAGTAAAACTACGAGTAAGAAAATATTAAGTATATCTACATCAAACCGCACTAAACAAAAAAGTGTTTCCCCGAAACGACCACCGAGAAGAATAAGAAACATCAAAAATGACGATGACAGTGAGAGTGATAATCAAAGGATGACAGAGAGAAGTTCAAACAGGAAACCTGACACTTACTCTCGTAACTCTAAGTTAAAAAATCAAAATCAGAATACGGATACCATAAAATCTATTTTGAAAAAACCTAGAAATTATGATTCCGTTGAGTCTACCCCAAAATTAGAAGCAACAAACGAAACGTTTGATAGCAAAAGAGTTAATACATCCTTGTTCTATCTTCCTAAGCCAAAAGACAAGGTGGCTATCAATTCTCATAATATGCTACACAGGAAACGAGTTCAGTTCTTGGTTGAAAATGAAGAAACAAAAGTTATTTACACTGCAGAGTTTAATCTTGAACAAAATACTACGAAAGAAATTCCCGCTGAAGTGTTTACTTCAAGCATTGAAACTGAAGAAGATGTGGTAGCTGAAGGTGATATTGTAAGCCATAGTTTGGATGAATCGAGTGAGAAGTTGTCGGAATTGATTAGCCAAACTGTAACACAAAACGATAATGAAATATATGAGCATGTACAATTGCATAATAATACATTTGAAACTGTCATTGAAGAAATACCTGAGCCCACAACAGAAGATACTCATCAAACAACAAGCGTTGAAATTGTAAACAACACGGATAAAGAAGGTAAGATTTCAATCTGCACTAAGAAAAAATAATACCAAAAAATGGTATTTTGCCGTTATTACCATTCGCGAAGGCTTTAATTTATTGTTAATTTTTCTGCTTTCAGATAACAACATTCCACGAATACCGGTGCTGCGTCGGTCTGAGTCTGAACGTATCCAACCAACTATATTAATAGCGCCACCGAAGTTCTTAGACACGATGGCTTTGCGTCCAAAAAGTAAACATGGACATACAAGTCAAGTTTTTTTAACATCTGTCGTAGAAAATGAAATAAGCAGCCCTAACCAATATGTGTTAAGCCAGGCAGAGACGACGCCAGACGTAATTTCGCCAACGACAAAAATTAATTTCAATGATAATATTGAATCTGGGAATCTAAGTGATAGTAGTGATATTACACGAACGATTCTGACCAATTTACGTCGTGGAATATCAGAATCACCTGAACCACCACCTCGATTCAAATCAAAGGAACGTACAAAATCTAAGAAGCATAATTATGTCAAAACACGCTTTATTCGTAACAACTCTTCAAGCTCAACCAGTGATGAATGGTCAGATGCTAATGATTATGAACAAAAAACAATTTTACGTGTGAAACAATTCGATTCTGATACTGATGAGCCAAAATCTGGTATTCTGAGGTCCTCAGAAAACGAACCTAGAAAAACTTCTATACAAATTAATGGGAACGAGTGCTACTCAACTATGAATGTGAGCAGTGACACACCTATTTATTTATCCTCGGTCGTCGTAAATGATGATTGTGGAAACACGTGCAATACCTACCAGACGGGTACCACCGTTACAATAAGTGTCGGAACTCCTCTAAAAGAAGTGAAAAAATCGAAAAGTCAAATATACATCGGTGCTGTGCTATCTCAACAAGCTGAAAAGAATCCAGAAGCTAACACCTATGAAGAATATTATGCTGATAAAAACAAAGATGAATGTTATGGCACTAGAAATCAGAGGATTTCAAATGATCTATCTTCAATACTTAACGATCCTGTCGAAGCAGTTAGGAGAAATTTAATTCCACACGTGTGTGGTAAAAAAGATGATTATTCCGATTGCCAACAAACTACTGATATTCAAACAAACAATGGCAATGTTGTCACAAAACTTTTTGATGATCCTTTCTTTGCTCATCTTGCCGATGGTTTGGATTCAGATTTGGTTAAAAAGTTAATAGAAAACTCTTTAATAAAACTCCAAGAAACTAAGAATTCAGAAGGGACAGACAGCAGTGAAATAACAATTGAAAAACTTATAGAAAGTTCATTGAAAAATTTAAAGGAAGAAAGCGTCAAGGAAGGAGATAAAAACGTGGAAATAAAACCAAAGAATGAGAATAGTGCCAAAGACGATGCGTCGAATAAACAAAATATAATCGACTCTTCCGTCTGCCCAGAGAATGAAGATAATAGCTGCTCTGCTCCCTATGAAAGTATGGAGTACGAGAGCGGTGCTATGGGAGTTTTTTCTGACCTCGAGCCAATGTCGGACTGCTATAATGCTTCGGCGAGTGAATTGTCCACCGAAGACGATACGAATTCAACGAGATCTAAATTTTACCAAATGTTGGTTGACGCTGCGTTGTGTGATATTGAAATTTCAAATAATACCGACGACGATCATCATTACGAATCGATTCGTTTGAACAGTGATCCTATATACGAAGAGATTGGAGACATGCCACCTCCTTTACCGGTTAATCCACCTCCTAATTCGCTAATGATTTTAGACGACGAGAAACGCAGTGGGTCACGATCTATATTTGAAGGCGCGTCAAAGTACGATATTTTATCGTACTTAGTAGATGCTAAAGAAAGAGGCATTGATGATGAAGAGACTTACATCACTAGTTATGCTACTCATAACAATTCATCGAATATGTTAGAAGAATCAAAAGACAAAACTAATAACAGTGAAATAATTAATACACATCATAGTAGTAACACAAGTCAGTTATCGAATGCATCAGATTCAAGTGAAGACAACTCGCTTATCATTAATCATGAAACTTTAGAAAAAGCGGTAATATGCAAAAAGACATCGGCCGAAATTGAAAGAAATGACTCTGGCGTTGGTTCTGAGACAAGTAAGTCTTCAAGAAGTAGACTTCAAGGTAAAACGTCTCCTTGTAATATGATACACGATAAGGATACGCCCATACATCTTTGTGAAGATTGTGATTCTGCTGTGGAAACTCAAATAACTGAGCAAGGTAAGTCAAAATTCTGTTACATTTATTTAATACTAGCTGACCCGACAGACGTTGTCCTGTCCCGATCTAGGGGGATGAAAAAGGGGTGAAAAAAGGGGATGAAAAATAGATGTTGGCCTATTCTCAGACCTACCCAATATGCACAAAAAATTTCATCAGAATCGGTCAAGCCGTTTCGGAGGAGTACGGGAACGAAAACTGTGACACGAGAATTTTATTTATTTAATATATTCTTAAGTAAAGAGATTTTCGCTTATATTATTTATTACATTTTAGGTTCAATATACGCTCCGTTAGTATGCAGGAAATGTGCCAAAAAACGAGCTGAGAGGAAAGAAATAATCACAGAAATAGTAGAAACCGAAGAGAAATATGGCAGAGATTTGCAAATCATACTTGAAGAATTTTACAAACCAATGTTGGTAGCTGGTTTGCTTAATCAGGAACAATTGAGTGCTATTTTCTTGAATGTTGAAGAGCTTATTGAGAACAACCAAGTTCTATCAGAGAAGTTACGAGACGGACTTGAAATTGCGGTGGACCAAGGAGATGAGGTAAAATTGATTCTTCAATATTTTAAATTAATTATTTAAAACTCAAATTATTTTCCATATATTTCACTTATTTTGCATGCTAATAATTAATTTGAACTTGTTGAATTTTAATAAGAATTAAGATATTACTTAATAATATTTCTATGATTTTTTTTTAGGATCTCCTGACTGTGAACGTTGGAAAAATCTTGCTGGAGTGTTCAGGCATGCTGACAGCGTTCCAGTCATACTGCGTGAAGCAAGCTGGTGCTGCCCTTCTGCTAGCTGGTCTCGAGAAGGAGAAGGAACTCTTGAGGATATTCTTACGCGTCTCACAGATGGAAAACACTGTTTTGAGGAGAATGAATCTAAACTCATTTCTCATGGTAATTGATTTGTTATTATCTTTCCTGTTTTTAATCAGGATCCTGAGCATAATTTTCATTGAATCGGCTCTTGTGACTGTTTAATAAAAAATAGTAAAAAAAAATCTTACTTAAATTTCAGGTGCCAGTACAACGCGTGACAAAATATCCCCTCCTTCTCTCTCGGCTGTATCGCGCCACGGCCGCGTGCGCAACTGAACGGGAAGACGTGAAGTCAGCACAACGTTGCGTAGAATGCAGGCTCGAGGAAATAAACGCGGCAGCTGCAGCGGCTGCAGCTGCTGCAAGAGACGTGCCTCTGTGGAGACGACTTGCAGCAGCACGAAGAACTGCGCACGATCTTCATGTGGCTGATATCAAGCTGAGGAAGATGGCTGTTGATGTCCTGGACTGGAATCATGATGACGCCAGGTGCGTGACTGATTTTCAGTATTTGTGAGATGAACAATGTTTTCGCTTTGTGGAATTAGATAAATATGTATGATGACGATAATAATCTTCATCAAGTTCCTACCAAAAATGGCCTTTTAGAGCTGCCCTGAGTAGTTATTTCATAAAATCTTCTTGACGGATAATTGAGACATTTACAAAATTACCACTTACCAAAATTTCGCCTATCACACGATGTCATTACGATGGCAAGATTACGCGTCCATATTTTATGAGATTTAAATTGTCCACCGTTTTCTTGAACAGCCGCTTATGTAACAATGAAAGCAGCTAGAAATGTTTTAGCAAATGTCAAAGATTTTCAGGGAAATCTTTTTCATAAAGATAAACATTAGCTTTAGCTCTTTGTATAATTGGAGATGTTTCGGCACATTCAGTTCTATTGGTGGATGGTACAAATGATCCCATTACTAGATCCATTGTGGGGCGCAGGTCCGCTTGATGGTCTAAGTTGTAAACTTTGATTAAATTTTAGCTGCCTCTTTTCGTTAAATAAATCAATCTGCATATTAAAGCAAGGGTCTCTATTGGTTTGCAAAAATCTTTTAGTCTTGAGGCGGATTTGGACTCGTAGAAAATTCGATTCGAAAAATCACCATAGATAAATTACTACTGCAATACAAATACGCTTACGCATATGAATCACTTGTGATTAGAAGTGATGGTTTCATTTTACCATCATTAAAAATATAAGTTAAGGATTTTTCAATTTTTAGAAAAGATCCATAAAACTTGAAAGAGGTCTTTCATAACTCATTATTAAAAATAAACATTCCAGCAAAGACTTTTATCTTATATCATAGCCTCTTAACTCTTATTACTTGCACCATAAAGCTGATAATCGTTGCTTTAGTGGCACTAACAGCGACAAGTGCTATTCAACAGGGCTTTTTACGACTTTAGACTTTTGCAAAAACATGTAATTATACGTTTAAAATGGTAAAAGGGTTTTTAAGTAATTTCAGTGTTAATTGAAAAATATGTAACTGGATAACAAAAGTTAGCAGAAACTTTCGAATGTTGCGAAATGAAAGCTTAGGGTTTTACGAGGCCTAAACGATCTCAATGTCTGGAAGAGCATTATTGGAAGGGTTTTATAAGCCACGCAACTCCAATATTTTATGTGATCTAAAATGTTTATAGGGGATGTGCACACTGTGTTTTCGAGTGGTAATCAATGTTGTCATTCTAATCGAATTGAGCGACTAGATTTCGCAAGGCACGAGTGAACCGGTTCACCTTAGGCAAGCGTGTTCCAACTTAGGCCGCATTATCACTTACGATCAGGTGAATTGCGGTCAAACGCAAGCCTATTTAATAGTAAAAAAAAAATTAAGACAAAGAATTCGAGTATTGTACGAAGTTATCATTAGTTATACTTAGACTCATTATAATGCAAATCAAATACATTTTAATAGCTGTACTAAAACAATTTTCCTTCTTCTTTCAATATTCTCAGAAAGAAAATAAGTACTTACATTGTATAATTTTTCATACATTTACCAATTTAGAAAAAGTCACGTATATCCATTGAAAAGGTTTATGGAAAAACCATTTCAGGTGCTATTAGAAATCACTTTGAATAAAGCAACTGTTTTTGCAATTTTGTTGCGCCCAACTTGGAAACTACTGAACGTAGTTTAATGGCTCTTGCATTGTAACTTACGTCTAGGGTAAACTGAATAGTTTATTTTATGGATATTATCAAAATACGAGTAGGTTCGTGGGAAATACTGGAATCGTGGCAGTAAAGGAAAGTTTTAGTTGGCTATTTTTTATCAAATAACGATAACAAATTAAAGGCAGATTAATTTAAGAATAAACACAACAATGACAAAATCAGTATCGAATTACTACTTCCACAGAAAGACTAGACTGTGGAGTCCAGTTTTTTAAGCCCTACATAGAAATCACATACAATATACATTAATAATAAAAAGACAATATTACAAATCCAAGTTGAATAATCTCTCAAACCGTAACATCAAATAAAGCTAATTAAAATAAGACGAATGCTAGAGATATATCTCATTTACCAAGTAATACACCGGAGTAAAATTAATGTTTTAGCTGGTGGAGAATTTATCACAACTGTGGAACATGAAACGTTCGTGTGACGTCACATGCCGTAATACATTGCGATGTTGCGTTGCCAACAGCTAGCAAATTAAGCTGGAGATGAAATCATTTTAGATGTGTTGTGCTGCGGTGGTTTTGATGCGAGAGGAAAATATAAAGTTAATAATGGTGCTTCGTAGTTTATATTTTAGGTTAAATTAAATTGCTGTGGAGAGTTTCATGATTGTGACGAAGTGATAGGTAATTTATTCGATGTGCTAGCAGGTTTATGCGCTAGTGTAAAATCGTCTGAATAGCCTTTTCTCTACTATGTTGGGTTCGAGTTCCAGTTTGACCGCATGCAGCTTTACAGGTCGCGACTGCCTGTCACACATCCATAACCTAGTTACTAGGTAACGCTATTGTGTTCAATTCCCCATTATACGTAAAATACAAAAAACTTCATTAACTACCTTGTATAATTACCACGGGCACTGCTGGTCATATGCTTAATTTTTGCCAGATTTCACATCTAAAGCGTGTGAATCAAAAATAAGGAAAGCCTATTTTTACACTGGTTCAATATAGTGTTCTACACGGAAAATGATACTTGACAAGATGTGAACAACTGGCAATTTTCAAATTCAAATTTCAATTAATTGTGAAAATGGCAAAAGGGTCGCTTGCACCTACGCGTTCAGGTAAAAAATTAAATGCTCATGTATAGTACGGCGCGGTACCTCGGTAAACCTGTGATATATTCTACACTCGATTTAACCTTTAATAAGGCAAGATTTTTACGCACCCATAACATAGCCCGAGTCAGTCTGAAGTGACGCAGAGCCCAATCGACCTTATTCCACCAAATTGACGCACCTCCTACAAATAAAATGACGACAAAATCCTACGAACACTTAAGTGAGCTGTTGATCAATGTTGGACTTTCTGCTCTTGTTTATAAGGTTCGCAATGGAGGGTAAGCTGCTGTTCACCCAGCCCAACGACAACAACTGGCGGAAAGGACGCACCATCAAGTTGACGCCAATCAACGCTCTTTTGGTAACTAACGGAAAGGTGAGTTTCGCTGATTTTTATTTTCTGTGTGGGTTGTGGAATCTCTTGTATGAGACTGTTGTGGCTTTAGGGAAACTTCCTATTGTAAACATAGTAGATTCAATTGGATGTTCTATTTCTTTCAATGGTTTGATTGGGTTATTTTACTGGAAAAAGACATACAATTCTTGGAATAATCCGAATCAAGAAAATAAAATATCATGTGGTGTAGGCAACGAAAAAAAATGCAGAAGGTATTTAAAAGAACTATATAATTATGTTCTAAAATTGTTTTTTTTTCTCGTAAACCTACAGCCAACGATCACCCACAAAACGAACGAGATCCGAGAGACGCGTGAACAGAGAGACAGAGAGGCAAGAGAAAAAGAGGGAGAGGCTCTATTCGCGCGCAGTGGAGTAAGGGAGGCAGCACTACTGCTAGTGAGGGAAAAAGCAGGACGGTATACCCTGCAGAGGGAACCACTGTTCTTAGACCGCTGCGTGGTCGCTGCAGACCATGAACCAGAGCATTTCTTTGAAGTGCACGAAATTACTACTAAGGATTCTTATATTTTTAAGGTAAGAATGTGAAATGCTTTTTTTAGAGTGTGACTGCTTTATACGCCATAGATGAGATAAAAAGGAGTGGTGGAACAGAGAACGGGTTGCACAGCATACTACTTTGTTTCTAACAGCGTAAGTCATCGATTCGCGTTTACGCGAAAATAGTGGAGGCACTACAGTAACGTGGCAGCCTCAGCAGCATCCTGAAGGCATTACTAGAGTATTATGAGCTTTACGCGTTGACCTATACATAATAGCTACAAAATACTATAGTCAATTTAGTTGGCGAATATGTGACGTCATATTTTACTATTGAATTAATTAATGAATGATGATACCTTTATTTGCTAGAATTAAGGATGTGTATTAGGTGTTATACAAATTTTTTGTTACACTATATTCTATCTTTCGGTCGTGCAAATGTTTGTCGTTTGTTCTGAATCGCGTTTTGACAGCTTGTAAAAAATATGTCAATTGATTTGTCAGGTACAGGTGTTTTTGATTTCTTTTCTATTCCTCTCCATGAGGAAAATGAAATGAAGAGGAAATAATTTATGTGTTAAAGACCTATTTCTTTTGCAGGCGGAAGAAAACTCACGCACGCGTACTTGGTATCGACAGTTGCAATACCACGCACAGGGTGCTGGCGCATGGCGCAAGCGACGAAACGCTCTCGCGAACATTATGATCAACCCTATGTTAACTAGGAATTGATAATAAGGACTATGATTATGGTACTGAAAAAGTTTTGGAACTTTTATAGTGTTGTGTGTGGGTTACATGAAATGATCATAACTGGCGTTTTGGTAGAGGTGGGAAACAGTGTTATAGATATGATTTTGATTGTGTGATTATGTTGTGTTGGAACTGTGCGACTAATAACCATTTTGTTGTTTAATTAATTTACTAAAAACTCTTTACTTTACCTAGCTTACTTAAGATTAATCGTATTGCGTTTCCCTGATTTAGTTACCTTTTATTTCATAATGTGTTATCTTTTTCTACGATTATTTTTCTACTTATACATTGACCTGTCTGATCAAGATCATATCGATTGCAGTTACCAAGATATCAAGAGGAACCAATCCTATGAAAAAAAGACAAGCGATTGTGGTGTCCTCTACTGAAGTTAAGTTTGACATATTAAGCTTGCCTGTGCTGTGGTATTTTTGACATGAATTTTGTGGAGAAGCACACCAAGGGTTAGTGAAACATATTGCTGTTATAAAAACGTAATGATTATAATGTGTGCATTTTTTATAAACTTAATTGTAATAAATTTATGATTTAACATTCCTGGTTTTGTTTTTTTGTTTAATTGTAAATATTCCATAACAGTTTGCCACTAGTTTTAAATTAGCTTTACACCAAAATTTAGATGTTTTAACATTTTATGTGCCCTAATAACGAACTATTGTATTAACAAAACCATAACATAAGAAATATTTGTATATAATTTAATTTTAATAGCTGTGATATCCTGTCGAAGAAAAATGGAAAAATCTAAATAAAAAAAAAGCTTTGTTTTCATTCAGAAACCTTGTAATTATTATAAATTTAACATTAACCATTGTTCAAAAAATTATAATAACATTTATAACTTCCTGACTAGTCTTAAGGGAAATCGTGTGTAATATTATTAAATATTTATAAGATAAAAATATACATATTGAGTTGTATTTATTGTATGTAATAGCGTAAATAGATGTAGATTTGCTAAAATAATTAGTTATTAGACAAAACTGTTTCGCCTTGGGAATATATTGTATCTGTTATATCATTAGAGAAGACAGGAAATAAATAAATTAATAAAATATACCGGGTATATTAATTCATTATGACCCTATTAGCCTATTGCCGTCTACAGCTGAACTTAGGCCTCCCCCAAAGATCGCCAACCAACCTGGTCTTGGGCAGCCCGCACCTATCCGCTGCCAGCCACCGTCTTCAAATCGTCGTGCCGCAAGACGTCCCACACTACCTACACCTACCCAAACACGATCCCCACTTGAAAACGTGGAACATCGGACTCTATGCCTTTAATTACTGTACTTAAAACCTAGTGAGTGTCTAAATAGACCCTGGTAGCACTTACCTTTTTTATTTAAAATCTACATACTTAATTAATTATTATGCACGACAACATAGGCTTTATATTTCCATCGTAGCGATAGGAGTTTTATTTTCTGACATTCTATTTATGTACACATCAAATATATATACCAAAACCACAGTATTTTCCACAATGATGTATTTTTAAGGTAAACAATAATAATATGAGGCCTGAAAGTTCTCACACTAAATGTGATACGGCACAGAGGCTTATTTCCCGAGCTTGGAGCAAATAACGATATAATTATAACATCTTTCGCGTATGAAAACCTCTTTACATCAGACGATATTTTGTCGAATTTAATAGGGAATGTACTAAATGCTACTGTGTTTCAATATTTATGCTCTGCGCACAGCAAGAATCTTCGTTCCTCCAATAATCGTCTTCTACGATGTATTCCTTCTTACCGCTCTGGTTTTCTCAAATCTTCTTATCTTGTCCAGTCAGTTTTCCTTTGGAATGCGCTTCCTCAGAATACCGGCCACCAGTCGGTTCACATTTAAGGTAAAAGCTCGCGAACACTTGCACAGAAAGTTGGCAGACTCATCCCACAATTGATTTATTGTATTTCTCCATCGATGTATTTTTAGCTCTCTCTACTTTTTATGTTTTGTTTGTATGTATGTGTATATGTATATAATTAAAAGAAAAAAAAAAGTATTTGTGTATGTATATCAGCTGTCTGACACCCATAGTACAGGGTCTCCCTAGTTTGGGGTCAGATGGCCGTGTGTGAAAAATGTCCCCAAATATTATTATTATCACCATTTATTAATTATATTTACCTATAAAATACATTTTTAAATATTAATAAAAAATAAAAACATTTAAAAATATAAAAAATAGTAGCCCATCGGTATCGGGAACAGGGTCCAAGCTACCGGCGGTCAGGGCTCCAGAGAGAGAAACCTCCTGACAATGCGGGCCGTGTCCAGAAGTACTGCCTTCTGAATCAAGCCCTTGATCCAGCCGCCTAACAAGAGCCTCCTTAGATGTTGGTCGAGGCTCTTGGCAATTAAGCCATTGGCAGTAACAACTATCGGCACAATGATCGCTGAGTCCACATCCCACATGTCGACAACCTCGCGGGCCAAGTCATGATACTTTATTTGCTTGTCTTTCTCGACCTTCACGAGGTTCACGTCATGCGGAACTGCTATGTCAATAATCATTGCGCGCTTCTCCAATCGATCCACCACCACTACATCAGGTTTATTGGCTACAATAGTCCTGTCAGTGATGATGGATCGATCCCAGTACAATGTGACATTGCCATTTTCAAGAACTGGATCGGGCACATACCTGTAGTATGGTACTTCTGATTCCACGAGGTTGTATTTCAGAGCAAGTTGCTGATGGATAATCCTGGCCACAAGGTTGTGTCTATGCAAGTACTCTTCGTTAGCGAGACGAGAACATCCAGAGATAATGTGACGGATTGATTCTCCCGGTCGGTGACATGCCCGACAAATGTCAACAGTGCCATCCTTCACAATAAATCTCCGGTAGTTATTCGTCATAATAACTTCGTCCATAATTGCACAGACAAAACCTTCGGTTTCTCCAAATAGATCACCGAATCGTAGCCAGGATACGGACGCTAAGAAATCGACATCGGGCCCGTGTAGGGCCCGGAAAAAGCGTCCGTGAAGCTCCTTACTCTTCCAAACCTCCTCGCGATCCTTAGTCTTGAGCACTACAGGTATGCACCAGTTCTCTTTAGCCAAGGAGAGCGGGGTGAGGCCCTTGTCCACTGCAACTACATCTCGATTCATCCCCACGTCGGCTTCTAGGAAATATTCCCTGAGACTGCATATCTCACGGTTGTGCAGGGTCTTAGCATTTAAGAAGCCACGACCGCCACACTTCCGCGGGATATACAGTCTCATCACCGATGACCGTGGGTGATGCATCCGATATGCTGTCAACAATGTACGGACTCTCCTATCCAGGGCATCGAGTTCCGTTTGTGTCCATTTGAGTATGCCGAAAGAGTACATCAGAATTGGCATGACCCATCCGTTGAAGGCGCGCACCTTGTTTCCGCCTGACAAAACACTATTAAATACTTTCTTCAGGCGGCCAAAGAAGCGCTCCTTCAACGATTGTTTCATGTCAGAAGCATTGATGCCCAACGCTTCCGCCATACCCAAATATTTATAGGTCTCAATTGAAGAGAGGGATCTAAGGTTTATGGAATCCGAGAGCTGAATTCCCTCGGATTCCACAATCTCCCCTCGCTTGACATGCATGACTGCACATTTGTCCACACCAAATTCCATCCTGATGGCGCTACTGAAAGTTTCTGTTACTTTCAGTAGCTCCATCAGCTGTGAACTGTTGGGGGCAAAGAGTTTTAAGTCATCCATGTAAAGAAGGTGAGATATTACCTGACCTCCTCTCTTCCACCGATAGCCTAGACTTGAATTCTCCAGCAGTGTGCTTAGAGGATTCAAGGCTAAGCAGAACCAAAGCGGACTCAAACTGTCGCCCTGAAATATACCCCGCTCAATCCTTATCGGTTCACTATTCCTCTGGATTTGACGACATCCTGGATAGCGAAGGACGGTCCTCCACTGCCCCATACACGACATCAGGAAGGTGCGCAGAGTGGCATCGATCTTATACAACTCTAGCACCCTCATGAGCCATGTATGCGGCACAGAGTCATAAGCCTTCTTATAATCTATCCAACATGTCGACAGATCCTTACGGGATCGGCGAACCTGTTGACTGATGGCCATGTCAATCAGGAGCAGCTCCTTAGTACCGCGAGACCCATTCCTACATCCATTTTGAGAGGGAGACATGATACCGTTACTGTCTACGTGGTGGTTAATTTTAGCTCTCAAAATGGATGTAAAAACTTTATAGACCGTCGGCAAACATGTGATCGGTCTATAATTTTTGGGTTCCGCAGTACTACCCGATTTATGGAGCAGGTGGGTTATTCCTGTCGTCAAAAACTGGGGCAACGATCCTGATTCCAAGCATGACTGGAACCACGACGCCAAACAAACGTGCGACCTTCTGAACCATTTGATCCAGAATTGTGCAGCCCGTCCGGCCCTGGAGACTTCCAATTAGGCAATGGACGGACTGCACAAGCTACATCTTGGGGGCTGATAGTGATTGCCCCCATTTCTGGTATTGCGTCGCACGCTCGTTCTACTTCCTGAGTCCAATCACCCTCAGTGTGACCGACAGGCACCGACCAGATGTTGCGCCAGAACAAATTCATGGCGTCGTCATCCGGCGGGCGCGTATCAGTCACACTTTGAATCGGTCGCTCCCAAGTTCTATAAACCCACCTTTCATCGCTCTGGAATGTGCGATTCTGAAAGTATCGTTCCGCCCGTCGCTTATACCTTCGAATACGGCTTGCCCATGCATACACCTTCTGCTTCAGGAAGTCGATGCGCTCTGTGACCCAGGACATATAGTCTCGAGGACTGATATCAGTCCCCGAGAATGCCCGCCTCACAAAGCGCATCACTCTTGGGCGAGTATTGCCCTCCCTAAAGCAGCTTAATTTGCCGATGAGCACTCTGGCCTCACTAATGCGGCGCTCAATTCTGCACTGCCACGCCGGTACGGCAGGTTTTGGTCGTGTAGCTCTGTCATCATTAGCAAATTTGACGTGAGCTACACGACATGCCGCAACAGCTGCACAGTACAGAATCGAATGCGCATCAGTGAGGTCTTCGCAACTATCAAAATAATTTGATAGTTGCGAATCCAGAGCACACATCAGCACCTTGTTTTTTTTATGCATGGGCAAACGAGGTAAGCGTGGTCTAAGCTCAGGCGGCATGAATCGATACTCTCGAATCGCACCCTCCAAAGTGCTCCTCAATTCTTCATTGCACTGGGTACTTACATGTGTAGCCATGTCATCACTCCCATCAGTCACTTGACTAGATGTTGCAGTCGGCTGTGGTTGTGCCACTTCCACAATCTGCGGCCGGGGAGCAGTGATATGGCTTCTCTGCATTTCAGTTCGGAGGCGATCAAGTACAGTGTCATCCAACATACGGTTACGCTGGATGACCCGCACCTGATCCGATAGTCGTTGTGCTGAAACGTTGACAGCTGGCTCAAGCATGACATTTTCGTTGATAGTTTGTGTCCATCTCATGCGCTGCACACTTCCGCCGGGAGCTGGGACCCTATCAGAGACCGATGGGTCTCGCGGTCCTAAACAATCCGGCGGCCGGCGTCCTCCCCGTCGACGAGCAGGTGGTGGCGTCGTAGGCGGAGAGAAATACTCGTCGCTCGAGCTCGACGCAACTGCCGAGGCCGGTATCACAACACTCACGGTTGGACTGGGTTCCGGCGGCGGTGAGGCGGAGCTGAGCGACGGGTCCGGAGGTTGTAGGCGTGCTCGACGTACTGCTGCTCTCGTTATCATTCTTATCTATATATTTTCTTTATCTTGTACCTTCGTTTTTGATTATATAGTCCATATGTATCGATGATTATATACAATTTCCAATTATTTATGCAATATATTTGTACTATGACAGATGTCATGATGAGAAATTATTTTCCAAAAACTATTTGCGATGATTTTATGGGTATGGCTCACAGAAGTAGTAAAATTAATTGAATATATGCTCGCTATTTATAAAAAATTGTATCAGTATCTATTAATAATGTGTATATGGTATTTAATTAATACTTTTGTGGAACAAATAAAATATTAGATAAGTGACACATAGTGTTGCCAGCTTATTATTATTATTCTCGTTTATTCATTTTCATATCATATTAAATTACATTTTTAAATATTAGTAAAAAATAAATAAAAACATTTAAAAATATAAAAAAATAAAAATAAAATAGGGGCCCAATACCCTTTATTATTATTATTATTACGGTATGTATTTATAAAAATTTCTCTGACACCTGTCAACTGACATGGATGAAAATTTTATTGAATTTTAATATAAATTAAATTAAATGCGAGTCTGCCGCAGACATAAGGAGTGAAACCAATAGAAACAATAATAATAATAATCAAATTGCAATATTAAATGCACATAAAAATATTCACAATTAAATACTGACTCTGAAAAACAATGACGTATCTATTTATTGGCCTATAAAACCGAGGTTCAAAAACGAAAGTGTTTTTCGTAAATTCTGTTACCGTTTATATAATTATTAGTTATCTAATCATTATTGAAAGAGCCCAGCGTTGAAACTATCTAGTATCATCATATTTTAAAGATGTGAATGAACACATCCGGTGCAGTGAACTGAGCTGGCGCAATTGTGTAGTGCAGATCACGTCACTGAGTCAATAAGAATTATAATACCATTCATGATCACACCAAGACGACGGCCTGTCATTTGGGCACGGTTGCTGGGGCTGCGCCAAAATGTCATCTACAGCGGCGCTGCATCCTAGGCAGCCAGCGCGTCTGCGCTGCACGTCATATACTAAAGAAGTGTTGTGTCACCAAAAAACTGACGTTTATTTTTATAACATTTATTTTTAAGTTTATTTTATTTGTTATTTAAGTGTAAATTTAAATGATAAGTGGTAGCAGCGATGGTGTTACAAGTGCATGTCAACCTTCTGCATCACTAAGTACCCTGGAGAGATGCCCCCTATGCACCCAGGTTCGGTATTTTAAAGGTAAGCGGGGTCTGAATTTGTGCACATTGGGAAGGTCCACAAACTCCCAAGTGCAATCCCTTCAGACCCTATTTTAACTTCTGCTACCTCTACACCATCCGTATCCTCCTCTTTTGACCCATTTTGGAAAACACTTTCAAAATTCAAAAACAATATTCCTGTTTTGAAGCGAGTTCCCCGTGGAGCTAGGCCACTAGTGGCACAGAATTTAGCGAGTTGCCTTGCCGCTCGGGAGAACTCGCAACGTGCCTGGGAGCAGCTACTCACCTTTCCTTACAGAATTCTCCATGTGCAAAAGAATTTGGCAACTAAAAAGACATTAACTGCTCAAATTAAAGAAAATTGTAATGTTTCGGCTCAACTTTTGAATCCAAATTTTTCGTCCCAGGGATATTTCTCTTCCAGGGGTATTTATATCACACTTGGTAGAAACTAAATTAGGGGAAGGTGACATTAGTGGCGCGGCTAGGATTCTTTTTAGTAGCGATGTGGTGGCACCGTGTTCTCCTGAAACACTCTCAGCACTGGAGAGTAAACACCCTGCCCCAGCAGATGGCCTTTCTTTTCCCGATCCTCCAGATTCGGATATTCACTCCCTCACCGTCACAGGTCGAGAGTTGGTCGCTGCCGTTTGCTCCTTTCGGAGCGGCTCCACCGGCGGCCTCGACGGGTTGACTCCTCAACATCTAAAGGACCTCATTTGTTCAGGCGCCGGGGTAGCTGGTGAGTTGCTCTTGAAGGAACTTACGGCTCTGATCAACCTTATGCTCTCCGGCAAGGTGAACGAGGCCGTCATCGGCGTTTTGTACGGGGCCAACTTATGTGCCCTACGCAAGAGGGATGGCGGCATTCGTCCCATTGCCGTGGGTACTACATACCGTCGTATGGCAGCCAAGATTTGTTGTAAATTCTATGGTGAGGCATCACTAAGTACCCTGGAGAGATGCCCCCTATGCACCCAGGTTCGGTATTTTAAAGGTAAGCGGGGTCTGAATTTGTGCACATTGGGAAGGTCCACAAACTCCCAAGTGCAATCCCTTCAGACCCTATTTTAACTTCTGCTACCTCTACACCATCCGTATCCTCCTCTTTTGTTCAGGCGCCGGGGTAGCTGGTGAGTTGCTCTTGAAGGAACTTACGGCTCTGATCAACCTTATGCTCTCCGGCAAGGTGAACGAGGCCGTCATCGGCGTTTTGTACGGGGCCAACTTATGTGCCCTACGCAAGAGGGATGGCGGCATTCGTCCCATTGCCGTGGGTACTACATACCGTCGTATGGCAGCCAAGATTTGTTGTAAATTCTATGGTGAGGTTGTCTCGGAAAAATTTCAGCCCCTTCAGCTAGGTTACGGCTCTAAAGGGGGCTGTGAGGCTGCCGTACACGCTTTGTCGACCTACTTAA
Source organism: Charanyca ferruginea (assembly GCA_947361185.1). Taxonomy (NCBI): domain Eukaryota; kingdom Metazoa; phylum Arthropoda; class Insecta; order Lepidoptera; family Noctuidae; genus Charanyca; species Charanyca ferruginea. The sequence continues at coordinate 18,060,440 of OX376071.1, read as the reverse complement.
ATTCTGGCAAAGGACAGGTCATCTTGAAGGTTGACATAAAGAATGCCTTTAACTCAGTTAATAGGGACACCTTGCTGGCAGAAATTAAAAAAGAAATACCCCAAATCTATAGTTTCCTTTGGCAATGTTACAGACATCCGTCTAAATTACTATATCGTGACAACCTTTTAGAATCTGCTGTTGGCTGTCAACAAGGTGACCCCCTTGGGCCAGTGATTTTCAGTCTAGCCATTCATCCAATTATTCGACAGCTAAATTCCAAATTTAACGTTTGGTATCTCGACGATGGAACCTTGGGAGGTGATGTTGACAGTGTTTTAAAAGATTTGATTTTCATTAAAAAGGAACTTCATTCCATAGGCTTACAACTCAACCTTTCGAAGTGTGAATTATACTTATCGGACAATACTGACAGACAATCGACACTTTCCAAATTTAACGCAATAGCCCCAGACATTACAATTATAGATAAAAGCTCTCTTCGTCTCCTTGGGTGTCCCATCTTCGAGAATTCCTTTCCCAGTTTTATTGAGGAAAAAATACAAAATTTCAATGACATTTCGGAAAGATTAATCCAAATTAACATGCATTCGGCCATCACCATTATTCGGTACTGTTGTTTTGGCCCTAAATTAAATTACTTCCTTTGCGCTTCCCATTTGTGGAAACACAATCACCTTTTAGAGAAAATGGACCAAATTATTCGTCATACTATAACATCTGTTTTAAATTTGGCAATGGACGACCGTGCTTGGGCCCAAGCTACTCTACCTATTCGTATGGGGGGCCTCGGCGTCTGCAAAATTTCAAGTATCAGTTTGCCTGCATTTATATCCTCGGTCCACGGCACTGAAAAATTAATCAGGAATGTTCTAGCTCCTACACTGGTTGATTTTGATGTGCCGTGCTTCGCCGAGGCCATGGATAATATAATATAATAATAATATGTGGGGACAATTTCACACACGGCCATCTGACCCCAAACTAGGGAGACCCTGTACTATGGGTGTCAGACAGCTGATATACATACACAAATACATTTTTTTTTTGTAAATACATACATAATATATAGATAAACAACGCCCAGACACAAGGCAAACACAAGTGCTCATCACACAAATGTTTACCCTGGGCGGGAATCGAACCCGCAACACGCTGCGCAGCAGTTGATCGCTCAGCCACTGCGCCAACCGTGTCGTCAAACTGCTTGCCCGATGCTGCCCGGATGCCTGGAAACTTGCTTGCCCGAGCACTGATTCACCCGACAACCCATCTTCTCAGAGGCGGTGGGATGAGCCGCTCTGCAGGTTAGTACAGAATAATTTACTTTCTACTTCTACTAATTCTGCTGAGCGAGCCCGTCTGCTGGCTGTGGGTAAATGGGAGTCGGGTCTTTGGCTTCTGGCACTTCCGTCGTCAAACCTAGGTACTATGTTTGACGACACTTCTTTTCGCCTCGCTGCTTCCTTACGTTTAGGAGCATCTTGTTGTTCTCCTCATCGCTGTCGCTGTGGGGAAGCTGTCAACTGCCTTGGACACCACGGCCTGTCGTGCAGCCGGAGTGTGGGTCGCATAGCGCGGCACGCGAATATTAATGACATCATTCGTCGTGCTCTCGTCGCCGTCGGCGTTCCAGCGGTTTTGGAACCCAACGGTTTGGCACGCGACGATGGCAAGAGACCGGACGGCATGTCATTATTTCCGTGGAAGTTGGGTAGGCCTTTAGTGTGGGACGCTACGTGCGTCGATACTCTGGCGCCATTCCATCTTCCTAGCTCAGCGTGTTGTGCTGGTGCTGCTGCTGCGGCTGCAGAAAACCTCAAACGGCGAAAGTATAGTATCCTTGGTGATAACTTTATTTTCCAGCCGTTTGGGGTTGAAACCCTCGGGCCGTGGGGTCCGAGTGCTCATCTCCTTTTTAAGGAAATTTCCAAAAGGTTAGTTGACACTTCTCGTGATCCAAGAGCTGGTTTTTACTTTGGGCAGAGGTTAAGCATTGCCATTCAACGTGGCAATGCAGCCAGTCTCTTGGGCCCATTCCCAGATGAAGGCGATGTGGAGGAATTTTTTGATGCCTTATTATATTAGTTTTTTTTTTTTTTTGTTTAATAGTTATAGGTTTTTGTTTCTTTATTGTACGTGTAAATATGGTACTGATTATTATGAATAAATGTATTTATTAGTATATTTTATTCTTGTAAATTTTCTTTTCCTTTGCACCTGCCACATTTTGCCTCTGCATCACCCTAAGGTAGACTGGTAGTCTTAAAATGCCCAAGGCATTAAGTCCGCCTTTGTACAATGTTTATTTAAATTTTGTGCATAAAGTTTTAATAAATAAATAAATAAAGCTGATGTGTTGATCGGTGTTCGTTTACGAAAAGTCACGAGCAAGTACCATTGCGACTTTTTTAATTTCAAATATACTTTCAAAGTTTATATTGGATATAAGTAACACCGATGAAGAAAAACATCGTGAGGAACCCTGAACCTATAATTAATATAAGATTGAAATCACCAATCCGCCGTATTAAAGGCTGGTATTTTTTTTTAATTTTTTTTAGTGCCTCCACCCAGGGCATAATAACTTACAAACTAAGCGACTACACGCTAAGGGCACCCCCTGTGGGTACGAGCCTCGGCTTAGGGCGTCAAATCAAAGGCAGGTATTAAATTATTATTTTTGTACTAATTCACCCCCCTGCCCAGTCATTTTCAACCGACTTCAAAAAGAAGGAGGTTCTCAATTCGACTGTATGTGTTTTTTTACGCGATTTCTCCGACAAATGTAAATCGATTTTAAAAATTATTATCTATGGATAGAGGATAGTTATACCTCAGAGGTGGTCCCATATTTCATCGAAATTGATTCAGCACTTTTTGAAGAATCATTAAATATAAAAAAAAAAATTTTCATAGACGACGTCTTAGTTTCTCCAATCTTTGGAGTACTTTCAATCTCTGTTTTAACTGTGTTGCTGTTTCTTAATGAATTTGGATGATAAGAAAGTACTAAAAAGCGAAAAATAAAAAGCTTTTTTACAAAAAAGACACCCGCCTTCAAAAACTCAAAAGTGATTAATAAAATACATGACTATATTACTTTATGTGTTAGTATAGTAACTTATGTCTATGTTAAATACATCACCTCACTATGCGATCGTGTAGCACTTGTCCGTGAAAGCGACGGAACACCACACCCTTCGGCCAAAAAGAAAAGCGACGAGAAAAATACTAGAACTGGAAATTATTCAAAAAAGCGAATAATGTGTTTAATAGCTAATTAAATAATATAAAATATTACAACAAATTAGCAGCACTAGTACCAAAAGGTTCCAAAGTTCCCGGATCGATCACGTCACGTGAGATCAAAACGTCACATGTTTTCCATGACGCGCTTTCCTCCACCAATGTTATGTGATGAACGCCGAATGTGTTGACGATGTTATTATTAATATCTGGGACAGACAGACAGACACACAAAGACGCAATAACGATCAGCACAGTTCCATCAATATTATGATTATACGGCTTTAAGGAATTGCGCTGAGGAGGAAGATATTCTATGAGAATTGTGTTGCCAGAAGCGGTTTTATGGTTTGTGAAGCTATCACAGAAGTTAAGTTAGCGTTATTAAAGACATGAGTTTCTGATTGAATTTTTAGTTTAGTATAAAAAATAACTTTCGAAGTTTGCTCGGAAAGTGTTAGGCTCTTGAAAATATGTATGTAAATTCAAATCAAATTACATTATATTGTAATTTGAATTGATGTAAGCATTATTGCTTCAATATAAAAAAAAATAGCAGACTTACTAAAGCAAAGCTAAAAGTAGCCTAATGATTTTTAAATCCTAAGTATTTAGAAAGCAATATTAAAGGAGCAAGCAGTCTATTACAAATGTAGGTAGCTTAATAGTTTTAAGCCTTTATTTTGAGACCACTTTTGTGAAGAGGCCCTTAAAGGCAGCTGAAACCAGTCGGTTTCAGCTGCCTTTATGGGCCGAAGGCAAACAAATGCCGCGTGTGGCGTGTAGAATGTTTGTTCATGATGTGTCGTTCATTTTCATCAATCTGCATTCGTTTTTTGACTTCTTCTTCGTATCGCTGGCACGACAGTCTTAAATTTGATTGGCCCAGAACTTAGCCACCTCCACTGCGTCGTCAGTGGCAGCGCATAATTCACTCCGGTCGCATGTTTTGGGGCAAAGAGGACATGACAGGAGGCATCGTTTGCAACTCGGCGCCACATGCACACCCTGCTGCTGCTCTGTCGAGGTAGCCCCATTTCACGAGGTTGGCGTTACACCATCCTACTTGGGTTCTTAGGCGGTTCAGGGACTTTCAGATGAGCCACGGAAGGTTAGACCCTGCGGGTTGATGCTCGCTTGGTGATAAATACTGGGTGGGTGGGGGAAAAGTGTCTTGCCACAGTTTGCAGCGGGCACCGGCCGGGTCACCTGACAAGTGAACTTCCGATTTTAAGAAGCTGTGTCTGCTTTGACGATTCTACATGTATTTAAAATTGCAGTTTTTTGTAGAGAGTTATGTAAAGGGTTTCTATTATTGTTATTAAGGAAGTACGGAATGCATGGGATGGGATGAGAAGATAAAATAAACTCTAATCTGAAATGTTGAAAAGCAGTGCACCGAAAGATTTTGTGTCTATTTAGATAATATGCAAATGGTACCAAAATCAATAGTACCTTGTAGAATACCAAAGATAGTGGTACATTATTTACATGTATATGGAACACAGAATGCGAGCTTCACGAAATACCAAAGCGCCTTAACCGATTGATTGGCGCCTATCCACAGCTTGACCGAGACCTCTAACCTAAACTTCATAGCTTATTCTGGTTTAAATTTAAGCCCTTTTAGGTCAAACCCATATATGGATCTCTGAACACTCTATTCTGGTTCAAAATGTTTCATCCATTAAAATGATACGTACCTACGTCAAGACGAGACCATAAATAATGACACTTTAACTCAGTACCCAGATGAATTCAGACAGCACAGAACAGTTTTTTTTATAACGGCGTAATCTATAGGTAATAGCTAATGTTATGCAGGAGTAACATAGGCACTTTTATTTCAGAAAAACCGGACATATGCGAGTCGGACTCGCACACCGAGGGTTCCGTACAAATTTGTAGGTACATATCCATACTAATATTATAAATGAGAAAGCAACTCTCCTTGTTACGCTTCCACGATGAAACGGCTGAACTGATTTTGATGAACTTTGGTATGAAAATTGCTTGAACCCTGGGAAAGCACATAGGATACTTTTTAATCTGGGACTTCATCTGCATCCGCGATAACCGACATTCACACGGACCAAATCGCGGACAAAAGCTCGTTATAAATAAAGAATACATTTTTATGATTTAATTACAAATGTAAAGTTTTCAGACTTTTCCCTGTATTTATAGTATAAGACGATATTACTTGCCAAATTTCATAGTTCTAGGTCAACGAAAAGTACCCTATAAATTTTGATGCCCTTGAGAGTGACGAAATATACGTTTTTTGCGACATAAACAGCCGTATCCTTATTTTCACGTTAACTTAGAAGTTTGTTATTTTCACAGCTTCAAGGGACCATGGACTTAAGTATAAAGTTTTCAACTCGATTCCTCTGCGCGTTTCCGAGATTAAGGGTCTTGACAGACAGATGGACAGACAGACGGTCAGACAAACGGACAGACAGATAGACGGACAACAAAATGATCCTATAAGGTTTCCGTTTTTCCCTTCTGAAGCACGGAACCCTAAAAAGAATTAGGATTACGTGCAAAACATTGAAACCCCACAAAAAAAGGCACGGTTGGCGCAATGAGGTGAGCTGAGCAATCAACTACTGCGTTGCGTATCGCGGGTTCGATTCCTGCACGGAGCAAATATTTGTATGGTCTACAGATAGTTGTTTCGGATCTGGCTGTTTGTGTATGTGAATTTATATGTTCGTAAACGTACCCACGATACAGAAGATATTCCTTTGTGGGGCGATGTTTAACAAAAAACGGAGGGATTCTCGCAGACGAAGTCGCGCAACAGCTAGTACAGACAATGTCATCAACTGCTTACCCCCCTCGCATTGAAATTTCTTTGGAAAGGGCTTAGCAGTTGATGACGCTGTCTGTACCTACTTACAATAAAACGGTAACGAAGGAATGTATGGATGCAGCTGAATACCAGTTTTTTACATGGAGCGACTACCCATCTGACCTCCAGAATCCATTTACTGGGTAACACCATTATACCCCTTGGTAAGACTGGTTGTCAAATCTGGCTTCTGGCTACTTGTAACGATTGTCGAAGATCTACGAGTGACAGTTGGAACCGTTTCGTGCTTTCCGAGGTATGGAGGAGTCTCGGTATGTTATGGATGGTCACCCATCCACGGACCGACCGAGGCAAGCGTAGCTTAACCATCATGACCGATCTAAGTAAAGACGAATAAGTGTAAGTTTATAATATTGGTCCACGTAAGTGAAGCCGCGAGCACAGCTAATGCAAAGTAAGAGTTTTCGTCACTATGTCTCTGCCACACTTTTTTTATGCAAGGTGCAGACGCCAGCACATCAAGCCATACCAAACTGTCAAATTTTCTCAATTGAATTTCAACCTTATACCTACTTTTGGAATAAAGTTGAAAATCTAACAAAGAAATTTGACAGATTGTTGTAGCTTGAATTGCTGGCCTCTGTACATCGTATTCACGTATATATAACTATAAACTGTAAATGCAAAATAATGTACAGTTTTTTTTTTAAAGAGCAAGGATGGAGTTTCTTGCCCATTCTTCTCCATACGAAACTACTTTTTGGAAGGGGCAACTAGAATCAACTTTTTTAAATGACGTTCAAAAGTGCCTTTCAATGGTCTAATTGAAATAAATGATTTGACTTTGACTTTGACACAGTATATATTATAATGAACGAAAAACATGATAAATCAATTACAACTGATCTTGTGAGCTGTTTTGAGCTTTCAAGTCTCAGAGCGTGTGAATTAATAACTGACTCCATTATTCTAATGGATCTCATAAGAGAGTTAGAAAGTTTTATAAAACCTTTATAAAAATAAAATTATTAATCCGGTGCCCGATGGGTCGCGAAAATTTAATTACAAACGCAAATAGGTGTTGTGCCAACTTTTTTAACGAAAATTGGTTTTAGGGTAGAATTTGACAGGTTAAGTAGGTGCTCAAAATTTGGTTTTTGCAGGGATTTTGGGATGAGTGAGTACCAAAGTCTCAAAGGTACATTACATTTAGTATATTTTTGTACTAACCTTTGCTAGCACCTAATAGGTGGTGCTCAAATGGGTGGGATTAGTTATAAGTTCTATAATAACCTTGCTAGAAGTATGACTTTTGTGACAAAAACTCCATTGTGATGAATGGATTTTTGACACAAAAGTCGTACTTCTCCCTAGGGAATGATCCCTAGCTCATCGTGCATAGCTAAGAACCGTTTCTCCAAAATCAGCTCTCTATTTTAAAACCACGTCCAAGTCGGTCCATCCGTTTGGAAGCCACGATGCCACAAACAGACACACAGATACACACGAAACTTATAACACCGCTTTATCTTCGTCGGGGGTTTAAAATCAGCCAACTGTCAAACTATCCCTATTGACTATGGTTTCATCAAATGGCTATGGTTAACTGGTGATTAAGTGGGCGTCGGTCAAACATGTTCTATTAAGCTATTGTGGTAACCCACACCAATTAGTACCTACACGCATGACTGCCTTAGTTTGAGTGATTAGTGTTGGTGTCACAGGTCCCGGCTTTGGTGGATATTTGCAATGGAATCTGACATTATGATTGGCATGTCTGTATTGCAGCCACACTTGGACTTGTGTGCTTCGTTTGGCTCGTAATCGTAAGCATGGCAGCTGAGCGTAGGGCCCTGGGTTCGATGATCTGGACGAGCAAAATGTTACTGAATTTATTCATTAGGAATTTCTCAGTAGCGATCCGGAGTTTGGCAGTTGGTGGTGTAACATCCTCGTGCTTCGGAAAGCGCGTAAAGCCGTTGATCCTGCACCTGAGGGCTTAGTGTGACTAGTGTGACTAGTGGACTTAGTTTGACAAAGTCAAAGTCAAAGCATTTATTTCAATTAAACCATTTACAGGCACTTTTGGATTGTCAAGGAGTCGGTCAGTTTGTCAGAAAGTTGAAGCTTCTGCTAAACTTGATTTAAAAGAGTCCCACAAACAAACAAACTCTGGTTACATGATTCTTGTTGCTTCTATATGTGAAAACAATGAAGGCAATCTAACAATACAAAACACAAAAAAGAAGCAAGATAAAGTCCATGGCAGATAAGAGCTGACCAATCTCTACTGACAGCGCCCGTTCACGAACATGACGCGTGAATCAGCACCATTCAGCTCAACCATTTTGAAGGGATGGATGGGATGGGGATGTTTTGGAGGGATGTCTCGCTGATGGTGGCTCGTGTGTTGGGAATGATCCAACACACGAGCCACCATCAGCGAGACATTTGAGCGAGCATGACAATACTCCCAACCGTCATGTTATTTTTTGTCAAACATATAGGTATTAATATACTTAGTAAATGGCTCCATGGTATTCACATTTACAAAATTGAAATAATGCTGCTAAATTATACAAAACTAAGGTTTTCAATGTATATTATTTTATCATATGAAGTGTGATAAGTAAATAATTTAAAAATATCTATGTATAATAATAACGATACTCGTTCCTCATGTCAATAGAAAAAGGAGTAGGAAACATCCTTTTCTTCTAATTTGTAAATTCCCTAAACTGGCTGTGGAGCAGGACCAGCATTCAGCCAAGCATTTTTATCATTGATGTAATCTTCTAACTTATAATATGCTTGTCTACATAGTGTGCGTTTAATACATGTTTTAAATTGTTTAAATTGTTTTAAATTGGAATAACTGTGTTTTTTATTGTTGTCACTAGATTGCGCTGTTCTAGTTTCAAATTGGAGTTTACGTTAACGCGATCGAGTTTGAATAAAAACTCACACTAGGCCCTCTAATATCTCTGTAGTCGTGTCAAATTGCTGACCTACCGGCCTGTGAGAGTAAGGGAAAAGGCAGTGCACCCGGGACTAAGGACTGATTTATTTATGGCTTATGTTTAACGAACCTCTAGATCTACTAAATGATCACCAATAATAGTAAATAAAATAAAACCAAAAATAGTAAATGGTCACCAAAATGGTGTTTCTTAAAGTATTGTAGAAATGTTTGAGTTTCACTGTAAAAAGCGATTTGATTTTGGGGGTGTCACAGTTCTGACCTAACCTAACCATGTCGGATCCACCCCAGGGGCGTCAAAAAGATTTTGGTTATTTTGCACACTAAGATTTGGTGACCATTTAGTTAGTACATTTGGTATAATTTAGTATATTTTTTTGGTAAGGGAGCTTAAGATCCTAAATTATTTTTTGGTGATCATTATATTTATACCCTTTATTTATACGACAGTCAGGTATGTTCTAAATCCAAAATCTGACAAAGTGCCATATTTTCTCTTTAGACAAAAGTTATCTGACAGTAGAATAATTAGTCTGGCCAAACCTTCTAGAAATTCCCACAAATTAGTGTAGACATTATACATTTTCTAAACCTAGTTAATATTCAAGTCAGGACTGAATTAATTTGCATCAATACTTTATCGAGTGTTATCTCTAAGTATCAAACTTGGTACAGTTATCGAAGCGTGTAGGTACTTTATTGAATCTTTGTTTATTGATTTTATTATTGTTATTGAATAGAATTTGTGCTGTTATTGTGTTTAAAATTGTTACTATGTAATGCAAAATATTTATACTGTTAGATGTGTGCTTAGCATGTCTTATACCACCCAAAAAAGTGTAAACACTTAGAAAAGTGAGCTCACGCATGATGAATTTAAATTGACATAACCAAAGAAATAATTTCATAAAGTTTATCTTGTACTTTACTGACATTAGTGAAGAAAAACCATCATAAGGAGGACTGCACTCGTTACAAATATAATTGCCTAATTATGTCACACGTTGTAAAGAAACACCATATTTCTTCCTCTTTATGAACGCAGAAAAATTGCAGATTTAGCATTCTTGTTTAAAGTGATGAACGGATCGGCCGACATTCCCGAGTTGGTGAACAAAATAGGATTGCGTGTACCTTGTGTATCTCTTCGTAGATCTCATCTATTGCACACGCCGGTGGTAACAACATCTTACAGACAAAACTCATACTTGATAAGAGCGTGCCGTACCTATAATGAGACCTACCAGGAAGTTGACATCGATCTTTTCAATACTGGGGTTCGTAAATTGAAAGGGACTCTTTGTGATAACTTTCTCGACGTGTTGTCATAGTTTTTATTTTTTTTACTTGTGCTGTATAGTTTTATAAAGATATATCTCCTTTACAAAGATGTCAAAAAGTCCTACTTACTGTCATCAATATTGCCGCTTACATACTATATTCGAAAACTTGTAATTGGCCTTAATTTTATTTCTTGTGTCTATATATTGTCTGTTAATAGCTGTAAGTTTTCTGAATAAAATAAAATAAAATAAACTGTCTGAAATCGCTTATCTAACTTCAGGGAGCGTGGTGATCAATGCTCGTCGAGAGGCCTTTGCCACGGTATAAGTATTTGTCTTTACCCTGCAGTGGCAGCCTATTACTGTACCATTGCAGGGCACAATAATAGCCAGATAATATCATTAAATTATTATTGTTATTATAAACAAATGCAACAAACAAAACAGAAGGTGACCTTCATTTGATACAGAACTTTATGGCTTTTTGGCATTTTTTTAAGATTTAAATCCTTGGTGTAGATATTGTAATCTCGACACATTGCTGGCTGGTCTGGTACTAGATATTGGATACTCTAGACTCATTATAAAGACATCAGTTTTGGGACATAGAACATAATCAAAATCAATTTCCTCTACCAAAAGTAAAAAGGTTTCAAAATGGTGTCATGAAGATATAAGTTAGTCGCTAGTGTCGCCTGTGAACCCCATAACCACCTTTATTTTTTTTTTCTAAAGCGTCCATGGTATCACTGCGACCAGGATTGATCTATTGTGATCGCCGCTTGTGTTGGTTAGAGATCGCCATCAAACCCTGCAACTGATGAACTGTATTCGTTCATTCCGTATTATTTCATCCGGGCTTAGTAGGTGTTTGCCCAGATGGTTGTTGCGCTTGTGAATTAGTGCTCCGCCTTCTCGCAGAAGACGAAGTGGCATTTCATCAGCCTCCTTACAGCGTCTGCAGGTTCGCGTATCACTTAGCCCCAGGTTGGACATGTGCTTGTTTAAGCAGCAGTGTCCCGTGGTGGCTCTTGTCACAATGGCGCAGGTTGTTCCTACTAGGTGCTAGGACTTGGTCATTAAACACCTTAGTGACTAGCTGAGTACTAGGTTGTCGGCCAGATAATATGCACTTCAGCTCCATTTAAAATACTGATATTCTGCTACATTCGGTTAGACATGAAACCAACCCCAGTTAGGAAATGTTTTAAAAGCAGATATTAAAAATGAACATAGTTCGTGCTTCATATTGAATAACCATCAGGTCACTCAACATTCGAAATATATTTTCTGCGTTAAAACGATGTGGAAACTTCGTCAATTCGATAAAAATCAAATATTTTCGCAGAACATCAAAGTCAAGCATCAAAACTAAAATCTGATTAACATGTAACGATGACTGGTTTTCAAGGTTACCAAAATAAATGGTTAAGCGATACTTGTTCTGGGCCAATCAAAATTAAGTGGAAAGTCAATAGACCCAGGTGAGAGGTACGATTAAAACTCCCCATCCGAACACTCTAACTAATAAACTTGGAGAAACGTGTAATTTCAGACTTGTCTCTCTCGCCTGGTTTCACCAACTTTACTTTTCAGCCTTGCCAGACAACGACCAAGAATAATGAATCTTACTACACCAAGATAAGATGGGAAGATATTTTACGCAAGTGAATGCGTATAGTGGTTTTGGTTAACAAAATTTGTAGAATAAGTTAAGCATTATAATTATTAATAAATAGATCACTGCTGAAACTGTGGAGAGGAAGTTTAATGGTATTGTAAATTTATTGCGTGGACGACGAACTTAGGTAGATATTTCATAAGTTTCATGAGTAGGTAGCGGTGAATTAGCATTTTTTGTGACTTTACCTAAGGTTTTTAGGAAAAAAGTTGAAGTCTTAATAAGAATATAGTTCAAGAAGCTTTAAAGGTTGGAACTGTAAAGTGTCTGGCAATAACGAATAATGGTTATTATAATATCCTGTACTACATGTGGAAACCAGTCATCTATCTGACCATAAGGAAGTACGGTATTGTTAGACTTCAGACTGCGCTGAGCCTTACGTCAACGAATCGTATTATGTTTTGATGTGTGTTAGGAGACTCGGAGGTGCTTATAAATCATCGTATTGATATAAAAATAAGCATAACGCTTCTAAATTCAAAATACTTTTAGAACCAATCCAGTGTTTAGACGACACAATATTATTCAAATGCAGATCGAAAGCAGCTTGCCATATGCATGCATCTTTACAATATTGTTTGTGCCTGATACCTGAAAAGTGGCCCACCATTGAAACTACATCTATATCTATTCAAAATATTTCAGTCAAGCTAAAATACGTAGGCCTGGAGACCCTGGTATATATGTTATTTTTGACTTCTTAATTATTTTTTCTTTAGGATTTCTTTACGTAATTATGAATTATTGTGATTACTTAAAAGTCATTAAAAAGAAACTCGTCTCCTTCTTCTTTTTGAATCGATGATTACTTTCTTTTTGATAGACTACTTGGGTCCAGTAGGTAGCCACATTTATTGCAGTATTTTTAGTACCCTCTAAGGTGCAGGTGTAGAGGGACTTTGGGCACTGTAGTAAGTGGGCCAGTGTCTAGTCAGGATCACTACACTCACACTGGGTATCGGTAGGATCTATAATCCTCCATTTTGCTAGGTTGTGTTTTCAGCGGACTAGTTGGGAGCGCAGTCTATTGAGCGCTTTCATATTGGGTGGTGGTAGGTGGTGTTCCTCTCACAACTTACGTCTCACCATACGTGGTCGGTCCTGGATGGACGAGCTAAACATTAAAATAATAGAAATGACTACTGTTTCGGCTGCTGCCACTGTGCTTAGGCTTCGAAATAATGAAGGTTACTGGTTCAAGTCTGTTGTAATTCTGCTTACAAGAAGTTCTAACAATTTTGTTTCTGAATCTGATTTTCTGATGAAATAAATGAGCGTCATCTGCATTGAGATAGTGGAGCGACGACTGGATCCCTGGCGGTGCGAAGTGCAGGTGCTGGGGTGGCCGGCTCGGCGGTATGGCTACACAGGCATGGCAGTGGTAAATCTCATCTGGGGTAAAATTATCATTTGCCCTGAAGTGAGCTTCAGATGAGTTGTCATGCCACCCTGATGCTAGGAGGGCATCACATAGGGAGATTTTTACTGAAAAGAACACCAGATTTTTTTTATTGGCCTGTGTTTACTTATTCACGGCCCAGAAAAGAATCAGCTAAGCGAATACGTGAGACGTTTTTCTGTTCATGATAAAATTGTTAGTTACGAGTACAAGCTATAAGGAGTATGGGGTGATTACGATAAAAAGTATTTATAAATTACTGCAGGCGTAGCATGACAATTCTATCTCTACTCTACGTAGAATAGACATAGTTCTGTCTATCCTACTTGACTTCTCTTCCTAGCCGAGCATGAACGGACCGGTAGACTCGCGTTTCTACGTAGAGAAAGACATTATCTTTTCTTTCCATAGCAACGGCGGTGTGCTGTGTTGTAGCTAGACGTTCAAAATTTTATGATAAAATTGCGTTTCGTTGTCGACAAAAATGTGTCAATCGTTACGTTTTATCACCTTTTGAACGTTTATTTATTTATTTAGAGACTACATACAGTGTAATAATAAGTACACATAGGTTAGAACTTAATAATAAAGGTAACAAATAAATATTATGTACACTACTCTTATCCACATTGTAATGTTATTCAAAGCAACAACGAAACGTTATTTTTATAGTGACGGCTGCGGGCTGTCGGATCGATTTGTTTGGATTTAAACTAAACAGCATAATATTTTAAATACTCTACCTAAGTCTGTCTGAAAACAATATTAAAAATTTAATTGTCCAAATGTTTCGATTTTGGGAAATAAATAGATTTGGGACTGCGGCAAAAAAAAGTAAGTACGAGTAAATCTTAGTGAATGAAATTACTAAATAATTCGCATTGTGCATTGGTATATTATGTGTGATTAATTTAAGAGAATGTAGTGCTCGATTAGTTGAAAATCGCAGTTGAGGATTAAAAGAAGATTGTCGCATCGTCTGATAAAAATTCTTGATTTACAAAGGGAAATTCTTCACTTATCTCCTTGCTAGGATATGATAGGTGCCTTGGTCATGCTTTTTCTTTTCTTTATTACTTATCGTCAGTGTTTTTACCTCATTCACATACTAAAACTGATTTATTTATTTATTTGCAGCGTGCGAAGTACTAACCCATAGATTGAGATGTTATTGGTGGACTACAATTTCCAAAGGAACTATTAGTAAAATCTGTGACAATAAGTTTATTTAAAACAAACTAACTGAATGGAAAATGAGACAAAGCCATTTACAAAGGTACAATTTTAATTTACATAAAATAAATTTCATATACGAGTAATGTCAGTTCTCCCATGGGTCGCAACTTGTAGAACCACTACCTATGTGCCTCTGTAAAGGGCTACCTCTGTGCCTCCGTGCTTCAGGGTGTACCATGATAAGCATTCAAGTCATGAGCCGGTTCCAAAGTTTACCATTTACCATTATATGATTGCTTATACGCTTCAACATATCTGATGACAAGGAGTTAGACCGGTTCCTTGTCAGCACCGGCTTACGTAGTAGCTACGGACCTCCCAAGGAAGTCAAATCAGCTACTAGCGTGTGGATGAGACCTAGTCTCTCTTTATCATTTTTCTTGACATATTTGACATTATATTTTACCATTATATGATTGCTTGTACGATTGTTTAGCCTGAACCTCCTGAAAATCAATAATAAATAATTAATTTTGTGTTTTGTTATTACAGATAACATAGTTCCCGAATGATGAAACGATATACGAGGCCCAAAAATGAATTACCTGGTTGTACATAATTATGACTATTACTGATTTTTTTAGTGTAAATACATAAACTAAAAATAAAGTGATACTTATACTGATACTTTAAACTGATCGCTGAAGTGAATTTTTCCATTTCATTTTGGGGTTCTTTAATCCTAAGTTAAAGTTAAGCCCTAGCTTGTGAACTGTTCTAAACATAGGGTAAAAATATTGTGACTAACCAAATTAATCTCATTAAGATATAATGAGATTGTGCTCGAGATTTTGTGAGAGACATTCTATATGAATTATAGATTCTTTGCAGCAGCAAAACAAGTGAACACAGCAATCAAATATAAATAAAATAACATTTTAGAGAGAATAACCCATGACAGTATCAACACAATGGATTAACAGGCTGTTTCAGTGAATTCATAGTATTGCTGACGTCCCTTCGCGCGTAATTATCTCAGAACGAGAACGACGCGCCTGTTTCACAGCAACGGTTGCCAGGCCTGCGCTAAAACGCCAGCTACGGCGACGGCGGCGGCGGCGGCGCGGCGCCCTAGAAAGCCTGCGCGACTGCGCTGCGCGTCACCCAGTGTCACAGTGAAAAAAAACCTGTCATAAACTGTCATATTTTTAATACCTATTAATTTTTGAATTCTATTTAGTGTATTTAGTGGTTTAAGTGTACAATATTAATGCATAGTGGCAGCAGCGATGGCGTTACGAGTGCATGCCAACCTTCTGCATATGTACTGGAGAGATGCCCCATTTGCACCCAGGCTCGATATTTTAAAGGTAAGCGGGGTCTGAATGTACACATAGGAAAGGTCCATAAACCCCCAAGTACACTCTCTTCAGACCCTGTAACTACTCCTTTTACCTCCATCCCATCAACAACCACTTTTGACCCGTTTTGGAAAACACTTTCAAAATCCAAAAATTCTATTCCCGTTTTGAAGCGAGTTCCCCGTGGTGCCAGGCCACTAGTTGCACAGAATTTAGCGGGTTGCATTCGCCTTGCCGCCCGGGAGAACTCGCAACGTGCCTGGGAGCAGTTACTTACCTTTCCCTACAGACTTCTTCACGTCCAAAAAAAATTAGCAACTAAAAAGACTTTAACTGCACAAATTAAAGAAAATTGTAATGTTTCGGCTCAACTTTTGGATCCAAATTTTCCGTCTAAGAGATACTACTCTTCTAGGGGTATATCCCACCTGGTAGAAACAAAGTTAGGGGAAGGTGACATTAGTGGAGCAGCTAGGATTCTCTTCAGTAGTGATGTGGTGGCATCGTGTTCTCCGGAAACACTTTCAGCTCTGGAGAGTAAACACCCTGCCCCAGCAGATGGCCTTTCTTTTCCCGACCCTCCTGACTCGGTTAATCACTCCCTCACCGTCACAGGTCGAGAGTTGATCGCTGCCGTTTGCTCCTTCCGGAGCGGCTCCGCCGGCGGCCTCGACGGCTTGACTCCTCAGCACCTAAAGGACCTTATTTGTTCAGGCGCCGGGACAGCTGGTGAGTTACTTGTGAAGGAGCTTACGGCTCTGATCAACCTTATGCTCTCCGGCAAGGTGAACGATTCCGTCATCGACGTTTTGTACGGGGCCAACTTATGTGCCCTGCGCAAGAAGGACGGCGGTATTCGTCCCATTGCCGTGGGAACTACATACCGTCGTATGGCAGCCAAGATTTGTTGCAAATTCTATGGTGAGGTTGTTTCGGAAAAATTTCAGCCCCTTCAGCTAGGTTATGGCTCTAAAGGGGGCTGTGAGGCTGCTGTACACGCTTTGTCGACCTACCTAAATTCTGGCAAAGGAGAGGTCATCTTGAAGGTTGACATAAAGAATGCTTTCAACTCAGTTAATAGGGACACCTTGCTGGCAGAATCTAAAAAAGAAATACCCCAAATTTATAGTTTCCTTTGGCAATGTTACAGACATCCGTCTAAATTACTATATCGTGACAACCTTTTAGAATCTGCTGTTGGCTGTCAACAAGGTGACCCCCTTGGGCCAGTGATTTTCAGTCTGGCCATTCATCCAATTATTCGTCAGCTAAATTCCAAATTTAACGTTTGGTATCTCGACGATGGTACCTTGGGAGGTGATGTTGACAGTGTTTTAAAAGATTTGATTTTCATTATAAAGGAACTGCATTCCATAGGCTTACAACTTAACCTTTCGAAGTGTGAATTATACTTATCGGACAATACAGACAGACAATCGACACTTTCCAAATTTAACGCAATAGCCCCAGACATTAAAATTATAGATAAAAGCACTCTTCGTCTCCTTGGGACTCCCATCTTCGAGAATTCCTTTCCCAGTTTTATAGAGGAAAAAATACAAAATTTTAATGACATCTCGGAAAGATTACTCCAAATTAACATGCATTCGGCCATCACCATTATTCGGTTCTGTTGTTTCGGCCCTAAATTAAATTATTTCCTACGCGCTTCCCATTTGTGGAAACACAATCACCTTTTAGAAAAAATGGACCAAATTATCCGTCATACTTTAACATCTGTTTTAAATTTGGCAATGGACGACCGTGTTTGGGCCCAAGCTACTCTACCTATTCGTATGGGGGGCCTCGGCGTCCGTAAAATTTCAAGTATCAGTTTGCCTGCATTTATATCCTCGGTCCACGGCACTGAAAAATTAATCAGGAATGTTTTAGCTCCTACACTGGTTGATTTTGATGTGCCGTGCTTCGCCGAGGCCATGGACGCCTGGAAACTTGCTTGCCCGAGCACTGATTTACCCGACAATCCATCTTCTCAGAGGCGGTGGGATGAGCCGCTCTGCAGGTTAGTACAGAATAATTTACTTTCCACTTCTTCTAATTCTGCTGAGCGAGCGCGTCTGCTGGCTGTGGGTAAATGGGAGTCGGGTCTTTGGCTTCTGGCACTTCCGTCGTCAAACGTAGGTACTATGTTTGACGACACTACTTTTCGCCTCGCTGCTTCCTTACGTTTAGGAGCATCTTGTTGTTCTCCCCATCGCTGTCGCTGTGGGGAAGCTGTCAACTGCCTCGGACACCACGGCCTATCGTGCAACCGGAGTGCAGGTCGCATAGCGCGGCACGCGAATATAAATGACATCATTCGTCGTGCTCTCGTCGCCGTCGGCGTTCCAGCAGTTTTGGAGCCCAACGGCTTGGCACGCGACGATGGCAAGAGACCGGACGGCATGTCATTATTTCCTTGGAAGTTGGGTAGGCCTTTAGTGTGGGACGCTACGTGCGTCGACACTCTTGCGCCATCCCATCTTCCTAGCTCAGCGTACTGTGCTGGTGCTGCTGCTGCGGCTGCAGAAAACCTCAAACGGCGAAAGTATAGTCACCTTGGTGATAACCTTATTTTCGAGCCGTTTGGGGTTGAAACCCTCGGGTCGTGGGGTCCGTGTGCTCATCTCCTTTTTAAGGAAATTTCCAAAAGGTTAGTTGACACTTCTCGTGATCCAAGAGCTGGTTTTTACTTTGGGCAGAGGTTAAACATTGCCATCCAACGGGGCAATGCAGTCAGTCTCTTGGGCACATTCCCAGATGACGGCGATGTGGAGGAATTTTTTGATGCGTTATTATATTAGTTTATTTTTGGTTTAATAGTTATAGGTTTTTCTTTTTTTAATTGTACGTGTAAATATTGTATATTTGTAATAATGCTATTACTTAATGTTCATATAACAATATTAATAAATAAAACTATACACCTTTTGACTGTTTATTATTTCAAATTATTAATCTGTCCGGTTTCAGGCTGAAATAAATACAATACACAATACTTATATAGTTTCATAAATGAATGTTTTATATTAGTTTGGAAGTCGAGTTTTAAAAGTATGTACAACCCTATTATGTGCAATAAACAATTTTTTTTTATATGGTAAGTATTTTATATGGTAAGTACCTACAGTAAGAAATCTATCCAACTAAATGGCTACTGTGAGCAGCACTTTCAGCAATCAAAGAACCAGCAAATGATTAGACATTGTTGGATCCACGGTACCTAGGTAGGTAATATTTCTGACCTATTTGTATTAGAAGCAGTTGGAAGGCGTGGGTTCTTAATCTTTAAACAGATTGAACTTACTTTAACAAGAACAGGCAGTCCCTGAGATTTTCTTGGAGGTAGATCCTTGCCAGCCAAAACCTTGTTTTCGGGAAGAACGAGAGCCCCGGTTAATACATTCTTCTCGGCAAAAAAACTGAGAGGATGGTGACAGTAGCCCTCCAACATGTTTTTAAACTTCAACTCTGCTTTTGTGGAAGTCGCCACAATTTCGCCAATATCACGTAGGTACTTATCATGATTGGCCATCAAATAAAGGAGATTATTCAATAACAACAAATTTAGATGGTAAAAAATATTGAATTGAGTTTTTAAAATCAGTATAGATCCTTGTCTACATAGAAATATACTTGTCTAGGTCAATTGTGATGTAGACTATTTGACACTTGTTGGAAGAAATGTTTCTACACCCAAATGTCAAACGTAGAGAAAAAAATGGTCGTCATGCTCGGCATTGTAGACTCTTGTTTCAGTAGACAAGAGTCTACAATGCCGACGATGAAGAGAAGAAATGTTTCTACTCTACAGTTAGAGTAGAAACATTTCTTCTCTTCATCGCCATGCTCGCAACGATATAAATCTTTCTACGACGGTCATTTTGTCTATTCTTCCTGTCAGTATGTCTATTCTTCCGTAGACATAGCGGTGGTTATGCTACGCGTGCTGGTTAGGGTTTCGTACGTTCAAGACGCTTAGTGTGGGTCGTCCTGCGGTACGATGGACCTACGATTTAAAGGTGGCTGAATGGCAGCGGATGAATGCGGGCTGCTCAGGACTAGGTTGGTAGATCATCTCTAATGTAGGCCTACGTATAGCAGTAGACGGCGATAGGCTGATATGATGAAATCCAAGATGTTTTGCTCGACGCGCACATTTCAACCCTGTTCATTTATTACACAGTAATCGCACCATTTAAACCGTTGTTAAACATAGTGCACAAATGCCTTACGTTATATTAAGAAACAAGATACTTACCAGTGAAATATTCTACATTCCTCAAATGACCGACCAAGAATCCGAGGCTCTTAAAGCTAGTGAAATATCTTCATTACCCTGCACTCATATGAAACAAGCGAATGTTCTATGTTTACTACATTGTATGGACTTACGACTTCATTTTTGTTGAAAATATCTTTGAGATTACTAGGGATGAATTACGCTTGGTACGCTTAGGATAAGTATCAAATTGGACTTTTAAGATAGTTTCAAATTGAAAGTTTTTTGATAATTATTAGGTACTTGTCTTTGTTTATGTTATTTGTTAACATGCCAAAAATAATAATTAAAATTACTAAAATCATTAGTTAATGGTCTTTGAAAAAATTTTAGTTTTAGATATAGCTGGTCTTCGTTTTATGGCAAGAAAAAAAGGTTTCCACTCAAGAACGAAAGCAAGGGCCCATCTAGAGCAGGCGCTTATTTCTTAGTGTATTTTTTTTAATTTAGTTAACATTCTACTCCACTTGATAATAATACCAGCCGTTTATTAATTGAGCTAACATTCTACTCCACTTAATAATAATACCAGCCGTTTATTGTCCCACTTCAAGGCAAATGCTTCCTCTCGTACAGAGAACGTACGAGCAGCACGCTTGTTCTAGGTGGATTGGCGATTTCAAACTTAAAGTCCATGTTCTTTTCCTTCACCGATGTCATTAATGCAAAAGATAATAAAAATAATAATATGTGGAAACATTTCACACACGGCCATCTGACCCCAAACTAGGAAGACCCTGTACTATGGATGTCAGACAGTTGATATACATACACAAATACATTTTAATACATACGTGTATAGATAAACAACAACCAGACACAAGGCAAACACAAGTGCTCATCACACTAGTATTTACCCTGGGCGGGAATCGAACCTGCAACACGCTGCGCAGCAGTCAATTGCTCAGCCTCTGCCTAACCGTGTCGTCATAAACTTAGAAAGTAGTTACTGATAAATTCAGTCTGCCTGTGAAGTGTTCGCGGACGATTGGAAGACGATCTTGTCAATATGTTTATAGTATTGTGAGATGGGCATGTGAATGTCGTGTAATTCTATAATAATATCTTGAACCAACCAGAAACAAAAGGAAAGAACAGAATACTAAAGAACAGACAGAATAGGGTATTTTACCAAAAAAATCGAATTAGTCCGTCAGATAGATTTCCAAAAAATATTGGACACGTATTTTTTCTTTTTCCACGAAAACAAAAAATGAAGACAATACAGTGAGTCGGAAACTCGTGTGACATCACTATGTCAGTACACTTTTACTGGCGAAGTGACGTCACAAACCCCAACTCACAGTCAGTTTTCATTGATTTGATAAAGCAAAAAATACGTATCCAATATTTTTCGATAATCTATCTGACGGACTAATTAGATTTTTTTTTATTAAATACCCCTATAAATTCTAAACACTACGCTGCGCATCAAAACGGAAATCATAGACGTGGGCAAAGCGATGTGGACAAAAGACGCGGGCCACGTCGCCCGCATGAACAATGACCGCTGGGCAAAGGTCTCCACGCAGTTAGTGCCTGAAGACGCCTTTGTGGCCAGCCTAGGAGGAGGTAGCGAGATGACCTAGATGCGCACTGTAAGGGCTGGTACGAGGCGGCACAAGAAAGGAATACCTGGAAAGATTCGGGGGAAGCGTTTGCCTAGCAGTGCGACATAACAGGCTAAAGGCCGTCTCATGTTAAAGTAACCATAAATAAATAATTAATTAGAAGGTCACAAAAACTTTACACGTAAGTACCTTTACACTAAAGGGCCAATATACCACTAACAAATAGCAAGGGTTAACGACTACACCTAAAGAGATACGCTTAATTAATGCTTCGTGTAAGCTTATCTCATGTTTGGCCGCTAACCGACGGTTTCTAAGATAGTAGACCGTTAACCGTAGATTATGTTAACCTTTCCAGGTATTGAGTTTAAGGGTGAGCAATTAGGAAAAATGAGGTTTGCTTTTTGTGTTGGTTTTTTTAGGGTTGGCAGAAGTAGCTAGTTTAATTGATATAGTGTAATGTGGCAGACGAGTTTCATGTTTGGTTTTTATGATAAACACAATATTCTATGTTGCATAATATATGTCGCAGAGATATTGTCAAATCTGTGATAATTATTATAATTTCATTAGTGAAATAAGAACTGCTCGGAACTTAGTCAATCCGCCTTTGATACGACATGATCCTGTTGACACCAAATTTGTTTTGGTGACCAGTCACCAAATCCGCCTTAGAGAGTTTGTAGGGGTCCAGAAGAGGTTGTAGGATCCAGTGGAAATATTATAATATCACTGAAATGAGATCGTGAAATTGTAAGAAATGGAGATAAAGTTATATGCAATCATAATTTCACTAGCAAAATTATAGTATCACTGGTTTGACAATATCCCTGCAACGAATGTAAGGATGATTAGCGGTTTATTCTTTAGAAAAACCCTTGGTGAATTTAGGTGAAGTGAGCTTGAGGTGAGCCACGGGGGCTCGTGGCTAAGTACTTAAAAGCTATACAGATCTATTGGTGATGGTTCTCTTTGTCGTCCCTGTTACTTCTGGCTTTCAGCAGTTGCAATGGCGATCGTGGTTAAGCTAAACTTGCAGCGGTTGGTCCGTAGACTGGTGATCATCCATTTCATACCGAGTCCCATCCGTGCCTCAGAAAGCACCGCAAGCAACCGGTCTTACCCAGAGGTTTCGTGTTCACCAGTAACAATGTTGTGGAGGTCAGACAGGCAGGCACTCCATGTAAAACGCTGGTATTCAGCTGCATCCGGTTAGACTGGAAGTCGACCGCAACATAGCTGGGTAAAGGTTTGGCAGATAGATAGAGCGTGAGGTGAGGCTATTAAACCCTAGCATTGCTAAGATAACGATTCACCTCAACCTCATTTCACCTGACTTTCTTACAGAATAGACCGGCTGAATATTAATTGAGCCTGGTTAATTAAAATCATTATCATCATAATAAAAGCCTAATGCAGTCCACTGCTGAACGTAGGCTTCCCCCAGAGATTGCCAACCATACTGGCCTTGGGCAGCCCGCATCCATCCGCTACAAGCCACCTTCTTCAAAATGAAAATATTTAAGCTAAATAATATCATGGTCAGCTAACCATGAACATACAAGGAAAATCTAAAAGGTAACCAAAATTCAATCAAAATTAAATAAATTTGTTCATTAACTAATTATTTTAATGGGAAGTAATTTCCTTGTTTTTCCGTTTAACACATTATCCAATTTCCCAGAACAGGGCAAAAGCCTCTTCTCATACAGAGAAGGCACGAGTATTAATCACCACGCTTGCTCAAGGAGGACTGGCGATTTCAAACTTAGTTTAAATATGAGTTATATATTTGTGTATGTATATCAGCTGTCTGACACCCATAGTACAGGGTCTCCCTAGTTTGGGGTCAGATGGCCGTGTGTAAAATGTCCCCACATATTATATTATTATATATTATATTATAAGTCCAGGTGGGGGGTGCGGGATTCGCATGAGCATTTAACGTTCCCCCGACAGGCCTACTGTTCTTCAGCTGGTCCCACGACCCCGGAGGATATCCACCGAGCAAAAAAAAAAAGGTTTCCTCACGATGTTTTCCTTCACCGTTGTCAGTGTGTCAATGTCCAAAATAAATTTAGAAGTTCCTAATTATGTTATTGACAAAGTCACATTGATACTTGCTCGTGCCCGGTTGCTACAGCCTAGTATATTATAGGCGGGCGAATAAACTTAAGGGCGCGTATTCGATTTAGGGAGGGCGCCCACGAGCAACTTAGTTGTCCGGCAACTTTTTTGTCACCGTGCGCGCACTTGCATTGCAACCAATAGACGTGGCAACAAAGTTGCTAAGTTGCGTCGCCGGCCTGTCTCCAAACCCGCGGACGAAAAAGTCTCCCGACTGTCGCGTCGCTACGTGCGCGCACTTTCATACTAATCCGTAGACTTGATATGAGAGACAAATTAGTTGCGGAGACAAAAGTTGCTCGTGCGCGCTAGCTCTTAGCGCATCTCAAAATCAAGACTGAATACATGCTGCTCTATAGGATTGCTAGAACATCGTAGCAGCATTGACGTACACTAGTACAATACAATGGTCTGTTTGTGTGCGTAAGCGAGGAAGTATGAGCACGAATCATTGAAATTGATTGCCAAACGATTGTGCGCGAGATTTTATAGTGTTTTTTATTTAATAATTGTTAAAATAAATACGTCAATATTCTGTATATCCTTTGTTGTCATAAAATAAATTTATTAGTTATATTTTTAATCAAATACTGGTGAAAAAAAAAATTGTTAAAGTGAAACCGATTTTGTAATATTTTAAAATTGTTTGTTAATACCTAATAGTAATATTTTCGTAATTTTGGCTCAGTAATGTGTTCTTGGAGACTGTATATCCTGTTGGAAAAACGCATAAAACGTTATATTTTGGCACACTGTAATGGTTGTATTCGTCCTGAAAGTTAACTCTGACGTCTATTTTCGTAAAACTACTAAACTATAAAGGGATTATCTTAGCTTTAAAAAACTATTATTAAAAATTATATTTTTACTCTGTAGTTCTCTAAATCAAGACAATCTTTCTAATGTCGTAATTTTCTTCTAGTAATCTGCTCACATCAATACGATATTGCTCTGAGAAAAACGCGAAAACGTGAAGTTTTCGTCACGAATCGAATACACGCTCTTAACCATTGAGCCATCACATTTTCTTCAATTAAATAAAAATTATCAGAATATCAATAACGTTTAAGCGAATCTGCCATCTCGTAGAGATTTGGCCAGCGTCTTACAGTGGTAATTCCGTAATGTTGTCTCAGGCTTCTTACTAATCTCCTAAAATCCCCGGTTTCGGGACTTCCCCCTTAATCCTGTAAAGTCACTCGACTATTAATTGAAGTGTTTGTTTCAGGATTAAGGAAATATTTTAAATAATTAATGTAGGATTAACGTTTTGGAAGGGTGAGATGAACACAATGGGGTGAATTGAAAAATGGACGTTTTAACACTGTTGATAATATTAAGCAGGTAGGTACAGTCACCAAAGGAGATAAGTATCCAGGTCTTCGGAAATGGTTGAAGTTTATTTAGAAACCGATGGATGTTTTGGAATGAAATGAAATTATTAAACTGTTTATTCTCTGTTTATTTTATTCAATAACATCCATCTGTTTCTAAGTAAACTTCAACTATATCTGACGACCCTGGTTACTTCTCTTTTGGTGACTGTACATAAGCATACATAACTTCAGGATTATTTTCCCGAAATGGTTTGGTTGAGATAGTTTTTTTTATTTCATCATCACCCTTATCATCATGTCAACATTTAGACGCCCACTGCTGGGCATAGTTCTCCCCCAGAGGGGGGTTCACCCGTAATCGCCATGCTTGACCGATGCATGTTGGCGATCGCAGTAGGTGTTATGGTACTTAGAAGGACGCTGCTACCCATCCTCATATCAATATACTTCTGTCGCCTTCTACGACACCCACGGGTAGAAATGCGGTTTTTTATTTAATGTAAAATATTACATACTTACTCTAATAGTAGTTATCTGCTATTATCTGCTAAACTGTAACGCAATTTATCAGCAGTAGGTTTTCGAATAGTCACCCACAAAACCTCAGATTCTAAAACTATAGCCATAGTATGCTTACCATATACAACCCCATAGCATACCCACATTCCGTCAGATAGTCCAATGTCAGTAGCGAGCCTATTGTCATAAGCTAGGCCAGAATTTAGAATTCGGGCTGCTACTATGAAACTCCTGATCGAAAATCACTGTCCGGTCTTTAAATAGAACCATAGACCTGGTGAAGTAGTAGCCTTCTATCAGAGATAAACATATTGTGGATCAATTGGATCAGTACTTTCAGACGTTTACCTTATTACGAACAGAAAAACAACAAAAAACATAATCGCAATCAAACTTTACTACTCTAGAATATCCGTTATCTATACTAATATTATAAAGCCGAAGAGTTTGTTTGTTTGTTTGTTTATTTGGTTGAACGCGACAATCTCAGGATCTACTGGTTCGAATTGAAAAATTATTTTCGTGTAGAATAGTCCATTTACTGAGGAAGGCTATAGGCCCATGCGAAGCCGAGCCCGGTCACTAGTTCTGACAATGGCATCCATGAGAAAACCGTATAAGTCTTAAATTTGCATTAAGTATGTGCGCGATTTGTTACGCGATTTCTTCGGCAAACGTAAACCGATTTAAAAAATTCTTTTTATATAGATAGGGTATGCCTCAGGGGTGGTCCTATATCTAATATATAAAATTCTCGTGTCACAGTTTTCGTTCGAAACGGCTTGACCGATTCTGATGAAATTTTTTGTGCATATTGGGTAGGTCTGAGAATAGGCCAACATCTATTTTTCATCCCCTTTTTTCACCCCTTTTTCATCCCCCATCCAAATGTTAAGGGTTAGGGTAGGGTAGGTGTAGGGTAGGGGTAGGGTAGGTGTAGGGTAGGTGTAGGGTAGGTGTAGGGTAGGGGTAGGGTAGGTGTAGGGTAGGTGTAGGGTAGGTGTAGGGTAGGTGTAGGGTAGGTGTAGGGTAGGTGTAGGGTAGGTGTAGGGTAGGTGTAGGGTAGGTGTAGGGTAGGTGTAGGGTAGGTGTAGGGTAGGTGTAGGGTAGGTGTAGGGTAGGTGTAGGGTAGGTGTAGGGTAGGTGTAGGGTAGGTGTAGGGTAGGTGTAGGGTAGGTGTAGGGTAGGTGTAGGGTAGGTCTAGGGTAGGTGTAGGGTAGGTGTAGGGTAGGTGTAGGGTAGGTGTAGGGTAGGTGTAGGGTAGGTGTAGGGTAGGTGTAGGGTAGGTGTAGGGTAGGTGTAGGGTAGGTGTAGGGTAGGTGTAGGGTAGGTGTAGGGTAGGTGTAGGGTAGGTGTAGGGTAGGTGTAGGGTAGGTGTAGGGTAGGTGTAGGGTAGGTGTAGGGTAGGTGTAGGGTAGGTGTAGGGTAGGTGTAGGGTAGGTGTAGGGTAGGTGTAGGGTAGGTGTAGGGTAGGTGTAGGGTAGGTGTAGGGTAGGTGTAGGGTAGGTGTAGGGTAGGTGTAGGGTAGGTGTAGGGTAGGTGTAGGGTAGGTGTAGGGTAGGTGTAGGGTAGGTGTAGGGTAGGTGTAGGGTAGGTGTAGGGTAGGTGTAGGGTAGGTGTAGGGTAGGTGTAGGGTAGGTGTAGGGTAGGTGTAGGGTAGGTGTAGGGTAGGTGTAGGGTAGGTGTAGGGTAGGTGTAGGGTAGGTGTAGGGTAGGTGTAGGGTAGGTGTAGGGTAGGTGTAGGGTAGGTGTAGGGTAGGTGTAGGGTAGGTGTAGGGTAGGTGTAGGGTAGGTGTAGGGTAGGTGTAGGGTAGGTGTAGGGTAGGTGTAGGGTAGGTGTAGGGTAGGTGTAGGGTAGGTGTAGGGTAGGTGTAGGGTAGGTGTAGGGTAGGTGTAGGGTAGGTGTAGGGTAGGTGTAGGGTAGGTGTAGGGTAGGTGTAGGGTAGGTGTAGGGTAGGTGTAGGGTAGGTGTAGGGTAGGTGTAGGGTAGGTGTAGGGTAGGTGTAGGGTAGGTGTAGGGTAGGTGTAGGGTAGGTGTAGGGTAGGTGTAGGGTAGGTGTAGGGTAGGTGTAGGGTAGGTGTAGGGTAGGTGTAGGGTAGGTGTAGGGTAGGTGTAGGGTAGGTGTAGGGTAGGTGTAGGGTAGGTGTAGGGTAGGTGTAGGGTAGGTGTAGGGTAGGTGTAGGGTAGGTGTAGGGTAGGTGTAGGGTAGGTGTAGGGTAGGTGTAGGGTAGGTGTAGGGTAGGTGTAGGGTAGGTGTAGGGTAGGTGTAGGGTAGGTGTAGGGTAGGTGTAGGGTAGGTGTAGGGTAGGTGTAGGGTAGGTGTAGGGTAGGTGTAGGGTAGGTGTAGGGTAGGTGTAGGGTAGGTGTAGGGTAGGTGTAGGGTAGGTGTAGGGTAGGTGTAGGGTAGGTGTAGGGTAGGTGTAGGGTAGGTGTAGGGTAGGTGTAGGGTAGGTGTAGGGTAGGTGTAGGGTAGGTGTAGGGTAGGTGTAGGGTAGGTGTAGGGTAGGTGTAGGGTAGGTGTAGGGTAGGTGTAGGGTAGGTGTAGGGTAGGTGTAGGGTAGGTGTAGGGTAGGTGTAGGGTAGGTGTAGGGTAGGTGTAGGGTAGGTGTAGGGTAGGTGTAGGGTAGGTGTAGGGTAGGTGTAGGGTAGGTGTAGGGTAGGTGTAGGGTAGGTGTAGGGTAGGTGTAGGGTAGGTGTAGGGTAGGTGTAGGGTAGGTGTAGGGTAGGTGTAGGGTAGGTGTAGGGTAGGTGTAGGGTAGGTGTAGGGTAGGTGTAGGGTAGGTGTAGGGTAGGTGTAGGGTAGGTGTAGGGTAGGTGTAGGGTAGGTGTAGGGTAGGTGTAGGGTAGGTGTAGGGTAGGTGTAGGGTAGGTGTAGGGTAGGTGTAGGGTAGGTGTAGGGTAGGTGTAGGGTAGGTGTAGGGTAGGTGTAGGGTAGGTGTAGGGTAGGTGTAGGGTAGGTGTAGGGTAGGTGTAGGGTAGGTGTAGGGTAGGTGTAGGGTAGGTGTAGGGTAGGTGTAGGGTAGGTGTAGGGTAGGTGTAGGGTAGGTGTAGGGTAGGTGTAGGGTAGGTGTAGGGTAGGTGTAGGGTAGGTGTAGGGTAGGTGTAGGGTAGGTGTAGGGTAGGTGTAGGGTAGGTGTAGGGTAGGTGTAGGGTAGGTGTAGGGTAGGTGTAGGGTAGGTGTAGGGTAGGTGTAGGGTAGGTGTAGGGTAGGTGTAGGGTAGGTGTAGGGTAGGTGTAGGGTAGGTGTAGGGTAGGTGTAGGGTAGGTGTAGGGTAGGTGTAGGGTAGGTGTAGGGTAGGTGTAGGGTAGGTGTAGGGTAGGTGTAGGGTAGGTGTAGGGTAGGTGTAGGGTAGGTGTAGGGTAGGTGTAGGGTAGGTGTAGGGTAGGTGTAGGGTAGGTGTAGGGTAGGTGTAGGGTAGGTGTAGGGTAGGTGTAGGGTAGGTGTAGGGTAGGTGTAGGGTAGGTGTAGGGTAGGTGTAGGGTAGGTGTAGGGTAGGTGTAGGGTAGGTGTAGGGTAGGTGTAGGGTAGGTGTAGGGTAGGTGTAGGGTAGGTGTAGGTAAATAGGCAGGTAAGTAGGTAGATCGGGACAGGACAACGTCTGTCGGGTCAGCTAGGTAAATTTTATAGAAATTGATTCAGCGCTTTTTAATAAATCAACAAATACCCAAACATTTTACATAGACGACGTTTTAATTTCATCAATCATTGTTGTAAGTTAACTTTCAATCTCTTCTTAACAGATTTGGATGAGGAGGAGGTACCAAAAAGCGGAAAATAAAAAGCTTTTTACAAAAAAGACAACCGCCTTCAAAAACTAAAAAGTGAAAAATAACTTTAGCACAGAACACACATTGACATTAGTTTCGGAAGTCAGTGGCAATACAAAACAACAAACAGAACAAAGCCACTGAATTTCGAAACTAAGGTCAATGTGTGTTCCGTGCTAAAGTTATTTTTCACTTTTTAGTTTTTGAAAGCGGTTGTCTTTTTTGTAAAAAGCTTTTTTAGGGACATTGCTAAGCGGTTGGTCGACTCTTCACGTGAACAGAGGACTGGTCTTTTCTTGGGCAAAAGAATTAGCATTGCCATTCAACGTGGCTGCTAGCTTTTTGGGCACTTGTCCCATTGAGAGCGATGCGGACGAGTTTTTTGATGCCCTGTGAGCCATCCATTGTACATATTATATGTTTATATTTAAGTATTTTTAAAATGTGTTATTTATTCAGATTATCTAATCATTTTATAGAATGGTTGCACCTTTGGAAACCGGTTCATTTGCACCTTTGGAAACCGGTTCATCCTAGTCCTAGGCAAGCGTGCTCCACCATAGACCGCATCACTACTTAAGATCAGGTGAGTTGCGGTCAAACGAAAGCCTGTTTGAATATTCCTCATCATCATCATCGTCAACTCTGCTGGTCACGGCTAGGCATAGGTTTCCCTCAAGGGAGTTTCATCCGTAATCGCCATGCTTGGCGAGAAGGTTGGTTTGAATATTATAAAAATAATTTAAATTAACAGTTAATTATTAACATTTACTAACACATTATAACATATAATACATATAATATATAACATATATAATATATAACATATAATATATATAACATATTTTAACATATTATATATTAACATATTAACAGTTAATAAATTAACAGTTAATTATTATGAATTCAACAAAATAATACCAAACACAATAATAGTCTCAATCCGTGCATTTTCTATTTAATTACCCTCACAAAATACGTCTTCGCATCTTAAAATTTAAAAAATATAACTTTTGTACGCTTCAATTAAGTCAGCAAAGCTCGGTACGATTTGGAAAACTATTTGTTGCAAGATTTTCTCATCGCCAAGTCTCTGGAGAGCTGTTTAATTAAAAGATGAATAGAGTTGTTTATTTGCGTTTTTGTAAGATTTTGTTTGATGTTCATGGTTTGTTTATTTTTAGTTCGTTTTTAGTAGGAGAATTCTGGCTGTGTAAAGCATTTATACAGAGACTTGCTTCGCTTGAGCAGTACGTTTGCACATCAGTACATATTATAAACTAGCTTTTGTCCGCGACTTCGTTCGCGTGAAAGTCGGTTACCGCGGATGTAGACGAAGCCGCGGATTAAAAAGTTGCCTATGTCCTTCCCCAGGGTTATTTTCATCAAAATCGTTTCAGGCGTTTCATCGTGAAAGCGTAACAGACTGAGGTAACCGGTATACCAATATTAAAAAAAAATGAGCCGTCACGGGACGCCTGGCAGATGTGAAACATCGACATTATTTTGTAAAAGTAATATGCAGAAAAGAACAGATTGTGATAGGAACTAAATATGTCATAATGATATCTAAAATAAAATATTACGTTTTTTTTTTTCCAGATAACGATGACTATTTATTGAATAAACATTTATTTTCATTAAATACAAAAATTTACGAATTTATTTCAAATCGTGACTACTTAATTCGTTTAATCAGTGACTTCGGTAATCGCACAGTCGATTGCGCAATGCGACGCGTCGCCACACCGTACACACTACTGCATATAGACTGTATATATATACCATCATATAGCGTGGCGACGCGTCGCCACGGCATGCGTTGCCACGGCATGCGTCGCCACGCCAGAAATCGGTTTTACGTGCAGCTATAGATGTTTCACATCAAAATTAAAGTTACTGTCGCATTTGTTATATTCATAATCATATCAGCCTATTGTCGTCCACTGCTGAACGTAGGCCTCCCCCAGAGATCGCCAACTTCCACTTCAGCGTGCTAATTCAATCCGCAACGTTGGTGACTTTAGTTCTCTGGCGAATGACTTCATTGCGAATTCTATTCACTAGAGAAACTCCGAGCATCGCTCTCTCCATGGCACGCTGAGCAACCTTGAATTGGTGGACTAGGCCCACGGTGAGTGTCCACGTTTCGGCTCCGTAAGTCATTACGGGTAGAACGCACTGGGTAAAGACAGGAGGGAGGTCTTAAGGGATTGTGGGATCGCCGATTTAAAGATACCATGTAGATGATATTTATAGTTATTAGTGCGGATAAAGTAATAAAGTATGGATGGATTAAAGTTAAGTTTGTGTTCTCTCGGGCAAATCTCTAGAACTACTGATCCAATTTTCTTACGCTAATAAGAAGCAACGTTATCCCTCAAAAAAATCGCGTTTGTTGTATGGGAGCCCCCCTAAATATTTTTTTTTTTGTTTTTAGTATTTGTTGTTAAAGCGGCAACAGAAATACATAATTTGTGATCAACTGTCTAGTTATCGTGGTTCTTGAGATACAGCCTGGTGACAAACAGACGGACGGACAGACTGCGAAGTCTTAGTAATAGGGTCCCGTTTTTACCCTTTGGGTACGGAACCCTAAAAAATGGTTTTCTTGTGAACATTAACGCGGACAAAATCACGTGAAGTGCTATTATAGTTTGTTATATTTTCGATATAACAAACTATAATAGTGAGTGCGTTTAGTGTGTTTATTTAGTGTGTGTGTGTGTGTGTGTGTTATGTTAATGTTATTGGCTCATCGAGTCAGTGTTAGCATAAATAAATAAATAAAATTCTCTAGAATTACGAGCGTGTATTCGATTCGTGATGAAAACTTCATGTTTTTGCGTTTTGCCCAGAGCAATATCGTAATGATGTGGGCAGATTATTTAAAGACAATTACAGTTTTAAGAAAGATTAAGTCTTGATTTAGACAGCTACAGAGTAAAAGTATAATTTTTAATTATGGTTTTTTAAAGCGAAGACAATCCTTTCATAGCGTTTTACGAAAATAGACGTCAGAGTTAACTTTCAGGACGAATACAACCATTAGAGTACGCCAAAATATTATGTTTTATGCGTTTATTCAACAGGATATACAGTCTTAAAGTCAGACACAGAGCCAAAATTACGAAAATATTACTATTATATATTAAAAAACCATATTAAAAAAGTACAAAATCGGTTCACTTTGTCAATTTTTTTTCACCAGTATTTGAATAAAATATAACTGATATATTTATTTTATGTAAATAAAGGTTATAAAGGTTAGGTTAGGTTATCTACAAAATATTTTTTTGTCCGTTATACGAACATATTTATTTTAGACAATTATTTTAAGAAGCCCTGTAAAACATTGCGCGCTGTCGTTTGCCGATCAATTTCAATGATTCGTGCTTATTTCGTGCGTATTTCTTTTTGAGGCACACAAACCGACCATTGTGTTGTAATAGTGTGTGTCAATGCTGCTACGCCATTCTAGCAATCATTTAGATTTTGAGTTGCGCTAAATCGAATACGCGCCCTTAAGGCCGTCACAAACGTAGCAATAATATTTGCAGTATCCGGTCAATAGTACGAACGTGGTTCTACAGAGTCGTGATGTTTTCATCCCACAGCGAGGAAGACATTCAGGATTCAGTGTGTGATAGCATCGGAGCTAAGACGTCCCGAAACTGTACTCGATTCGTTGTGTTTATCTGTTACTATGTTTATTTTAATTTGAGTCTGTGTTTATTTTAAATTGAGTTTATGTTAAATTGTTTTAATAAACGCCATGTGAAACCCAACTTCTGCTCACATGATGACCAAATCTAACGGAGTCAATCCTGACGATCCGACATATAATATTAATATACCTATAATTCATATCAAGGCATATTACGATATATTTTCTGTATTAATCGTCCGTATGGTGTCGGACGTAAAGAATAGCACCATACCATATCTTCCCGTGGGTGTCGTAAGAGGCGACTACGGAACTCCCCAGAGAATGGGCAGCAGCGTCCTCTGTGCCTTTGTAACAACCATACTGCCATCGCCAACCCGCCTGCCAAGCGTGGCGATTATGGCAAAACTCCCCATTTCTTGGGGGAGGCCCATGTCCAGCAATGGACGTGTTTCGGCTGAAATGATGATTAATCTTCGAGTGACCACAGACCCAGCTATAATATATATTTTTATTACGTCACCAAAATATGTGGACAGATGTAGCAATACATATATTTCAAAAACATCCAGCAAACAACGACCGCAGACTTAATAAGGGCTAAAATATATTAATATTATAAGTGCCATGTGTGGTACCTATAATATATAGCTTAGTATATTAATATACAGGGTGAAATTGAATTCATGAGCCAACTCAAACAGCGCGAGAAAAAAAACAGCTGTTCTATACATTTTGGCCGAGTACCTATTGCACTTGTATGGAACAGCAGATATTTTTTCGCGCTGTTTGAGTTGGCCCCATAATGAAAGTTAGGTTAGGTTCGTGGTATCAGTCACTCCTTAAAAGTTTGCTCATGAATTCAATTTCATCCTGTATATTATAGCTACATATGTGACGTACTTTCCAAAAATGTTTTTACTTTCAGAAAGCTACACTATTGCCGAGTGCCATAGAAGACGTTTTATGGTAAAGCGGGCAAAGTCGTGTCCCATATTTTTTTTTAAATCTTATACAATACAAAACTCATTGGACTGCAATTAACAGGAGCTGTTAGAAGTTAATTCGTCTGTCGTTTGCTCCAGCGAACATTCTAGATGAAATCACGCTTGGATGGGCACGGCTGATTTTAAACACCGCCTTATATGAAATTGTGATTTATTTTTAACATTTAAGGCGCGTCGCTGTGCAAAACGCAGTGCTAGTCGTTTTTTGTTCAGTTTTTCGGACCTTACTACTCTATATCCAAAAGAAATATCAACAAACAAAAAATTGATTAAATTTCTACATATTCTTGACTCCAAAATGGTAGATCTGATTTTTGTTTACGAAGTATAGTATTTAACTAATCTTCTCACAACGAAACCACAGAAATGAGAAATAATTATTGAAAACATGCATCTCCTCGGCAAGTAACCATTAATTCGATTTTTTACTAACACTAATGGATAGGCAATTTATTAATGAACATTTTGGTAGAATTTTTTTTTCAAAATTCCAAAATGTGATTTTATAAAGATTTAATTCTAAAATCTGAGCGTGTTCGCTACTGTAGGTATCTCTTGCGGCGCGGCACAGAGGGAACGAATGCTCAAGGTTATTTGCTCAGGGTACCGCCTTAAATGAAAATACGTGTGAAAATGATGCCCTCTAAGGGCGGGTTGCTTCAACTAACCATTACTGACCGGTAATAGTCAAAAATGGCGCTAACTATCGTCAATTAAAAAAAATGGGTTGTTTCAAAATCATACGTCAAAAAGTTACTATTACCATAACCGACCAGTCATCGTAAATTTGTGTTGTCAAACAGCTACTTCAAACATCAAAATATTATGGAATCTCTTTTTGAATAACTTTAACTGACGGATTTTTATGTCACGAAACAACGCGTTACATTTAACGTACGTTAAACATTGCAAGTCATAGTAACTTTTTAACTGTCCGTATGTAACGTTAACCGACTGTTTGAAACAACCCGACCTTATTCATTTGTAAAGGTTACGAGTAACCTAGAAAATATTACAAAAAATACATTTATACGAGTAGGTAGGTCATAAGAGCTTTAATCGGCCTTATAGACAATAAAGCGATTTTATATATTTGTATTTACCTATTTAATTGAAAGATTTGATTTTTGAAGTAGGTAACTATGTATGTTTTTAATTTACCCACAAAAAATAATTTTTGTTGCGCATGAATCTTTTACTGCTACTTTCAATGTCTTGTTATGTACGTTAATTATGATTGTCGTCTTCTTTTATGCATGTTATACATAGTCACGACATGTCACGAATTTATTATCATACCTATAGTTAAAATATTTCTCACTGAGCGAAATTTTGAGTAAAGGACATGGTACATGAATGTACCAAAAATCCAAAATCGAAACGTAATCAATACGGCTAAACTTTGTGCACAATTTAAGAATTCCTTAAAACTATCTAAACAAACAAGTTGCAATATCCTAATCCGTGGGATATTGGAGCTATAAAAGCTATCAAAGAATGCTTGGGATTTTCACAATACTCGTAGGTGCCAAATTATTCATGCTGTCGATTGTATTATTTACCGACGACGCCATAGATGCTGTTTACGTTATTGAATAATATCGATGTACAACTAACAAAATAGTAATCGAAGTACATGAATTAATGAATTCACTAATTAAATACTTTGTATAGTTTAGATAGATTTATTTATTTGCATAGAATGAAAGTGGTTACAATTTGGTGTTACAATATTTTGAGTCCTTATTCATTCTGCCTTATTGCATGCAAAATTTTATTAAAACTTAGACTACAGTAAAATTATTATATTTACTAAAAACTACCTATTTGAATGTTTTATGTATGTATAAAGATTACCAACACAATAGACTTGTCATTTAAAAAATCTGATACAGAGTAGTATCATTTTTGAACTAGCAATATTTTAAGGTACTTTTTAAATCTTCCTATTGGTTGCTCTTTAATATTTTTTGGTACATGGTTATAAATAAGAGGAGCCATACACATAGCACTCTTTCTCAATAATGCAGTTTTAAATCCACCTGTGCATAACTTGTCTTCGCATTGACTTCTTAAACTTGCTGTCCTGTTTCTAGTGTTTTTCAAAGTCGGGAATGTGATCATTTGTTTCCACAAAAATGGCTTTGACAGCCCATAGATCCCATTTCCCACGGATTAGGATATTGCAACTTGAGTACGTTTATTTAGATGGTTCTAGGGAATGACTGTGCACATCACGGATATCAAAAATAACGGATATTAAAAAATTTTAAATAAGAAATTGTAAATACAAAATAATTTCAAATTCTATCGATTTGTATACTAGAAAATCTCAACCATTTATGAAAAGGTGGTTCAGCTAATTGCTACAACTGACGTACATGTAAGTGTGGTGATCTTGAAATGGCATAAGTACGGTCGAACAAGCTAATTGGTTTACAGGCAAAAATATTCCTCTTTCTACTATACTACCAATTTATTTATTTTATCTTTTTACTATACTAACAATTTATTTATTTTATCTTTAATACGTAGGTACCAGGGATACCTACGTGCTCGAGATAAGAAAATGGCATAACATTAAATGAAAGGTGAATATTTTCTCCTGTAAACCAATTAGCTTATTGGACTGTACAAGATTATGTATTTCCATCGCTATTTTCTATTCTAAAAAAAATTGATAAATAATAATTAAATTGATAAATAGTAATAATTGATAAATATTTACTGCCTATCCAATATGAGTTGATTACTTTAACCCAAATTAGAATTCCCTGTACTATAGAATCTTACTTTCACATATTATTGTCAATCCTATAATCGTACCAAATCCAATAATAGTACCAAAATTGGTTTTTTGGTTTAGTTAGCCTTTCGTAGGGTGTCTATAGGTAAAGCGATATTATAATAAACACTACAAAAGACGCTCAAAATACACTTCTGTTTTATTTTTGCACTCTGTTTTCATCAATGTTTTTATCGATAAAATATTTATACCAATCCCTCTTCCCTATTTGAGACTAGTGTTGCGTGTGTGCATTCAGTGCCTATATCTATACTTTCTAGTGCCCGCCCCTTTCGATCATGTGTGCCATAAGGTAACACAGATGTGTTGTGCATATTTTATTGTTTGCGTGCGTGCTGTATCAGTTTCTTATGTTTTGGTGTGAGTAAAAACAAAACACAACTTAGGCGACACTAGGTTTTGAACATAGGTATATTGAATGATGGCATATCTCTCGGATATCTATGGTGTACATAGTTTAACCGTATCGATTGCACTTAGATACTATGGTGAATATTATGGTGACCTTTAATGAAATAAGGATTTTTACTGACTGGACTGCCGGGCCAAAAATGTTGAAGGTTAAACCTCCACTAGCGTCGGTCACCGGTGACCGACATGGCGCTCAAAAAATGGCTTAAAAAATAAATTTTGCAAGTTTATTTAAAAAAAATGCAGACTAACGAAGACTTTTTAATCTCATTAAAATACCAAATTTAATTCTAATAAAATCCTCTACTCAGTAATTTTATAATTTAGAAGACAAGTACAAAAATAGTAACATCTGGTAAACGGTTCGTTTGTCAGCAGATTAGTCTAGTTAGGACATCTGCGCTCTTAGATACCAAGTATTTGAAATTCTGAATTATAATAAACTAAACTTAGTCCATTTTGGTTCAGTTGATTTTGTATAATCTTAAACTTACAGTTGGAATAAGTCTACTACGCCATTAAAGGTCAGTAATAATATCTTAACTAACCTTATAAATGGTACGGTTGTTTATTTGTTTGTAAGTTTATCTTTAGAAGTACCTACGGGAGCCTACACAAGTGGCAATCGCTCCTCGTCGAATCGATTTCGAAAATAGATAACGCTTGTTTTTCTACAGTTTCTAATCGTTTTATAATCGCTCATCAAAGTCATGAACTTCAAACCGTTTCGGTACTCTACAGACCACCTTTACAAGATTAGTAATTTGCTCTCAGTTAGGAAATTATACATATTGACTATAATCATACATCTTCACAAGAATCTTGCATTTGACCCATCTAATCTCGATAAAAGACGTAAAGATATTGTGGCCCACTCCCCAAGGGTCTGGACGATTTTTGCCAGGCGTCAGTGCAATACTCAATCAAGTTATATCTATAATAAATTAAACCTTAAACTTAATATTTACCCCATGTAGCGTTACGAAAATACTCTTACGGAATGGCTTAAATCGAAATCGTATGATGAAATTGAACTTTTATTAACCAGAATATGCTAATGAAGAACCTATACCCAATCACAACACACTATAGTTATTTAATCATCATCATTCATACACACACTCATACTCACACACTCACCGCACACTTACACACACACAACACTACACACAACACAACACTATATGTTAACTTGAACATGCTAAAACAATCTTCGTAACATCCTAGTACCTAAATCTTTTGTTATTATTTATGTCTCAACATTGTAGCTAGTAGCCCACGGGAAGCTGCGAGGTATCCCCATCACAAGTATCTTTATAACTTAACGGGGTTACCTCAATTTTGTGTTGTAGAACAAATGTTTGTGAAACAATAAAAACATTTTATTTTATTTATTTTATAAAGGATCCACATAGTTATGATCATTTGCCCGATCCGATCACCTTATTCGTTATCATGAAGCGACAGATAAAAATGAAAGAAGGGGTAAGGTATAAAGGAACAAAGCTATATTAAAAATGTAGAATTATTTATAATGGGTAAAGAATGAGCGATGTTAAGAATGTGTAGGTAGGTGTAGGTAGTAGAATAATCAGGATGGGTTGAGAAGAAAGATTCAGGAAGACTGCTGTCAGGTGCAAATAGGCCAGGCAGGAAGGTGAAGGCAGGACGTGGGTCTACCGCGTGCCGAGAAGCTCAGGCCGCCAACTCCGGCTTCAACAGCGCGGACCTTGCGGGCTCCAAGAGTGCAGGAAGGTTGGTAATTGTAAGCTTCCACACTACGTTTCTGTATGTAGCATAGTCCAACCTTTTTCAATAAAGGCGCGATCAGATATAGCGTATCGGAAAATACCTTTTCCAGGCTCCAGGTCAGCTGCTTCTGATGCTTGTTTGTTTTTAGACAAAATTTACGGCAAAATGGATACCTTGGTGCTTTGAAAACTTCATAGTGTAAATAAAATAAGTCCGAGTAAAAATACTTTTGAACCATCAAAAATCAGGGGAATATTCAAGTCCAATGTTGTTTTTTTTTCCCTGTTGACAAGCTTTTTCATCTATCATTTCAATATACATCTGTCGTGAAGCGGCAGATAGCATGATCGCCTATCTGAACGGGTCGGACGCGGCGCAGTCTTGATACAGGGTCCATATTGGCTCACCTAAAGTTCTTTACCCGAAATTGTACTTCCTAAGGATTTGTAATCCGAATGATCACTCTTCCTAAAATTTTTCATCCTAAAGTTTTTATTCATACTATTTGTAGTGTTACCGGCGACGTTCATAACACTCATGTTTCCGAAAATTGTAATTAATAATATCATTAATGTAAATATATTTAAACTCCTACTGTTTTTTATCATAACGCTTCTGTCCCTAAACATAATTACCATAATATTTTCACTCATACTAGGAAATAAATATTTACCAAGTGTATGTATGTGTGTGTGTCTGTGTGTGTGTGTGTGTGTATATGTGGGTAGAAGATGATATTTATAGTTTTAATTTGAGGGTATGATCATTATTTGGGGGTATGCTTTACATAACGTACCTACTGAGTTGTGTCTATTGCTAAGTTCAAACCTACTGCGCGTGCGTGCAAACAAGCATGCAGCAGGCAAGCAAGCATGCATTATACAAGCAAGCATGCAGCATACAAGCAAGCATGCAGCGCGCAAGCAACCATGCAGAGCGCAAGCAACCATGCAGCATGCAAGCAAGCAAGCATGCAGCGTGCAAGCAAGCATGCAGCATGCAAGCAAGCATGCATCATGCAAGCGAGCATGCAGCAGGCATGATTTCTGTCACGGCTCCGGCGTTACGGGGCTCCGGCGGTCCCACGCGAGCTTATCGTCGCAGATGGTATTCACGCTCACCACCGCAGCTTCGGTTTGCTGGCCGGCTTCGCCGGCCAGCCTCAGCCGCGGCGGTGGGCGTTAAAACAACCTGCTCCTCAGCTCGCGGGCCGCCTCGCCCCTCCGCGCCTACGCGGATTTAAATTACACTCTAGGCGTAGGGCAGACAAGACTACGTGGAGTCGGTATCGCAGCGATTCGTTTCTGTCATTAACTTTTGTAGCACAACATATTCACTTTTTAAGACAATATTTTAGTTATTGTCTAATTATATATATTTTCGTTGAAATAAATTCCATGGAAAAATACACTGAACAAACAATATTCGTTAAAAAATAATTCTACTGTTTGATAAGTTTGTTAAACAAAAAAATGTGAATAAAAATTAATTAAATTGTGTTTCTGTGAAATATGTTTCTTTGAAGTAAATAGTCTTTGAAACAATAATAGTCGAAATAAAATTACAAGAACCAAATATTATATGAAATATTTTCTGGAACACGAAATTCTATGAAATTTCTGTCTGCGAAACCAGGGGACACCGTTATACATGTTATGTGAAAATAAAGTTACGCAAAATTAATGTATATAGTACTGATTATTATGAATAAAAAGAAATCTAAACAAAAAAGATATGACTTTGAATAATAGTGTAAAAGAAGGTTATGTTGAGAAAATATAGGAAAACAAAAGCATAATAGATGTTTATTGCTACTGACATTATGAAGTTGAATGCTTCGGATTATGAACATTAGAAACAGAGTAGTTAGGAATTGTGATTGTTAGGATGAAAAATGTTAGGAAGAACATTTTCGGATTTCCAATTATCGGAGTTAAAAATTTAGGTGAACTTTGGCGCACCCCTTGATACACCGCTCTGATGTGGGAAACGGCCCGTTCCATTTCGAGTCGATTTTTTGTCCGATCATCAAAGAAGACACCTACGGATACGGCATGGTTTACCGATACTTTTTCTTGAGGACACGACAGGTAAGTACGATACGGAATGAAATAATGGCGTTCATAACTAGATATGGAGCTTAAAACAGTACGATTAATGATACGGTGATGCGCAAAATATCATATGTGGATCATCCACCTTTAGTTGACGATCGAATGATTTGATATCTCAGGAATATCGATCGAAAAATGAGATTTTGTTTTGAGATGTCTAGCACTTACCGATCGAAAACGATGGATCACGTGACATTTCGAAAGTTTGTGTGTGTTTGTGTGTTTGTGTCGGATGTTTCTAATTTCGTTACCGTTAATATATAAGCCGTGTGGTGCCGCCACGCCGCTGCTATCTCCAAAATGCATCGGTCAAGCATGGCGATTACGGTTGAATCCCCTTTGGGGAGACCTATGCCCAGCAGTGGGCATCTAAAGGTTGACATGATGATGATAATGATGATGAATGAAAATGTGACTTTGTCCAGGTCCCCACATTGAATTACAAAAATCTTTACCTCATAGAAAGCAACATTAACCGAGGTACCCAATGGCCCCAATAGTTTACTTTACAGAAGTTAGTAGTACTAAAAATAATTTCTCAATAATCTGCTGAGGTTGTCCGTGTTCTCTTTAGCCTATAACTTTTTCAAAAAATATAAATAGTAAAAAGTGTATCATGATAAGACGTATTTCATTGAATTTACTCACACACTTTAGAGCATTACCTACTGAAAACCTTATGAAAGTATTCTGAAACTCATTTCTGCATAATATATTATTTTTTATAAAATGCGAAAGAGAATTGCGTTTTTCAGTTCAAAATTGTTTTTGTGTACAACTTTTGAAGTGCAAGCGAATAAAGTGCTTTTGAAAACAATTTTCATAAGATGCGATTTTCTTAAAGGAATTTTCGTAATACATAGTGCTAAGTTGTTAGAAATGCATTCCCTTCTTAAGAAAACTTTGGTTTTTGACGAAAAATAAAAAAATGATATTAGGTAGGTAGGTATGTAGGTAGGGTAGGTAGGGTAGTAGGTAGGTAGGTAGGGTAAGGTAGGGTAGGGTAGGTTGGTAGGTAG
The DNA here is from genome assembly GCA_947361185.1 of Charanyca ferruginea. Lineage (NCBI taxonomy): Eukaryota > Metazoa > Arthropoda > Insecta > Lepidoptera > Noctuidae > Charanyca > Charanyca ferruginea. The sequence continues at coordinate 18,018,106 of OX376071.1, read as the reverse complement.
TTTGATAGGGTAGATAGATAGGGACAGGACAACCTCTGTCTAGTCAGCTAGCTTATTATAAATTCGAATAGCCATACAGTACGAATTTGAAACTTTTAACTTTTGCCACTGTTGTTTCTTTTACAAATATTTAGGTACTTACCACCTAAGCCTGTACATTGTGGAATGCAATAAATGATTGAGTATTCTACGGTCAATTTGTGGTCATAGACGGCCTTAGTTCATAGAATAATAATACCAGCCTATATATTGTCCCACTGCTGGGCAAAGGCAACAGAAATATAGAGAAATAGGTGATTTCTGATTTATAATTATTAATTATATGTCTAGGTTTTTTCACAATATTTTTCCTTCATCGATGTCAGTGATGTCCAAGAAACTTAGGGTGTTACACTTACTACACTATTCGATCGATCATCGATCGATCCCATCGATCGACGTTGATCGATTGGTGTGGTAGCTTTGGCTGATGGACGGATATCGTTCGACTAACTAATCGATCGATTGTCGGTCGATGGCATCGGTTGACGTTGATCGATTAACTCCGGCTATAATCCATCATTAATAATAATCAGGCAGCTCGATCGACGTCGACTAAACCATTCTACCATCGATCGATCGTCGATCGACAATCGATCGATTGGTCTGGTAGAAACTATCGATCAACGTCGACTAATCCATTCTATCATCGATCGATGCCGACGATCGACGATCGATCGATTGGTCTGGTAACACCCTTAGAAAGTACATATTATGAAATCGAAAAAGTCAAATTGGTACTTGCTCTCGTTCCCGGTAAGGTTGCGAATCCAACGACCTCATAAATATGGGTGCCTTAACCAATGGGCCATCACGACATTTAATTCATAGAATATGGCACTAAAATAACATAACCGCCTTCAAAATGTAAAAAAGTGATAAATAACTTTAGCACAGAACACACATGACTTTAGATTTGGAAATCGGTGGCTTTGTTCTGTTTGAAGTCTTTAACTGCCATCGACTTCCAAATTTAAAGTCATTTGTGTGTTCTGTGTTAAAGTTTTTTATCACTTACCACTAAGTTACAGTAGTAACTACAGTATTTCGAAAAAATCTTCATCTGTTTAAAAAAATAGGTGACAGACATAATGTTTATACTAGAAATAGGAACAAATTAGATCAGCCAAGCTTCAGATTGTAAAAAGTACATACGTCTTTTATGGGGTACTGTGTAAAATGCTATAATAAAATACCACTTGATATTTTACAATTGAATGAAAAACAATTTAAAACATGTATTAAACGCACACTATGTAGACAAGCATATTATAAGTAAGATGATTACATCAATGATAAAAATGCTTGGCTGAATGCTGGTCCTGCTCCACAGCCAGTTTAGGGAATTTCTGAATTGGAAGAAAATGATGTTTCCTACCCCTTTTTCTATTGACATGAGTAACGAGTATCGTTATTATTATACATAGATATTTTTAAATTATTTACTTATTACACTTCATATGATACAATAATATACATTGGAAACCTTAGTTTTGTATAATTTAGCAGCATTATTTAAATTTTGTAAATGTGAATACCATGGAGCCATTTACTAAGTATATTAATATACTTAGTAATGTACTTTATTGTATATTATTATTATTACCCATATGTTTGACAAAAATTAACATGGCGGTTAGGAGTATTGTCATGCTCGCTCAAATGTCTCGCTGATGGTGGCGCGTGTGTTGGATCATTCTGCTCCCTTCAAAATGGTTGAGCTGAATGGTGCTGATTCACGCGTCATGTTCGTGAACGAGCGCTGTCAGTAGAGATTGGTCAGCTCTTATATGCCATGGACTTTATCTTGCTTCTTTTTTGTGTTTTGTATTGTTAGATTGCCTTCATTGTTTTCACATATAGAAAGAAGCAACAAGAATCATGTAACCAGACTTTGTAAAAGACTTGATTTAATAGAGTGTCCGTGGAGTTTCTTGCTCGTTCTTCTCCATAGAGACCTACCTACGTTTTGGAACGAGCAACTAGCTTCAACTCTCTGACTAACTGACCGACTCCTTGACAATTCAAAAATGCCTGTAAATGGTTTAATTGAAAGAAGTGCTTTGACTTTGACTTTGACTGTACAGTACTGTAGTAGTTGCAGTAGTAGTAGTTATTTATCACTTTTGTTAGTTTTGATTTTGAAGGCGGTTGTCTTTTTTGTAAATAAAAAAGCTTTTTATTTATCACTTTTTAGTACCTTCTTATCATCCAAATCCATTAGGAATCGGCAACACAGTTAAAACAGAGGTACTCCAACGATTGAAGAAACTGAAACGTCGTCTATGTAGATTTCTTTTTGGGATTTTGTAGATTTTACAAAAAATGCGGAATCAATTTCGATATAATTTATATGGGACCACCCCTGAGGCATACCCTATCTATAACAAAAGTATTTTTTTAATCGATTCACATTTCCCAGAGAAATCGCGTAACAAATATACAAAAGAAAAAACAAAATACTGTCGAATTGAGAACCTCCTTCTTTTTTAAAGTCGGTTGAAAAGGCTTGACATGCCAAGAAATAATTCTGATAGAGCGCGACAAGCTATCAACTTGTCCAAAAAGCGGGTCGGTAAATCTCCGTCCCATTGCAATATTACAATACATTTTTTATTTACATCCGATAAAATCCTTACACAAACACCTAACGTACTCACAGACGCTGGCAACACCATAGCACCATAACTATCAAGTGTAAATAAAACTCAAAACGAATCGTGCGTATCTATCCAAACACGTAAAGTCAATCCTAACGAACGTAAACCCTTATATATTTTCACACAGTCACTTTCAAATTCAACCGTATACTAACGTTGAATAAGGTTGAGTTTAAGTTCTGGGATATTTTCTAAGACCTCATTTCTATGTGCCAAATGGGAGCAGGAAAAGTGATCGGTCATTTGGTACCGAGTCGCGGAATCGTTTGTAATGTAATCGGGTTCGGTTAAGGGTACATCGGCGGTATTAAGTAGGCTTACTGCTTGAGTTATAGCTGGGAGATATGAATTTTGAGTTGCTGTTGAGCTTATTGTTGTAATTGACCGATTTGGTTCGATAAGGTCAAAGGCTTAAATATTTTTTATTTTTTATAACTAAGTAGAGTAAGTAGTATAGATCTCTGGCAATTTGGGTATGTATACAAACACAATAAAACTGCTTTGTTAAACAAAAATTTGTTCTTACATCCGTCCACAGCAAGAATACGGGAACTTTATTAAGAGGAAATACCGATTATTCCCGATGTCCACCACTTGTCTGGCCACCACTGGGGGACAGCGAGACAACTTTAAAACATTATTCTCGTTGTCCACCACTGGGGGACAGCGTCACAACTTTGTAAATTATTTCCATTCGCCACCACTGGTGGACAGCGACACGGATTTTTTAACATTCCCTATGGCCGCCGTTGGGGGACAATGGCACAACTCTTTTGATCTGATTCCCACTGGCCATCAATTTAAATTGTTTAATCTAGAGACCGGTAAAGGATAGCTTAATATACTTACGGATTCGATTTTTAGCAGGGCTAAGGGTAAGACTAATTTAAATATTTATAAATTATATGGTAGGTAAGTAATAGTCATATTCTTGAATCAACTTTTATTAATATTTTAAAGTTGATATTTTAAAGTTCAGGAAATACGTTGAAGTACAATGGCTAAAAGATGATTTTATACCAGTTTGGTGCGTTTTTGGGGAAAGGCATCGAACGACAAACGCTGTCGAAGGGTGGCACCACAAACTAAATTTAGCGATGAGCAAGAAAAACCCAAACATAATGCACGCTTTAAGCGTTCTTCGAGAAGATGCATGTTTTTTCTTTGTGAAAAAAATGCAAATAAGTCAAAAAAAAGAACCGTCCAACAAACGAAAAAAAAAGTATGTTTACAGCGATCAGTTTATTCAAGAAACCCAAATGGAACTTGTAAACGGCTAAATATCTGTAGGCCAATTTTTAGAAATTATGAGAAACTAATAAGTACTTATTGTATTTGAGTAGCACCTACATTATGTTTAATTCAAGAAACCCAAATGGGTCTTGTAAAGGCCAATTTGATATTGTGAGAAATTATTATTGTTTTTTGTTTAACTACATATTATGTGATTTTTAAAACTGTTGATTAGTACATATCTGTAGGCCAATTTTTAGATATTGTGTTAAATTATTATTGTCTTTTTGTTTAACTACAAATGTGATTTTTAAAACTGTTGATTAATTTATAATATTTATTTTTTTTTCCTCCGTCGAGGAATAGGATAATAAAACTGTGATTATGATTGTAATGTTCTAGTCGATTTTAAAAATTGTAGCCTGTCAACCAGCTGTGGAAATTAAGTCGGTTAATAACCCACTTCAATAAAAAATAAGCAATCAAAGCTATATTATATAATACTAAGTAGTAGAATCATTTTTTAATACTTGAGTGAAACATTTAATAAAAGTTGATTCAAGAATATGACTATTATTTACCTACCATATAATTTATGAATATTTAAATTAGTCTTACCCTTAGCCCTGCTAAAAATCGAATCCGTAAGTATATTAAGCTATCCTTTACCGGTCTCTAGATTAAACAATTTAAATTGATGGCCAGTGGGAATCGGATCAAAAGAGTTGTGCCATTGTCCCCCAACGGCGGCCATAGGGAATGTTAAAAAATCCGTGTCGCTGTCCACCAGTGGTGGCGAATGGAAATAATTTACAAAGTTGTGACGCTGTCCCCCAGTGGTGGACAACGAGAATAATGTTTTAAAGTTGTCTCGCTGTCCCCCAGTGGTGGCCAGACAAGTGGTGGACATCGGGAATAATCGGGAAATACCACGGATATAATTGAAAATTAGGTATTTGTAAAATCTATTGCTGTCGCGCGATGCCCGAACACGAACCGCAGAGCGCGATAGAGACAACTGCAGCTTTGACCGAAAATACCTATTAAAAGTACACAAAATCAATGATTCGTAGTCCCCTGATTTCTTCTCCAAAACTTAACCGATTTAACTGCTTTTTTCATAAAAAAATAAAGAAAGGCTTTTGCCGTGTTCCTATGTTTTCTATTTTTTATATAATCAAGTCAAATTTGTTTACTGAATGTTTGAACACAGCGGAAAATCATGCCAATTTTTTAGGTTTTGTGGTTAAAGAATCTTTATTTCTCAAAAGAAATTTACTACAAACTTCGCTTAATGAGAAATGTTTAAACTACTTACTTATAAGTATAATAATAAATTGGTGAGCAGAGCTAGAATGACATGCACAGTATCAAATAAAATAAGACAACATCATTTAACGTACATACATAACAGGTCATTGAAGGTAGCAGTAAAAGATTCATGCGAAACAAAAATCAATTTTTGTGGGTAAATTAAAAACATAAACCAGGGCCGGACTTAAATTTTGTCAATAATATAAGATTTCAACTGATTTTTAAATGTATGTAAACTTTTAGAGGTTTTTATTTCTTTCGGTAGTTTATTGAACATCTGTGCCCCTTCGTAGGTAATATTTTTCTTTCCATAATTCGTACGTGTTCTCGCGAGACATATATCATTTGCGCTACGAAGAGGTCTTAACCCTTCTTCGGTGTTAGTTTTAAAAATTAGCTCCGAGTGTATTTTTTTATCTTTAATTTTTTTGATTAGGATGCATGTATTGTAGTAATAAATTTGTTTTATATTCATTAATTTGGTTTCGGAGTAAATTTTATTTGTTGGTGTGAGAAAGTCGTAATGAAATAGAATTTTTATTATTTTATTTTGTATTGTTTGGACGCAGTTTAGGTTAGTTTTGGCCGCGCTACCCCATATTTCTATTAAATAATCTAGATGTGATCTGACGAGGGAGTGATAAATATTTAGTCTAACCTGTCGTGGTAAACATCTGACAACACCGTAAAGACGCCCTATTATTGACGATAAAGTAGATCTTATTTTATTTATATGTGACTTCCATGTTAATCCACTGTCCAAAATCAGCCCTAGGTATTTTTCTTCGATCGATTCCTTTAATTCAGTATTGTTAATATAAAGCTTGGGGTAACTTAGTAATTGTTTATTTTTTGCCTTAAAAATAATATAGCTCGTCTTTGATATATTAATTGTAAGTAAATTATACTGGAACCAATCGTGTAATCTGTCTAAATCTTTCTGGGCAGAGTCTATCATTTCGGTAATTGAGGAACCATAATAAAAAATACATGTATCGTCAGCATAAAGACTAATTTCGCCATTTAAAGACACTTGACATATGTCATTAACGTAGATTAAAAATAGCAGGGGCCCAATAATTGAGCCTTGTGGTATACCGCACGTAATTGGCTGGGCAGTACTTTGATATCTACCTATTTTTACGACTTGAAAGCGATTCGTTAAATATGATTCCAAAATTTTGAGCGCATTGTCAGTGATTCCAATATATTCCAACTTTTTTAAAAGGAGGGTATGACTAACGGTCAATCAAAGGCTTTTTTAAGGTCTATGAATATGCCTAAGCCTAGTTTTTTTCCATCAATGTGCATTCTGATTTTGGTAATAAGATCTACAGTGGCGGATAAAGTGTTTGATTTTGGACGAAAGCCGTATTGTCGTTCAAAAAGGAATTTTATTTTGTTTAAGTAGTTACTAAGTCGATCATAGACAATTCGCTCAAAGATTTTTGAAATTACGGGTAATACTGACACAGGCCTATAGTTACTAGGATCTGTCTTTGTTCCTGATTTGTATATGGGTGTGACTTTTGCTATCTTAAGCTCGTCTGGAAAGTGACCTGCGCATAGACAGTTATTTATAATCATTGTCAGGGTCGGAATCAGAAACTCTTTTATACATTTAACTACTTTTGTACTGATTTTGTCTATACCTATACTGCAATTTGAATCTAGGGCATTTATTATTTTAGTGACTTCTTCCTCAGTGCATGGTGTAAAGTTATCTAATTTGATTTGTTTATCAGCCTTACTTTCTATGTTAAAAAGATTAGTATGATATTTTGAAGGAATTTGCATTGCCAATTGGGGGCCTATTGTGGCAAAAAAATTATTAAAATGTTCACATACTTCATCACCTTCAGTAACTGGACCTGCGATCGTCATTAGTTTTGGAGGAATGGGGTCTGGTTTAACTGTGTTTTTGCATAAAGTATTAATAAGTTTCCACATATGTTTAGGGTTGTTATTTAGCTTTTTGAATGCATGATAATAGTAGTCTTTTTTTGTTTTAGCTATTAATGCAATAGCTTCATTTCTGTGTTTTTTAAAAGAGGTTTTCAAAACTTTGTTTTTCGGATGCTTTTTTATTTCTCTCCAATATTTATTCCTTGTGTTTATTTTAGTTATTATAGATTTATTAATCCAGTCATCCTGTGGTAAATTTTGAATTTTTATTTTTTGGATCGTATTTGCCATTATTAAGGTTTTGATAGTTTGTTCTATTATGTAATAATCGTCGCTTTCTTTTATAAGGGAGCCTTTAGCAAGCTGATAAAGTTTGTCGTAGTTAATACAATCGAATTGTAATCTGGCTGGTGGTTCAGGCTTACAGTTTTTTAACCCTAGTATAATTTGTTGATGGTCAGAGATCGCCGAATCCATTACTGCCACGCTGAAGTTTTTATCTTTTAGGTTTGTTATAATATGATCTAAAATGCTGTTTGTAGTGGTTGTTGTTCGAGTCGAATATTTGATGTCAATCTTGTTTATGATGTAATATCCATTTTCTTGTATTGTTTCTTTATATTTCTCAGTGTATTTATCGTTTGTTAATAGGTTTATGTTGAAGTCACCAAATATAAGCGCCCGATTCCTCTGTTGTAATTGACTTTCAAACTCATCCAGAAAATTTGTTGTATTTGTGTCTCCAGGTTTATATACTAATCCAATATCCATATTATACTTTTCTGTATGTATCCATAGAAAGTTGTTCCCGTTAATGTATGTTTCTTCACTTAAGTAATGTTTGATATTCTTGTGTATGTATATCGAGACTCCCCCGCCTCTTTTGTTTGTTCGAATATTGTAATAGTGAGAGTAATCAGGAATTTCCATATTTGTTGCTTCTTCTTCAGATTTAATCCATGTCTCTGTCAAAAGCACAACATGTATTGGCACATTAAATGATTTTAAGACGCATTTTAGCTCATCCAATTTGCCAGGCTTTACAATACTTCTAATGTTACAGTAGAAGAAATTAAAGGAACATCTTTCCGTCTCCAGATCATCATAATTTTGTAATATTTGGTAAGTAATTTTATCTTAGCTCTTAGTATTAGTAGACTGTTTTAGGTCTATTAGTTTTTTGTAACTGTAACTATTTTAGGAACGCCTTTAATGTATTTTATTTTAAGATTATCTTCTCCTAGCTTTTGTCTGTTTAAAAGCTCGTCCCGTAGCTGTTTCATGTGTGCTTGTTGGATAGGAGTTTTGTCTGAGAAAACTTTAATATTTTCATCCAATATATTGCCTCTATTCTGGAGGATTTCTTTAGGTTCCGCTGCTGATTTGAAGCATACCTTCAGAGCGCGGCTATCACCCGGGTTATATTTTCCAAGTCTCATAAGTTTTATAGGCTGCGGTTCACTTTTCATTACAGATTTTAATAGCTTAATACATTCCCAATTGTCATATGCCTGTCTTTCTTCAAAGTTTTTTTCTTGAATTTCTACAATACCGGTAATTATAACATTTTTTTCTCTTCCGATTGAACCATGTTAGTTGAAGTTGGTGAAACGGTTTCCCTTTTTAACTGTTTGATATCATTCTCCAAACTTTTAATCTTGTCATCAGTCTCAAGACTTTTGCTTTTTAACTCAGAAACTTCAGTAATAATTTTTTTGTGCTCCAAGACAAGGTGGTCAGCAGTGGCTTGAACGTTGTCCACTTTTGACTTAATTTGGGATATGTCTTCAAGTAAGGTGGTAAAACTTTCCTTTTGAGATTTAACGAAAGTTTCAAATAGAGGAAAGTTTTAAAAAAAATTGCGTTGCCGCGTAATGGTACGGGGCGATCGTGAATTCCATATTTTGTAATTAGGTAGGTAGGTACCTTAATTTACCATTATTAATGAATAAATAAACCTCTTTACATAATAAATATTATAATATTACGTTTATGTCATTACAAATCCGAGTATTCAAAATCAAATATCATTTATTTTATTTCTTTAAGAAATAAATAATTGAACGCTCGGACAAGGTCACTTCATAATAATGCTCGAAACGTTCGGGTAGTTCCGTCGTCGTTCGGTTCACCCGACGCAAAGCGACACGCCACGACATCCAACTGATTCAACCCTACTAAAATTCACGCACACATTTGCACGTGTACAGACGTCATTTGGTTTTGTAGTAGTAATAGGTAATTATTTTGCAAGTTTTGTATGAAGTGTCCGAGGTGTGGTTTAGGTCTGCAACATCTTTTAATTTTGTTAAGTCGGGTTGCGATCCACCGCTCTTTTGTGGAGACCTCATTAGACTCATGTTAGACGATTATTTTTCGTACTGGGTGTATTTAAGAGTCAATTACGTGCAGTATTGCTTCACACAGCTCGCGCCGCCGTGGGCGTAAAAGAGAATAAAAATAATTTTGTCTCGCTTACCCGAGGAGGTGAAGGGCGCCTCTTACTGCGTATGCGCGTATTCACTAAACGGCGGATATTCACTCCTAGGTTTTTGCAATAATCGTCGATGTCTTTAAGCTGATGTTCGTAATTAAAGTTTTATTTCGTTTACTTTAAAATGGTGCAACATTTAATTTAATTAGTAAATAACAAGTAACACGTCTGCTCTGTATGCTCGCTCACGGTCTGACTGAATATTCATATCTCTTTTAATAATAAATTTATGAGAAAAAGGAAAGCATAGGGACATGCCAATAGTAGCAATGGATATTTAAAAAAAAAATGATCTACTGGCATTATCCAGGGAGGAAACAGGGGACTAAGTTTGTATGGAAAAACGGCCCTTGTGTTTCCTCTTAAGTAGAAGTACAGAAGGACCGCTCCCGCCATCTTCAAAAATAATTACCTAAACTTGCCAGACTCACTATGGCTGCTACTGTTTTGACTCTGTAGGTTTTATTTCTGACAATATGAAATTTTATTGACACTGGTTGGAACTCTTTCCATTTTTTAATAATATTAATGTTAATAATAATAATATGTGGGGACATTTTCACACACGGCCATCTGACCCCAAACTAGGGAGACCCTGTACTATGGGTGTCAGACAGCTGATATACATACCTACACAAATACATTTTTTTTTGTAAATACATACATATATAGATAAACAATAACAATTAATAACAATTTTTTTCTGTTCGTCATGAAATGTCAATGTCTCTCATTTATTCATTTAGACAAAACGTGACAGTCGCGACTGATGTCTGCTTGAAACTGCTTGAGATTGCCTATAAATTTAATGTCAATGTGTGCGTGAGTAAAATGGCGGTTTGTTCTGAGCGGTCTCTCTGCTCGGGCGCGCCGTAGCCTTAAGTACTTTGTGCTTACAGCCAGTAATTAATACAAATTGCGTTCGATTTCAATGAACGATTCATGTTCCAAATTCATATCTCATTACTGCCTGCTAAAAAGTCAAGTGGAAAAAAGAGCTACTTTGCTACCGCTTATAGAGGAACAAAACGACTCTTTTCGAATAGAAGGGATAAAAAAATATGACCAGACTTCTGTATAGATTGCGCTGTCGGTAAAGTAAGACATAATTGGCGCACCCCGAACTGTCTGCTGCCGGCTAACAGACCTGATGATTCTCCCTTTAAAAAAGACGTTGCCCTACGCTGAATTTCTTCTGTGTCGTGAGTGCGTTCAGAAACAATCATGTCAACTCACCGTTAAATGGGAACTGTTTGTCTTGGTATGGATAAGCAAAGAGGAGGTATGAAATGCCTATGCCAACTAGTTTTGAATATAAATGTGGATGGCTGGAGAGAAGAGCAAGGTCGAAGAAAAGATGAATGGGTTGTGTGAAGAATGATAGAGAGAAAGAATTCAGTGAAATCATGAAGGTGGACAGGAAGGTATGGAAGAAGAAAAGGCTGTGTTGTGCTGACCCCTTGGGAAAGAAGAAAGAGACTAACAACTAGACCCATGACACCACAAGTGCCTGCAGACTATACAGATATTTTTGTTCCGTGCGGGGATGGAAATCTTGACACGCAATGCAGCAGGCCATCACTAAGCTATTCTCGTATAGCCCGTGCCCGATTCGATTAAAGAAAAAAAAAGAGATCGTACTACCTAACCTCCTTCGTTGTTACACAATAATATTTTTCAACCAAAATAAAAGCCTTAGACCACCCGGCTCCCCTTGATGGATTGGATACCCATTCGAGTGAGGTTCGCCTGACTGAAAACAGCGTGTAAATTCACGACTTCTGACAAAAAATGCTCTTTCGACCCAAAAATCACTCGCCTTCAAAATGTTGGGAAAAACACAATACCAAAAAATAAATATCGAAAACCTTTTCCGTTTCGCACTTTCAAAACATAGAGTGCCTACGTCCTCTTAGAAAAATCTGAAAGGCTCGTTTAAAATATGCTACAAAACGGGCAAGACTTAGAGGTTTCCACTCTTTGGTCTCTTATAAGTAGTATATTCTGTAGCTAATCAGTAATCAACATACAAAGAAAATGGTACAGTGCTCCTGTAATCCACCGTCAAACGGTTTCATTCCATCCAACATGGCGATGGCGGCAAATGAACTCGACCTTTTTAGGGCCGTCAAAAGGGTAAGTGCGAAATGAGCACTACACGCTGACGTAGATATAGCGTTACTAGAAATGACTATAAAAACTGGTATTGCAACAAATATTGTTTCATATTAGGTACGTACTCATCGGCACGAGAATATTATAACTAGCTTTTCCTGCAACTTCGTCAATGTGATAGTAAAATAACTACACCAAAAACATTATCGGAATATCTGCTAAACTTGCTGGTTGGCCTGTAATTGTCGACTATAAAGCGGCCTACATACGACATGATCTGACGCCTGATTTGGTCAGATCAGGAGCAGAATCTGGTGGTATTGAGGTTTGTCACCTGATAAATGCTCATCAGGTGGCCAGCGCCGACTGATTTGGTCAGATCTGATCAAATCATGTCGTGTGGCGCGCTCTCACCTGATTTCTACACTCAGTTGCTCCGCGACCGCGGCGCGAGTAGTGTGTATGTGTCTCTCATTATGGTATCTTGCTTTGTAATAAATGGTCTTACTAAGTTTAACAGCTCCGTAAAAGTTTCATTATTTGGTCTTAAATAACTGCGGTAATCATCATCGTCTAGCTTTGTCTCAATAAATTCACGTGACTTAATTGTTTACGCTTTAAAAGCCAATCTTTCACTCACATCCTTCTCTTTTTTCTTTTAACTTTGCTTTAAAAGCCAATATTTCACCAACATCCTTCTCTTTTTACTTTTAACTTTGACGTCAACACATAAAGCAATAACTAGCGCAACTTTTTGTCGTTTGGATAAAAAAGGAGGCATTATGGCTGCACACCTACCTCGTAGAACGCACGAGAGCAAACTGCAAATCAGGCCTCGTACGCGATACCTGATTTTACGGATGATTTGGTCAGGCTAGCTAATCATGTCGTGTGTAGGGCGTTTAAGTCCGAGATTGATATTATCAAATGTAATTGAATGATTAATTGATCATATTTATGTATGTATTATATTAGAAGCTGTTGATAGACATAAATAAACAAAAAAAAACGATGAAGTAGTGGTATTATATACAAGACCAGTTAACTTGCCACTTGTTATCGTTATTTTAGCACGAGATGTGTATTGGAGTCTTGCCAACCTCGTAGGGAGATGATTCTGCGATAAACTTCATACTTGACCAACAAGCTGAATGATTGTAATATGATATTGTACACTGCAGGTATAAAGTATCTCCTTTGTTAGTTTTATGGACTTTAATGCAATTATAATTATGTCTTTAGCTATATTAAATATTCACTTTAGAGGGACGGCCTATTTCGTATGGTATTCTTTGATAATTGAATATTGAACAATGTTGGGTCCGATTATATTTAAATATTTCATTATATACTGAATAAAAACCCTTTTCTGTGTTGTGTGCTAAAGTTCAAACTTAAACTCCTAAAACGATGATTGAAATTCTTTATCAAAACGTTTGCTAAAGAGAACTAAAACGTCATCTATTGATATTTTTTATTACTTTGTGATATTAAAAAAAAATGCTGAATCAAATTCGATTAATTATGAGAAATCGCCCCTGAGGCATACCCTATCCATTAAAAATAAAATGGAAATCGGTCCACATCTGGCGGAGAAATCGGTGAACATCCATTAAAAAAAACAGTCAAATACCTTCTTCTTTTTGAAGTCGGTTCAAAATCATAATTTTATAAGAAATACTTCAAAAACTGAGTCAGCATACTCAAACTGCTGGTCTATTCTGTAAAATCTCCCTGGTTGAATTTAGGTAAAGCTTGTTCGAGGCGCGCTAGGTTATCCACTTCACTTTGCTACAGAATGCCACTGCTGATGACGAGTACCTCCTTTACCTTCACACTTCACAAACAACTAAAAGTAGGTAATACTTCAAGCCACTTCCAGTCATATTTACACCGTTGTACTCCAGTTTATACGTATTAGCACGAACGGCTAACAGCGTCGTGTTGCGAATGTAACAATCAAAGGCCACGTCAGACCTTCGGCGAGTTTGTCGCTCCATTCGTCATTCGAGCGACTTCATTTGTCCGTCATGTCGGGAAAAGGATCCTGATTGGTTCACTAATATCTTGTTGAATAATACGCGTTTGTTATTGGTTATTTATTGTAATGTAGAACAAATTAACAAGAGATGGTGAAAGTCTATTAATTGAATCCATCTACAGCCGACCTATGCATAAGAACACAATACGTAAGTACGTATTATAAGTAGTACCTAAGTAAGAAAAACTTAAAGAAAAGCGTAATACTGGATCGGTTTTTTTAGTTCAAATGAAGCCTATTTCTTTGGATTAAGGCGCTTACAAGCGACTTTTGCAAATTTTAAACTGACAAATTTTATATGATTTGAAAAAAAGTATGTTTAACTAGAACATTCTCTTAATCATTTATATAGTATGTGAATATTTTTGATTAAGTTCATATTAAATAGTTTAATTAAATCGTGAAGTTGTGTCTGACGCGGACAAAACATTGATAATCACACAAAATCTACCAGGAATATTTAAACGAAACTTTTACTATCTTACAGATAATTTTATTATCTGTCTTTTAGTATACACCTTTTTATTAAGTTAAGGAATACTACCTTTTATTATTTTTTTTTGACTAAATTTTGAGAGTTTTGGACGCAGTGCATACGATTTTCTGGTCGCTCAAGGTCGCCGGCGTATATCGTCGCCTTAATGGCCAAATACTCAAACACTACTCAATTGTATGATGCCGCTAAGTCTCGTACTGTCACAGTCACTTTGAAATAAGTGATAGGGCGACAGCACGACACATAACGGAATCTAGCGTTTGAATATATGGCCATATTTGGGTAAAGTTATAAGCCGAAAATATAGTGACTGTATTCATATTTTTGTATAGTGTTTATATCGTATTTTTGAAATAGGTACTAGAGGGGCCAATTTAGCCTTATCCAACCTTATTTAAAAAAAATATTTCTTCAAATGTGTACCTAATGACATAAATTCGGTTCAAATATAATTTTAAATCAAAATCAAAGCATTTATTTCAATTAAACCATTTTTACAGCAACTTTTGAATTGTCAAGGAGTTGGTCAGCTAGTCAGAAAGTCGATTGATAAATAATATCTTTAAATTGAGACATGTCGAAAAACTCTAGAATGCTTGAAGTTTTATACTTTTTGCTTTGCATAGACTTGTTTAAAAGGGTTGAAAACTCGTGGCAAACTTTCAGATATTGAAGTAAGACTAGTTTGGAAAACTAATGTGAAAGTTTTTACACAACGGGACTTTCACATCGATTTTAATATATTTACATCATGTATCAAGATTCAAGCGTCTTCGAGAAAAAGTTCAAGCGATGTTAAAATGTAAACTTAGTCTTTTGCTCTTGGCTAGATTGTTTTCTTTTTTATTTAAAATATGTCGCGTTTTTATATCATCAATTTTGTAAGCTTACAAAGTTGTTGTCAGATTTTTTATTAAAATTCGTGTTACCTTGACTACATAGATAAATGGAAATACATTTGTTAAAAAAGAATTTCAAGCCACAAGTTTTGTTATCTATAACTAGCCTTTTCCCAAATATTTTGGGGTCGGTTTCCAGTCTAACTGGATGCAGCTAAATACCAGTATCCTCCACTACCCAATTACTGTGGGTAACACGATACTCCTCGGTAAGAGCGGTTGTCAGACTTTATAGCTTTTTCGACTGTCAAAGATTTACGAATGACAACCGCGATCAACAACTTTACGTGCTTTCCGAGGCATGGAGGATCCTCGATATGAAATGAATGGTCACATGTCCACGGCCCTACTGCGGCAAGCTAAGCTTAGCAATGTTTATGCAAAGAATTAAAACGTAGGTATACATAATTATTGCCTAATCCATTGAAATAATTCAATTAAAAACTTAGTCATTCAACTACAATGCATAAGTCGGATCGTCAGGATTTACTCTGTTAGATTTGGTCATCATGAGGACAGAAGATGGGTTTCGTGCAATGCAAACACACTGGGTATAGGGTACAATACACGGCGTTTATTAAAACCACAATTTAGCACAAACTCAAGACTTAAATTAAAATAGACATAGTAACACTTAAACACAACGAATCGAGTACAGTTTCGGGACGTATTAGCTCCGATGCGATCAGACACTGGATTCTGAATGTCTTCCTCGCTTTGGCTGAAAACATCAAGACTCTGTAGAACCGCGCCAAAAGTAGTGGTAGATCACGACGTGCCCGGCGGGCTTGGATTCGTTCCACGTTCGTACTATTGACCGGATACGACACATAGAATAAAAACAATAATCGATTAATGACATTCGCCTAACCTTTTGACTGCCACGTCAATAATGCAAAAACGTGTCTTCGGCGTTAAGCTACGAATTTATTACTACCTACATTATGAATTTATTATTATTTATTATTTATTTATCATTTTCAGCCTGTCTTGTCCCACTGCAGGGCAAAGGCCTCTCTTTCTTCTTTCCAACCCTCTCTGTACAAAGCTTGTGTGGATCCCTCCTGTAAGCGTCAAACTCATCCCGCCATCTTCGCCTAGGTCTATCTCGATGTCGCTGGACGTTTTCCGGGACCCACATTGTGGTTGCTTTAGCCCATGATATGTTCGACATGCGGATGACGTGGCCGGCCCAGTCCCACTTAAGCTTGACTGCTTTTTGAGTGACGTTGGCGATCCGTGTTCTGGAGCACAGCTCCGCATTCCTAACGCGGTCCGTTAATCTTACTCCCAGGATGCTACGCTCCATCGCTCGCTGGCAAACCCCTATGAATTTATGGAATTACGAATTACAATAGAAGTCTGCCATGTAGTTGTAGATATTGAAGTAAGGGTAGTTTGGCACAATAATGTGAAAGTTTATACACAACAGAACTTTCACATTAATTTTAATATAATATTTACATTATGTATCTAGATCATTCAAGCGTCCGAGTGGTGTCGGACGTAAAGAATAGCACCATCCCATATCTTCCCGTGGGTGTGGTAAGAGGCGACTAAGGGACTTACCAGAGAATGGGCAGCAGCGTTCTCTGTGCCTTTGTAACAACCATACTGCGATCGCCAATCCGCCTGCCAAGCGTGGCGATTATGGCAAAACCCCCCTTGGGGAGGCTTATGTCCAGCAGTGGACGTCTTTCGGCTGAAATGATGATGATGATCAAGATTCAAGCGCCTTCGGGCAAAACTTCAAGCGATGTTAAAATGTACACTTAATCTTTTGTGCTTAGCTAGATTGTTTTCTTATTTATTTAAAATATGTCGCTACGTCGACATACGTATACGTCGTACCGGAGTAGATGTTGTCTCGAACGACCAAAATATTAAAATTTTAACTACCTTAGATAAACTAAACTATATTTCAAGCTGAATGTATACTACGAATTACTACCTACTCTATGAATTTATGGAATTACGAATTACGTATAGAATTCTGTCATGTAGTTGAGCACATTTTAGTTTGTCATCTATACGTGACTGTGTCGGTCTATATTTTACTGTGTTTTTCCCATTTTATTTTTATTTTTTAGAATCCACTTGTTTTAGTTTTAGGCTTTGTAACAATGTTTGTGTCGCTTTCGCTTGAATAAAAGGTTTTTCTTTCTTCTTTCTTTTCTATATTCATCTAACGTTTTTTGATTGGCTTTGAAACATGCGTTTAAGAAAGACGTATGATCCATGCGCGGTATGCGAATTGGTCATAGGTTAAGATCTTATTAGGTACTTATAATAGATGTCTAGAGTATGAGCGTAAGCGCATACTCTAGACGCCTCTTCTGACATTTGGTACAAATTAACACAGAACTACAACCAACATTGTTATGATTTGTTTTCTAAGTAATTTTTCATCACCTCTTAATATAGTCAGGCTATACCTTACCATATATATAGGTGGTGAAAAAGGTTTTTCATACCACCTGCTCGACAATGTCAAATTAATTGTCATGCAAACCTAACCTAAAGTAAGTCATTTAAGACCTGAGGTCTAGCAGGGCAATAATATTGTACTGAATTTCATTATGACCCGCTGGTCATTAATGTGACTTGAATTTGGAACATTAAGTAGAAATCGCATACGAACATTTACGATAGGTAGGCAGTAGGTGCGTACATACTAATTCTATTTTGGCTTTACTTTCAGTGTACCGCGCGGTCTATCTGCCTTTTGTTTCATAATCTGAGGCATTCACCATTAAGATGCTGCTCAAAAAATAAATTGTTCGAAAATCGAACTGGCCACCACCAGTAGAAAAAGAAAAATAAATACTTTGATTTTAGTACTATTGCTTTATATTGTCTCGTAGATGGTGTGAAAAGTAGAGTATGCTCCTCGGGGATAAAGGTGTCTTCGTCTTGGGCGACCTTGAATCCCACTCTGCACTCAGGATTCTCGTCTTAACTCCTTCGTTTTGCTCGGGATTCAATACGGCGGCGCCTGCTACATAAGACACTACTTTATCCCCTTGGTGCATAATCTACTATTATCTTCATAAGAATACCTGCCATCTTTCTTATGTTTAATTATAATTCTAGGGTCCATAGAACGAAATCCCAAAATTAATTCTTATCAACAAACGCTGCAAAAACCAAGCCTAATCGTATTACATCTTTGCACAAACTAAACCGTTTTATTAAATGTTAAAGATAAACGGAAGCCAAAACATGACATCAAAGAGATTTTTTAATTTTCCGCAAACTCTTTTTAAAAGGCGTAACAGATAGGTATTAACTTTAAACGAGATAACCCGGTGATTATAAGATCTGTGTTGATTTTGTGGGACAAACAAAGTGGAATGGAGACGTTTTAATGCTAAAACTTTTTGGTTTATGAAATACATAGATAGGATAGATAACAATTAAGTTTGGGGCACAAAATCAAGAAGCTGATAAATAAAAGTGGAGGCAACACTCTAAATACCTAAGTGAAACCAACTGTGGGCAGACGCTCTCTTTCTGAATGCATACATAAGATAAAGAAAACACATATCACTGTCTCGTTCTTATGTATCCATTCAGAAAGAGAGCGTCTGCCCACAGTTGGTTTCACTTAGGTATCTAGAGTGTTGCCTCCAGTTTTACCTATAAGCTTCTTGCACAAAACACATAATTTCTTTTTTGTTTTTATGACATAATAATTTATAATGAGGTTTCAAATTGGCAAACACGGAAAAAAAATCCGATAACCGTTTTATACTTAAGCCATCACAATGTTGTTTTTGCGGTTTCAATTTATTTATTTATTTTACTATTTATGTACACACAGTAGACAACACAGGAAAATTACATTATAAAATATGAGTACATAGGTACTGCTTATTTCTTAAGAAATTTCTGCCAGCAGACCTGCAAAAGGAGAAATGAAAAAAGAAACATAGACAGTTGGGAAACTAATCGCGACCTATGTCAATGTATGGGGACAACAGCTTTTCAACGGCAAAGTTCATACCTACAAGCTTGTAAGGTACCTTCGGTGCGCAAGTACGACTCGCACTTGACCGTCTTTTTTTATCCATACTATTATTACTCTTATAAACGCGAAAGCACGTTTTTTGTTTGGTACGCTTTGATGCCGAAACTGCTGTAGGTACTGATTTTAATGGAATTTAGTACAGAGTAAGGTTGAACCGCGTCTGCATTCCTGATAACCGACAATCATACGGACGAAGTCGCAGGCAAAAGCTAATAATAATAATAATAAAGAGGCTCTCGTTAGGCAGCTGAATCAAGGGCTTGATACAGAAAGCGGTACTCTATAGCATTATGTTTACACTTGCTATACCTATTTACTTTTTATAAACATGCAATCATTCTTCATATTTGCTGTCTAAATATTATAATAATACTTGTTTATATACTTTAAATGTACTTACAGTCTATACGCTCGTCTTATCTACGTCTCTTTCTTTATAATGTGTGTCTCAGATCATAGTTCCCTTTAGTTTTACTTACATTATATTCCATCGAGCATGTATTTTAATTCCCGTTTTATAAATCTGGAAAATAAATAATGTTTTTGTTATGACATGTTTGTCAATGACAGTTGTCAATCTTGACAATTGTCAGTAATACTTTTAATTAGTTTACGGCATAGATAACCTTAAACCTCCAAACTGATGACGAATATATGTGTGTATTGCTGTGTTTTATACTAAACAGCTGGACACCCGCTAATGTATTTGGTGTTCTTTAAAATCCTATTCGCACTAATAGAATAAAAATATCTGGCAGTCTACAATAATTGAGTCTGGCCGGTACTATAATACCCCGCTATATGACCAATACGGGCGTTCTAGAAATAGAATTCATACTTGGAAAGTATTAAGACTTTCGGAAGAGCGGACAGGAAAGAAACCTGTCAAATGGGTCAGTCTAGATCTCGCTGTCGCTTGAGTAACACGCTGATTACTCCTGACTTAACTTACTAAAGTCTACCGGTCCACAACCAAAAGTCTGTAACGGTCCTGAGTCGTGCCGTCGTGCTGTCGCGTGACTGAGACTGCCGCGATCGGCTCCTAGCTTTGGGAGCAGCAGTCCCAAAGCTAGGAGTCGATCGCGGCAGTCTTATCTTCGGCCGATCCTGTTTGCCGGCCAGGCTGTGGAACCAGGAGCCTGGAAAACTCTGCCTAATCGTAGTGCGTCTAGGTTAGTGATTTCTAATTCGCTGTTTTTGATACTCATTACATTAAAATCTTTCTTGTGAAAGCTATTAAATTCTATTGTACAATTCTACATAGCTTTTTATTTCATAAAGCATTAGATCTGTTACAACTCCTGGGGTGTGATTTTGTAAGACCTCATTTTAAACTTCGAATCTGAATCCGCTGTGAGTTTCTTGATAGGCATTCTAAAAATTCGGTTGATAATTCGAATTTACACTAGCGCCACCCTTGCGAGCGTGTCAGCGAGTTGAACTAAATTGACAGGGAGATTTTGACAGGTAAAATTTGAGATGACGTAAGAAGTGGCATTCTGTAAGGTAATTTCCCCGTCACTTCGACTCTCACTTCGCACTCGAACCCGATTCAAAGTGTCAAATATATCAAAGTTATTTTGAACCTTATCCGAAGTGAGAGTGAATAGCGATGTGAGATGCGAGTTGTTTGAACTTTACAGAATCGACCTACTGGATACGGCGCGTATAGTCAGGCGATTCCTCTCTCAGAAAACCTGACCACCGGTAGCTTGGACCCTGTTCCCGATACCGGTGGGGTACTATTTTTATATTTTTAAGTGATTTTATATTTTTACCAATATTTAAAAATATAATAAAATAAATAAATGACAATAATAACAATATTTGGGGACATTTCACACGCGGCCATCTGAACCCAAACTAGGGAGACCCGGATGGACAGCGTCATCAAATGCTAACCCCGTTTCCGAAGAAATTTCAACACGTGGGGGGTCAGCAGTTGATGACACTGTCTGTACTATGGGTGCCAGACAGATGATATACATACACAAATACCTTTAAATACATACGTATATAGATAAACATCAACCAAACACAAGGCAAACACAATAGCTCATCACACAAATGTTTCATTTTAAAATTGAACCTGCAGCACGCTGTGCAGCAGTCAATCGCTCAATCACTGCGCCAACTGTGTCGTCAGCCAAGCTAGTATTTTATATTGACCAGGTATTTTATAAATAAAAAAAAAAGTACCAGCCAATAATTGGCCCACTGCTGGGCAAATACCTCTTCTCATACAGAGAAGACACGAGCATTAATCACCACACTTGCTCAAGGCGGGTAGGCGATTTCATTATTAATTAATATATGTATAAGTCCAGATTTCTACGCTAAGTTTTCACCGTTAACAGTGTCCAAGGTAAACTTCATCAACATCATCATCAGCCGGAAGATGTCCACTGCTGAACAAAGGCCTCCCCGACAGAACGCCATAACGAGCGTAAACCTGTCGCTTGCATCCACCGGTTACCCGCGACCTTGACAATGTCGTCGGTCCATCTGGCGGGAGGCCTACCAACGCTGCGACGTACGATTCGTGGTCGCCACTCGAGAACCTTACTTTCCCATCGGTTATCGGTTCTTCGAGATTGGTGGCCTGCCCATTGCCACTTCAACTTGTATATTCTAAGAGCTATGTCGGCGACCTTAGTTCTTTGGCGAATTTCCTCGTTCCGGATTCCATCACGCAAAGAAACTCTGAGCATAGCTCTCTCCATGGCTCGTGATATTATAGTAGGTATTATACCTATTAATCAATTTTTTATAATAAACTCGGCATACCCTAAAAGGGACAGCGTTGATTGGTTTCGTTACCTGAAAAAATGTTTAGAGCTAAAACATTTTGTACAAAATACCCTAAAGGTATTTTAATGCAGACACTTGATACTTAAGAAGCGCCGATTTTTAATTTATAACGGCTCCATCCTTGACTTAAAATAAAATGGAAAATTCAGAGATTCGAGTTTCTGTGAAGTATTTGTTCTTCCCCTTTGAATCGTTTTCAAGGTGTCCTAGTAATTGTTACTTTGAACGCTGAAGTAATATCTAGAACGTCTTTGTAAGACCTTCCAACAAACAAAAACGGTCGTAGATTAATCCTCCATGCGACGACACTGCTTTTCTGTACTAGGTTTCATTCCTTATCCAAAGGAATTGAAATGCAATTCTGCTTTCTTTGATTACAAAGTGGGTGAAAGAATTTAATATTGAACTACAATGTTTTCCTCGTTTGTGAGAATACAGCACTATTGTATATTGTTTTTTTTTATTTATTTATTAAATAATTAACATTGTGTTGAATAGATACAATTATACATGCAATTTATATAAAAATACATAGAAGAATGAATTATTCATGAAATTCCAAGTGAAATTCAAGTATAATGTCAAACAGTTTTAAATATAATGAAATAATGTCAAAAAGTAAAAAAAAAAAGTGTAAATCATTTATTATTGTGTGATATTAGTTCCGATATAATATTCAGAGAGAGATTTTAATTTTGTTTTCAGGATGTCTTTCATAATGTGATTCTCATACTTCTGATTTTGTTCACTCTTCCTTTCATATCCAGTCCATTCTTCTTTGGAATGAGCTTCCTCTCGATATCAGGATGGTCACCAGTCGGTATGAATTTAAACGGAAATTGCGGACATACTTTCGTCACAAGTAAGCAGAGCCATCTCATAAACGTCTTTATTTTTCTTATGATGTAATTATATATACACATAAATATATTTATATAGATATATATTTTATTAGTTATATAGTTTTGTTTATGTACTTTACCTATTTTGTTATATTTTTTATATGCACCTGCCGTGTTATCTCTTCACCACCCTGGGTTGACTGGTAGAGAATGCCTAAGGCATTAAGTCCGCCTTTGTACCTTTGTGCATGAAGTGTAAATAAATAAATAAATAAATAAATAATGGCGCGTTTGCGCTCCTCCTCCAATGGCATCCTGAATGTGTTTTCGGATCGGTGGGACTCTCCCCTCTTACGAAGCTGGGTAAGAGTCCAGTCCATTACATGGATAAAAAAAACAGAACTGAAACAAAATACTTGAATTTGAATTTTGCTCAGAAGGCAACTTATTAAATATTTCTACAGCTTGCTACTTCGAGCAATGCTCTACTATTTAAAATAGGAGGCGAAGTGATTCAATGAATGCATTCTGAAATAGACGATTAATTTAGCTTAGTTTTGTATAAACAGATCAACCCACAGTCTTTCAATAATTTAGTCAATTTGTTCCAAAAAAAATATGTCAATGTTGGTACATTCAAAATGCGTAGGATAGATTCAAAAGTAATATGTGTTAATGTAAAGTAATATTGTGTATTATCCAAAATACAGAACAAAGGCTAAAAATAGAGTAATCACATCCATACTTACTATTAAATGAAGATAATGTATCCGAAACTGAGTTTGTTTGTTTGTAACGATTTGACGGCTAAAGTACTAAACCGATTATGATGAAAGGATCATGGCAGGATTTGTACAAAAAAAAAAGATGTTTAGAGAAGTTTGCGAAAAAGTGTTACTTTTCATTAACCGACTTAAAAAAAAAGGAGGTTATCAGTTCGACCCGTATGTTTGCATGTATGTATGTATGTTTGTCCGCGATTATCTCCCGTTTTCCAGAACCGATATTGATGCGGTTTTCAGAAAAGTGTTTGTTATATTCTGGAGAAGGTTTTAGTATACAACAAACAGAAATTTATTCAGCGCTTTTTGAAGAAAAACGACAAAAACCGGAAGACGTATTCGTTTCTTCCATCTTTCCATCTTTGGAGGACTTTCAGTCTCTGTTTTAACTGTTGCCGAAGTGTTCTACAGCTTGGTACTGTGTTGTGTAGTGTTCTGTGCTAAAGTTATTTATCACTTTTTAGTTTTTTTTAAAGCGGTTCTCTTTTTTCAAATAAGTTTTATTTTCGAACTGTTTTAATTATGCGAGGGTTTAAAAATATAGTAAACATATCAATCTACTCCTGGTAGTGTATTTTCCACATTGGAAAGTATTTTAAACCCTCTTAAAGACTTTTTTTTTCAAACAAATGAATGTATTAATCTCACTCTGATTCTTTACATACATACTAAGTTTGAAATACAAGAAAGGGTATAGGCTTCTTTTTATTCCACGACTTGGTGTAAAACCGCGATAACCGACGTTCACGTACAAAAAGTCGCGGGAAAACGCTAGTTAGGAATAAACAAAAAAATCTTTAACCTTTCGTTAAGTAAACAAAGCTCTAGCTTAATACAATCTCACCCACTCTCTTATCATCAAAGATAAAGGATATGCATCTGATTTTCTAAACAGTTTCCTATTTAGAATTCTTTTTTAGATAAAGCAAAACGGTATAAGGTTATCTGCGAACTAAGCAGCTAGATTCTGCCGGCGCAAGTTATTCCACTGAATGTATTAGACAGGTCTTTAGAAGATTATGTAGGGACACTGCTGCTGAATAGGACTTAGAAATGTCATGTATGCTGACCTACTTAGAAATTTAAACACAAAACAAAATCAGGGTGTGGTAAACTTTACTTATTCTGTGTGTCCGATATTATGTTATTTTGAAACAGAAATCTTGAAAGCAGAAGACTTCAATTTTCTACTACACTTCGAGTTTTAATTCTAGCCATTAAGTTGACAGTTCAAAGAATAAGAACGATACCATACTAAAACTATTAATGTTGGGATAGTGAACGATTTGGCGTAAAGAATGAATGATAAAAATGGTTCAATTTAAATAACACTTCAAATGTTCGTATGTAAGATGTGGAATATAAGAATAATTAATAATTGTTAATTGAAATAATTTCCTATCTTTTTTTTCTAATAGAAACTAAATAAAAACCATATTATTTTACTTTTTTTACTTTTGTCATTTAAATAGTTTAAATATATAGATGGGTGTGACGTGTGTGTATAGATTTTTAATAATGAATATCGTGTTTTTAAGAAAAAATATAAAATTTATAATAAAATATTTGCATATAAGTACATTATTTAAGTTCATTCAATTTTGTTCATTCTTACATCACCTCACTACCTTTTTTTTGTCAATTTCTGGTATCCCTTCAACTGTCAAGTTACTAGAATTAAAAGTCGAAGTTTAGTTACTTACTTACTAGCACTTTCCCCGCGACTTCATTCACGTGATTTTTCTTACGCATCCCTAATTTTTTGATAGTACAATTTTAAGGAGTGACTCAGACCACGAACCTGGGCAACTTTCATTATGGAGCCAAATCAATCAGCGCGAAAAAAAAACAGCTGTTCCATACATTTTGGCCGAGTATCTATTACACTTCTGTATGGAATAGCTGTTTTTTTTCGCGCTGTTTTAGTTGGCTCCATAAAGATAAAGATAAGATAATTTATTTGTCAATAAACATGCGTTTACACACCGACTAGTCGGGAATGCAGGGTATTAAAATTGTATAAATGTACGTACATGTTTTGCCAATTATGGCACGGCGATATGTTTAGTACCTAAGTTTATTCGCTCAAATAGTGGCGGTACCTACCTCAATGACATCGGAATTATCATTGCGTGATAATTCCGATGATAACGACCTACGAGATAAGTCCACCTTTCACTGTGAGACTGTGTGGATTGTGAAAACGAGTGTAAATTTTAAGTCGATAATTAAGCCATAGAATACGTAGGTTAGGTAGGTAGGTAGTTACTGTACCTACTTCTATGTTTTGTTTAGTAGGTACCTATTGAAAGTTTGGGTTTGGTAATCATGAGCTTTCTATCGGTCGCGGTCGTCAGTAGGTAACCACTGCACCTTATCGCTCTAGGTCACAGAGTACTTTTCTCTAGGTTTTACTAGCGACAATAATATTTTTTTTTGATTCGATTAAAATGTTTTGGTTTAAATTAAGCCAGTGGGAGCTTAGGTGGGTACCTAGGTAGGTAGTGGTACTTACTTTTATCATTGGCGAATTATTTGTAGTTGTAAGTAGGTAAGTGAGTAGGTACTCTTTTGCTAGAAAAAGAAAGGCAGGCAGGCGTAGGTACCTTTAAGTGCTATAGGTAACCTATTTAAATAAATTAGAGCTATTCACAAACACAGTTTTAATCAACTTTGGCTTAATTAAAAAACTTACGTAGGTATTAGGTATAAAATTTACACTTCCCTGTATCGAAGCAACTGCTCAATATGGAGTCCATTTCGCTCGATACATAAACGGGCACGTTTAATTGAATTGTCTTTTAATTTTATTAATGTGTCTCTGTCACTTTTCACAATATTAAAAGCGTTCACTATCGCACTTCTTAAGTCATCTCGAGTAGTATACTCCTGGGTATAAACGAGCCTTTTAATCTCGGACCACAAATAAAAATCCAGCGGTGTCAAGTCAGGGCTCCTTGCGGGCCAAGGCACTGGGCCACCACGACCTATCCACCGCTCACCAAACTCACTATTTAAATGCGCACGCACTGAAGTAGCATAATGAGCGGGACATCCATCATGCTGATAGAACATGCCGCGTAAGTATGCCAGAGGCACATCCTCTAACAACTCCGATATGGTATTTTGCAGCATCTCCAGATAAACGAAAATTGAGCCTACTGATTAAGTTTATATAACATTATATTTGTTAATAATAAAAAAAAATATTATTATAACTTAAAAAAAAAAAAAATTATTACAATTCCTTCACTAATTAATCGAAAGGAACTTCGTTCCATCCATTACATTTATTGTCGTCAGTTTAAAAGGAAAACAAAGGTCATAAAATAGTTTTAATGTGTCAATAAAAATGTCATACGCATTATTTGGGTCGTCAGTTTCATATAAGTCAGAGAATGTCAATTGTCCTAGATATTCCTTAAATTTAATCATATTATCAACACTGTAGTCTCGTCTTTTAACGCGCCAGTACTTTAAAATGCATTTTCTGTCAACAGGGCATTTCAATATTTGAGCTGTATGGTCAGACAGAGCAAACTCTATGACTTCAGTGTTACATTTTGTTTTTATATTATGGGCAAAATTATCTATACAGGTCTGACTCTTGATTCTGGTGAGTTGTCTTAAAGCTAATTTTAGATGGAAATTTAATAACAGAGATTCAAATTCTAATGTTACAGTATTTTTCTTTAACACGTCTATATTAAAGTCACCTGCGATTACAAAGTGTTTGTATCGTTTCTTACTTAGGACATTCAATATTATTTTTTATAATATTTCATAAAATATAGCAAGGTGCTTCTGTTTAGGTACTCTATAAACACACACGATTACAGTATTACTCTGAATGAGATGTATCCCGCAACATTCGACTATACCTGTTACAGATAAAGCTGCTATTTGTGGTATTTCTTGCCATTTATGGCCATTTCTAATTAAAATGCAAGCTCCACCTCTTTTACTATCCTTTCTACAAAAAGACCCCGCTAAGTGATAATTAGGGATCTGTAAATAATTTTCATATCCTGACATCATAAAGTGTTCAGTAATACATAGAACATCAATATTAATATTTTTACGGGACAATTCGTCTAAACACACAGTAAGAGCATCTGATTTACTTAAAAGCCCTGCGATATTTTGATGTATTATCAACAGATAGTTGTCAACGAAAAAACTGATTTTCGGTTTGTATTTTGTCCGTGGGTTCATGAGTAGTCAATATTTTTAAATTACTACTTTCATTAGTAGCATTACACAATTGTATGTCAGTGATCAAATAGACAATATTCTCAAAAATTATGCGTAGACCAAAATTATTTAAATTGCCAGAACGCCTATAAAATGTGTTAAAGCTGTAGGTAATACATGAGTTTGTATCTAAAATATATGCATATTTGTGTATGCCGTTATCTTTGTACAGCAGGTGATTAAAGTTCCAAATTCGGCAATTGTACATGTTCGAATGTGCATTGTACTTATATGTCGGCAGACAAATCACAATATTAGTATGTTTTATACTACTAAGTGTCTTTCTAATGTCTAATACAAGTTGATGATAATTATTACTAGTTTTGAAGTCTTGTTCGCCAACAAAAATAACACAGTAGTCGCTCATCGTAAAGTCCAAGAGCTTTGTGTGGATCCCCTTCAAAAGATTTCGGATATCTCCTTCTGGTTTTAGGTAATGGCAGGGGGTGTATTGATGTGTAATAGTGTCTTCGGCAATTGATAGGACCTTGTTACATGTATTGGAGCTCAAAATGCATAATTTATTTTTAATCGATTTAATGAAAGTTGTTCAGGTTTGCTAATTTGCTAATGAATTCATCATCATTTCATCCAAGTCGACTATATAAGGCAAACTGACAGATGACGAGAGAGTCGATTTCATCTTGTTTATAACACTCAGTGATTACGTAGCTTCCAATTGGAGAAATAATTAATAGAATCAGAACAGTAGTTTTGGAGAAAACCGCGTTCAAAAAAACAATTTTTTTTTTAGCTTTATTATATCAATACCTTTAAATGCATGAATTAGGGTGTAGTTTTAAATATCATAATCCGTCACAAAGTGTAGAAGAAGATCCGCAAAAAAGTCTTTTTTTTATGGGACAAGCCCGCCACACTATTCCCAAACCACTGCAACTCCTGTAAGCCAGTATCAACAGTGGCGACCACCAGAAAAGCGCCAGAGCAATGAAACTCGACGAGTCCCAGAGAAACGATTCAATTGTCTTGGATCCCGCAACGAAATTAATCAGAAAAGAACAGCGGCGGAGTAAGAAAAACAGTCGCAAAAAAGTCTCTGAAATCTGACTCTATTCGTCATCATATCAGCCTATTGCCATCCACTGCTGAATGTAAGCTCAACTCAAAGATCGCCAGCCAACCCGGTCTTGGGCAGACCGAGTCCATTAGCTGCCAGCCACCTTCTTCAAATTGTCGGTCCATCGACAGCCGCAGGGCAACCCACACTGCGCTTGCCTAAACGCGGTCTCTTCTCTAAAGTTTTTCTGCTCCATGGCGTCCACCGTCTGTCCGTCTGCAGATATGGCCGGCCCACTTCCACTTACGCGTGCTGATTCTACGGGCAATGTCGGTGATTTTAGTTCTCTGGTGAATGACTCCATTGCGGATTCTATCCAACAGAGAATCGCCGAGCATTGCTTACTCCATAGTACGCCACCTTAAACATACTTGACTTTATTCTAAGTATATGAAAAATATTTTTTAAATTCCATCTCGGAATACGTATGTATTTATTGCTGAAGAAAAATATTGTTATTCTGGAAACGTTTTACTAATATAAATATGTGTGACAATATTGTTCGATAAAATATTGACAGCAAAGGCAAATATTCAGCTGTGTAAATGCCTCCGCAAGTGTCTCCGCACACTAGACCACTATCGGCTGCCACCAATACCAAAATATATTAAAATTTTCATTCATAACTTGTGGCCGCCACTGGCGGTTTCCCGAGCGGGAGCACTATTGGCTCAGTGTGCACTAACTCCATGAATTACTTACTGCATTTCAAGTTGCGACACACTAACAGCTAGCTTGATGCTTTTCACATCTATTACTGCTGTATGTCACTGTCTGTCTGTCTGCCTCCTGCTTGATACGGATACAAATAAAAAAAAAAACCTTAGTCCTCCTCTGTTCTTTTTTTATTCATATAGTTTCAGGATCCAAGACAGTTGTATTATTCCTCCGGGAAACGTCGAGCTTCATTGCTTTTCTGGTGGTTCGGTTGATTCTGGCTGCCAAGAGTTACTGTGGCTTAGAAATAGTGTGGAGGGCTTGTCCCAAAAAAAAAACCTTTTCACATCCCGTCTTCATCATTTTCATCATTTCAGCCGAAAGACGTCTACTGCTGGACATAGGCCTCCCCCAACAAATGGGGGGTTTTGGCAGGTGGGTTGGCGATCGCAGTATGGTTGTTACAAAGACGAGACTCACAGAGAACGCTGCTGCCCATTCTCTGGTGAGTCCCTTAATCGCCTCTTGCGACATCCACGGGAATATATGGGATGGTGCTGATTCTTCACGTAAGACACCATACGGACTAATCATCCCGTCTTGCATGTATGTAACCAGCCTAAAACTCCAATCTTTATATCGGTTTTCACAACCAACTGTTAATGTTGCCTTACACAGAAAAGCTATTCTGCGAACATTCGAACTGATTCTCATTAGCAGATTCCGTTATCAAAGGTTTCGTTCACTGGTTTTACCTTGCTGTTAACTAGAAGGTGCAAATTAGGTTGATAAGGAAATGCAGTTACGTAGAGAAATACTTTGGTTAAGAACAAAATGGAGGTTGGTAAGCCTTCGTTCAGGATAAATGCTGACGAGCCTTATCTAAGCTTATTGACGAAATTAATAAAAACCAAACTAAGAAGATTCTATTTTCAATATACTTTCAAAATCCGTAGATAAAAACAAATTTAGAAATAACTAAGTGAATAATCTGAGTTGACAAAAAACATTTTCATTCATTTCAAATTAATTCAATCATTCTAATTTCATTAATTCATAAAATGTTCTTTTTTGCCTTACGAAATTAAAACAGTTCAAATTTGGAAAGTGTTTGTCTCATAATTTATAAATCTGAATATCCGTAACGTGAACAGCTAGAACCTCAAACAGTACTTATTTATGAACTGCCTGATATAATATGAAAGGAAATAATAAATTGTATTTTCAAGATATTAATTAAAGACAACTAGATTCAATTTCTGTTATAATTGACGATCTAGTTTTCTTCGCGGCTTCGTTCGCGTGGCAATCAAGTAGGTATACCCCAAAATACATATATAACCTATGGTATCCTACAATGCTACCTACAGTTTCTATCAGTGAAATGTTTTTTGTAATCGGACCAGTAGGTACTTCCAAAGTTTACCTCTTACAAACAAGAAAAGAAAAAAACCTCTTTATAATATTAGTAAAGATAATATTTCCAACAATAGATCTTAAACTAAACGTGAAAAGTTCCAATAAAGGTTATTGACTTCAAAGAACTGAAGGAAATTCAATTCAGGTCTCTAAGATTAACGATAATAGCGTGTGTGGCAAAATTTGTTCCAAATAAATTGTCTTGCCGAGTGAGTGATTAGGACCGGCCCGACGAGATTGCTCTAATTAAATAGATCTATCGACCGAACCATGGGATAGATAATACAGAAGGCTAACCTCATATAACGAGCAAAGCCTCAAAGCAGTATTGCTGTGTTCGAAGGGATAGATTTGAAACTTATCAACTTTGTTTCTAGGTAGGCAATGCATCTACAAGGTCTGTAATATTGCAGATATTCACCAGACCACTTAATATCAGGTGGGCTGTCGGTTTAATAGCCATCCAGACAGAAAAATAAACAAACGAGCGGATACAAACAGACGCAATTATAGACGCGTACGTACAAACAGCCCGCGCGTTAAAAATTTTTCGCATAGGGGGTAAGCAGTTGATGACGCTGTCTGTACCTACGTTGACTGAGCCGTGGGTGTCGTAGCAGGCGACAGAGGCATATTGACCAGAGGATGTGTAGCAGTGTCCTTCTGAGTACCACAACACCTACTGCGCTCGCCAACATGCATTGGCCAAGCATGGCGATTACGGCTGAACCCTGCCTTGGGGGAGACCTACGCCGAGCAGTAGGCGTCTAAAGGTTGACATGATGATGATGAATATTGACTGCCCACGTGGTTGCAAACGCAACTGCCGAGCGTGGAATCGTGAGTTCGATTTCCAAGTTGGGCAGAGTATTATTGGAATTTTCCTTTAGAATTTCTTAATAACGTCCCGAAATTTGGAAGTTGGTGTTGTTATAAATCCGTACCACGGAGAGCACGTAAAACCGTTGTTCCTGTGACTGATCTCTCCTCCATCGTGTCGGACTTCAGTCACTCTCTCTGTCGACGTGTGTCTATGTGCGCCTTTTCGTTTATTGTATGAAACTCACCTTCGGTGCAAATTTATTCAGTGACCGAATAAAACGATGTAGTGTTTATTTCAAGTTATTTCTGGATCTCTTGATTGTTTTGATTCCATTTTTTGGAATGTGGAAGAATAAAGATCTTGTTTATTCTTGTCTACTTATATAAAATTGAATCCCAATTATACTTCCATAACTTGAGAACGACTTTATCAATTCATTTTTTTTTTTTTAAGTTTGCTTATACTTGATTGAAGTTAATACGGAAAGAAAAAATAAGAAAATTACGCAGAAAATTTGAAAATAGAGTAGGTAGGTAGATACGTAAGTAAGTAAGTAGATAGGGACAGGACAACGTCTGTCGGGTGATCGGGTCTGGTCTGTAGAATAAAATTTAGTGAAAAACCCCTTTAGGTACAATGTAGTTATATGGGGTATAAAAAACACATTATCACATAGCTGTTAACTGCGCATACTGGTCGTCAAACTAACATTGAGCAAAAAATATAACTGGGATACGACTTTTATTTTGTGGTGTGATAAAAACGGTTTATGGTAGCTAGCAAATGTAACGCACTTACGCACGCAATGTGCTTATGAATCCATGCAGTACAGGAATCGTTGGAGTATTTAAAGTTCACTTATGACACACACGCATGCACAAAACACACACGAACGCACATATAAATATATGCACTCCTTACTAATCTAGAGCTGCTCAATTACTTTTATAAAATTAATTAGTAATTGAGCAGCTCTAGGTGGCTTCTATCCAAAATTTTTCTGTTCTTTGGCTTCATTATTTTCATTGTTAAGATACCACTTAAGGAAAGAGTGAAACAGCTCCGACATAAGTACTATTGTTACTTACTGGGGCTGCCTCAATTTATGTTTGACACAATGTTTGATATGAAATAAATATTTATGTAATTTGTATTTGTGTGACTTTTAAATCTTGTTTTTGTAAAAGTTACATGTTTTTCCCATGAAGGTACGCTTTCTGTTTTGTCAAGGTATTTTGACACCCATTATATATCTTGCGATTACTTTGATGGTCTTATAATTTTACACTCTAACAGTCTTCGAATAGGTTCTATCCAATAATAATTCTGTATTCAAAGTATGAAATTATCATAGCTAGAATTTCCGCGAAATTTGCCAAACCTACCCGACCTATCTACGAATACCTGATAATGTAAACAAATAAAACAATATTTTGAGTGTAGGAAAATACATTTTCCAACTCTCAAATCCATACTTAATATTACAAATGCGAAAGTAACTCTGTCTGTTACGCTTTCACGATGAAACGGCTGAACCGATTTTGATGAAATTATGTATGAAGATAGCTTGAACCCTGGGGAAGGACATAGGCTACTTTTTAATCCAGACTTCGTCTGCATCCGCGATAACCGACATTCACGCGAACGAAGTCGCGGGCAAAAGCCAGTAATAAATAAACGCAAAAACGATATAAATCAAACAACAACAACACCGAAACGGATGCTGTCAAAATCTAAAATAGTGCTCCAAGGCAAAATGTGGAAGCAAATAAGGTAGCAAAATTTAAAAATAGCGTTTTCGAAATTTATCTCATGAAATTGTCCGTAAAATTGCTCGTTGGGGCTTGAAGATGGGTTAAACGTTATGCTCCATGTATCGTGGATCCTCTACTGAGATTGTAAAAGATATTAGGGTGCCAAGAAATGAAATATTATACGCGCTGACAGCTATGAATGACGGGAAACTTTGCTACAATGCATTTTATGTTGACGGTAATATTGTAACGTATCTGGCATTTAATTTTGACTTTGAAGATGAACGAAGAAAATATAAAAAGAACAATAAAAATCGTATAATTATGTAGATACTTATTTATTTATAACAATGTGTTTCTTATTTATTTATTTTATTTTATTTTTTTGCCCGTGCGTTTTCCGTTTTTGTCGTGTGGTGGTTAGAATAGCACCCACCCATTTCATCCCCCAAGGGTGTCGTAAAGGGCGACTAAGGGCCAATCCGTACGTCGGCAATTAGGGGGGGGGGGGATATTGTAAACCCCCCTTCCTTTGGGGGAGGTGTTGGGGAGGTCTGTAGAGCGAAACAACAGGAAATACTGTTAAGTATATAATTGGAAGGGTATAAAGAGTAATCTCAGAATAACGTGGATAAAACAATCAAGTATCAAACCATAAGTCACTTGTCCAGTAGACAGTTTCTATCTAGCCAGTGCTAGTACATGCAGGTGATATATCTTCAACACACCACCTCAACTCATGTACGATATGATTCACAAAAGTAAACTAAAATAAAACCATTATTACTTTCGCGCACACAATCCTAACGCACTTGTTAGTAACTCGTGTCTTACGCGAGGCAAAGGTTTGGTGAGAACATCTGCCAACATCTTATCAGTTGACAAATATTCCAACGTAATAGCTTTATTGTCACGTAGCACATTCCTTATAAAGAAATGTCTAATATCAATGTGCTTACTTTTCGCATGATGTATACCATGATCCTCGGCAAGGCAAATAGCACTTAAATTATCAACATGCATTCTTACCTTACAGAGTTGATGTAAACCTAGTTCTTTCAACAGGCTATTCAAATACATAGCTTCTTTCATAGCTTCTACCAAACTTACAAACTCAGCCTCACAAGTTGAAGTCGCAACGATGCGTTGCTTTTGTGAAGTCCATGATATGCTTGCACCACCTAGAATGAAAAAATAACCCGTAAAAGATCGTCTATCAACGACGGAGTTACCCCAATCTGCATCTGCGTATCCTTGAATGCATAACCTTGCCGGCTTAAACGCCAAACCGTGAGTTATCGTACCTTTTAAGTATCGAAGAACTCGCTTCGCAGCCCTCCAATGAGTTTCCTGCGGGTTTTCTGCAAACTGCGCAAGTTTTGCCGTAGTGTTAGCGATATCAGGTCTAGTCGCTACACTTAAATACATGAGCGCTCCAATGAGTTCTCTATACGGAAATTGTTTCCCTTTTATTACTTCTTTTTCACTAATAACAGGATTTCCAATTTCCATTGGAGTCTTGATAGGATTACAACTATCCATAGAAAATTTCTTCAAAATATCTTTTATATACTTCTCCTGTGATAAGAAATATTCATTGCCACTTTTCTTTATTTCTATCCCGAGACAGAAGGTTGCTTGGCCAAAGTCTTTAAGTACAAACCTCCTCGCCAATTCCTGTTTGAATTGATCTATATACAATCTCTTTTGTGATCCGATTAATATGTCGTCGACATAAACAACAACAAAAAGATCTGAACCATCTTTATTATGCTTGTGATACAAACAAGGTTCATTCGTCGTAGGTCTCAATCCCATTTTTCTCAGCTTCTCGTCTAGTTTAATATTCCACTGTCGTCCAGCTTGTTTAAGACCATAAAGAGATTTCTTTAAGCGACAGGTGTCACCACCTGCTTTCATTTCTTCAAGCATTTTTGCTGCTTTACTACCTACTGCAGAATTAACGCCATCTGCATTTTTAAGTTTCTCTAAACCTTCTTTCAGCAGCTCTGGGATCTTCATATAAATATCTTCGTTCAGATCACCGTTTAAATAGGCGGTATTTATATCTATCTGATCAATGTCCATGCCCATTTCGACAGCTAAGGCTACCAACAAACGTACAGTTGCAATTCTCGCAACTGGGGCGAATGTCTTATTATAATCTAGGCCGTGTTGCTGACTGTATCCTTTTGCTACCAGCCTGGCCTTCTGTTTCTCAGTATTGTCAACATTTAGCTTTGTCGTCAGCACGTATCGACATCCCACGATATTACGATCTGAAGGTTTCTTCACAATTTCCCATGTGTCGTTAAGTACTAGACTTCTTATTTCTGAAAGAATCGCTTCCTCCCATTCGACCTTTTCGTCAGATGCCAAAGCTTCCTTTAACGTAGATTCAATAGTTCCAGCAAAATCATCAGTATCGACGTATTCTTCCGTCGATGATTCATTGTCGCTACTCTCTCTTATGTCAACCATGTTGTAGATTTTACGAGGACGGCCAACATGTCCTTTCTGAATCCTTGGCCTTCCAGGACCTCTTTTTAAAGTAATAACGTTTCTACCACCGATTCCAGTAGAACTTGTATTCTCTGTTCTTCCTTCATCAATCACTGGCACATTCGATTGAATATCTAATGGAATTCCTTCTCTCGAAGGTTCATCACTAAAAGGCACTTCCGACTGTTCTTTAGTTTGGATTTCTATATCAACAGTCTTTCGCACAATACTCTTTTCACATTGTGGTTCAATTAGTGATTGATTTGAGACTTTACACTCAATTTCAGTTATTTTACCTTCCTGAAATTTTACATCTCTCGACACTACGATTTTTCTATTCTCAGGTATCCATATTTTATAGCCTTTAGCATCAGCTGGATAACCCACAAAAATGCCGAGTGAACTTCGTGCTGCAAACTTATCCTTACCTGGTTCCTTTTGCAAGACGTGTACTTTCGTGCCAAACGTTTTTAAATATTTGACATTCACAGGTCTTTCAAACCATTTTTCATATGGAATTTCACCATTTAGACTACTAATTGGGCACCTATTACGCAAATAGCATGCAGTAGCTACAGCTTCTGCCCAAAAACTTGGTGAAATACCTGACGATAAGATCATGCACCTTGCCATTTCAATCAACGTACGGTTCATCCGTTCAGCGATGCCGTTACTTTGAGGTGAGTATGGTGTCGTAAAACGTCTCTTAATACCTTCATTTTGTAAAAACTCATCAAAAAAATTATTTTTATATTCAGTTCCGTTATCCGTATGTAAACATTTAATTTTTCTTCCTGTCAAGTTTTCAACATGACATTTAAAAATTTTAAACTTTGACAAAACGTCACTTTTATTTTTCAGCATAAAAACTTCACACCATTAGTATAGTCGTCAATAAAAGTGACAAAGTATTTATTTCCGCCATTCGATTGAACTCTCATTGGACCTACCACATCAGAGTATATTATTTGCAACTTGTCGTTGCAGCGTGAACTGGATTTCACAAAAGGCAACGACACCATTTTTCCTTTAGCACACACATCACAATCATGCAAGTTACTATCGATCTTTATTGGATCAATATTTGATTTCTTCAGTACTTTCATAAGATCCCTAGCATTCAGATGTCCCATACGCTCATGCCATCTAAACAAATCAACCCTTTCACTACATACCATGGACGCTGAAGCGTCCAGCTCCCTTGCACGCACACGCGGTATGAAGAGTTACATACACAAACGTTAAATAAAACGAACGAGTTCTGCTTTTTATTAGTGTGCGTATGTCGCGTCACTAAGCAGTAACTATAATATCAATGTATGTATCGTCATCAGTAATCTGTGTAATTGAATAAGTTATAATATTTCGCACACAATCATTGTAACAGGTTTGGCGCAATGGCTAACGTATCTGGTTAGTTATTAAGAAGTCTGAAGATCAAATCTCGGTTGCAATACATTCTTTTTATTTTGTAAACATAATTTTCGTAAAACTTTCATTACCTAGTTGAATTGCTAACAATTCAATTCCGTTCACAGATGAGTAAAATAACGTTTGAGAAGTGCGCACGGAACTCTCAGCCAATTTATTTTGACCGTTTAGGATATAACTACCCACAATTTTTGTTTATTTTTTTATACGTCCACCTTAGTTTATAAAAAATTAGCATTCTTAGTTGTCAGTCTACGAATATAAATTGCAATCCTAAGTATATAGATGAACACTCATATTTCTGTGCGTTCTTTGTTTCTGATCCAATTGTGCTTCAACTTCTTCCCACCATGCAACAAGAGCAATTCATTGTTTTGCATGAGCAAAACGTTTTCATTAGTGAAATTGCAAGGTGATTATTAATATCGGTGAGTAACAAAGCTACTCGTGAAAATGTTTTCATTACGTTAGTAATATTCCAACTCAAATTCTTAACTTATCTCACCTTTGACCTATGACTAAATTAATGTAAAATAATATTTAAATATATCAGAATTTGATTCTGATAAAATTTACTTATGCCAGTCTGTTTTTGTCTAACATAAAACATTTAGTCGAAATAAAGAAAAACTTTTAAATTATGCAATTAAAATAGTCATGAAACACGTTTATTACTTATCTAATAAATAAATAACGGTATTAAGTTTTATTACAATGATGTAATATAAGACAGTCAGTTAATTTATCAATGATTAATTATCCACCAATTCACCATTGTTTATCTGCATTATTTTAAATATTATTTTGTTTTTATTCATTAAGGAGAACCGTGCAGTTATGTGTCCATCGGAGTGCGTATTCTGAAGAAATAGACCATCATCGACGTGGGCCAAAACCGAAGGCGAATTCTTCGGCTCGTTACCACGACATCGTGGCAAGGCTGTTTACGGGACTAATCCGTTTTTATCCACCCGCATAACTACTGCATCAACACATAATGACATGTGTGCTTATAAACAGTGCGATATCACCTGCTGACCAGCATGAAGCTGGTTTAAGTTGCAGTAAGCCACCACGGAAGATTTTTCTCAACACTCACCGGCAAAAACAAATTCTATTCGCTAGGCCCAATTAAAATGAATATAATAATATTATTATATTCATTTTAATTGGGAGAACAATGTGTTTATTTTAGTGATGAGAAATGTTTAAAGTCGTTTATGGATGGAGTTAAAATACTGTAAACGAAGCCGAATTACTATTAATATACTTAGGTTTAAAAGCTACTTCATGTTGCCGTGATTCTCTTATAAACACCTAAGTTATTATGTATAGTCCGTAGTTGACAGTTATTTGCAGTATATATTTTGAAGTGTAAGTGATGTTATTGTTATTCAGTTAGAAGTTAAATTAATTTCTTACTATCTAACATGTTGATTAACTTCACTTTCAATTCCACTTTGTTTAAATTTGTATACATTGAAAAAACAATTACGTCTATTCATATTCAATAAAAAGAAAACTTTGTCTTGTCTTATAAACTCTTAATGAAGTTGCCAATAGTGTTCTAATCATAAAAAAGTTAGGTATCAATAGCGATATAATAATATTTTTACAATAGTTTGCGTTATATAAATAATTGTATTGGCTACACGTAGTTTTTTATTTGCTAATATTATAACCCATGCCAAATTGAACCCGAAGCCAACTCTTGTAAGAAACATAATAGTCGAAACGAGCTGGCTCATTCACTAATGACCCAATAGCGATAAGGAACAATAGGATTCCGCATTCCATCTTTTATTAGTGATCGATGATTCCAACGCCTAGGTTATTTAATAAAATATTTTGATTTATTTTATTGGTTTTATTTAATTACCTTTTTATTTTTTTGTTTAAGTAATTTTATTTGACACAAAATATTAATGTTTTATAGGACAAAGGAAAAATAAAAACCCAAAACCATAACACCTGCCGGGGTTTGATCTTACGACACGAGGCTTATCTATGCCAAGTGCTTTCACCGACCGGCTACCTGGTCCTTATTTAAAAGGTTGAAATATTGGACTTCATTCAATTAAAATTGGTATACGTGGGTATATCATACGCACACAAACAGTTTAACTTCATAACCGACCAACCGACTAGTTCATTTACACACACAGTGACAATATCCCGTATGTGTGACCTGTAAATCAATTACGTTGGCCGAGTGTACTATTTTATCATTAAACGAAACGTGAGTATTGTTACACATTATAGATTGAGAACAACGGATTAAAACAAATTTTTTTGCAAGACATTTTTTTGTAATGAGGCGGAGCTAGTGTTGCCTGGTTCGGCCGACTAGTTTCGTGAATGTCCGCAGGAATGCGACGGGCGGTGTGTCATCATGGGTGCAACACAGTGACTTAATTCGTTTTTCTCAATCTATAAAGACTATGGTACTATTTAAATTTAAGCGTTTCGGTGCAATGGCGGAGTGCTGCGGGTGTCGTATTGTATATGGATGACTTTTTTATTTCATATACATAGTTGAAGCGTTGAAGGCACCGTGTGTGTCCGGTACCGCTGTATAAATGTAATTAAGATTTCTTCTTTCTTATATCTATGGGTACCGCACACGCACGATGGCAAACCGACAAACCTCGCGTTTTAAAGGCTAGTAGCTGCGCAGTAACAATTTCACGTGACAGCGGGGGTGAGGAGCGGGGTACTGCGCAGCCAACCGCTCACTTCACAGCCGCCATTAAATTTGAATCGAACTGTATCAAACGCTTGTCCTAGGCTCGTACCTCACAGTAGCGTGTAGTGGCTTAGTTAATTTTTTTTTTTGCCCTGGCTGGAGGCCTAAAGTTCACTTTAGGGCACCACAAGAAAGTCCGATTAAGCAGCTGACAACCTCCTAAGTTGACTTGTGAGATACCATACGGAAAATAATACCAAATGCTTAAATTGAATGAGAAACACTTATTACGATGACAACCATAATGATACACGCACTATAGCATATGCAGCTGAATCCTCAACAATCTGATGAATAAACTAAACTGGGTTAAGATGAGATTTTCAGATCCCAAAATACGAAACCATTCGGATTCTATTGTAATGCGAGTCGTGAGCACGATGCTATTTATCCTTCGTGCTGCTGTAATGCTGTTGGGCAATGGGCGTCTGATTTCTACAGTCTTCGGTGCTAAACGGCTGATTGTAACTACTTAGCTGAAATTTGCCACACATATTATATTATTATTATTTATTTTACCTGCATAGGATTGTTTATTTCCCGTCCTTCTGTTACCGTGGAAACTTTTTTTTTTTTTGTCTGATCTTTTGCACCCATAATGCTGCGCTCCATTGCTCTTTGGCACACTCCAAGGTGGAACTTTTGAGACACGGTGAGCGTCCAGGTCCAGACCAGATATATTTATAAATACTTCTGTTTAACTAATTTAGTCTGTCCTAATTAAATATACCTATACAAAACTTATCAATCCATACTAATATTATAAATGCGAAAGTAACTCTGTCTGTTACGCTTTCATGATGAAACGGCTGAACCGATTTTGATGAAATTTGGCATGATGATAGCTTTAACCCCGGAGAAAGACATAGGCTACTTTTTATCCGGGACTTGCTATAACCAACATTAACGCGGACGAAGTCGCGGGCAAAAGCTAGTATTAAATAAATATTACCAATGTTGTACAATAGAAGGCTCATAGAGCATCAAAAAACTCATACACATCGCTATCAATGGGACAAGTGCTCATAAAGCTAGCAGCATTACCACATATGACAATGGTAATTCTGTGGTCTAAGAATAAAATTAGCATTCAAAATTATCCCGTGAGACAATTTTGGATTTTGGCTTAATTTTGGACAAAAATTAAAAAAACATTTGCTTTTTAATTCTTCTTCCAAAATTAAAAGTTCAACGTACTTATGGTACTAGCAGTTTCAAATTGTGAAACAATTCAAGAGACAGATCCTCTTAGCAGAGGACATACTTAATCAAATGAATTAAATCTTTTAGGAAGAAATGTAAGAAATGTCAGAGTTTTCACTGATCTTGACTTTATTAATTTAGACATCATAATTTTATTGTCATTATATCATCCCTGTATTTGCCCTGTTGGTTTTGTAGTCGTAAAGCGACTATTGAGCGACTGTTAACCCAGGACTAAATGATTCTCGGCTCAATTCCCAGGTCGGGCAAAAAATGTTAGGTATTAAGTGTTAAGGTGAACACACACACATGAATATTCGCTCGATGTGCTAGCGTCGAGTGAATATTCATTCACGTTACAAATCGAATATTCGGTATGTCAGTACAGTGAGCCGAACAGCTCGATGACGAGCGCCGAGCACCCGAACGAGCTCCACCCGGCTAGGCGGCTGTCGGCTTTTTGGCGAATCCCTTTGAATGTTACACAAGCCAGTAAGTCGCTAGCACGAGGATTCCCGCGAGCGTACGTGTTAGCTTGCGTTTTTGCAATTAATTGCGGTTTATATCTTCGTATTTTTCACAATGCAGTGGAGTAAAGAAAAAGCTTTTTTGTTTATTGATAAATACCACAGTTATAGTTACATGGGACCCTACACAGCTCCAGCTTTATTTCTCATTTGTAACAAATTGATTGTCCAAATACGCTTTCTTTTCTTTTTTAAATAGCAATAACTGATTAAAAGGAACGCAGCACAACATTACCTCTTCGTCTGCCATTTTAACTACAACTGCGGAGCGCGGTCGAGCAATATTCATCGCGAATATTCAGGTGTCATGAGTAATTGCTTACTAGTAGCAATATTCGATGCTAATATTCACACCGAGCAAATCCTTATGTCAGTCGCCACCTTTACGTGGCAACGCCGCTAGTCTCTTGGGCACATTCCCCGATGGCGGCGATGTTGAGGAATTTTTTGATGCTTTATTATATATTTTTTAGTTAAATAGCTACTCCTCCTTTATTGTTAGGTATTGGCATTTTCCATTAGGAATTTTTCAGAAGCAGGCCGGAGTTTGGATTTTGGTGGAGTAATACTTGCCTCGAAAAGTACCTACGTAAACCATTGGTTCTGCGCCTGATCTCTCCCCGGTCGTGTCGGATTGCTGTTCCATCAGACTATGACGACATGACATGGCTGACCGATCGACTGCTGCGCAGCGTGTTGCGGGTTCGATTCCCGCCCAGGATAAACATTTGTGAGATGAGCACTTGTGTTTGCCTTGTGTCTGGCCGGTGTTGTTTATCTATATATGTATGTATTAAAAAAAATGTGTTTGTGTATACCAGCTGTCTGACACCCATAGTATAGGGGAGATTTAGTACTATGGGTGTCAGACAGCTGTTTAGGGTCAGATGGCCGTGTGTGAAAAATGTCCCCACATATTATTGTCCCCACATATTATTATGACAATGAAGGAAGTGGGAGTACACCTGGGTTTGTGCATAATAATGCA
Source organism: Charanyca ferruginea (assembly GCA_947361185.1). Lineage (NCBI taxonomy): Eukaryota > Metazoa > Arthropoda > Insecta > Lepidoptera > Noctuidae > Charanyca > Charanyca ferruginea. The sequence continues at coordinate 17,975,063 of OX376071.1, read as the reverse complement.
TAATACACTTGTCACACACTTGTGCACAATAATTGTCTCCTGCGTACTTGGTCAGTCTGACCAAGGATTGGCAGCCGTGACCGAATTTTTGTCCGGAGAATATTTTTTTTAAAGGTGACGCAGAAACGCCTGCATTACGTACTCTAACCACTATGATGTAAGCACAGTACCAGGTGAGTGTGGGGGCTCCAAAGTACGCTTTTTAGGAAAGCAGACTGACTTTAACAATGGGTGCCCCAGCTTCGCACTGGTACAATTTTTCGCATTTTATCGTAGTTTTTTTTTTCATACAACCCATGTTCTGGCAATACCTAACACGACAAAAGAAGAATTATCCATTTTGGTGTTACGCGCGTACAGACATTTCGGCGACTTTGTTTTATACTATATATGGATAAGGATTTTAGATGACGTACTCACTACGGGAGCCTGAGCAGACAATTGCTCGATTAAAAAACAAAAAACAATCGACTATTCTTTTAATTTGAATTCCTTTTGTAGTACATGTTACGGCCAGGATGCATTGGCATATAACGTTTATAGTATACACACATTTCGACAGATATTTATGGTTAAGTCCCATGGATGAGAGCTTATTAAGGTAAACCAGGCACAAAACCAGGCTCTGGACTGGTGCTGAGAAACAAAATATTAACTAATTCATTTAATAGCAAAAGGAATTTCTACAGCGAAGATGCTTTAAAATCTGCACAAAAATTGTGTGATGTCGAAAAATGTGAAGCCATTTTTGTGAAGAAACGATGTATTTTTAATTTTAATAAAGCCGAAATGCACTGGTTAGCCGGCAACAAGGGTATCTGGCAACAAATAGAGCAGGGTGAGCAGTGGCTTATTCACAAATCCTGCTGACTGCAGGGAGAGTGCTGATTCGACCTAACGATATTGAAAGGGTTGGAAAACGTTACAATGGTTTTACTAAGTTTGATACATGATTTGGGTAAAGTAGTAATGATTTCGTTACAAAATAAGGCAGTTAACGTTGTTAGAATGTTCTTCCCATGTATCAAATCAATATTTATTTTTTCATATTCATATCTCAGGTACCCATGCAGTTGTTTTTAATCTATTTTGAAGAATCAAGAAAATTATAATACAAATGTGCGAAAATTAAGTTAAACTAAATACTCACACAATTCCACTTTGTAATTAGCAAAAAAAATGGAGTAGCTAAATAAATTTGAACTAACCTTCAGTAATTAGGGGTACTGAGAGAGTGTGAATTAAAAAAATTACAAGTGAAGACAGTAGTATTCAAGTACACGCGAGAGAGTTCGCTTATAAAAGCGGTGCGAAAATGTATTCTCGTCAGTTTTGCCCTGGCTGGAGGCCCTTAAAATAATATTTTTTAAGGCACCACAGGAAAGTCCAGTTAAGTAGCCGACAACCTCCTAGGTTGACATGTGAGATGTCAATCCGTTAAAAAAAAAAAAACTCGTCAGTTACAATTTGTTTTCCCTACCTGGAGGTCTTAAACTCTCTGTAAGGTATCACTGGAAAGTCCGGCTAAATAGCCGACAACCTCATAGGTGGGTGTGCGAGATGTCTTTCCGAAAAAAAAATATCTCGTTAATCTTAATAACAGCAATGAGAGCCAGCACCGCAATGCACCACGCACCGCAATATAATAGATGCATTGAGAGAGTTTTAATCTATGATTTTATTAACATCCACGTCAATCTTATGCTTTCAATGCTCATTGGACCACTCTTTCTCAAGACTTCATAACGTGCACGACTTGTTCTCCTACACATAGATTAAACATAATGATGTAAACTAAATTTGTAAATTTTCACTACTTTTAAAAGAATTTTCACTACTTTTAAAAAAGTGTTCGTGGAGTATCGTTGCTCATTCTTTTCCTTAGAAACCTACTGTTTGGAACAAGCAACTAGCTTCAACTTTCTGACTGACTGACTTCTTGACAATTCAAAAGTGCCTGTTTAATGTTTTATTATAAATAAATGATTTCGTATAATTTAAATTTTGAGAAAAAAATAAAAATAAATGTCGTTTTATTTTATAATCGAAAAGGCAGAACTTTCAATGGATCTTGTGACTTTAGTGTAATTTGTGTCCCAAAGACGTTTAAACGAAAATGCGACTATTAACTGAAATGGCATTTTGTATTGTAGTTCACTGAAATATTGTTTTTATTTAACTTAAACGTGATGGGCATTTAATTAAGGTTAACAAAACTTCACTTTTATAATTTTGTTATACCTACAGGGTCCCCCAAAACAATAGGTACCTTTTACTCAAACCTATGCATTTATTTAAAAAAACCGGACAAGTGCGAGTCGGACTAGTCCACCGAGGGTTCCGTTCGAATTCCGTGATTTGGTCACCCATACAATTATAACCGCGCATACCTCGATAATTGATTACGTATTGTAAATAAAGACTATATTTTTTATGATCTAATTACAAATGCACAGTTTTCAGACTTTTCCCTGTACTTATAGTATAAGACGAGATTGCTTGTCAAATTTCACAGTACTAGGTCAATCAATTTTGATTCCCTTGAGAGTATCGAAAATGTTCTTTGCGGCATAAACGGCCGTACCTTTTTTTCACGAAGTTTGATTTTTTCACAGCTTCAAGGGACTGTAGACTTGAGTATATTATGGTTTTAATTTCAACTCGATACCTCCACGTGTTCCCGAAGTAAGGGGTCTTGACAGACAGACGGACAGGCAGACGGACTACAAAGCAACCCTAAAAAGAGTCGTTTTCTCCCAATTCTATAAAAACATTCATGAAATTTACAGTACGTACAAACTGCAAGCTGTTAACAGAAGACAGTGCAAGTAGAGTTCTAATTAATTATACCCAACAGATGTTTCCTTGCTTGAAACTTTTCAACTGGCTAAAAACGTTCGCCGTCTGTTTTGGATAATGTACTACCACATCCATTGCGTCGACTTCTTTTGTTAATGTTTTTTTTTTCAAAATGAAGGTGACAGTGTTTTATTGTTTGGTCGCAAAATGTAGGATTTTAGTTCTTTTTTCGAATTATTGAAGACTCTATATAAAAAGTTGCGATGATCCATTGATTCAATATATTCAATATACATTTGTAGAATTCGATTTCAAAAATAGGTATAAAGTACAATAATTGTAAACGTCGCAATGTATTGCCTAGCACAATATCAATTTAAATGGAACTTTCTAAATAGACTTTCGAATTACCAACATGACAAACAAATACGTTTGTAAGCAATAACAAATTGAAAACCCCTGAACTCATAGAGAGACAATAATTTTACAAAATTGCTATTGAATAACAAACTATGACATCTTAATTATCGCTCCTATTCTCCTTATATATGCACGAAATAATATCGTTAATGGTTTGAAAATATATTAGTGTTGGCAGTAAATTCAGCCCGGTGCTGCAAATCTCTGTATTATAAAGACACGCATAGACTAAACTATCTGTAAGTGACATTTGGTCAATTTTGAGTAAGTGGGGTGAATGAGAATTAAATTTCTCAACTCTGTCTCGGTTTCAAGTATTATTAATCTACATTTTTATTGTAATATTTGATAACAGTAATAATAATAAAATAAATTAATGAGAATAATAATAATATCATTTATTTCGGGTAACAAAAGACCTTACAGACTATCATACATATTTATAAAACCACAAAAAAATTACTAAACTATTGTTCACGATATACGGTGTCGTATTGCGCTGCTTGGTGTCGTGTAGCCAAAACTTTTCCTTGAGGAAGGTCCCGATAATAATGCGTCGGGACTCGCACCACAAATGACTTGAAATTCATATTGTGACGCGACTTCAACTTCTCGACCCTTAAGGTCCAGCTGGTCTTGGCTCGAACTTACTACACGTTCTCCTCAGCCTTCGTAGTGTGATGCAGCCGGTACACATAGAGCTGCGTCGTAAGTGTTGCCGGACGCAGCATGTTGGGTCCTCCCAGCGCGGTTCCGCACTGGTTTCGACTAGGAGGCTTCTTCTTCTTCTTCTTCTCCACCTTCACGAAGCCGTCTTTGTCACACGGGCCCGTTGGGCCTTGTTGTTTTGAACCCTTGTTGTTCATAAGAGCTCTTCTTATCCCCCTTCTTGGTCTGCGACACAGGTTTGTGCGTGGCGACGATATCAGCGTAGGCACGTACTTTAGAGGTCGACGTACCTACACAAGTCACGACGATAATAATACTAGCCTATAATTGGTTCACTCCAGGACAAAGGCCTCTTCCCATAAGTACAGAGAAGGCATGAGGCGTGGTAATATAGGTCCCTACTATTAGCTTTCATTAAACAAAGTTAAAAAACCGAACCGTTACCAGCTTTATCTAGTAATATATATTTGATTAAGTTTTTGTCATAGACCACCTACTCATTAAAAAAATATCAGCGATTAAACCTTAACATTATTCTATTTTGAATAAATAGAAAAATGTTCAGGTTTATTATATTATATTTAATATACAGGGAAATTGAAAAAATATCCAAAACCTCTTAATCTGGACTTCGTATCATCACTCTGAATAACATTTGTTCTACGACTTTGACCTCAACTAAATAACGTAGCCAAAAATAATTTTGTTTTTGTTTATTTGATGTCTGTAAAATTTACGTATACTGCGCGCGCGCGCACCCATATGATAGCGAATATGATGTAGGTAGTAGGTAAGGCTAATGTATAGTCACAAGCGTGAGGTCCTATGGTCAACGACCTTGAACATCTGGGCGGAATTCGTACCTATACTGGAGCAAACGCCGTGTGATCTAGCCGCGCAGTCCACCGGCCGAGTCAGAAAAAATTATATGCAAAATTTAAAGTGTGTTTATGTTTTTTGTATGGAAAAAAAATGTTTCGAATTTTGAAAAGTCGTAGAACAAATGTTATTCAGGGTGATGATACGAAGTAAGGATTAAGTGGTTTTGGGTATTTTTTCAATTACCCTGTATAAGTATTCTGTTTCCGCATTTTTATTAATCATAACCGAAAAAAAAAATTCTTACTTATGCTCTTTTAGTTTACGAACGGCTACCTAACTACGTACAAAATGCCCTCTCGGAAACAAAGCGGGGTGCATTTTGTTTGTTCTCTTCTTATTTCGTTTAGTAATAAATAAGTGGGTATTAAATTGACCACGCTTGTCCTAAATTATGTGTCTCGGCAAGTTTGTTAATGAGAAAATTGGATACAATAAAATTGTTTAATTCTGGTGGTAGGTGGTAGATGATAGGTACTGCATCAAACAATGGTTGAGGAATAATTACGTTTGATTTTTGTTATTCTATTAAAATGCTATAATATGTATTACAAATTCAACTGACAAACAATATTTCATTTAAGCAAATAAGCTAGTTTTTTATCTTAAGGCGACGATATACGCCGGCGACCTTGAGCGACCAGGGAATCGTATGCGCTGCGTCCAAAACTCTCAAAGTTTAGTCGAATAAATTAAATAAAAGATAGTATTCTTTAACTTAAAAAAGGCGTATATTAAAAGATAGATAATAAAATTGTCTGTAAGATAGTAAAAGTTTCGTTTAAATATTCTTGGTAGATTTTGTGTGATTATCAATGTTTTGTCCGCGTCAGACACAACTTCACGTTTTAATTAAACTATTTAATATGAACTTAATCAAAAATTATAGATTAAGAACAACGGATTAACTCACTGTGTTGTCGGGTTCGTCCGACTAGTTTCGATGGCATACGGCCACCTTTTTCAAGGAGTTCCACAGGTTCCACACAGTGAGTTAATCCGTTGTTCTTAATCTATAATGTGTAACAATACTCACGTTTCGTTTAATGAAAAAATTAATCAAAAATATCCACATACTAAATGAGTAAGAGAATGTTCTAGTTTACCATAAAAAAAAAATTCAAATCATTTACACTACACATTTTGAAGTGATTGTCAGTTTAAAATCTGCAAAAGTCGCTTTATAGCGCCTTAAAATAGAGAAACTTTTTGGTAATAAAACAAATGTATAGGTAGTATGAATAGATCTTCACCTAGTCCAAATTGGTAGTGAAATAAGAATGTTAATCATGGTGATTTTTGTGTGGGGTGCATGGGTAAGTTAAAGGCTATGCTTGCCGCGGTCTCTACGTAGATGGGTGAGACCATCCATTTCAAACCGTGCCTTGTAAAGCACGTAAAGTCCTGGGTGTCATTTATAGATCTATGACAATCGTCTCGGAAGTAAGAATTAAGCCAGATAGTCTGACTATCAATCTTATCAAGGGGTATTGTGCTACCTACTAACTTGGTTGTGGAGGTCAGATAGGCGGTCGATTTATACAAAACACTGGTATTCAGCTCCATCTAGTTAGACTGAACGCCGACCCCAACATATTTAGGAAAAGTATAGGCAAATCCTTACTTTTAATTGTGTTAAAACTGTTAAGTTTGATAAGGTTTTTTTTTTATATGTATTAGTTTATGATTGTTTAAGATTATTTGTGTATTTTTTCTATGGACCTCAGTTGTCTGACAATAATATGTATTATTATTATTAATTCTTTACATCCATACTAATATTATAAATGCGAAAGTAACTCTGTCTGTTACGCTTTCACGATGAAATGGCTGAACCGATTTTCATGAAATTTACTACGAATATTGCTTGAACCCCGGGGAAGGACATAGGCTACTTTTTAATCTACGGCTTCATCTGCATCCAAGCGGACGAAGTCGCGGGCAAAAGCTAGTACCAATATATTTATACAGGCATGCCTAAATTGGGAATCCAGTAACTCATAATTTTTTACAAGCGGCCCTAGTGTCCGTAACACAGTTTAATTCCTAGCACGGCACTGAGTTTGCTCCTCTATCCACTATAATATATTATTATTCGCCGCTCATGATGTAGTATTTAAGTTAACCTGTACAGTCAACAGCAAAAGTAGATGATAAAAATCAGAAATTCAATACTAATGAACGGAGTTCGCGTCAGAACTGTGTGGCGTCGAAGTGATTCAATAGTATGTGTGTGACAATCACATACGTTTAATAAATAAACTAGTAATAAATTATATAAATTAGTGTTAGTAAATTAGTATTGAATTTCTGATTTTGATCATCTACTTTTGCTGTTGACTCTACTCAAAGTTGTTTGAAAATAAAAATTATTATTATTAGGTCATCATCATCTGCCTAGCCTTTTCCCAACTATATTGGGGTCGGGTTCCAGTCTAACTGGATGCAGCTGAATACCAGTGTTTTTACATGGAGCGACTGCCTATCGGACCTCCACAACCCAGTTACTGGATAACACGATACCTCTTGGTGAGACTGGTTGTCAGACTTTCTGGCTTTTGACTACCCATTACGACTGCCAAAGATCTACAAATGACAGCCGGAACCAACGGCTTTACGTGCTTTCTGAGGCACGGAGGGAACTCGGTATGAAAGGGATGGTCACCCATCCACAGACCGACCGCGGCTAGCGTAGCTTAACCTTTGACCGATCGATCTGTATGTCTTTAACTTAGCCACGAGCTCCTCATTATTATTATTAGGTATTATTTATATTACAAATTAAAGTCCTCCGCCGCGTTTACTTAGTTGATATTCGTTCTTGGTAATATCAAGAACTACTGTACAGTTTTACATGGTTTTCACCAATAGAAACACAAATTATCTAGAAAGTTTTAAGCTATAATCCATCCATATTTCCATACTTAATACTGTGGAGATTGCATGAGTTTATGATGCAATAGCCATTAAATAGGAAACTTTATGAGAGAACATTCAGCAATCTTCTAGAATAAGTTCAAATCGTAGATTTGTATTGTTACAAGACACAAGTCAGTTCTTAGGCTGATCACACGTAAAAGTATATTGATTACAAAGCAGTTCCAAATAACAGTGGTTTGATTCCAAGTATATCTATATATATAAAAGGAAAAAAAAATAATCACTTTTTCCTTTCTATCAACGCACAGGCCAAGCCCTTAAGGCTAGAAAATTGAAATTTCGTACACGTATTCCTCATATGACGAACGCATCCACTAAGGAAGGATTTTTCAAAATTCAATTCCCAAGGGGGTGAAATAGGGGATAAAATTTGGTATGAAACTTTTTATATTCCTTGGATATATTAGGTAGGTAGGTATAGCTAGGGTAGGGTAGGTAGGTGGTAGATTGATAGGGTAGGTAGATTGATAGGGTAGGTAGGTAAGTTGGTAGGATAGGTAGGTAGGTAGATAGGGACAGGACAACGTCTGTAGGGTCAGCTAGTATAGAATAAACCTCTTACATCACGCCACAACCCGGTACCAGTAAGAAGCCCTGCAGTTGGACTTCTTACAATACTATGCGAATGTAACTCTGTCTGTTACGCTTACACGACAAAACGGCCGAGCCGAGTTCGATGAAGTTTGGTATGAAGATAGCTGGAACCCGCTTACTCGATGCTTTTTAATCCGCGACTCCGCTTGCATCCGCAATAACCAACATTCTCGTGGACGAAGTTGCGGGCAAAAGCTAGTATATTATAAACTAAATAGCGATCCGTAAGATATTCACGTCGCACCGGCGAAATGACGGGCGAAGCTAATAAAAAATAAATCTCTTTGAGAACAAGCAAACAAAAAAAAGGACATTTAAATTTGTTGAAAATAATAAATTAGATGTAAATTACAAAATGTCTCACGAAAATAATATTAAAATAAGCGGTATTAAATAAACTAGAACCTTTTTATCTCAGTTACAAACTTACAAGGTTAACGACTTATAAATCATTTGAAAAGAACTGAAAAAAAAATCTTAACTTTTTAATAATTTTATTTGAGAAATCTTTTACGATCGTAATATTGAAAGTCAACATTTTAGCCTAACAATTGAGAATTTGAGTTGCTGAAATGAAAAAATATAAATTGAGTGTGTTTCGTCAAGGAGCTATTACACCCGACTAATGGTGTACTATGCAATATCAAATGCCAAATAATCGAATTGAATATCAATTGATCGAAAGTACGGATCAACCGGACATATTGCTATCGTTAAGCAACGCTTACCGCGATTGGTCAGTGGATGGGTGACCATTCGTTTCATACAGACACCCCTCTGTGACTCTGAAAGCACGTTAAGCAGTTGGTCCCGGCTGTCATTTGGCAGTCGTTACAGGTAGTCAGAAGCTAGAAAATCTGACAAGTCTTACCATACGTTTAATTGATGATTGATAGAGGTTGAAATAATTGTGTTTTTTCCCCGACATAAATAAAGGCGTGTTATAGTTTGACGTGAGTATGTGTGTCTGCCTGTGGCATCGTAGCTCCCAAACGGACGGGCCGATAAGGATACGGTTTTTTTTTTAATATAACGTTTACTTCATGCTGCTAAAAGCTACAGTGTTTTTGATGGGTCCATTAACTTTTTAGGTTCCCCGACGCGACGACGCATAATATTTCTATGTAGGGTGAAAGTACCAATAGTTGACACTAAGGGTTACCATTAAAAATTGACAAAGACTGCTAAATTTCCAAAGTCACCAAAGAAAATATTTATCTTTAGTATGATAGATTATGATTATCATCATAATCTGCCTAGCCTTTTCCCAACTATATTGGGGTCGAGTTCCAGTTTTACCAGTATTTTACATGGAGCGACTGTGGCTGATGATGATGATCTCTTTTATTAATATACATAGATAGTAGGTCTTTTGGTAGGTATACCAATCTTAAAACGCAACGCATTGATAACGATAATGAAACACATATTATTCTCATTTTACCATTTATTAACACAACCTTATACCATTTATTGACACCGTGTCAACATTTGGAAGCGCAACGCATAGAAGCTTCGTTTATTATTTGTTCACATATTAAACTTTATCAAAAGCGAAAATTAAGTACAAAGTCATCATAAAGAAAAAACATGAAAATGTTAATTATTGACAATGTGTGTCGATAATTTGGTATTTTTCATTTTGTGCGTACCAAATATTAACATCATCCAATAAATAATACTAATAATACCAGCCTATAATTGTCCCACTGCAGAGCAAAAGCCTCTTCTCATACAGAGAAGACACGAGCATTGATCACCACGTGCGCTCAAGGCGGGTTGGCGATTTCAAACTTATATTAACTACTCCTACGTTTCTTACGATCTTTTCCTTCACCAATGTCAGTGATCCGTTGCATAAGAGACCTCGTGCATGAGAGACGGTCGCTTTCACCACTGGGCCATCATCATCATCATCATCATCAGCTGGTAGACGTCCACTGACTGTTGAGCATAGGCCTTCCCCATAGAACGCCACATCGAGCGGGAACCTGCCGCTTGCATCCACCGGTTACCCGCGACCTTAACGATGTCGTCGGTCCATCTGGTGGGAGGTCTACCACTGCTGCGTCTTTCGGATCGTAGTCACCACTCGAGAACTTTTCTTTCCCATCTGTTATCGGTTTTTCGAGCGATGTGGCCTGCCCTTTGCCAATTCAACTTGCATATTCTGAGAGCTATGTCGGTGTCCTTACTTCTTCGACGAATTTTCTCGTTCTAGATGTTATCGTACAAAAAAACTCTGAGCATAGCTCTCTCCATCGTTCGCTGCGTGTTGTCGAAGCTGAACCTACCTAGTTGACAGTCTGTCCAAGGTAAACATATTGCTCGACAACTTCGAGGGTATCGTTCCCAACAACTACCGGTACAGGTGGAACACCGACATTTTTATTTTTATATTTCACAATTTTTATTTAATTAAATTTAGCGTAGGCTAAAAAGAAAAAAAGCTTTGTACAAAAAAGACAACCGCCTTCAAAAAGTGAAAAATAACTTTAGCACAGAACACACATTGACTTTAGTTTCGAAATTCAGTGGCTTTGTTCTGTTTGTTTCACTTTTTGAAGGCGGTTGTCTTTTTTGTAAAAAGCTTTTTATTTTCCGCTTTTTAGTACCTCCTTCTCATTCAAATCTATTAAGAAGAGATTGAAAGTTAACTACTACAAAGATTGATGATACTAAAACGTCGTCTATGTAAAATTTTTGGGTATTTGTTGATTTTTCAAAAAGTGCTGAATCAATTTCGATAAAATTTATATGGGACCACCCCTAAAGCATACCCTATTTATAAAAAAAAGAATTTTCAAAATCGGTTTACGTTTGCCTGAGAAATCGCGTAACAAATCGCGCATATACTTAATGCAAATTTAAGACTTATACGGTTTTCTCATGGATGCCATGGTCAGAACTGAAACCCAAACCAAATTAAAATGGGACCACACGGGAAGCACTAGCTTCCAAATAAAAAAAGAATCATCAAAATCGGTTCACCCAGTCCTGAGAAATAAGGTAACAAACATAAAAAAAAAAAAAAAAAAAAAAAAAAAAAAATACAGACCAATTGATAACCTCCTCCTTTTTTGAAGTCGGTTGAAAAAGGACACAACGCTATTGTTGTGATTTTATTCAATTACGTTTTACAACTAAGTCGTTGTTTAAGTTTCGAGTTTAGAGTTATAGTTGCGAACACAAAGGCATGTAACACAAACACTACAACAAATTAAATAACGCTATGAGTCGACTAACGAGCTTGCACTTATAGTTTTAACTATATTAGGGTCAACGAAGTAGTCAGGTTCTAAATTACCAACAAAAAATGCACGAAACATTTTTATATGACTCATAGTACAGCTCTTCATCATCAGCCGAAAAACGTCTACTGTTGAACAAAGGTCTCTCCCATCGGGGGAGGGGTTCCATAAATTGACAGGTGTCTTGGGGATCGCAGTTAAGTGAAGTTGTTAAGTACATGGAAGCCGCTGCTGTCCGACTTCCGGATTTTCCCTTAGTAGCCTTCTACGACGCCCTCGGGATGAAATGGGTGGGTGCTATTCTAGCCCCGACACCCCACGGGGTGCATTAGTTATTTTTTAACCGACTTCAAACAGGAGGAGGTTATCAATTCGAATGTTTTTTTTTATATATATAGGGTGACTGGTAATTAGTGTACGATACTTAGACACGTGATTGTGTTCATGATAACAAACAACTTTCCCGAAGAAAAAAATATTTTTGTACTGGTTCACTTTTATCACAATAACACAACAGCCGTATGAAATTCACGCACGCGCACGCCTATGACCTAAAGTGAACCAGTACAAAAAAAAAAATGTTTCTTCGGGAAAGTTGTTTGTTATCATGAACACAATCCATGTGTTTAAGTATCGTACACTAATTACCAGTCACCCTATATATATGTTCGGGCGTAACTCTGTCATATATACACGGATTTGTAAATTTTTTTGGTTCGAAAGGGGTTTATTCCAAAATGTTTCCAAATGAATTTTACCAAAATTGATCCAGCCCTTTTTGAGAAAAACAACAAATTCCCAAAAAAATTACTTAGACGACGTTTTAGTTTCTTCTATCTTTGGAGGATTTACAATCTCTTTTAAGTGTGTCGCCGTTTCTTAATGGATTTGGATGTTTAGGCAACACTAAAAAGCGAATAATAAAAAGTTTTTTCAAAAAAAAAACCGCCTTCAAAAACTAAAAAGTGATAAAGTCCGCATTTGTTCAGTGTTTTTTACATTTTGTGCATAAAGTTTTAATAAATAAATAAATAACTTTCTAGCACAGAACACACATTACTTTACTTTCGGAAGTCGGTGGCAATACAAAACAACAAACACAAAGTCACCGCCACTGACTTCAGAAAGTAATCTGTGTTCTGTGCTAGAAAGTTATTTATCACTTTTTAGTTTTTGAAGGCGGTTTTTTTTATAATATTAGTATACTCATACTATTATTATTGTTATATGGGTGACCATTAAAATTGCTGATGCACGCAATTTCGTCGATGATGTCGGCTATCTGCAAAGTTTTTTTTTTCGTGGTGCTCTTTTTTTTTTAATGATATTGTTAGTCTATAATGTCATAGTTCTATTACATCAGCTATCTGCCAGTAAAAGTCCCATCAAAATCAAACCAGACAATATTTTTTTTCTATTGGATTTTTGGTATTAGTACCCGACTACCTTGTAAACATGCATTTAGTCAAAAGCTGGTATTTTGACAATAGGTACAAACAAGTGAGTTTGTTTGTTTGTATGTTTGTACGCTTTCATAGCTAAACTAGTGAACCGATTGATGAAATTAGCAGAGAATAAGACTAAGCCCAAAGATATCCTCCTATCCTTGGGTTTAGTGTTATTCTCTGAAAGCTTTTTATTATTCTGTGTTTTTTTCTGTATTCGCGATAACAGACTTACACAGACAAAGTCGCGGGCAAAACCTGGTAGGTACCTACGTATAATAATCATAAGCTTACTTATTTTATTTGAAAATAAAAAAAATATACTCCAGAATTCATGCTGAAAAGAAATGATAAAAAGCTAACTGCAAAATATACAGTCAATACACGGCTTAAGTTCGTTCAATCTGAAGTTGACTGACATTTAATGATCGAAGAAAATTGTATCTAAATCTTGTATTTGTAACATCGAATATACAGTGTGTATAGCATTTTAATGGAGTGGAGATTTCACAGTGTCTGCCCCTTGAGGGTTGACAGAGATAAATTGAACTCGCCTTTTGGCATTTTAGGGTTCTTTGGAAACAACCTTAAAACGCGTTTACGAGTTTGTACTTTGTTGGAAAGAAACTCTCGGCTATTGTTCCCGAGATAAATTCAAATGTCTCTACAATTGGTCCTTATTAACTTTTTAGGGAGATGCGATGGGTGGAAGAAAGTTGATTTACTGCAGCCATTGCTTTACTTACTTACTTCTTTTTCTTCTTGGGACTTTTTAAACATGCATTTCTTTTAGAAAACTTTTAGACAGTCATTAAAAAAGGAAACGAGCAGGGCTTTAAAAGTTTCAATTCCTCTAATAGAACAACTTTGAATGAATGTACCTTTGTCACAATGTAATGAGTCCACAAATTGTAACGATAAAATTGATAAACGGAACCTCATTTTGTTTTAAAAAACTTTTTTACATTTCAACAAAACATCCTTCAATTTGTTTTGATTCCAAATTCAAACACGAAAAGAATTCTGGAGTCATCAAAATAATAAATCAGTGACACAGAATTTAAATTATTTCCTTTGAATCGCAAGAATTTCTTGAAGGTATTTTGATTGCATTATTTAGTGTCAATAAACAACAAATAAAAGCTTTCGCTACATAGAATACGGTAAAGCTTCGGCAAACATTTAGATTTTTATTTATCTTTGATAGACTCTCGCATATAAAATAAATACATGTTAGCGTTCTTAGGCAAACGATTTATGGACGCCGAGCAATGTGCTTTAACTATACCTAATTGCACAGAAATTAAAGCTCTAATTTCAATGGCAAGTTATTTTCTGTATCGGAGTTGTGCTGTTTTAGTGAGTTATGACTTGTATATTGTATCTAGTCACATGCCTACTAAACATACAATAATTACCCTTAAAATGTACTGCTTATCCGTTCAATTTAGGAAGCATAAGTGGCTAAGTAGAAGCCATACTAATCGATCAGTCAAGGTTAAGCTAAGTCTGTCTGTGGATGGGTCACCATCAATTTTATACCGAAACGGAAAACATGGAAAGCACGTGGAGCCATTGGTCCCGGCTGTCATTCTTAGATATTCAGAAGCCACAAAGTCTGACAACAGTGACAACCATTCCAATAGCCCGAAATTAGCCCAAAAAATAGGGGGGTACCCTTGCATAAATTCACAACGAGCTGAAAATTGGTACGAATGTTCGGAACACTATTACAAATAAATTGTCAAAAGTCCCCATCGATCCGATGTGTGAAAAAAAATATTCGAGTTCAAATGAGTCCCAACTCGTTTTTTAGCATTTTTTAGCTAAACGGTTTATCATAAAAATACGTGAGACAAAATTGTTTATCATGCAATTACCTACAAATATTGATCATTCACTTTTTTCCTATTATTCTTTGTGTGCGCCGTGCGATCAGTCTTTTTGTGTGCCTCGGAACTATAAGTGAATGATATTAATTTATTTATAGTTCCGAGACAGTGTCATGCCGGCCGACGCTGAAAACCAGCGCGAGCGCCGTGGTTTGCACCTTGCTGCGCGGGAAAAGGCATTTATGCTGAGCGTTGGCCGTTTCGCGCGGTGGTGACGCGTGGTTCCGACTAGGGTTATATTAATTGTATTTTTACTTATTTCTTTTTTTAATTTCATTGTTTAGTTTTAAGCTTGTTTTGCATTAAGTGCGTCACTTCCGTGTGACTAAATGGTTTTTCTTTCTTTCTTTTCTTTTCCTGAATCACCAGACGAGTAATTTTCTCAAATTTCTCATAACTTACACCGCTTTCATCATTATCAACAGGACCACAATAGATCGTGAAATGAGCCTACCGGGGCAGCCACGTTTAAAAAAATGCGCGAAGTACACTACCTCACGGCTGGGCGGAAACGTGTGTATATTATGAAGAACACAACTTTTTCAACTTTTTGCATCGCTATATCTCCAAAATGGCGAATCAAGGAAAAAAGTGTAAGATTAATTTTTGTAGGTAATTGCATGATAAACAAGTTTGACTCACCTATTTTTATGATAAAACTAACCGTTTGGCCAAAAAGTCCAAAAAACCCATTTTGGCAACCTTTGACCTTGAAAAATAAAATTGCACAAACGGGATCAATGGGGACTTTTCAGGATTTCATTAGAGTGGTATCCCTTAGGTGCGTGCCTGTAAATGTTCAGCTTGTTGTGAATGCAAGGGTCAATGTCTATTTTGACCGGGCTACAAGGGGTATCGTGTTACGTACCCAATAACGGGATTGTGGAGGTCAGATAGGCAGTCGCTCCATGTAAAACACTGGTATTCAGCTGCACCAGGTCAGACTGGAAGCCGACCCCAACATATGTAGTTGGGAAAAGGCTAGGCGATGATGATTTCTATGACGTCAATTTTAAAAGTAGGTAATATTATGAAGGAAGATAGGAAAAAAAATCTGGAACGTAATATTTATTTTTAATGAAAACTCTGTTCATGTAAAATAGGTTTACACTTCAGTGATTTTTAATCACGTACGTTTCATAAGGCCGGAATTTGTTTCGTTTTTATTTGTAGTCGGTAAATATTAGTTAGAAAATGCTACGTCAAAGGATGTTGTACTTACGCCTACGCTCTTTTAATATTTATGAAAGTAAAAAGATTTACTATATTTTCAGTACCAACCTATCCTCAAAAATCTGAAATATAAAAAAAAAACTAACATTTTCTTTTTTTTTCTCAAACTAAGATAATTGGAAATATACAGTGATTGTAAACAATTTAGAAAAAAGTAAATCATAAGTTACTACCTAAAGTACCTACATAGGTATCTCTTTTACACATAGATTATAAAGATTATTCATCATTTTAAAAAAGGTGAAATCACTGATTTACGTTCAAAGTCAAAGTCAGAGTCAAATTATTTATTTCAATTAAGCAGTTTTGAACGGAATTTGTTTGGAAATTTGAATCTGTGAAGAATAGGCAAGAAACTCCATGCTTTCTTTTCTAAAATATTTCTTTTTAATATTTTGAAATAGAGGAATAATATCCACTATTATTTGAGTATGTAATAAGTATGGCAAGCTAAGAAAATCAATATAGTATATGGCAACGTTATAAACTAGTTCATTGCTTGTTGAAATCTATAAAGGCTTATAATTAAATAAAAACCGTACAAGTGCGAGTCGCACTCGCTCACCGAGGGTCTCGTACAAATTTGTAGGTACATATCCATACTAATATTATAAATGAGAAAGTTACTCTGTCTGTTACGCTTCGACGATGAAATGGCTAAACCGATTATGAAAATAGCTTACTTTATACTTTTTAATCCGGGACTTCTTCTGCATCCGCGATAACCGACATTCACACGGACCAAATCACGGACAAAAGCTATAAATATATGTATGTAATATATTCTTTATTTTTACTTATAGTTTGTATCTACACTCGTGCGAAGCCGGGGTGGGTCGCTAGTGTAATATAAAGTAACAAACATGCGAGCTATCAGACGCTGGTAAACCAAATGGATAAACGATAATAGCAAAAGATGATGCTAGGATTGGAATTTAAATAAAGAATATGAAATGGAAATACAGAATATTCATAACGATACCTATGCTTTTTATGATTTAATTACAAATGTACAGTTTTCAGACTTTTCCCTGTATTTATAGTATAAGACAATATTATTTGCCAAATTTCATAGTTCTAGGTCAACGAAAAGTACCCTCCTCCTAAATTCCATTGAGAGTGTCGAAATGTACGTTTTTTAACAATAACGGCCGTATCTTATTTTCACGTTAACTAAGAAGTTTGAATTTTTCACAGCTTCAAGGGACCGTAGACCTAGGTATATGGTTTTAATTTCAACTCGATACCTCTACGCGTTCCCGAGATAAAGAGTCTTGACAGATAGACGGACAGACAGACAGACAGACGAACAACAAAGTGATCATTTATGGGTTCCGTTTTTTCCTTTTTAGGTCCGAAAACCCTAAAAACAGTCAAAATATTATGTTGTGATTATTTTCCTGTCTGTAACTTAACTAACTAACTTACAATGCAAGAGGAATTCCAGACAAAGCTAAAGATTTCAAAAGCTTATAAACAATCAAATTTAGACCTTATTGCCACGCAATGACCCTGCGAATAAGACACCTACCATACCACTTAAAAAAGGAATTGATTTTATATGGGCCAATGACAAAGCTTTAAATAAACAGAACAGAAATGTCAAAGGTAATAATAGAATTCCGGGTACTTACAACCATATAAAAGGCCCGTTTAAGTCAGACAATGAAAACTTATCGACAGAGGGTTCCCGGCAGGAAATGGTTGAACAAATATTTTCTGCCAGGAAACTTCACAGAAACAAACATTCTTATTAGCCAAAAAGGTTTGTGTAATGAAAACAAGAAACCCTTTCTTTCAATAACGTTTACCGATTTTTTACCGAAACATTTTGTTTACGGCGGTGTTTCCCAATCCTACTGTTTGTGAATAATTCTTGTTGCCTTTTTTCTACTTTGTTACCTCATGTGTACTGGCCGGTTCTTATTCTTTAGCATTGTTATATCTCATGTGCCTAAGTAGAATCAACTGACTGAAATAATTGGGGTAGAATTAAGGGATATTTTTTCCAACAGTAATTTTGTTGTGATAAGTATTATTTATTTAGACTTCATGCTTGATGCGTCATTTTAGAATGGATGTAGGTACTTGTTGGTACTCGTAACTCTTTTTCAGATACAAATGGGTATCGTTTGTTTTTCGTTATACTCTGATGGCTGGTTTCACAAGATATTAATGAAAATCAACACGACAATATAATTATATTAGTTAGATTAAATGAAATAGCGCTAAAGGATCTACCTAATACCTTTTCTGCCTTTTAAATTAATTTTATTTTGAACTGAAAAACTGTACTACATTTATATCGTTGCGCCAGTAGGTATTGTATAAAAAATAGTTTAAAAAAACTAAAAACACGCTTTTTATAGAAAACCAAACTAAAAAATAGAAAATAAAGGAGAATGGCGAGACTACATGTATTGTGGGACCCAGTGTTAGGAGTAGCATACATTATAGAAACTTATGAATTGTTAAAGAACGACATAAGACTAACCAAAAAGCAAATGGGAAGTAAGTTATAGAAGATGGGAGAAAAAAGATATGAACGGTAGAAGATTATAACCTAAAATATTCTTAAAGTACTTTGGGCATGTACTTATTGGCCTATTATTCAGTAGTAGAATGGCTTATTCATACATATTTACTTTAAATTCACACCTATATCCCGTGAGGGTAGGTAGAAACTACAGAACGCCATCTGCTACGATTCGTAATAGGTAGGTATCTACTTCTTTTACTTCATCCACGAACATACGCGTGTTGCGGGTTCGATTCCCGCCCAGGGTAAATATTTGTGTGATGAGCACTTGTGTTTGCCTTGTGTCTGGGTGTTGTTTATCTATATATGTATGTATTTAACATATATTTGTGTATGTATATCAGCTGTCTGACACCCATAGTACAGGGTCTCCCTAGTTTGGGGTCAGATGGCCGTGTGTGAAATGTCCCCACATATTATTATATTATTATTATTATTATTATACGTCCGCGCGTTGCGCCTGACTTTTTTAAGGACATCACTAATATTTTCAGTGGATTTTTCTAGGGTGTCCTCCCATTACTTGTCCAGAAACTAGATTGTGGTCAGGTTAAACCTAGCTAACATGTAGTTTAGCATCATCCTATTGCTCTTTCCAATCCATCGGCACAGTATGTCCTCTTCCATATCTACATCTCTGCAAGCCATCATCTTAGCATTCACCCCCTTACTACCTACCATACCTATCATCTTTCACACAATCTATGCTGCTCAGGGGTTTGGCTAGGTTTACAGACATCAACCCTCGTTACGAAAAGGTTCATAAAATAGTAATAACTTTTTAAAGTGGTAAAGGTACACAATAAGACTAGATAAGGAGTCCAGTTGTTAGATCTCCTAGAATATAATATAAATAAGCATATTTGCTCTGCTTGAAACTAGAGGTTTGTTAAATAAATAAAAATATATTTTAAAGAAATCGCTTTTATTTACTTTATAATGACTTATAAAATATTGAAGACATACAATTGTTGTGAATCTTGGATATTTTTTTTTTAGTATGTAAGTATTGATTTATCTAATTAAAAGATTATCTAAGAAGGCAGCTGGTGCAGCGACATACCTCTGGTGTCTGGCATAGCCCATCTACCACAATATGCTCATAACATGAGAGCAACAGCCCACTGTCCATGTTCCCACGGGGCAATAACAATAGTATCCTAATATGGCATTTCGCCCCTCTAGCCTCCTATCTAGTGCGATGTATGTATAATAGGACTTGCTACCTATATGCCTAGATTTAATTTGGGCACTTAGAATAAATGGGTGGTTGCCAAATAAATAGTTACCTAGGTGGAAATTGCAAATTCTAGCATTGCTAGGAATATAGAAATTAAAATCCTTTATAATTCGTTTTCTGAGCCCATCAGGTATATGTCGCTTTTCAGCATCATTGCACTCCAAAAACAAGCAGCGCCATGCTGTATCAGCCGCTCTTCTCAATGTGGGCAATATAATATGTTCAGCAGAAGTTTCCTGTAATAGACGTCTTGAGGTGGATGGACTAGCCTCTTCACCCTCTGCTGTGTCAGATATTCTTCTTGTGGGCAATATTTGTTCAGTAGATGTTTCCACTAATGGATTTCCAAATGTTGATGGACCAACCTGTTCAACTTCCACCGTTTGCTCTGTCTGTTGAGAAGATGTTGGTTGACTGATTGCAGAAGGTGAAACCACAGCAGAACTTCTATAAGAACTGTCCACCACTGTCTGTGCCCGTAAATAGCATGGCAAACATATGTCCTCATTTAAGGTTAACTGAAACAATAAAAGTAAAATGTTGCCAAAAATAATAATATATTAGGATTTCATATCATTATTTGTAATATTAAATGTTTATAGGGTTACTGGTAAGGTTGGCATCCAAAAAGCCAACTTGTGATGAGACCTTGACAGTAACCTTACCTTAGGCTTACCAGTAACCCTATATAAATTGTTTTCATTACCAACCTGGCGGGGCCTTATCCATTCCGATACAATGTCTCTTATTCGGGTTTCCCTTTCAGACATCTCTGGTCGGACAACTAGCCTGCTCCTGATTCTCAAAATCTATCTGCCACATCCAGCACATACATCACGAAGGCCAGGTTGTGGTTGGGTCTCATGTTCAGGACCATCGTTTGGGTTACTATTTATCAACTCCCAACATGAGTGACAAATATAGTTGTCTCCAGTTACCTAAAAATATTATTACTTTGGTTAAGGATACACAAAAAATGTTTACAAGCTAAGTTATAATCATGTTTTGCTTCTGGGTTAAGAAAGTGACTAAGAAAGAGTATCCAGAGAGTGAAAGACTATCCAAAAACTCTATCCATCAGGTTATTACGCTAGCAGTGTGGTTATACAAAAATAGTAATATTCTTCTAATCAAGTATCTTGACTTGGCCTGCGAAGTTGTACTTCATCAGTGGTACACCTAGTCATACAACATTGTTAGGAGATTCTGCTCTCTGGAGCCCTTACCATTGGTAGCTTGGGTCCTGATACCGGTGCAGTATTTTATTTTAAAATGTTATTAATATTGTGCACCACAACCAGTACCTAAGACGACCCACTGACCGTAATCTGCAGTATTATAAAATACTTCAGGTTGTTATTATATTCAGAAGATTAAGAGATGCTCCTGTGTTGCCCAATACTGCAAGACGAGCAGGAAGAGCATAATTATGATCAGAGTATTATATACGAAACTACATATTTGTATACGAAATCTCTACTTTTGCTTGCTCCATTTATTTTATATTTGTATGATTTGTGTTCATGAAATTAAACAAATTAGTACATGAATATACTTACATCACGCGGGTACACCCATTTCTGTACTCTTTCAACTATTTGATCACGTTCATCAGACAAACGATGTCTCGGTAAGCGAGCAATTCTCAATTATTAACACAACGCATTTTAACCGTTGAGAAATTCCAAATCACTTGCAAGTCGGTCGTCAGTCTAAAGGTAAAGCCAAATTGTCAAGAATCCACAAAATCGCAAAAATAGTATTAGAATCCCACCCACGTTAGCTGTTAAACACAAACCACAGAGTATATAATCACTACGACACAAACAATGGAATGAATTGAATTGACATTTGACAATGACATCAAATGACATGACAATTCGACACTGACGTTCCATTTTTACGTTCCATGTTTTCATTACTGTTAAAATAATTTATATTATTTTTACGGACTGTTTATAACAGTATTTATGTTTGTTTGTTTTGTGTGTGTTTTTGTTTATACGTTATTGGTTTATTTAACAAGATGTAAGTAAAATAAAAAGGAAATCTGCCAAGCGAAAACGTACTTAAGTATTTTAAGAGGGTAAATCAGTAGTGTAGATTGGAATGTATCAATGTAATTCGTAAAAAACATTGCGTTCGGAAACTGCACGATACTTATTTTTTAATAAACTAAAATCATTAATAACTTTTAATTCCCATTCTCTAGTAACTCAATATTTTTTATATAGAACTCTTATAAACTTGTTACTATAATTAGTATAAACTAGTCCGAGCACGGTGCTCCGTTAATTTTTAAATTACGTGGGTCCAGCCTCGCCATCCTCCTTTAATAAATTTAAATTAAGAAAAGTGTTAACAATTTCAATAAATATAAATTAATAATAGTGTGAATAAAAAATAAAAAAAATATTTAAAAAAAGCGTGGGGTGCATGGTGTCAATAGTTATAAATATTTTATTGACAGATATGAGTACCTATAGTGATTATCATTTTGATAATATCTTAAAAAGCACTCCACGCTTTTTTTAAAATAAAATATTTATTTTTATTCACACTATTATTAATTTATATTTATTGAAATTTTTAACACTTTTCTTAATTTAAATTTTATTAAAATTTATTTTCTATTTTTTAGTTTGGTTTTCTATAAAAAGCGTGTTTTTAGTTTTTTTAAACTATTATTTATTTTTTACTTTTTAGTTTGAAAAATGGAATAATTTTATCAAATTAGTGTATTGTCATCGGTCCTCGATAAATCTACAAAGTTTGAATGAAATCTGGTTGTTTAAAGTGGGTCAAAATAGCGCCCAAAGAAGTCGGTTACAAACAAACATACAAACATACAGGTGAAGCTAATAAAAAGCGTGTAATAAAAAATACAATCAGAAAATAAAATTGTTTTTCCAACAACTAATAACTTACGCGAGTATAATGAGCAGTATCCTTTTAAGCAAGTAGTTAGTGTAGAATTCCCTGCCCTTCCCAAGTTATAGCAAAATCAATCGCAGTACATACGTATAAACATTTCCTGTGTATATAATGTATAGGAGCCCAAAGTGTGACCCATGGGTCTCATCAATCAACGTCCTGGAGTTTTGTCGACCTGTACCCAATCAAGCGGGGCTCACCTGCCCCATAAATGAGACGATAGCATTCCTTTCACTATGGAACGGCAGAGGATTATATGGGGAATTGGGTTCCCATTTACTATACCTTGATAAGTAGGTAGGTAAGGGATGTGACATCGCTTCGTCTTCTGTTGCTGAAAGAATCAGCGCATGGTTCAGTAGTAAGTCAGGAATACATAATGACAGTAATTTGCACAAAAGTATGCTAGAAGCTTGCATTTAGCAACACCAACTTCTTATTGGAGATAAAGAACATAGAACGAATTATACACAAAACTCGTACATGATTAGGGTGGGTATACGATTCGACTTGCCAGGATGTTCATATCGATCTTTTAAACACTAATGTGTGAAAGATAAAAAGACTATTTGTAATCACTTCTTTGATAACCTAAAATAGTCTTAACCTTTTATCTTTCAAGTAATTAATAATCATCATAAGTTTATTCTGTCTACAGGTAGTAGACATAGTAGACATATAATTATATTCTTGTGTACTTTTATACTTGTGAAAACTTGGAACTGGCTTTATTTAATGTTATTTACAGCCGAACTATGGCACATGAACAGCTGTAAGTTTTCCAAAAACTACTAAAATAAACGTAAACGTAATATGTATTCATGGCTATAAGATACAATAATTATATTTTTTTGTAAAAAAGAACAAGAGAAGTACAGAATAATATTAAGTGGTATGATACAAGATGTGTATCATGTTCGGGTAACCTATATCTAATTGATTAAAAAAAATTGAAAAAGGTAACTTGGAAGATAAGAATTTGTTGAATTTATTTTTTGCCCTTAATTGACTGGTGGACGACACGGTTGGCGCATTGGTTGAGCGATCGGCTGCTGCGCTGCGCGTCGCGGGTTCGATTCCCGCACGGAACCAATATTTGCTGCTGCTGCTGCTGTTTGGCCTACAGATAGTTGTTCCGGGTCTGGCTGTTTGTGTGTGTGAGTTTTTATGTTTATAAACGCACTAACGATACAGGAGAAAATCCTAATGTGGGACCAAGTTTAAAAACAATACAAAATTGGTAAAGATGCCTGAGGCTTTAACAGACAACGTCTGCCTTTGTACAGACGGCACATCAAGTCATACCAAACTGTACATTTTTCCCAATTGAATATGAATCTTATTGTTTTGTAATAAACTTCAAAATCTATTAAAGAAATTTGTCAGATTGTTGTATCTTGATGTGCTGGGCTCTGTACGTTTGTACATAAAGTATAAATATGTACTTAAATAAATTTGAGGTTTATACAAACAGGCCTATTCATTCTTAAAACCGAAGTCGGTAAGAAGTTAAAATGAATAGGTAATTAAAAAAGATTTTTTTTCAGGAATGAGCTGGTAAACATCGTAACTGTGTTTTTCATTCTCAAAAAATAATTAAAATTGAATACTTTTGTATGGGCTTAAAAATGTAATATTTGGCACCTTGTGTCGCTCGCTACAATATAAACAATGTACGGATTACATACTTTGCTTATTTCACTGTCCATGTTACGTCGACTGAAAAATGTTGATTGATTTTCTGAATATAAATTCGAGCCTCTGTTGTTATTGAAATCATCCTGTTATTCCCTTTGTTAAGTATTCAGAAGGCATTTGTGAAATATACAAAATAATGTAAGCCTTTACAAAACAATAGTCCTATTGTTTTGTAATAATACAAAAAGACGGCTAATGATCTGTTTGGACTGCTCGATTTTCAGTACAATTATAATAATAATATATATATAATAATATCGAAAACATAGACACTGTTAGCGTGTTCCAACTTAGGCAATATTTATTTATATACCTACCTAAATGAAATGTTATATTATACTAGCGGGCCCGGCGGACGTTGTCCTACCTTGAAAATGCGCTCCTGCGCTCCTAGTACCAGGGTTAAATATGTGATTATATGCCATTTTGTAGCGGCGGCCATCTTGGACCGATTTTCATCAAACATAGCTAAGAACACTCCCGACTAATTCACCTTTCAAACAAAAAAAAACAAAATCAAAATCGGTTAATCCGTTTCGGAGCTACGATGCCACAGACAGACACACACACACACACACACACACACAGACACGTCAAACTTATAAGACCCCTTCGTTTTTACGTCGCGGGTTAAAAAAAAAGAATCAAAAAGACGAAAAGTAAAACAAAATGAACACTTATCGTACGTAATTACCTAAATAATCTAATGAAGTGCCCGTATCAAGAATGATTCCCGAGACTCTCCAGAATAATTCCATCGGCAAACGAAAAGGGTATTTCGCCACTAATTGCCTAAATCCCACTTGTGCCAAACAATTTGATATGTCAATCCAATTTCGAGTACATTTTCTATCGAGTTACCTTTAGTTGGTGATCGGTTGAGTCCTATTTGTGTGGATTGAAAGGTGACTCATACAATGGGAAAGCTCTAGCTTTAATAGCCTAAACATTAGCACAGAAATTACAAGGGACTAACCCTCTAAAGCCATTAGCACTCCACGTTGGCAACTAAAATGCCGCTGGCAACTTGATAAAGATGAGTAGTTTTGAGTAAGTACCTACAGAACAAAAACTAAATATAGATTTTCTTAATGAAAGTGAAAAGTTGTCTGAAGATGACACAAAAATACTGCAGAAAGTATTTAAAATTCTAGTGGAGTATTTTCTTGACAGTTATTTTCTTAGTAGAATCTCGAAACCTTGACGTTAATTCGATTTGAGATAGTAGTTAAATGGTTTTAATAACTTGCATTTAAAGATAAACTAATAAAAATGTTATAAAGCTGACAAGTTTGTTCTTTTTGTTAAAAAGAACAAACGAACGAAAAGAACAAAGTTTTTCCGGAGATTAGCACTATCTCCGGAAAAACTGGTTTGATTCTGGTAATTATGTCGCTAATATTATATTACGGTTTTCCTGAGTGCAGACTATATAATATTATAATCAAAAAATTTGGATCTAAAACAAAATTTACGCGGACGAAGTCATCTAGTAGGTAATAAATAAGTGTATCAGCACGTAGAATACGTACATGTTCTTACACATAGTGTAAAATATTTTTTTTTTATCGAAAACATAGACATTGTTAGCGTGTAAAAACTGAAAAACCAGATAAATATATTTTGTTTTGTTTCGATCTAGGTATCTTGTTTATTCTGCCCACGTTCATACAATGTTCACTAAAAGGCCACTCACCTTCATTAGATGTCCAGCTTAGGTATTTACTTTTCGGTTACTTTCTTTAATTCAAATAATAATAATATAGCCTTTTATTCAGATCAATGTTACAACTATATGAATAAGAAAAATACATTATAAACTTAAATTTAAATCTTAATCTAGTCTTTTATTTGAATTTTACTTATACTCTGTAGATCTGTTCGCCAGTCGGCAATGGCCTCCTCCAATCTTTTCCACTCATATCTTTCTTGGGCCACCCTGTTCCATGTGACATCTGCCACTTGTCTTATATCATCATCCCATCTTTTATATGGTCTACCTATTTTCCTTTTTTCTTCTCTAGGATACCATTGCGTCACAATTTTGCTGCATTTGTCTTTTACTCTTATCATGTGCCCTGCCTATCGCCATTTAAGTCTTCTAATTTTGCACGTTATGTCTATAACCTTTGTTTTGCTTCTTATCACACGGTTTCTCAGTCGATCTGACTTCTTCACATTCATCATGCTCCTTTACATTGCGTTTTGGCAGATTGCAAGTTTACTAGTCACGTTTTGTGATAACGCCCATGTTTAGCTGCCGTACATGAGAACTGGTAGTATGCAGGTGTTAAATAATTTGCTTTTTATACTCATATGAAGATTTTTGACTTTCATTATCTCTTTCAAACCACAGTATCTCCTCCAGCCATTGGTTATTCTTCTTTCAACTTCTTTGTGCATCGGGTTATCATGTGTTATTAGTTGTCCCAGGTAAATATATTCATCAGTATAATCGATTTGGTTGTTTCCTAAATTTATAGTGGTTCTCTCTCCGTTTGTCATTACTCTTGTTTTTTCCGGGTTCAATTTTAACCCGACTTTCTCACTTTCCGTTGCCAGTTCGTTTATCATTCTTGTTATGTCCTCTGGGGTTTTAGCAAATAACACAATATCATCTGCAAATCTTAAATGCTTTATTGAAACACCCTCCACATTGATCCCGAAATTTTCCCAATGAAGACCTCTGAATATTGATTCTAGTACCGCCGAGAATAGTTTTGGTGACAGAGGATCTCCTTGTCGTACGCCTTTTCCCACTCTGAAAGGTTCACCTTTTTTTTCTAATTGGATTCTCGCAGTACTTTGGCTGTACTAACCTAAATGGACTTTTAGTCTTAAATAAAAGATTTATTATTATTGTAAACGAGTCATAAATCATTTATTTTTTAACAATAATGCAGAGTACAGAGCACTAACACACAAGTTGTGTGGCAATGTATAGAATACCTGGGCCGTCCAGGCAATTTATGAAATATAATGAATATTATTGTGCATTATCTTTATCTATGAAATGAATACAATTCCTAGAGATTGCATAGAGTACCTGCTCGCCTAAAAATGTGTATGCTAACCTAAATTAACTTTTCGTCTAAAATAAAAGATTTATTATTATTTTAATGACAAAAGGCCAAGTGATGTGTCTACACCCCGTATGTGCCATTCGATTGAGGCAAAGCGACATGCCTGAATGATCAAGAAGAAAAAGATTAGTAAGCTTGTCTTTCTACTACGAAACCACGCGAATAAGCTGCGAAGCGAGCGTGCTTTTGATATGTCCAATTTTTCCACTGTCGTGCATTTTTGAAATTTATTAATTAATAATTTGGCACAGCCTCACTCATAAAACAAAATAAGTGTAATAATTCCTCTCTTTTTATAAATGGAAGCAAGTTTTTGTAGTTTTTGACCAAACAATGACATTTTCTTCTATCTTCACATGGGATACAGTGAGCGCCATTTTAGCGTGTCGACGTGTTACTAACTACCGTCGTCAGTCAGCCCCGTCCGGTCTTAATGATCTGTCCACACAGGATGGATGTCGATAGCTCTATTATTTTTGTTGCTGTTTTGCTAACTTTGACGAATATGCCTTTAATTATTATTTTAGTTGCCAGTCTTTACCGAATCGGAAGGGACTATCATCGGCCGTGGTTAAGCTGAGCTTGCCGCGGTCATGAACACCGATTTTTCTCTTTTTTTTTGAAGTGGTGTACATAGACTGGGCCCAGTATGAAACATGTCCTTTGTTCTTAATATTTATAACCTTAAAATATATTTAAGGTTGGTAGGGTTTTTTGTAACCCTTTTAAAACTTTGGTTTTGTAGTGATTCTTGTATCTAAGGCGTTCCGTATTTTTGATTTTGTAACGCAAACGCGTTTTATCTTAATAAGGGTTTTGACTGAACCTAGTCAAAAGTAGTTTGAATGGTTAAGAGTTCTGACTGTAATATATACAATATGTGATTACAAGCACATAAAACATTTAAACTATGTTTCTAGGATGGCAACGGCTTCTGGTAATGCAGATGTATACAACCTTGTGATATATTAAAACTAAATGAAACAAAATTTAAAAGATACATTAAAGGTAGACTTTGTAAACAAGCATATTATAAGTTAGAGGATTATATCCAAGATAAGAATGCTTGGGAACATGCTGGTCCGGCTCCATAGGACAATCTACAGTCTAGACAAAATCATACTGATTGCTAATTAAAACTATACTTTATATATTTAAATATGTATTTGTACTTGTATTATATAATTATAATTGTATTATTTAGTGTACTTAATAGATTACTCTGGCTCACACACTATTCATTGTTTGTTAGATTGGGAGTGGTCGTCTACTGTATTATTAATTGTAATTATGTGAACACTATGTGTCTGTACATCATTTGCTGTCATTTCTTAACTTGTAATGCTTTGTACATACTATAATATATGATTTTTATATAAGGTTGGTACATCGTATTCACTTATGAGCATATATTATAATTCTTGTAAATGCAAATTGTAAACAATATTCTTTTTAAAAGAGTATGTATGGAGTTTCTTGCCCATTCTTCTCCATACGAAACTACCATTTGGAATGGGCAACTAGATTCAAATTTTACAATATGACGTTCAAAAGTGCCTATAATGGTCTAATTGAAATAAATGATTTGACTTTGACTTTGACAGGCTTAGCAATCAATGACAAAAAAGGTCTAAAAAATATTTCTACCTTTTGATATTGGCATGAAATACCTAGATTTATTTTTAAATTCGCTGTCTCTCTAGTGACCTTAATACAACCAAAAGTAATTTGCCTTATCCCTATTTACTTTACAGGGGAAAAAATATCTATCCAAATTTAATAGCTATATGTATTAATAGGTAGGTAGTCTAGTCTAGGTGCAGGTGCAGCAGCTCGTGGCTAAGTTAAAGCCGTACAGACCGATCGTTCAAAAGTTAAGCTACGCTAGCCGCGGTCGGTCTGTGGATGGGTGACCATCCCTTTCATACCGAGTTCCCTCCGTGCCTCGGAAAGCACGTAAAGCCGTTGGTCCCGGCTGTCATTTGTAGATCTTTGGCAGTCGTTACGGGTAGCCAGAAGCCAGAAAGTCTGACAACCAGTCTTACCAAGGAGTATCGTGTTACCCAGTAACTGGGTTGTGGAGGTCCGATAGGCAGTCGCTCCATGTAAAAGACTGGTTTTCAGCTGCATCCGGTTAGACTGGAAGCCGACCCCAATATAGTTGGGAAAAGGCTAGGCAGATGAGTCTAGTCTAGGTTCAGGCACCCCCCTCCCAAGGGGGTGAGTTCGCAACAAGGCAGGAGCAATTCCCAATGTGACTTCTTGATGTTTTCCTTTACCGATGTCAGTGATCTTGGACATCACTGTCATCGATGAAAAAATGTGGTAATCTGGAGTTATAGTTAATATAAGTCTGAAATCGCTAATCCGCCTTGAGCATGACCAATTTTTATGTGACGATCTATGCTCATAAGTTCTCTGTATAAGAAGAGACTTTTGCCCAGCAGTGGGACAATTACAGGCTGGTTTTATTTTATATTATTACTAGCTGACCCGGTAAACTTGGTTTTGCCATATAATTCAAAAAAAGGTCTACGTACTATTCTCTACTATCAAATATACACAAAAAATTTCATAAATCTTCTTCTTCGTCTTGCCATTTCGGAAGAGATCGATAACAAACACCGACACGAGATTTTTATATGCATATTTAGATATATGGTGAGTTCCACGAAACCAACATTGCTGGCACTTTCTTTTTGGTACAAAATGTAAGGGATGGCATGAATTTAATTCCCCGTTAAACTAATGTTAATTTCGTGCCACTCAACGTTAAAGTGTCTTACTTAGTCTAACTATACATAGAAAAAAAAAATAACCTCTGCAGAAATCTTTTTCAATCGTTTACTAATCTCTAAATATTCTAAGAGATGAATAATCTCGTAATAGTGGAACAAACGTATGATCCAGAGCAACCGATTCAAGTATTCCAACGTAAGATATAGCTTCGAATTCAGTAGGTACATTTGATTATCATACGTTTTTTGTTTCTCCCATCCTTTTATTTTCCTCTTGTGATTTTTGGGTATGTCTATTTACATATTGGATACCGATATTGTAGTAAAATTTATTACATCTACGTATTGTACTGCATAATGTTTGGAGTCTTATATTTTATTTATCACTAGTTTTGCCCTCGATTCCGGCCGCGTGAATTTTCCTACAAATTTCTAATTGTTTTGATAAAATATATCTTATACTCAGAGAGTTAGAGTTCAGAATATCCAAATTGAAATGGTAATAGGCAGGCCACATCGCTCGAAGAACCGATAACTGATGAGGAAGAAAGGTTCTCGAGTGGCGACCACAAACCGGAAGATGCAGTGTTGGTTGACCTCCCACTAGATGGACCGACGACATCGTCTAGGTCGCGGGTAACCGGTGGATGCAAGCGGAAGGTTGCCGCTCGTTGTGGCGTTCTATGCGGGAGGCCTTTGTTCAGTTCAGAGGACGTTCATTCGTCGACAACGCGACGTTTCGGCTGAAGATAATCATGACTCAGGAAGCTATTGAAGAATACTACTATAAAAAAAAATTGATTTTAACATTCTTTCGTTTTTAGGAAGCTACGTTATACTTCTAAGAGATTTCTTTTTTAAATCTGACCAGTCTGTCAGTCTGTCTGTCTGTCTGTGTCTATCCAGTTCTTATCAAACAAAAAAAAACAAACAAACCAACAAACTCTTCTACTTTACAATATTAATACAGATTCCCGTCTGTAACGTGCTTTTGGGAATTATAGTTTCAATATTTTATCTAGAGTATTATATTCTTTTTTGTTTGTATGAACAAATTGGGTTTGCTTTCTCGGCCGAGGTCAATGGCTGCTCGATACCCAGCGAAGATATATAATCCCGCGCGATAAGGGTAAGAATAGGGATGTCAGTTTTCCTTTAGAAGGATATAAAGCAAATAGGAGTACGATAGCAAGAATATACGCAGAAAATCGTTTACGTACCTTTTGGTCTATCTTTTAACTGATTTGGGAAACAAATATTGTTGTGTCATTGTTTTTCTACTTTCTGAAGCAGTAAATCATTTATATTGTAGCAAAGAGGTCGAAGTCTAATAGTATAAGTCTAGTTGGTAATATAGAGGCGTGACTACGCTATGCTTCGATGTGTCGAAATTACGTCACAGTTTACTGGTTTTGACAGCTCGAAGGGAAACTTTACGCTAATTTTGTGGTTATGTGGGTCATAATGGGGCGAGAGATTTATAATATATATAGCTAATTTATTTGAATTATATAGGTACATAGGAATGACATGCTAATAAAAGATAGCAACAGAAAAATAATAAAAAGTTTTTTCAAAAAAAAGTAAACCGTCTTCAAAAACTAAAAAGTGATAAATTACTTTAGCACAGAACACACATTACTTTACTTTCGTAAGTCGGTGGCGGTGGCTTTGTGTTTGTTGTTTTGTATTGCCACCGACTTACGAAAGTAAAGTAATGTGTGTTCTGTGCTAAAGTTATTTATCACTTTTTAGTTTTTGAAGGCGGTTTTCTTTTTTTTGAAAAAACTTTTTTTTTTTTTGCTTTTTAGTAATGCCTTAACATCCAAATCCATTAAGAAACGGCAACACACTTAAAAGAGATTGTAAGTCCTCCAGTGATTGAAGAAACTAAAACGTCGTCTAAGTATTTTTTTTGGGATTTGTTGATTTTCTCAAAAAGGGCTGTACCAATTTTGATAAAATTTATATGGGACCTTTTTGGAATAAACCCCTTTCGATCAAAAAAAGAATTTTGCAAATCCGTCTACATATGACAGAGTTATGCCGAACATACATAAAAAGATAAAAAAAATATATATATATAAACATTTGAATTGATAACCTCCTCCTTTTTGAAGTCAGTTTAAAACACTAACAAGGACCATTAAAACTTATTACTGACACTTTTAAGTTTAAGTGTAAGTAAATTATTCTTAGCCTAAGTACTTTCCATTAACTTAAGTACCTACATAATATCTAAATATTTCCGCAAATTCATCAGACGATAACAAAGTCTAGTAATCTGCCACTTTTACTTTGGCTTTACCAATTTTTGCCGAAATTCTTCACTCAAATGATTTATTTCAATTAGACCATTAAAAAGCACTTTTTAACGTCAATTAGGTACAAGAAAAAATATATAAAACAAATTGCCCCTTCTACGTAACATCCTAGTTTCGTTAAATTCCATACTTTCTCTTTAAGCAACAACTACTTTTACAATAATTTAAGTAATGGTATGAGACTAACATATTTTAAATCTTTTTTTTTTTTTTTTTTTTTTTTTTTTTTTTTTTTTTTTTTTTTTATAACAAAAATATTTATTTATTTTAAGCAGTTTTGAACAATGGCTTATTCACTATATACAAATCATAAAAATAAAAATAATAAAATTATTTACAATTCTAAGAAAAAGGTTTTATCTTTTAAATCTTTTAAAAGATAAAACCAAAATACAAGCACTTTAGGTATCTAAAAGTTCTGTACAAAATAGGTCGTATTTCTCCAAGACTGCACTACGTCTAAAGGATTCCCAAGGAATCTATGATTCCCAAACGCCGTCCAAACCTATATATCAGGGTACACGCGACAGCATTGAGCGATGTCCTAATATCCGCCATGAAATGGTATCGTCAGTAATGCTCCGGGACTCCCGGCCCAGACGAAGATGAGATCCGTAGTTCCGTACGGACTCCGCGACCGTAACACGGATTTCAGATAGACGCGAGTGTCAGATCTGAGCATAGAAAAGAATTTATTACAAGACGTCGAAATTGTTGGAATCAATTTGAATTGAAATATTCAGTGGATCTGAAGCTTTACTAAATATTTTAAAGTCGAGATGAAATATGACGCGTAGAACAATTTAAATCGAGTGGGAATGGTCTTTATAAAATGATTTTGGTTTGCGCTGTTTAAGATGGTTTTATAAGCATAATGGAGAATATAGAGTCTATAAAATGAAATACAGGGATCAAATAGGTACATCTAATTTTAATTAGATCACAAGATCTGTTGTCTTATAATATTTCATCCTGAGATTAAATCAGCTTTATTTCAAAACGAGTCCTAACTTCAGTTCAAAACTAAACTCAGTATTTAGAACTTTATCACAGTCAGAAACTGTGATAAAGTTCTTAAACCACTAAGACCTGGTTTAAAAGTCAGTTTTTGTAGAAACAACTTTACTTCAGTGAGATTAAAATTTTAATTACAATAACTGACTCTCTAGTTTATGATCTAAGTTTAGAACTCATTTTATAATGAGTGACTTTATAAGAAAGAAATACTTTTCCGCTATTTTATCCAAATTATTTTTTTAACGGGTCTCTAGCATTCAGAGATAATTTTTAAATAGGTTTAATAATTTTTTGAGTTATCCATTACAAAAAAAAACATACTAATAATCAAATATTTTCCCATTTAAATAGTATAAGTATAGATCTAGTCCAGTTCTAAATGCAACCGCAGTAGTCCCACCGACTGACGACAATGCTTAACAAGACTTCAGCAAATGTACATTCACTTAGGACAAATGGCATCGCAATTAGCGTCATTCCAACCGCTGCGCTACAGCAAAGCGAGTAAACGCTACTGGCTATGGCTAAGTGAGATAAATAGAGATGTACATTAAATTTGTGTTGAGATAGTTTGAGAGTGAAAGATTAGGTCGTGACTTAAAAATCAGCCAGCACACTTGATCGTAGGTGAACAAGGCTACCTTACCTTTTGTACTTCATATCTGAATAAGGCTAATTACTTCTTAACTACATTTCCCTTCCTATTCCATCCCATTCCCATCATCTTCCAGTCCTCTGCACTATAGTCATGTTAAGATGATTTAGTTCTGGAGACTCTTGGATCAACCTACAACCTACGGACTTTTCATTCGAATACGACAAACTTCTATTAAAGTACTAACCCTGAAACATGACTTAAAAAGTCAGCCTTTCCGTAAAGGAGTTTATATCGGTTTTGATTGCGATTGCCTGCTGCGCTGCGTGTTACGGGTTCGAACCCCGTACAGGGAAAACATTTGTGTGAAGAGCACTTGTGTTTGCCTTGTGTCTTCTTCGTCACTTCTGATTTGATTGACTGGTAGAGAATGCCTTATGCATAATGCACTATAACATCATCGATAGCAGACCGGGCAGATAGCCTGTGTGAACATTAGCTGATCTAACAAGATCTGTTTTCGTTATTAAGTATTAACATAGGCTAAGTAATATTGATACCAACACATAAATTAATTAAACATTTGTTGCAAAAAGTTTATAAATAAGTAAATAAACAAAACATCATATTTTTATACCACTACATCACCACTAACTCCAGACAGATTAAAGAGAAGAAACTAAAGACTCCACAGTGGAATGAGCGAACTATAATAAATAATGGGCAAGTACATTTGTACCACTATTTCTCTTCCAGTGTCAGAAGAAAATTCATCGTTCACACCGACCGACGGACCGTTTGTTTTATTTGAACATTGTTTTTTATTTATTATGTTCTTGTTGAATGATATAGTTTTGTTCTTTGTTGATTTTGAGTGGAAGAGGAAATGGGGTGAATGAATGAGTAAATTGTGTTCTAAGTTTAAATACTGTAGATGTTGGTTTATTAATTGTAGTAAAGTTTAATTTAAATGTTGGTTAACTTAACTGTAGATATTATCAGATGAAGAACGCTAAGACTTGACAGTCAGCCCATATGACTTACATATTATATTATGTCGTTTTACTTTGATTGTATGTTTCAAATAATTATCGCAATACAGTAGAATCCGTTTACTATGACTCCGGCTATATTGACTAACCGCTTGCTATTACTAATTGCAGTGCGAAGTTTGGTTTTCTTATGAAATATTTATAGCAAAATTCGGATATAATGACTTCGTTTAAAGTGACATGTCGCTTATTATGACGTCTTAATTTTATGAAATGATGTCCTGTTTTAGTGACCGAGCTTGTTTTTGTGACCCTCCCCTTTCCCCCTGCATCGATGTTTATTGCGTGCATGGCGCGTAGCTCATTTTTGTTTTAATTCGCAGTGACTAATACGTATTGTTAGCCGTTTATCTGAACTGGCTATAAAAGTATCCATAAAATTTTTAAGATTAATCTGAATTGGCTACTTTTATGCCCCGACGCCATTTTTTTTTAGTTTAAAACATTACACATTACATTAAACATTAAACATTTTTTTTAGTTTTTTACGTAACACATTATACTTCCATGCAATAATCTGTGGGGTCTTGAAATTTCGCTCACTGTGGTATATGACAATACTAGACGAGAATATCAGGAACATTTATTTATCTGTATCCTTTTTCTGTCAATCAATCATGTCGTTCATAAGACAATAAAGCAATATTAATAGCTGGTAATGTGGAAGTTTTAATTGTATTATTATAAAACGACGAAAACTTGGAAAATAAATGAATCATCGAGATTAAAACTAATAAGTAAAACTTAAAACAAAATAAATTGCAAAATTGTGTGTTTGTGTCAGCAGTCCCTACAGCGCTACAGTTCTTACGATTTTGAGCGCCCGCCTCCAAGTGTCGTATCTGATATAGAGCGGGGAAGGGAGTGTCCCTTCTGTACGTAGTACTATTAAGTATTCTGTGCTAATAACCTTCAGAATTTTTATGTTCTTGTTCGGAAACCGGCTTGTTCGGAAACTGGCTTGTTTGGAAACCGGCTTGTTTGGAAACCGGCTTGTTCGGAAACCGGCTTGTTCGGAAACCGGCTTGTTCGGAAACCGGCTTGTTCGGGAGGCTGGAAGTCGTCAAACGAGACGACGACGAGACGATTCGACGATTCGTGATGACTTTTGAAAACAACTTGCAGCCGGGCATTGTCGCCCTTTTTGGAGAGTTTGGACCTCTGCACCATGCCTGTGGCGTTTTACCCTCGATTATGACGGAACTAAAGGCCCTTAAGTACCGGTTTTCCAAGGCCCTTAAGGCCCTTGCCTTAAGTACCGGTTTTCCAAGGCCCTTAAGGCCCTTGCCTTAAGTACCGGTTTTCCACCCCCTGATCGCTAAGATCGCCCCCCTGCCGAACTTAGCCCCCTGCCGAACTTAGCCCCCCTGCCGAACTTAGCCCCCCTGCCGAACTTAGCCCCCCTGCCGAACTTAGCCCCCCTGCCGAACTTAGCCCCCCTGCCGAACTTAGCCCCCTGCTGAACTTAGCCCCCTGCCGAACTTAGCCCCCCTGCCGAACTTAGCCCCCCTGCCGAACTGAACTTCTCCCCGCAGAACTCTCCCCGCCGAACTTCTCCCCGCCGAACTTCTCCCCGCCGAACTTCTCCCCGCCGCGCTTCTCCCCGCCGCGCTTCTCCCCGCCGAACTTCTCCCGGCCGCGCTTCTCCCCGCCTAACTTCTCCCCGCCGCGCTTCTCCCCGCCGAACTTCTCCCCGCCGCGCTTCTCCCCGCCGAACTTCTCCCCGCCGCGCTTCTCCCCGGCGAACTTCTCCCCCTTCTCCCCGCCGAACTACTCCCGGCCGCGCTTCTCCCCGCCGAACTTCTCCCCGCCGAACTTCTCCCCGCCGAACTTCTCCCCGCCGAACTTCTCCCACCCGAACTTCTCCCCGCCGAACTTCTCCCCGCCGAACTTCTCCCCGGCGAACTTCTCCCCCTTCTCCCCGGCGAACTTCTCCCCCTTCTCCCCGGCGAACTTCTCCCCCTTCTCCCCCTTCTCCCCGGCGAACTTTTTTTTTTTTTATATTTTTTGGCGATCAACAGTATGGTTGACTAACGGCGCCCGTTCACGAACATGACGGCATCATTTGACTCAACCATTTTGAAGGGAACCGAATGATCCAACACGCGCGCCACCGTCAGCGAGACATTCCAGTGAGCATGACATACTCCCAACCGCCAGGGCACATTAAATATTAAAGAAGTGTCATCAGCAAATAACACCATTTGTTAAGTGTTTTTCAACAGATGAAGAAGATCATTAATATACACTAAAAAGAGGAAAGGACCCAAAATTGAGCCTTGTGGAACCCCCATTTCTACCTTTAAACCATGTGAATTCACCCCATTTATTTGGACTTGCTGCTGCCTATTAATCAAATAAGATTTTACTAAACTAAGCGATGCTCAAGTTTCAAAAGTAGTGTGTCATGATTTACGCAATCAAATGCCTTGGAGAGGTCACAAAAAATTCCTATGGCATCTTGCGCCTCGTGACACCAGCGTCAGTCGTACAACGTCCTTTGGTGAAACCATACTGTTGATCGCCAAAAAAAATAAAAAATAAAAAGTTCGCCGGCGAGAAGGGGGAGAAGTTCGCCGGGGAGAAGGGGGAGAAGTTCGCCGGGGAGAAGGGGGAGAAGTTCGCCGGGGAGAAGGGGGAGAAGTTCGGCGGGGAGAAGTTCGGCGGGGAGAAGTTCGGCGGGGAGTAGTTCGTCGGGGAGAAGTTCGGCGGGGAGAAGATCGGCGGGGAGAAGGGGGAGAAGTTCGCCGGGGAGAAGGGGGAGAAGTTCGCCGGGGAGAAGGGGGAGAAGTTCGGCGGGTAGAAGTTCGCCAGGGAGAAGGGGGAGAAGTTCGGCGGGGAGAAGTTCGGCGGGGAGAAGTTCGGCGGGGAAAAGTTCGGCGGGGAGAAGTTCGGCGGGGAGAAGTTCGTCGGGGAGAAGTTCGGCGGGGAGAAGATCGGCGGGGAGAAGTTCGGCGGGGAGAAGTTCGGCGGGGTGAAGCGCGGCGGGGAGAAGTTCGGCGGGGAGAAGCGCGGCTTGGAGAAGCGCGGCGGGCAGAAGTTCGGCGGGGAAAAGTTCGGCGGGGAGAAGTTCGGCGGGGAAAAGTTCGGCGGGGAGAAGTTCGGCGGGGAGAAGTTCGTCGGGGAGAAGTTCGGCGGGGAGAAGATCGGCGGGGAGAAGTTCGGCGGGGAGAAGTTCGGCGGGGTGAAGCGCGGCGGGGAGAAGTTCGGCGGGGAGAAGCGCGGCTTGGAGAAGCGCGGCGGGCAGAAGTTCGGCGGGGAAAAGTTCGGCGGGGAGAAGTTCGGCGGGGAGGATTTCGGCGGGGAGAAGCGCGGCGGGGAGAAGTTCGGCGGGGAGAAGCGCGGCGGGGAGAAGTTCGGCGGGGAGAAGTTCAGTTCGGCAGGGGGGCTAAGTTCGGCAGGGGGGCTAAGTTCGGCAGGGGGGCTCAGGGGGCTATGTTCGGCAGGGGGGCTCAGGGGGCTAAGTTCGGCAGGGGGTCTAAGTTCGGCAGGGGGGCTAAGTTCGGCCTTGGAAAACCGGTACTTAAGGGCCTTTAGTTCCGTCATAATCGAGGGTAAAACGCCACAGGCATGGTGCAGAGGTCCAAACTCTCCAAAAAGGGCGACAATGCCCGGCTGCAAGTTGTTTTCAAAAGTCATCACGAATCGTCTCGCGCGCATGTTTGACGACTTCCAGCCTCCCGAACAAGCCGGTTTCCGAACAAGCCGGTTTCCGAACAAGCCGGTTTCCGAACAAGCCGGTTTCCGAACAAGCCGGTTTCCGAACAAGCCGGTTTCCGAACAAGCCGGTTTCCGAACAAGCCGGTTTCCGAACAAGCCGGTTTCCGAACAAGAACATAAAAATTCTGAAGGTTATTAGCACAGAATACTTAATAGTACTACGTACAGAAGGGACACTCCCTTCCCCGCTCTATATCAGATACGACACTTGGAGGGGGGCGCTCAAAATCGTAAGAACTGTAGCGCTGTAGGGACTGCTGACACAAACACACAATTTTGCGATTTATTTTGTTTTAAGTTTTACTTATTAGTTTTAATCTCGATGATTCATTTATTTTCCAAGTTTTCGTCGTTTTATAATAATACAATTAAAACTTCCACATTACCAGCTATTAATATTGCTTTATTGTCTTATGAACGACATGATTGATTGACAGAAAAAGGATACAGATAAATAAATGTTCCTGATATTCTCGTCTAGTATAATTATTGTCATATACCACAGTGAGCGGAATTTCAAGACCCCACAGATTATTGCATGGAAGTATAATGTGTTACGTAAAAAAATTAAGTAAATTGGACATAATTAAAATAACTAAAAAAAAATGGCGTCGGGGCATAAAAGTAGCCAATTCAGATTAATCTTATAAATTGTATGGATACTTTTATAGCCAGTTCAGATAAACGGTTAGTGATTTGTGCACAAAATGACGGCGCGACGTCGTAATGCATTTACCTTGAAGAGAAAGATGCAATTATATTTTCTGAGACTAAATGCTTTTTATGACGACCGTTTAGTATGACGTGGTTGTCCTTCGATGTAAACGGATTATTATAAACGGATTCTACTGATATCGGAAATTGAATCCTAGTAAAAGATAGAGCTTTAATGTTTCGACCGCCACAGTCATGTATATGTAAATGATAAACCAAAATTTGCCCAGCACGCCACGGTCACAGCTACATGACAGACTTCTTTACGTAATACCATAGAGTATGTAACTTGTAGCCGTGGAGGCCAAAAGGTTAATGATTCAGCTGGTATCACGAACACAGTGGAGATAAGAGAATATTCTCAACAAAGCGCTGTTGCAGGCTCCATACTTAGTTTCAGACTAAGGGTTAGTGCTCGGGACTTGGTCTAGTCATATTTTGGTCAATTAAGGCGCTACCCCGACCAAAAGTGCGTTTTTCTTCGTTATTCAGGGGCTATTAACTCATTAATTAAGAAAAACAAATTACATCTAAAAGCATATTATTAATGTTTAATATCCTAGCATCACATTCCACGTTCTTATTTTATGTACTCTATATAAGGTGCTATAAAAATATCTGCCACGGCTGCAATGGGAGACAGTATTGTGTTTATAGATTACAATAGTAAAGATAAATTACTGATCATTTGTCATATTTTTTTTCATACAAAAAATTGTACGTATAAATTTGAATTGATTTATTCGCATAAAACCATCACGTAGACTTGCTGTTGCCAGACCGCGCCGAATAGGTACAATTCAATCGTTTCGCAAAACGCCGGCGCCGTTCATACACTGTTGCCATTCTTATCATTTATCAAACGATGCCGAGCGCTGCGGCTGCGCATCGGCACTCGTCGGGACGTCGCGTCGTCAAAGAGCCGCGCGCCCCCACCCTGGACCCGCACTACCCCGTTCGTCGCACGCGCAAGCCGACCGCGCGCTCGCCAGTCGCCCGGTCGCCCCTCGCCCGCTCGGAAGTTAGTTTTAATTAGCGGTTAGCGACGGGATAATCGCTCGCGCTTCCTTTAAAAATGCCTCCCAGACGACGGTATTCCAATCAAGAATATCTTGAAATGGTGTTGTGCTACCGCGAGTGTAACTCCATAACTGCGCATGCAGTAAACTTATACCAGCAGAGGTTTGGTGTGCGAGTGAGTCATCATACCATTCTGGATGCCGTGTACAGATTTCGTGAACACGGCCGCTTTGACCCGCCTCCGGTTGACGCAGGCAGGCCTCCATATTCTGCCGAACTCGAAGAGGAAGTGTTGGACTTCTTCCGGCGACATCCTCTTGCGAGCACCAGGGATGCTGCTCGAGTCTTCGACGTGAGCGACAACTACGTGTGGCGACTTTTAAATCGGGAAGGGCTCCATCCTTACCACTTCATAAGGGTGCAGGAATTGCATCCACATGACTACGCAGCTCGCCTCGCGTTTTGTAATTGGATGCGAGAAGAACGTCGCAACATTCTGTGGACTGACGAGTCCACATTCACACGGGTTGGTATGTTCAACATACACAATGCGCATTATTGGACTGAGGCGAATCCTCGTGTTGTGCGGCCTGACCACTTTCAGACTCGGTTCAGTGTTAATGTGTGGGCCGGGATACTCGGCAACAGAATACTAGGACCAGTGTTCTTGGACAGACTGAACGGAGACACGTATCTGCGCTTACTACGAACCCGTGTGAGAAGAATGTTGGAACGTATTCCTCTTGAAGAGATAAGAGGGCTGCACTTCCAACATGATGGAGCACCACCTCATTTCGCCATCAGCGTACGGGATTTTTTAAACGGTGTGTGGTACGGCGGTGAGAGGTGGATAGGCCGAGGAGGGCCAGTGCCGTGGCCGCCTCGCTCGCCGGATTTAACCCCTCTAGACTTTTTTTTGTGGGGTCGTGTAAAGGACCTTGTGTACGGCCAAACCGGACATGATATTAGAAGTGTGGAAGAACTAAAAAGGCGCATCAAACGCGCATTTAGGCAAGTAAAAAGTGAAACGGACACATTAAATAAAGTGAAGAGACACGTACGTAAGCGTGCCTACATTTGTGTGCAACGCGAAGGCGGACTCGTGCAACAGTTTTGTAGATAAGTAGGTAGGGAGTGTGTAAATAACTGTAAATACGATGCAATTATTGTAAATAAGATGATTAACTTTTAAACACGCCAAGTTACTGTAATTTATCGTTATTTGATACCTAAGTATTAATCTAAGCACCTACTGTTTAAAAATAATAAGAAAAAAATTGCGATTCTTACACTAACTTGTCAGTCCAAAGCCTGTTTTAAGTGTGATGGGAAGTTTATCATCTTATTTACCTACGTCAGTTTTTTGGAAGAATGCGGTAGCTGGTAAGTAATTGCACTTTTAAAACACTTTTTTCCCTGCGTATTATTGTGTACCTAGTAGGTTAGATAGTGACGAACTAATCAGCTGATTTCAGTTTTCATTCACAGAACAGATAGAAAGAGATAGCAGTTGTTTTCATTGACGAAGCGACACATCGCGCGTAATTTGTGAAACGCGTTATGCAGAGTAGAGTCAATGTTTATTAAACTACTTTATTTTCTCAAATTAAATTAACTATTCTGGGGTACGAAAGTTCTTCACTATTGTAATCTTTATACACAATACTACCTCCCATTAAAGCCGTGGCAGATATTTTTATAGCACCTTATATACACCTAAATCTCCCTGTAAAAAAAATGACTAAAATAATTGAAAACATGTATCTTATTTGAGGATTACACTAATAGATAGGTAACTTAAAAATCTTTATAATTCACATTTTTATTTTATTTCAAAAGATCATTTCTCTTTTTTTATAACAAAAAAAAAACAAAAATTGTGCGAATTTCGATTCTGCGGCAAAGAGGAAATGTATGGTCAAGGTTATTTGGTCAGAGAAGCGCCTTAACTTTACAACATTTTGCAGATAAGTTAAGGGTATTAAAATCTAGACGTATGGTTTGTAAGTTTCACGTCAAGCAAATGAAAAAAAAAAAAATGCTAAACTGCAACTAGACATACTTTTAATAGACGGCAGATTATGTATGATTACATTATCGTCAGGTGTTATCTTTTGCTTAGCTTGCACTGAAACTACGTTAGTTATATTGTGTATTTTGTGTAAAAACGGTAACTTTTGATTATCGTAGACATTCGTCTAAGAACCAATCTGGTTTATTTTGGGTTGCTATGCAGTTATATAACTGTAAACTGTAAATGCAAAATATTGTACACATTTATTTTTAAAAGAGTCATCATCATCATCATCATTCCAGCCGAAAGACGTCCACTGCTGGACATAGGCCTCCCCAAAGGGGGGTTTTGCCATAATCGCCACGCTTGGCAGGCGGATTGGCGATCGCAGTATGGTTGTTACAAAGACACAGAGAACGCTGCTTCTCATTCTCTGGTAAGTCCCTTAGTCGCCTCTTACGACACCCACGGGAAGATATGGGAAAAGAGTATGTATGGAGTTTCTTGCCCATTCTTCTCCATACGAAACTACCTTTTGGAATGGGCAACTAGAATCAACTTTGTGTTTTTTTTATATGACGTTCAAAAGTGCCTAATGGTCTAATTGAACTAAATGATTTGACTTTGACTTTGTTATGCAGTTAAGTAGGTCAGCCTATTCAACATTTGATAAAATATGTTGAAAAAATTGAACTGTATGTGCCTACACGCTTGTAATGTTTAGCGATCCTTAGAAGCGATGACCTAGAACACTGGTCCCACTAATCTACATGAGTGCTTTCCACTAGAGGGAATTCTGCTCAATTTGTCAGCAAATTCCTATTCCCTAACGATAAATCGTACATGCGTAAAACTGTGACACGTTTTACGTGGTTGTTGCTACAATTTCTGTAAGTATACTATTTTCGTAGCAGGAAGTTTTGTTATGTATGGTATTTTATGTTGTCAGTGCAATTTGGAACTTATCTTATGGAAGTTAAGCAAGTTAATGCATTTTTTTAAAAGAGTAAAAACTTAACAATAATCCTATTATAAAAAGGGGCTATTTAAATTGTACGGACATGATTGAGTTTTTAGCTGCGATTTGGAATAATCTAAATCTATATATTATGGATCTACATTGGGCTCACGGTGGAGCGTTGAAAATTCTGTGAAGTTCAGTGTTGCGGGGTGAAGCGGTAAGAAACATTAAAAAAAAATCATTTTCACAAATTAAATACCGACTCGTTAACATGCATTA
The DNA here is from genome assembly GCA_947361185.1 of Charanyca ferruginea. Taxonomy (NCBI): domain Eukaryota; kingdom Metazoa; phylum Arthropoda; class Insecta; order Lepidoptera; family Noctuidae; genus Charanyca; species Charanyca ferruginea. The sequence continues at coordinate 17,931,013 of OX376071.1, read as the reverse complement.
CAGTAAATATTTCCTATGTTTGGACCACGGATAACTATGGTTCGGACATAGGTTTATCATTATTTAAATGACGGTAGGTAAGCAGCGACTCCGTACCACGGAAAACACGTAAATCAGTTGAACCCGGCTAGAAAATCCCGGCCAGCAATTCGTAGATCTTTGACAGCCGTTACATATGGGTTGTCAGAAGTTAGTAAGTCTTACCAAGGGGTATCGTGTTAATTAGTAACTGGGTTGTAGAAGTCAGGCAGGCAGTCGCTCTACGTTAAACACAGGTATTCGGTTAAACTGGAAGACGACGAAACGATCAACATGTTGGGGGTAAAGGCTAGATAGATGAAGTATGCAGTAACAACTACCCTAAGTATTGCTAAAATTCCTTGTGATAGTTTCTTCAACAAAAAGGGACATGCAAAATCCGTAGTATTATGAAGAGGTTAAGTTTATTTGCGTTCCTTTCTCATAATAGCTAAATTCTGGAAGTAGGCACTGATTCGATTACAAGAATTCATTCACTAATAGATAGTTACAGTTTAATAATAATAAATATTTGTTATTTGTACACAGAAAATCATACATAAGTACACAAGGATTAAAAAAAGAAAGATTGTACAATAGGGTCACAGTAAAGGGTAAACTTATTACTCCGAAAAGTATTGCAGAGTGTCTTAGAATATGTTTAAGTACCCACGCCCTCGCCTCGTTGTTGTCGTGGTCGCAAGCGCAACTGCTGAGCGAGGAGTCCTGGGTTCGATTCCCAGGTCGGGCAGTGTTATTGTGTTTTGCGATTAAGAATTTCTCAGTAACAGCCCGGAGTTTGGAAGTTGGCGGTGTAACACCAGCGTGCCTCGGAAAGCACGTTAAGTCGTTGGTCCTGCACCTGATCTCTCTCCGGTCGTGTCGGATTGCCGTCCCTGACTATGAGATTGATGGAAGAGGGAGTGCACCTGTGTTTGCGCACACGCTTGTGCACTATATTATCTTCTGCGTACTTGGCTGATCTCCATTGAGATTGGCCGCCGAAGGTTGGTCGGAGAAGTACATATCAACTATTCAAATTCAAATTCAAAACATTTAATTCAGACTTTAGAACCATAAGGTGTTAGTAATATATCGAAATGACTTAAAACTATGTTAGTATCTTACACACAAGCACCCTTATCCAATGCCTCCAAATAGGACTACGGATGTACTCTGCAATTACATTCAGGTAGCCGTTGGGACTGCCCCTCACCCTTCGCATCAGCGATGCTGCTCTCTTCCGTTAATGGCGTGAAAGCCGTCCACCTGAGCCTCAGCAAACATCGCTGACGCACTGCAGTAGCGAGGCAATCCCATCAGCAACCTGAATCCATTGTTATATTGGACCCGCAGGGCACTGACGGTTCGCTGCGAGCCGCTGGTCCACAGACTACACGTGTAAAAGAATTGACAGTATGCCCTAAATAGCGTCGTCTTTACCGTTCCTGGACATTGTGCAAATCTGCGTGCCAGCATATTTAACTATGGAGAGGGGTTCGGAAAAAGCCGGTACGGATCCATCGGTCATAGGTAATCTACGCTTATCACGGTCGGTCGGAGGATGGGTGGCGCTCTATTTCATACCGAGACCCCTTAGCGGGTGTTTGTTCGTATAGAGTAGTTCGCGGAGAATTGAGTTTAAATAAAGTTTTGGGTCATGAGAATATTTTTTTTTTATTTCGTAGCTGTGGAGCTCTTGGCTAACCCGGCTGACCCGTCATGATTGTTAAGCTATGCTTGCCGCGGTCGGTCCGTAGATGGATGCCCATCCATTTCAAACCAAGATTCCTCCGTGCTTCGGAAAGTACGTAAAGCCGTAAGTCCTGGCTGTCATTCGTAGATCTTTGACAATCGTTATGGGTAGTCAGAAGCTAGAAGAACTGGCAACTAGTCTTACCAAGGGGTATTGTGTTACCCAGAAATTTTGTTGTGGAGGTCAGACCGGTAGGTAGTCGACTGGAAGTGGACCCAAACATAATTGGAAAAAGGCTAGGCAGATGACTATCAACTTAGACTCCGGACAAAGTCGCGGAAGGAAGCTGCTATCTAAACTATATTTTAAGAACCTAAATAATAAAACTAATACATGACTATGTGAAACTAAAACAGAGCGTTAATTACATCGCTATTACGAGCATTTTGTACAACAAAATATGAACAAAAAACTATTGGTTTTTGTCCCTTTTGTAATTAAGAGGTCGTTGGGCGAGTGCCAAATTCAGCCGCAACTTCCTATGGCGCTTATAACTTCACTATCAACCGCTTTGATATGTCTTAGAGCTAATAGGATGTAAGTTGTTTATTGAAACAGAAGTGCAGTACATTCTATTTGCTTGCTACTTCATCTACGTAGATTTGAACATTAAGTCAAAGTCCGTAAATGAGAACGCAAAAATGAGATCGAAAATATTACTAATATCAGCCGTTAGAAATCCATGTAGTGCCGGCCGCGAATAATACCACCCCATTTTTACTCGTGGGTGTCGTAGGAGGCGACAGAGGGATATTGAACAAAGTATAAGCAGCAGCGTCCTTCCGAGGACCATAACACATACTGAGATCGCCAACATGCGTCGGCCAAGCATGGCGATTACGGCTGATCCCCCCTTTGGGGGAGACCTATGTTCAGCAGTGGGCGTCTAAAGGTTGACATGATGATGATGATGTTTGAAATCATCTATCCATTAATTCATCTTTGCATCCATTCTTACCAACTTTTATGTTAATAATAAAATCATTTATTACCATTAGGCAGATGCATTATTGAACGCCAAAAAAAAATTAATCTATTTGCCCGTCCAAAGGGTAGTTTCGTATGGAGGAGTATGAACAAGAAACTCCATACTTACGTTGAGTTTCACCAACATTAGTATGTTGGCTAAGTATGGAGTTTCTTGTTCATACTCTTCCATACGAAACTACCCTTTGGACGGGCAAATTGATTAATTTTTTTTGGCGTTCAATAAAGTGAAAGTCAAAGTCAAAGCATTTATTTCAATAAAACCATTTGCAGGCACTTTTGAATAGTCAAAGAGTCAGTTAGTTAGTCAGAAAGTTGAACCTAGTTGCTCGTTCCAAAACGTAGGGTAGGTCTCTATGGAGAAGAACGAGCAAGGAACTCCACGGACACTCTTTTCAATCATGCTTTTACAAAAGCCAGGCTACATTATTCTTGTTGCTTCTATATGTGAAAACAATGTAAGTGGAGAGAAATCCAAAACATTCTAATTAAAAATAAATTAATATAAAAGCCATGGCAGTTAGTTAAGAGATGACCAATCTCAACTGACAGCGCCCGTTCACGAACATGACGCGCGGATCAGCACCACTTAGCTCAACCATTTTGAAGGGAACCGAATGATCTAACCCACACGCCACCATCAGTGAGACATTTGAGCGAGCATGACAATGCTCTCAACGGCCATGCTCATTTATGTCAAACACATTGAATAAATAAATAAATGGCTCCATAGTTCTCACATTTACATAATAATTGAAATAGTGCTATTAATTTACACAAAGCCAAAATTTCCAACGTATGTAAGTATTTCATTCAATAGTGCCTCTGCCTAATGGTAATAAACGATTATAAAGTCTTTAAACTATTAAAGACTTTAAATTTCATACTATCCACGATGCCATGCTATTTACTTTCTGGATCAAAAAGAAAGTGACAGCATCAATTTAAAGTCTCTGTTAAACTAATGTTGGTTTAGTGCAACTCAATACAATCTCTTTTAAAATAATTGAAAAGTAGTACCAATAACACGTGGGTACAGTTACAAACTTGCAAGACAGAAGAAGTTATTGGCCTATCGTTGACAACAAGAGAAGTTATAAAAGCCAAACTTAAGCAACATAAAACATATCGTGGGTATGACGTGATTAAACTCAAAGTCCAGTACAATGTTAGTTTAAACAACATAACTGTAGGTAGCACTTTAAACTTGTTTATAAATTAAACCCCAGGCGAATTGTAGTTTCAAACGTTTTGAGTACTTCCCAACATTGTTGAATGAGCCCCTTGAATTTAGGTTAGTCCTAGGGCCTTGTTGATCCTAAACACCCTTTTGGGCTTATGTGTAACTTGATACTGTTAAAGACTTTAGTTTTAATTTATATTGGGTCATGACATATTTTCTTTGGGTTTCATTTAAGTGTTTTTATTTTGACTTCGCGATGATTAGCAATAAATGGAGGTTTGATTGATGTAAATAAGGAAATCGATTATATCTATTTATATTTATTTACACACACAACGTTTAAACAGTCAAAACCAAAGCGATGCAATAAGAAAAGTAACAAGGAAAGTTTAGAAAAGGTTCAGTAATTGCAGTTGGAATACGTGTTCGTAAAAAACTCAAAAAAGAAATTGCGACTTTGACCTTCAATAGCTAAAACCAGTGGAATCCATGCGTATCCTAGTAGAAAAAAATGGTCTCAATAACTGGTAAAATATATGCGGTTTAAGTAGGTATCGGTCACTCACTCAACTAATTACCTGTCACCCTTTGTAAATGTATTTCGCGCCGTTTCGCGTGGTAGTGACGCATATTTCCGCCTCGGACATTTCTTTTTTTCTTCAGAATGTAATATCCACTTCTTTTAGTTTTCGGCTTTGTACAACAATGTTTAGATAATAATATGTGCGTATATAATAACTTTCTCGTGTATAAAAAGTTGTTATTTCTTTCTATGTCTCTATTTAAACGGTATGGGTGCCAATGCAATTACAGGGACATAAAAAATATCAACATGTTTCTGGAATGACAATAATAATGCATCTGCAAGACCTCTCAAGACCGTGGGGATTATGGCAAGCCCCTTTTGGGTGAGGCCTTTGTTCAACAGTGGATGTCTTCAGGCTGATGATGATGAGCTCTATAGAGGCCTATACGTGGAAGATGTCTGTAAAAAGCGGTGACCACTTAACGTCAGGCGGACCGTCGACTTCTTTGCTATCCAAAGACATGAAAAACCATCTCTACTTAAGTGAAGGGCTGGATTATATTTAAAGCAGATTAGGCAACTGCCTAGGGGTCCCTCATAAGTCAGATGCACCAAAGAAAAAATATTGAAAATGTTAAAAACGAAAACGTAATACGTAAACGGTAGAAAATATGTATTATAAGAAATTTTAAATGGGTAAAGAGGCCCTAAGAATTGCATTGCCTAGGGACTTCGACATGGTTAAACCAGCCTAGCTTAATTATGTGTTCTTACTACTACAAAGATTTTTTGATTAAACGCTAGCCTCACAGTTGTCAAAGTAGTAGAAAAGTTGAATAACTCTTCAGAAATTTTAAGTAGGTACCTACCTGTCCTGTAAAGTTACGAGTTCGCAACGTCGCATATGCTGTTAAAGAGAAAAGGAGGGAACGGAAGCCATCAGTAGAACGGAAGTGGCTTGCCATAATGATGGAGGACAATGGCCATTTCATTGTCCCATGACCGATAAAGATCTTTAAGCCGAAATATATTGTCGCTGTTTGCGGTTTTAATTATTTTGGTAGTATATAAAGGTTTTTGCAGCTGTAAAGCTTTTCTGGAAACAGTTGAAAGTTTACTAGAAAGTTCTAGCTCATTTAATGCTACAAGATATTTTGCGGATGATTTGTTTGCGTATTGGTACAAGGAAGTAATGTCCCGTAAAATCTTTTTTCCGTCACAAAATCTTTAAATCCGCTGAAAAGTCTCTCTGATCACAATAATTCAATCATAACAAATATTAAATTACAATTTTAGCTATATACAAATCTTAAAAATCTAATAATATTATGTACAATTCCAAGAAAAAGGCAGGGGAGCTCAAAGGGCATCAAAAAACTCGTCCACATCGCTGTCAACGGGACACGTGCCCAACAGGCTGGCAGCACAAAAATTATTAGGTAAGTTATTTTTGCTGTGAACACCAATTTAAGATTAGTGCAGTACCTATTCAGGTGAATTTGGGGAGAATTGCCAATGACTAGCATTGGTGGGATAACACCTTACCTAAGCTCACAGAGGGAGACTTCTACAGAATAGAGCGGCTGTTGTCATTACCACCGCTTCGGTCTGAATGACGCTTAAGTCGAATCCTTGGTTCCCATTGGCGTAGCGGCCAGCATCTTGAAAGTCGATTAATATTGCCAAGAAATCAGTCTAAATACTAAGCGACATAATGTGACCATCATTACCACCGCTTCGATCTGTATGCCGCTAAAGTCGAATCCTTGGTTGCCATTGGCACAGCGGCCAGCATCTTGAAAGTCGATTAATATTGCCAAGAAAGCAGTCAGAAACATACTCTTTTTATCCTAACGTTTACCTGGCGTTATTCCAAGTCCTGCTATTATTAAAATAACTGACCGAGCTCGTACTATCAAGTGCATGGTCGATTTACTACTTCTATGATTTTCCGTAGATTTACTGCAGTGGGAATTTCAGAATTAGACCCTCTTTTATTTGAGAAATTCGAGAGATTCGGGGTGGGCAAACTCAGACTTACCAATATGAACTTCAGTGTTTTTAATGCCATCAAAGTTTAATTACTTAGGGCCCGTTTTATTATTATTATTAAGTCTTTATTGTCGAAACCAAACACACAATAATTTATTAACTAACATTGGGTTTCCCGATTCCATTATTTTCTTTTGAGCCTGATCTACTACCTTCCTTTATGGTCCGATTATATTACTAGGCAGATTATTAATTTTTATTCAAATTCTGTTCCATTTTTGAATAAGCGTATCGAGTAAATAGTGTCTATTGACAGGACTCTAATGTATTTTATGAATGATCAGAGATGCAATGGTTTTACTTTACCTGCAAGGTAACACGATGTGTTTTGTCCTTTAAAAAAAAGTCTTATAATAATATGTTCAATTCGAAGAGTTTCCCCAATATAAGAGTATCTATAAGGGGATCTCTATTTTTTTTCGTTAGCCTGTCTTTCCCACTCTTAAGCATAGGCCTCCCTCCATATCTCCAGCAAGTGTTAAACGATTTCGAAAGATCTTTAAAAATAATAAACAAAAAGTTTTGTATATTTACAAAACTACAACTCCTGCATGAGAGCACGACTATTCAGGGCTCACACAGTCGAAATGAATGTCAAATTAAGTATATCGTGTGGCGTTTATTAAAAAACTTTTTGGTCCCTGTGGGGAGCCGGGTTATTAATTAATATGCGACCAACACTTGTTATTAATAAAGTGTACGAAAGTTTTTAAACGCTGCTAATAGTTTGTAGCGACATCTAACGTTTAATTAAGGAAACTGTTGACGGTATTTAAAGCACATATTTACCATTATTTAATCTAAAGGTTACGTAGGTATTAACAGGAGGGCTATTATCATAATATCAAATGTCAGTTTAAACCCTCAGATTATCAAATAAAAGGCAGATAGACCGTACGGAACACTGCGAGTGAAGCCACAATAGCAAATCCAAATTCAATAACGAATACCTACAATCTCGTGATTGTATTTGCTTTTGATTTTTTATTTGTATTAGTATTTGTTTTTTTTACTATGCTTCGCTTCGTGCTGTACTGAGTCGTGTCAGTACAACGCAAAGCGAATTGTAGGTATTCGTTTTTGAATTTGTATTTGCTTTTGTGGCTTCACTCTCAGTATTCCGCACGGTCTTTTGTTTTATAATCTGAGTTTAAATCTATGAAAAACGCCTCTATTTTGACATTTTTGACAAGATTTTCGCATTGATTGTCGCCGAGATGAGATTGTGACCACATTTTTAATGTTTTAAATTATTAGATACGGCCTTCAGTTGTTTTATTTCTATGGTTGTTCATCCAAGTGCATATTCTCGAGACAATTTTAAGTATAGGGGTGAATTTCAACAAATGCCATTTTTCTTATCATATCGGTGAACTTTTTCATTTATATATATTTTTTATTTTTTTCATGTTTAATGTAATATTTAGGATACTAAATACTCCCTTATTGGTAACCATCAACGTATCTTTTAAGACTATGGAGAAAATTCAGTTTGAATTCTGGTTTCCACCGATGTGACAATCCGGCACCGATTATCTTTTCTGTACACCGATATGATAAATTTATTCACCGATGTGATATACATATACAGCGATATGATAATCTATCCACCTTTGAACATCAAAAAAGAAATAGTAGGCTTATACATTTTTGAAGGAGTGACTAAGAACTGAATACCTGAACTAAGGGTATTATTTTCTTAGAATAAAAAATAATGTTTTTTTTAATTATCATTGTGTTTATTTAAAAGAAGTATAAAAAACAAAAATTTCTTGTACGTTATTGTACAATACACATTTATTAATGTGGCGATCAAGCTAATTGTTTTGCCATGTGTAGGTACACTTAAAACATTGTGGCGTTCTAGGTTCAACAATACTAAGAATAGAAACTTTATATAAGAAAACTTTATATACCTAATTAATCAGCCTTTTAAGTTTAACCTTAATCATAACAACACTACAATAATCACAGCTTTAATTATCACTTAATTTAATATTTTTAAAATCTTTGTTCTCAGTGCGTAAGTATCATAGATTACATAGAGATCGCTTATATCTTACATCTAGCAAATAATCTTTACCCTTAAAAAAAAAACTTAAATTAAATCTGTCAGTATAATTTGGTTATTATGTTAATCAGCCTTTAAGTTCAACATAAATCACTACAGAACTTGAACCGTCTTCGTACTCCACTTTTATTAAATTGCACCATAATTAGACTTTTAAGTCATAGAAGACTATGTAGTATACCTATAGTTAATCACAGCACTTAATTACGTACTTTTATAATTATTATCTGTTACAACAATTAAACCTCTTTTTTTCAATTAAAACTAAAAACAATAAAAATAAAAATTTTAAAAACAAATCAGCCCAGATCAAAATAAGTCATCATCAGTGTCACTGCAACCAAATATATAATTAAATCTCTGTTTGATGTCAGGAGTTGGTTTACGTGGCTCATTTTTTTCTTTTTTAAAGTTAATTTTAGATTTTATTCTAAATATTTCCTCATCGGTGTCACTGTCTTCCACGGTAGGACTTGAAAATCTATTAGATGCTTTTACCGTATCCTCTTTATTTACGAATTGAGTTGATTCCTCTAAACCAACTAAAATGTTCGTGTCAATTTTCTCTAAAAATGAACAGGCAGGAGTACTTTGATCAAGATCTACATAGTTCAATAGCAAATTTTCAGACATTTTTGTCGAAGAGGATGATCTGGGTGCCGCATTTTCCGAGATTTTTAATGTATTTGATGGTGTAAAATACTTTGAATGTGATGGCTGTGGGAACAAAATTAATTTGTCAGTTAACTTTACTGGTCGCATTTTAGTGATATCTATTTTGGATTTAGTTCTGGATTTTTTATTACTCGAAGTAGAAAGTTGAGGTTTAGACTTAATTTCGTGTTCGGTTGACAAATTGTGGAAGTCTAGATGTTTGCCATGTGGACATTTAACAACATATTTCATACATTCATCTTCTATACAAGAAAGTCGACGTAAAACTATACGATTTTTAGCTTCTTTAGTCCAAATGACTTGTTTGACTTGCAATGTTCCACGAAATGTGTTCAAATTTGTAGGGAGAAGCCAGTCCTTTTCTTCAACTTCATATTCTTCTACAGTACTAATTTTCACGCCTTGGACAGCAGATTTTAAATAGTTTACAAAAGAGTCTATATTATTCATATCACCATCGTGTGCAACAAATCGATCCGCCGTTCGCTTCAGTAGCCCACCTACTCCATCTGGCGCACCTTTTCCATGACCACATTCACTATAGTTCCATATTATGTTAGTCAGAGAAGAGCAGTAAATACTGAGTTGGGACATAATATAAAAAATTTTCTTATTCCGATACTGGCCTGATGGAGAATCAGAAATAATAATAAGATTCTAAACAATTGGAGCTTCCTGTTTAATTTCTTCTAATATTGGAACAAGGTGAGCCCAAACGGCGGCAGCATCATGGCGCAGTGAAGAACTAATAGTGCAGAAACATTGAGTTGTTATATTCTCTTCCTTATTTTTATAGTAAATTACAGCAGTGTGTAATGTGAATTGTTGACGACTGCCACCAAAGTGCATAGATTGTATTTCGGACCCGTACTTGGAGCTATAGTTCTCACTAAAGTCAATGTGAACGACACAATCCTTTTCAGTCATGTTTTGTTTGTAGTGCTTAAAAGCTTGACTTTGATTTCGTATATTACTACAATGTGTTAAGAACGGTTTCAGATTGTTTTCAAATATTTTGATTAGTTGTAATGGTTTAACGGTTATTTTTACTTTTTCTACATTAACGGCTATTTTATCGACTCCATTTTTTTTGTAATTCTTTTTTATCTTCTTCCAATTCCAATAAATAACATCTTTGGAGTTATCAAATTCTTGATAATTTAAATGACGATTCTTACAGACAGGACATGTTCTTTGCAGGCATTCTACCTTAAAAATATCACAGCAAATACTACTTAGAATTTCAGTCGTGGTGTTTTCTTTTATGATACGATTTCTTTTTAAAGATGATATAACAAGATCCATGTTCTCATGTTTCTCACATAGGCATGTATTTCTCAAGTTTAATTTTGGCTGCGTGACCCAAAACGGCCTCATTCTTGTAAAAGTGACGTAACTGATTGGAGGGTAGCCCGAAGTCAAATACTTTTTGTGTAAATTTTTAATTGTGTCTTTCATCAGCCTTTTCTGTTTTTTTACTCCATTTTGTGTGACAGTATCCTTTTTACCTGGGCAAAGATTTGAATTTTCATCATCCTCAAAAAACTGAACAACAATCTTACGGATACGTTTTTGCAGGTCTATATTTTTTGGCTTCGTTGGGATTCGTCTCACTTCTAAATTACTCTGTTTTAATTTCTTAAATTCTTGATGTAGTCTCATGTATCTCTTTTTGTACATTAGTTTCTCTTTATTAGCCTTTGCCAATTGTTTTCTTAAATCGTGTATTTGCTGAGTTTTAACGTTTTGATATTTACGAAATTTCATTTTAATGTCTTGTTTGAATTTAACAGTATTAAAGGATGTGTCTAAGTTAGGACTATTTGGGCGTAATGTTGATTCTTCTGAATTTATAGAACTAATACTTGGCGTTCGTAAAGGAGATGCTATTGATAAATCTAGGGGACTGCTTGTACGTAAATAGTGGGAACTACTCGCTACTATGGCATCAATACGCAAATTAGGACTATTACATCGAACATTCTGTCGCAATAGCCGTGGGCTATGAGGTCCTATTAGTTCTTGAGAAATACCGGGCTCATTATCTTGATTTTTCGGTAGCGATTCTGCGTCATTGGTCTCTGAAACACTTGTTGGGTTGTTGCGGGCACCATTTGCCTTATTTTTTTTCCGCTGATAATATGCACGGGCACTGATTCGGTTTTTCTTTTGTGCATTGCGACGTGCATGTGCAGTCATTTGGCTTCGGGTTAGGATAAGTCCAGCTGCCTTTCTTTTAGCTAAGCGTTCTCTGTCTTTTCTTAAATGCTGCTCTCTTAACACAGGATCACTTTTGATTTTAGCTTTTCTTATTCTTTCCATCAACCTCTTTCTCTCTTTTTTCTCCTCCTCGTTTAGTTTTGATTTCAGCATTCTTAAACAAAATTAATCTTAAACAAAATTACTCGAACGAATTGTGTGCGGCACGAGCTGCACACAAGTTAATATTTATGAAAGTTAAAAAATATAATATGTGTATATGTATGTATATAATGTATGGTTGTAGGTATGCTCCATTGTTTTTTTGTTTACTTTAATGAAATGACACTATGTCTACCAATATGATAAAATTACACCGAGGTGATAATATGATCTACCGATGTGATAAAACAATCCACCGATGTGACAAAACTATGCGTCGATCATGAATCAAAACACCGATATGATATTTAAGACACCGATTGATTTTTCTTATCACATCGGTGTAAATTATCACATCGGTGGTAAAAAAGACCACCGATTACAGCGATATGAGAACAGCGACGTGAGAAATTATCGACTTTTTTGAAAATTATGAAAAATGTATAATATTTAGGCTAAATTCAAGTACCTATAATGATGCTAATTTACTTACTATGTCTGTTAGAACCAAACAATCGTAATAAAACTTCACATTACACTAGAAAAATGCAACCACCGATAATATAAAATAATTGCTTGGAAGTAACTGAAATGTCGTACTTACGTAATTGGCGGGAATATGCAGCGATTTGACACACGTCCGTCCTGACTGCGCACTAGCACACACTAACGAGGGAAATAAAATTGGGGTGGGGACACTGTCGGACTCATCGATGCAAAGTTAGGTTTAAATTACTTTTGTGCAGCGATATGACAAAATTTTGCGAGACAAGTACATTTATGCCTCTCAGTAATAAATATTATGAATTACGTAATAAAATATGCTACATATTAATAATAAAACTAATATTCTATGAAATAGAATAAGTTCTATTCTTAAGTTACTTATTTTTATAACGATATAAGCGTTTTTGCTTGTAAAAAAAGTAGAGGGACAGCACCGATGTGACAAAAATAGAGGTTTATGTATTTATTTCTACCTTTGTAAATAGACTTAGACAAATAATATTTTATGCCACAACCCAATAAATACCTAATGAATACAAAAAAAAATAGTACAGAACAATATTCCTTTTTTCAAATACTAATTTCAATGAAGACAAAAAAAAAAGTCGTTTGGGAAATTCACCCATAGAATAAAATATAAATATGTAGGTAATCGTTTAATTAAATGTTGGAAACCACAGGACTTGAGTTAATATATGAAACGCATACTAACTGGGATCGGTAGCTTGGCGACACAAATTCGATACTTCTTACTTTACGTAGGTACCTAATTCAAAACCGCACGAGCTCTGGGAATTATAAAATAATTATTTGTAAATCTTCAGTTACATTAGGGTAACTATAAATTCGTTAATTTATTTATTTCCCCTGAAAGACTTACAGCAGGACAAAAATATATAATAATAAATTGAAAATGTGTTTGACAGTCAATTCAAAGTCTTCACATAAAAATAACAAAATGGTAATAAATCTGTAAAAAACATAATGCGCTGCCGACAAAAATGATAAACCTGCCAAAACTAAGACTACGCATAATAATATATATTAAAGGTAAGCTACTCAGGCTAATATTTATGAATACTTAATTTTTTTGTTCCTGGGTGGAAAATCCTCATGAATGTCTTGAAAATGAACAACCGCCTTCAAAGTCTAAAAAGTGATAAATAACTTTAACACAGAACACACATGACTTTTGTTTCGGAAGTCGGTGGCAATACAAAACATCAAACAGAACAAAGCCACCGACCGATATTTTTCGCTTTTTAGTACCTCCTCATCCAAATCCATTAAGAAACGGCAACACAGTCAAAACAGAGATTGAAAGTACAAGGTTGGAGAAACTTAAAATGTATATTTCATGTACCTATATTTTTAAACTTTCTGTCTTTTTTTACCCTATCCATCAAAAAAAGGATTTTCAAAATCGCTTTACATTTGAGGAGAAATTGTCTAACATATATACAAAAACCAAAAAAAAACACTTAGACGAATTGAGAACCTCCTTCTTTTTGAAGTCGGTTGAAAAGAGGGAAGAAGCTCATAGATTATCAAAAACTCGACCACATCGTTCCAAATCAAACTTCTATGGGAAAAGAGCTTAAAAGGCTGAACATTACCATTCACTTATCAAATGCCTATTCAAGACCAGAAGCTGAGTATGGGTGCCAACAGAACTCGACATCTCACATTATCACAAGAACAGACAGTTAGCAACTTTATATTTATGTTTTGTACTGCAATATTACAGAACTGGGGGATATTGCTCTAAGGAGATTGGTGGTTGGAATACGGCCAAATCTGGAACCGCGGGACCCTACTGGAAGAACTCACTTTTGTTGCCATTTCACGAAGATGGGAATGCTTTTAAGCAGTGTGACTGTGTACTGTAAGGCTTAAGGGCGTGATTTAAGCCTTACGGTGCTAGGTCGTAGATTATAATTATTGTTGTGTAGTCTGGTGTGTGAGGAGTCGGGGGTTTTTATAAATTTAAGAGGGAAACCGAATGATAACACCTTGCATTTTTGTGCCAGGCCGAACATAAAAATTAGCGTGAGCGTAAAAAAAATAAAATTCGTCATCATGATTTGCCTACCATTGTCCCATGTTCGGTCGGCTTCCAGTCTAATCAGATGCAGCTGAATACCCGTGGTTTACATGGAGCGACTGCCTATCGGAACTCCACAACCCAGTTACTGGGTAACACGATACCTCTTGGTAAGACTGGTTGTCAGACTTTCCTACCTACGAATGACAGCCGGGACCAGCGGCTTTACGTGCTTTCCGAGACTCGGTGTGAAAAAAAAAATTACAATCCTAAAAAAAAACAAAATCTGTAACTAGGTAGGTTAGGTATTGTGAGAAAAGTGAAATGTACACAAGTACAAAATACGAGTACCCAGTCTACTTTTTACTCATACAAATATTTTCTTGAAAATTAAATTCTTGCGAGAACTTCAAGTAACACAAGAAGTGCAATCTAGTCGACCTGTGGATTTTCAGCTTCAGGAAGCATATTAACTGTTCAGTTATTTTTTACTGCCCCTACCATTAGTTAGTGACTTGCATTATAATGTTTCTTTGGGTTAACGTCTAAAACAAATGTTTTGGAGTACAACTTGCTTGTTTTGACTGTTCAACTTATACTTTCCGTAACATTCCAAAAGCTTTTAATAAAATAAACGATCATTAAGTACTTATAATTTAAAAATCGTGTAATTTCTGTTTGTTTCCATCTCATAATTGGAATTTAATTATAAAAGCAAGAAAATATGTGATGTATTTCCCTTTCAAGTGGTAAAATTAAATGAATGGATGCGCGGATGGAAACCATCCATTTAAAAATCGCAATTGGAACCAATACCAATCGCAGCACATAACCTCTGTGGTTCCTGTATGATTGCTCTGTGTTTTCAAGGCGGTTTTTCCATTAACAACTTCAGATAGGTGGCCGGTTTGATCGAATCGGTGAAAAGTTTTATCGAAAAATAAAAAAAGGTTGCAAAGGTAAATTGTGACATGATGAGGTGTTTGTGTTGCTATGTGTGATATTGAAAAAGTTCTGGGAATTGGCATATAAGAACAATTTATTATATGTTAAAAACAAAAAAGTTCGTGATTACGAAGAGTAAGAAGGCAAAGCGTTATAACCTCTATGCTTTCAATCATGAGCACAAAGTATGTTGTAGTAAACAGAGGGCATAGTAGAGAGTTTTTAACTTATTAGGCGTAAATGTTCGTGTTAATTTCTATGGAATAATTGTGTTTTCTAATATTTTCATTAGACGGCGCTGTTCCAGTTTCAATACAAATTGTAGCTTACGTTACGTTATTGAGTACGAATAAAAATTCACACTAGACACTCTGGTGCACACATATAACACCAAGACTGCATGGTACAGTCACGAGCAAAAACATGTAAACAGTTAAACTGATTTTCTCCTAAACCATTGATTGAAATGTTATGGGGTTACGAATAGGGTATTTTTGATTTCCAACCACAACAAAATATGTTTTATCTATAAGTTGAAATAGTTATTTCATGAGAAAGTTGCTCCTGAATTTTGCAATCTGTATACATATTTATGCTTGTGACTGTATGAGGTATCTGAGCGGTGACGCAAGTACACGAAACTATGTGTCTATTACCAAGAGAGCTTACTGTTGTAGCTGAACGGATAAGACAAACTTTGCACGTACGAAAAAAAAATATGACTTTCAATTAACCCTTGTTTATATGAGCTAAAACAGGCTACACTGAGAAAATTAAACGATCCCATTGGTTGTTATGAAACACATCTATAGCTACGCAGCTTAGTACATCTCTGGTTGTAAGGCACCTTGCACAAAAACATTACCTCATTAACAAAAACAAATGAACGCCAACGCAAAGATTTGTACAAACAGACAAACACCCAATGCTAGCAAAACAAAAGAAACCTTTGTGCAATCGAAGAAATTTGTAAGTCCGTTTAAAAATGAGCACCTAGCAAATTTTCAGAGGAGTCGCTTCTAGACGGGGAGGTTATTGCAATCTTGTGGTAAATGCAACGGAGGTAACTCCGGCCAAGTCGCATTATGCCTCTCATTCCGACCGCTCTTATTGCAAATGAGCTCTGTGGCACTTCTAGAGAAATGCATCGGCATGAATGTGAAAACGGCGACGGGATTGGAAACCTAATTTCGAAATGAGATTATTGTAATAACAGTTTTAAGGAGAATATTCTAGCAGTTCACGGTCTTAACTGCTGTGATGGAGAAAATTTGCATTGAGTGTCAACGTTACATCAATCAATTAAATAGTTTTTCATTAACCGACTTCATCATATTCCGTATCTTCTGCCTAGCCTTTTTCCAACTATGTGGTATCTGCTTCCAGTCTAACTGGATGCACCTGAATACCAGATTTTAACGTGGAGCGACTGTCAGTTCCTTGGTACCTAACACGATTATACTCCTTAGTAAGACTGGTTGCCAGACTTTCTGGCTTCTGACCCAAAACGACTGTCAAAGATTTACGAATGGTTTCCGATTAACATAGGGGTGTCGGTATGATTTGGATGGTCACCCATCCACGGACCGACCGCGGCTTGAGTAGATTAACCTTGATCGAGCCCCTCTGTCCGCATTTAAGATTCCGTTTCAAAGAATCATGGCGAGATCCATACATTCATTTGTATGAAAAAAAAAATATATACTTAGATGGTTTAAAATATTTTCCAATGTGTGTGTGTATTACCAGGAGTAGATTGATATACTTAGCATATTTTTAAACCCCCGCATAATTAAAATATTATTAAACTAGCTTCTGCCCGCGACTTCGTACACGGATCCTGTTGATTATGCCAGCGACAACGGGGTCGGCAAAATCGAAGATCTGAAACGTCTGATGTCGAATTCTAAGAGCCCGGGGACGGGAAAACCACGGGATGCGCGAGACGATATTCGAGACGTTCAAAAAGTACAATTTTAAATCATACCACCGATGGCGGAATATGTGGCTTAGTCAATCTTAGGAGTATACGTAAATGCACTCCGTTCCTTATCAACCCAAGGAAGGTCGCCATGCCCTGCGGCTATATCTGAGACACATCCGTTTCTTCAGATGATATCGACATTCTGTTCAGAGAATGTCGAAGTCGATCAGAATTCAAACGTTCGTTGCGCTCTTCTTCTGTCTCTTCATGCCGTACTCCAGCAATTCTTTTTCTCTCACTTTCTAACTGATTATGAATATTTTGTTGTGTGCATGTTCGGGACAATGTATGATAATCTCGATCAGCAGTTAGTCGTGCATCACGTTCATCACTCGTTTCAAAAGACCTGTTAGTAGATGTGCGAATACGCTGAGAACTCAAGCGTGATTCTGTATAGGTAAACGTTTCCGATTCGCAAGACAATGCATGTCGCCCACGATCAGCGGACAGTCGCGCATCACGGTCTGCACTTGTCTCTAGAAACGTAGAAGCAGATGCGTAGATACGCTGAGAACTCCAGCGCAATTCTCTATCCGTGAACGTCTCCGACTCGCGAGACAATGCGTGACGTTCACGATCAGCGGTCAGTCGCGCATCACGTTCCCCACTTGTCTCTAGAGCCCTGGATGTAGATGCGTAAATACGCTGAGAACGCAGACGTGCTTCGCGATCTGAAGCGGTTTCCACGTAGCGATTTGCAACCTGATGTTCTCAAAAAGCATCAAGTCTCTCCTGACGCTCTTTGGTTGATTCTTGGGATCTTATGATCCTCAATCTTTTAGCTCCTTTGAAACATTGGGAAAGATTTGACCTCTTTCTAGGCATGGCTATAGTTTTATTGCGAAGAGATACCTGATCAATTAAAATCTAAGTGACTGCTTCCATGCGTTACCGGGTAGGCTACCGTGTAAAGGAAATTAAACACTCAAGTAACACAAGCGCAAGAAGTCATATTTATTCGATAAAATAGATTAGATTCAAATTTTCAATGATATACCAGCGTCATCAAAAATCAGCCCTAAACTGTTACCGCCTTCACCGCGTGGATGTACTCCCAGCTTATTTTATTTTATAACATACAGTGAAATTAGTGATAGCTTTACAGTAAAATTAGTGATGGCTTTGATTTCCACATCAGATGTTTCTGATCTTCGATTTTTATAAGTCAACAGGAAATGCTCATCAGACCGAACCACTTTTGCTAAGACGTCATTCCTTTAAGTGTTATGGTGTAGCTGGGCTCTTGGAGTTCCACATCAGGTGTTCCAGATCTTCAAATTTATTCTCTCAACAGAAAATGCTCATCACGTGGAACTATTTTTGCTATGGTACCATTTTTGTATCTCTTATAGTTTAGCTGGTCTGTTGCGGTTCTGCATCAGGTGTTCAAGTTTCCAAGATAAATTATGATAGATAGCCTATATGTTGCCAAAACTTAATACCTATACAACAAAAAAAAAATCATTCAAATCCGTCCAGCAGTTCCGAAGATTAGCGTGTACAAACAAACAGACAAACAGACAGATTTTTTTTTTTGGGTTTCTTGGTCTATTACTGTTTCTAAACCCCCCTCAATTATTATTTTTTCAATATATTCAACGTACAGACACAGTTTTTTTTACTGTTTTATTATATGTATAGATAGATGAAAATAACGCGTTCACGTTTTCGTTTCATCTCGATGCCCATTTTGTGTTTATAAAAAAAAGAAAGTAACAAACGACAAAATGGGCAGACAAGGTGATGTGACAAGTGTGTGAAAAAAGTCATTATTTGTGATATTATTTCCCCTAAAACGATGCAATTTCAGTGTAACAACTACGAAACGGTGCCTGTCAGTGTCACTGTTACTGTCAGTCGCCGTTTCGTTCTGTAATAACGAGCTTTTGGTTGGGGTTTTAAAAATATTGTTAATGCCTGACGAAACTTTTTAGGTACCTAAGAATATAAGAATTATGCTGGTGGAAACCATTGACAGAATGTTTTATCTAAACACTTCAGGTGCGTTCTAGAAGCTTTTCGAATGTAGAACGTTAGTTTTATTTTTATATGAAGTCAGTGTTTAGCCTAGCACCGTCAGATGCCGTGCTATTCTATAAAACAGTTTTCAAAGTCCCTCTTTGATTTCCCTTCGACCTCCTCTTAACACAGTAAATAAATACTTGATCCCTTACCGTAAGCGCAGTCCTTAAGTGCGATTTCAACTGTCTTCTACTTCCTATTACTATTATTATTATAAAATCCATTATAAATAATAAGCTTGTGAAGATGGATAGACCTATGGATGTTTGTTAATCTCTGAATAAAACAAGAAAGAGACAGGTATTAATAACAGCTGTTACATACAATTATAGTCGTAATGTCAGAACGTATTGATTAAAAACACGGCGAAGTTCAAGACAAAACTAATTTGACATCTTTATCTGTCGCCGTCCTTTTCTTCAGTATTCTGGCAGTTAGATATGCAAATGGTCTAATGTTAGTTCAGTTGGTGGACTAGGGAATCGGCGTCATTGGCAGTCTTTGCTTGCGATGTCGCAGGTAGAAGCTAGTCTGTTTTATATCTATTTGAGAAAGAGGGTATCACCGGTGACGACAGGAAAAAATGAAACTCAGTATAGTTACAAATCGTAACAAATATTTATTTTTGTTTCTAGTTTTCTCTTCTTATGATGACATTATTATGGCACGGACTTACATTAAATATAAATATTAGAACTAAAGAAATTGAAAAATTAAAAAGCTCATTTTTATCATACTCATTTGCGTTTAGTTCTGCCGAAAAGAGAGCACATTTCTCAAAAATTAAATTAATTAAGTTAAGCTTATGAGCTTACTAAATGCGATACATAACTATCCATAATTTCTTTGCGGACCCACCACACCACTGGCCTTACCCCTGGTAGAATGATGGGTCTAAAACTCATAACCTAACCCAAATGATTGACCAACAATAGAGGGGATCTGGCGCTCGTCGGCCGCTGCCGCGGCACCGCTCGCTACGCTCGCTCGTCTTCGCGCTTTAATGATCATAGTTCTAACCTAACCCAAACGATTTTCTCAGTGGTATAGTTTCAGAACCACTATACCACCAGGGGTATGGTTCATAATTTAACATAATATATTCAAAGCTTATTCTCATAAAAGATTAAAAATTATCATAGTTATCAAAAATCTTGAAATAAATTACATCGAAAAATGTTGTTTTATTTTGGTAGAACTAAACTCAATTTAGGTACTGACGCCAGCACATCAAGCACTCGAACTGTCAAGTTCTCCCAGTTGGACATGAACCTTATTCTTCTGTAATAAAGTTGAAAAACTATCAAAGAAATTTGACGGATTGGTTAGCCTGATAATTATGCTGGCCTCTGTATATTCTTTATTTTCTTTGCATGGAAATCAAGATCATTAGAAGTAAGTTGACAAATACATTACAATGAGTCTTCTGTATACACTTATACACTTTTAGTTTTATCGTTTAATTTCGATCTAATTTCACATGTAGGAAGACTATTAAGTAAACAAATAAGCAATACATTATAATCAAATAAATAATAAATGTATCTATAGATAGACATGCATTATATATGCATTAATAGAATAAGTAAATAAATGGAAATAAAAGATACTTAATAGGACATAAAATAATTCAAACTTATTAATAAAGAAATCTTCCTCTCTCAATCTTTTTAAAAAATTGCTGTGCCCGACAGGGTTCATATTATGTTTCTGTTATTTTTTTTTTATTTACCACCTATAAGTGTATATTATGGATTGCAATAAAAGATTTGAGATTTGATTTTAGATTAATACTTTTTTATCAAATCATGACATTTGGAAAATTTTGCGTGAAATTAGATCGAATCTAGCAACTACAACCAATTCACGATTTTATCTTAGTCACACGAATATAAGAATATTACCTATATTCTTATTATAAGAATACTTTACTTCCTTCATAAACCTAAGTTTCATATAAATAAATTCATAAATGCTTTAATTTTGTTCAAAATGCTCTCAAATGAGTAAGTATGTTTTTTCTTTAAAATCAATTTTAAAAGAATACTCGTACCTAACTACTATTTACAAAAATGAGTTAAAAAACAGCAATTAAATTAGAATTTGGATTTTTTTATTGTTTCATAGTCACGTACTATTAAACAATAAAAAAATCAAAAAAAGAAGTATTTTTTTTTAAACAATACCTTTTTATAAGTAATCGCCTTAATATTTTGAAAATACTACATTTAGCACTCCAATCATATCGACATTCAAAAAAGCTAATTATCATATTCTTAAGATTAACAATACTAATTATAAAAATCGCCGAAGCCGATGATGGCGTCTGAAAAAAAGAAAAAAGATTTCAACCGATGTTCGTCTTAAACAATATAGAGATCGATTCAAATCCTGTTACCATGATTTCAGTGGCTTGCTGACGATTCCGACTCCAAATATTTGGACATATGAAGTTTTTTATCTGACTGTCCAAACAGCGTTTTATTGGTGTCCAAATCGTCAGTGAATGAATATCAATTCAGACACTGTGTCCAAATCGTCAGCAAGCCACAATATTTTTTGTGATTTTTTTTTGTGTTATACTTAAGATCGAATGTACCTTATACAGAAGCTGTTGGAAAATCTCATTAAAGGCAGAGGCACACTTATCCGAGCCGTACGCGTCGAACGCATCGAATGAAACGAATTTTAGAACTCTGTATTTGAAATCTTATGAAACCTCGCACACTTGCCCGCGTCGAATCGTCCAAATCTGGAAGAATCCCAGAAATCCTAGACAAATTCGGTTGACGTCATCAAATTCGGTGCGACCGATGCGCTCGCACCACAAACCTCGTCAAGATCCACTACAATTCATATGTAATAACTGTGCGACAGGCGTAAAGGAAATAGAATCGATTTCTTTGGCGCGGTCGATTCTTTCGGTGCGGATTTGTTTACGAGGCCTCCTTGGCTACGAGTCATTCGACACGTTCGGCTCGGATAAGTGTGCGTTCACCTTAAATAAGTGACGAAAAATTGCGATCCTTCGGGCTTTTAGAATCATATATTATGCTGAATTCATGCTAACAGGTTGCGCTTAGATGTCTCTTAGACCATGCATAACTTTTGTACACCTGTAATCCCGTACTTACCGCTTACGTCTCGTAGGTTTCATAGGTACAGGACCATAGAATGCTTCTACTTCAACACAAAGAATTATAAATTTACTATCACAGGGGTAACTGAAACAAAAATAAACTGATTAATAAAAGAGATTCGCTCTTCAGCACTCATTACACGACATCTACTAGTATTCAAACTCAAATAATGATACCGTAACGTAATGTAAACCTGCCAACGGAGAATGGAGCGAAGCATGCTCAAGGCAAGGAAAATAAGAGCTATTACACAATCTAAATCTGCTAATCTGCTACGCAGTTTGTTGGGTTTACAGTTTATGTAACATGTTTGGTTTTGTATAAACATTTTATTATTATTATTTTTTTATTTTTTTTTCTAAATGTCTTGACGTAGGCACAAAAGCTAAAGTTGAAATGGGCAGGCCACCTTGCGAGGCCAACAATGGACCATAGGAGCAACCTTATGGAAGGACTCACAGGGGAAAAGAAGCAGAGACAGACTACTAACACGGTGAAAGGACGAGATTGTAAGAACAGCCGGCTCAAATTGGAGCAAAATAGCAAAAGACAAAAATAATTTCACTGATAGAAATTAAGTAAGTAAAATTTATTTTTTTATACCCCGATAGAGTATAATCTGGGTATCTTCAAGGCACGAGTGAACCGGTTCATCCTAGGCAAGCGTGCTCCACCTTAGGCCGCATCATCACTTAAGATCAGGTGAGTTGCGGTTAAACGCAAGCTTATTAGAATTTAAAAAAGCTACACTTCTGCCGAATAGGTACACATTCCCAGTACTGACCTCTCATTGTATGGAAATTCTATACATTGCGAGATCAGCTTATTCTGGAAATGTATAGCTTGATGTGTAGCCGTGTGTACCAAGGGATACTTTTAATGGTATAGGTACTTGACGGTTACGTGGACGATGTTGCAGCTAATATAATACGCGCCGCGAAAAAAATATTGTTAGTAGATTGAGGTAGGCTATATCAACTAGGGATTACTTCAGTTATGATTAGTATCTCCCGTTAGCATTATCTATCTTTAAAAACGAGAATACCTGTCATTCTCGGCCCCGTAGGTGGTAGTGTATCTGCCTGAGACGTAAACATTTGTGTGATGAGCACTTGTGTTTGCCTCTGGTTGTTGTTTATATATATATAAAAGAAAGAAACCCATAGTACAGGGCTTGCCTAGTTTGGGGTCAGATGGCCTTGTGTGTGATGTCCCAATATATTTTATTATTCTACTGTTCCCAAAGTTACAATTACCCACAGTGATAAACATACAGTGACCCACAATTAAAAGTAAAAAAAAGTAAAAAATCGTTTATTTTCCACACTAATTGAAACAGTACAGACATTATTAAAATAACTGCAGTAGACTGGAGCTTAAACTAGGGCAGCCCTGTATTTCAGGACTCCAGGTCTTCCTCCCGCGGCGAGTGAGTACAATTTATTAATGAATGACAAGTACAGGTGTTAATTAATATAATTATATTGTGTCTCTTTGTGTGAGTGCGTGTGTGTATGTTGTATGTTTGTGTGTGTGTTGTGTGTGTGTGTGTTGTGTGTGTGTGTGTGTGATGTGTGTTGTGTGTGTGATGAGTGGGAGTACGGTTGCGCGCATCTGATTTTGTGGGATTATGTTTCGTGGTTATGCATGAGTGTACTTTGACTGCTCTTGATTTACAACAGACAGAACAGGAAAGTTATTCAGAAATTATAAGTAAGGATTCCGTATAACTATAATTAAAATTCAGAAGATATTTTTGGAGAATAGATTTACATTCATGCGAGGTTTTTGGGAATACCTATATTTAAATTAGAGTTGAGTTTATTATATAAATAAGGGGCAAGGAAACCCGAGTGTCTCCTGAAGAAAGCAGTGTTGTGTTTAGTTGCCTTGCATATTCTGTTATTTCTTCGTACAGGATAAGTTAGTAGGTTAGTTCTCTATGTTTACGGAGTGTAGTGTGAAGAATGAATAGTTGCTTCACCGTCAAGACATTGCAGTCCTTGTATAGACTCATTGTGGGATAAAGGAAGGGTTTTCTGAGCATTACTTTGAGTAACGACCTTTGTGCGCGTTCAACTTTTATGCTTTTTGTCTTGCATGTCCCACCCCATACCGGAATACAATAACCCAAGATTGATCGAACCAAGGAAAAGTAAACGGTTTTTAACATCTTAAATTTGAGTACGTTTTTGAGCTTTTTAAAAATCCATATCATTTTACGCGTACGTGCAGACAGACCGTTGAAATTGTTTCACCTGACCTAAACAGGTTTACGAACTGTTGAGGTACTTACAGTTCTTGGTTTAATAGTCGATTATTTTCTAATGAAGATGCCATTCCATTATAATATTTCGAGCCACTTCTCCAATTGTTACAATTTAGATATGCTGAGCCAAAGTGGTCGTTTTGGCTGCCATGCCACACAGTTTTATTTGGCCTGAAATAAAAAGAAAAATAATATAAGCTTTAAGTTTCGAAATACTAAAAAATAAAATTTTTAACTCACACCACAATATACGTTCACTCCTTTTCACACCTGCTCCTTTACACTCCTCTCCACTGCTTAAAAATAACTATAAAAAGCCGCAAAGCCGCCGACTTTACTTTTTACTTTCTGTAGGTGGTTGTCTTTATATAATATTAGAAAATACTTATTTACAAAAAAGACAACCGAGATGGTGAAAAATCATGTACATGAAATAGACATCGACAGGAAACCTGCTAATTCTTATAAAAGACACAACCCCTTTCAAGAACTACGAAGTAAAAGAATATTAATAAAAAAAAAAAAAATAGTAATAATAAATAATAATTAATTTTTATTTTTAATTTCGGAAGTTAGCGGATTTGTTTCTGTTTGTTGTTTTGTATTGCCCTGTCGATGTTCAATTCAACATGTTTATTGATGTCTAAAGTATAAAAAAGGTACCTACTGGAATTAAAGTAAGGAATATTATCACGTACCAGTTCGAGTCTATCATGACGCTTTTTCCGCTGAAACTGAAGATAGTTGCTAGACTAACAAATTCTGCGCCATTTCCATAGAAAATACTTGCCCAGGACTTGAATAAAATAGACCCGTTTAGATTAACTACTGGAAGATTCCAGTCAGACCTCCGAACTAGGTGGATGAGATCTTGATGGCTGAGAAGGAGAAAATTGATTCATAATTACGTCGTCATGATGAAAAAAGCTGTAGAATTTATAATAGAAATTAACATAAAACATTCAATAAATTAACAATTAACGTCGTGAGCTACACACATGTTAGTATTTCTCATTTCTTTTAAATTTCGTATTTAGGATTGATTTGATAGTATCAAAATATTCTTATGAACTAGTAATACCCGTATTTTAATTTTTGGTCGTATCGTCGTCCCCACCTTGTAGATGAGAATGTTGAGATGGATATGTGGAGTGACCATAAAGGTAATACGGTGACAAATGAATATATATAAAGGAAGTTAAAAAGTAGCGCCAGGTATAGATATGTGAAGAGAAGGGATGAAACGTATGTGACGAAAAGAGTAATGAATATTAATGTGCATGGATGGAGGAAGGCCAAGGAAAAGATGGATAGATTGTGTGAAGAATTATACGAATGAAAAGGGAGTCAGTGAAAGCATGACGGTTGACAGAACGAAATGGAAGAAGAAAATATGATGCGCCGACCCCATGACGATGACGTATCGTGGGTAAGGGCAGAAAGAAGAAATTAATGATGAGGATACCTATTTTATAAAGTTGTTTTTTTTTTCAATTCCTATATTAACGTTTTATCGATATATACAACTACTCACGCAGTTGCCAAGAATGGTTTAAACGTTGCCCCAAGCTGGTTCCTCTTGCCTTGCTCATAGCACAGTTGGTCACCAACTTCGCGACCCGTTTTTTTATGACTTGACATTATACCTGAATAAGGTTTGTTAAGAGCCGCCATTCGGATCTGAAAAAAAAAATATATCAAAAATAATTATTATAATATTCATTTTGTATTATACTTTCATAGTTGTGATGGCCAGGTGTTTAAGGCATACGTCTTCCTCACTTCCTCACTTTGGGCCCTATCAGAATATCAGCGCTGTGATGTTTTTTAAATATTATAGCACCATGCTGAGATACCATTAAACCTTTTGGCCTTATACGCCTTTTGGCATTGTACAGGACCAATTTATTTTCTTTTTTATTTAACAATAATAATTAAACCTTGTTATTTTTTGTGTGTTTTGTCCTGTGCAGGCCAATAATTGCTTTTTCTTTCTTTTTTTCTTTCTCCTATGCATGACTTTGTGGGTTCGATACCGGGCAAGGACCAATGTGGGACCTTTTCGATTCATAATTATGTAAGTTCCTTCTGAGTTTTTCTTGGACAGAACTGACATCGGTGAAGGAAAACATCGTGAGGAAACCTGGACTTATAATTAATTTAAGTCTGAAATCGCCAATTCACCTTGAGCAAGCGTGGTGATTAAAGCTCGTGTCTTCTCTGTATGAGAAGAGCCTTACCTTCCTTACTGTGGTATAGTAATAGGCTGGTATTATTATGTTTTTATTATATCTATATCATGATCATTTATCATAATTATTTTTAACGATTAGCTATGATTTGAAAAGTCAATTTTACAATACTTACAACACCTCTATACGGCTTATCCATAGTTTCGTGAATAGGACTAGAAGTTGACGGTGGTGGTGGCGGTAGTGGTTTTAAAGTGGTGGTAGTTGTAGTAGTGGTAGTGGTCGTGGTAGGCGGTGGCAGTGGTGGTTCATAAGTTGTGGTAGGCGGTGGTAGTGGTGGTTCATAAGTTGTGGTAGGAGGCAGCGGCCTTGCGTCCAACATTGAAGCCATCTGAAAATAGTTAGACAGAAACGTATTACATCTCAATTCTTATACACCTATTTATATATAATCTGAATCTCGGAAATGGCTCTTCCCCCTGCATACAATTTTTTTTTTAATTTAGTATGCAGGGCGTTTCAGGTGCGATAAATCGATCTAGCTAGGTTTCATTCTCATTCCCATTTCATCCCGAGGGTGTCGTCGAAGGCGACTAACGGAAAATCCGGAAGTCGGGCAGTAGCGGCTTCCGTGTACTTAACAACTTCACTGCGATCCCCTAGACGTCTGCCAAGCATGGGGAGTATGGCCCTGGGGAGGCCTTTGTTCAGCAGTGGACATTTTCCGGCTGATGAAGAAGGTTTCATTCTTAAAAAACACGAAAAGGAAAAAAATACCGAGCAAAGCTCGTTCGCCCAGATATTCCCGTTGTTGCATATGACAGTCCTGTAATAAACCATCCGAGTTCTCACCAAATCTAAAATCTTATTTTTATTCCATTTTACTTCCATGTAGCACAACAGTTACAAACCGATCTATGCAATTCTAGTACACATCGTGAAACTCAGATGACGTTAGCAGTTTGCAAATTCGTTTAAACTTTAGTTGATGACAATTCACCAGGCTTGAGGTTGCTTAAAGTTTTAAAAATAAAACAAAATTAATGCGACTTGTTTGGTGATTTTAGTAGGTAAGTTCATGGTTTTTTTTTTGTGGTTTACTGTTTAATGTTGGTAACAAATCATTGGTGACAATTTGTGTTCAATTTGTCTTTGTAACATGTCTGTCACAATGCAGAACAAAGATCGTATTATATAGTACATCGACCTTATGTTGGTCTCTTCACAGAATGACTTTCGGGACTTTATGAGAAGATGAAATTGAACAATTTCTTTTTGAGTATGAGGCCAGTGTTTACCGAATTTGGAACCCCTATTCGAGGATGACACTGCAGAAGAAATTGATGGTATTAACGTTGACAGTATTATTGAAGATCTGGAGCGCGGTGGCAGTAATTCACCTCCACCGCCCTTGCCTGTTGATTCTGCTTTGCCAGGACCATCAGCACGTCGTCAAACCAAAAAGAAATTGAATGTACGCTGGAGGAAGAAACTTATTGAACAAAACGAGCATCAGCTACGTTTTACACGTGATGAAACCTTGTCGCCTGAGGTTTTAGACCTCGAAATACCAAACCAATTTTTCTTTAAATTATTTCCCAAAGAATTGATTGAAGTCATTGCCAGCCAAACAAATCTATACATAGTCCAGAAAGATTCCAATATGAGTTTTCGTGTCACAGAGACCGATATTCAACAGTTCATTGGACTAGTGTGGCTACTAGGTCGAATATTTTGGTAACATGGAAGGAACAGAGATATCGACAGTAGCCTGGAAAGACCACAAAATTGTCACACTCGCCTCTAGTTTCGTGTAAGAACTGCAGTAGACACAGGTTTCAAGATACGACAAGACGAAAAAAAGATACGTGACTGTCGACCGACCCCATATAGTCGGAGAATACAACCGCCAAATGAATGGTGTCGATTTGATCGACACTATAATGGGCAGGTACAAACTACGCCTGCGAAGCAAGAGGTAACAGATTCGCATATTCTACTATTTCGCAGATCTTGTTATGTCTGGTTCTTGTATAAAAGAGTACATAAGGTCAAAAAAGGAAAGTCCCACTGCTGCACATATTTACTGCGTGGGAAGAGGCACAAGATGCCATAGGAATCTTTTGTGACCTCTCCAAGGCATTTGATTGCGTAAATCACGAGACATTAATTCTGAAACTTGAGCATTACGGACTAGGTAAACTTGCGCTTAGTTTAGTGAAATCTTATTTAAATGATAGACAGCAGCAAGTTCAAATAAACGGGGTGAATTCACATGGTTTAAAAGTACAAATGGGAGTTCCACAAGGCTCAATTTTAGGTCCTTTCCTCTTTTTAGTTTATATTAATGATCTTCCCCGGTTATTCAAAAACCAACCACAAATGGTGTTATTTGCCGATGACACGTCATTAATTTTTAAAATAAATAGACGGGCTCAAAATCTTGACATCGTAAATAACGCCTTACTGGAGGTACAAAAGTGGTTCACGGCTAACAATTTAGTATTAAATGGAAATAAAACTAAGTGCATCAGATTTGCTTTGCCAAATGTCAAAAATAGTGAGTGTGACATAGTATTGAATAAAGAGAAACTGGAATTCGTCGATAAAACCGTTTTTCTGGGATTGACGCTCGACTCAAGGCTACAATGGGGTCCTCATTTAACATCTCTCGCAGGACGGCTAAGTTCGGCAGCATATGCTGTCAGAAAGATCCGGCAATTTACTGATGTGGATACCGCGAGACTGGTCTATTTTAGTTACTTTCATAGTATTATGTCTTACGGTATTTTATTGTGGGGAAGAGCTGCAGACATCGATTCTATTTTTATTCTGCAGTAAAGAGCCATCAGAGCCATTTACAATCTGCGTATGCGCGATTCTCTAAGGGAACTGTTTAAGGAAATTAACATAATGACGGTGCCTTGTCAATACATCTATGAAAACATCATGTACGCTAGAAAAAATCTGCATCTTTTTGATAAAAGAGGTGACAGACATAATTATAATACTAGAAATAGGGACCAACTAGTTCAACCAGGTTTCAGACTGGCTAAAGTAGATTCGTCTTTCATGGGGTACTGTTTAAAGTGTTACAATAAAATACCTCCCCACATTGTTCAACTAAATGAGACAAAATTTAAGTCATGTATTAAACGCACGCTATGCAACCGAGCATATTATAAGTTGAGTGATTACATCACTGATAAAAATGCTTGGCTGGATGCTGGTCTAGCTCCACAGCCATAAGGGTTCATAGATTAATTGATTAGCATTTGTAACAATTTTTGGAGCTGCTGAAGATGTAGATCTATATTACCTTTGCATTGTATAAACTCAATGTGTTAGTATTATATAATTTTTCGTAGCACATACATGTGAGCACTATATTCTTTAAAGCTACCATTTACGAGGTATACCTCTCATTGACTTGAATATGCCCTGGCAGTTGGGAGAGTCATGCTCACTTGAATGTCTCGCTGCCGGTGGCGCATGTGTTGGATCATTCGGTTCCCTTCAAAATGGTTGAGCTAAATGGTGCCGATCCATGCGTCATGTTCGTGAACGGACGCCGTCGGTTGGGACTGGTCATCTCTTAGCTGCTATTTTAAATTTTGGTTTGAATTGTTATTATAACTATATTTTTCTCTAGACCTCTTTTAACATGCAAGACGTGTTACATTGTTCTCACATTGTACCCTTAGATTCAACATGAATGATGTAACCTAAATTTGTAAAATTTAACTGATTTTAAAAGAGTGTTCATGGAGTTTCTATGCTCGTTCTTCTCCATAGAAACCTACTGTTTGGAACGAGCAACTAGCTTCAACTTTCTGACTGACTGACTCTGACAATTCAAAAGTACCTGTAAATGGTTTAATTGAAATAAATGATTTTGAGTTTGAGTTTGAGTTGAGTTTGCTGCAGTCAGCTGATTTTCGTCAGGGTATTGCCTTGGTTTTTTGTAAGCTAGGGACCAAAGTCAATCAAAATCGGTGAATCATTGAGCAAGATATACAAGCTAAAAAACTTAGACGGCCAGCTCAGTATGTGCCCCCAGCAGCAGTGCGGTAGAACCAGGTGGGGCATAATTGGCCTATTTGGGCTGAGAAGAGGATCAGGTGCAAATATCCCAACTGTGCTGGCGTATCACAGACGATTTGTGAGAAATGTGGAGTTACCTTGCAAGCAAAACTACTGCGTCAAGGCATTTCATACGTCTTAGAGGAGTGGTATGACACAATGTGACATTTCTGTCACACTCCCTAAAACTTAAAAATACGTGTTTCTTAGTTCATTGTTAGCTACTGTACCATTGAATGTTTGTGTTTTTGTTGAGTTATGAAAGAATAAGAATACCTTTAAACGAGCAATTCTTGTATATACAATAATCTTGACTGCCTTGCGACCACGAGACCAACGAGGTCTCGTGGTCGCAAGCGCGACTGCTGAGTCTTGGGTTCGATTCCCAGGTCAGGACAGGCAAAGTGTTACTGGGTTTTTCTATTAAGAATTTCTCAGTGCTTACCATAATGTAACAAGACCCCTGTATTCCACAAATTGGGAACCAAACCAATGGACCTCACATTCGGCAGTAAATTTTTTGACCACTAGACCAACGATGCCGAGGGTGCTGATATGATGATTTTAATGATTTTAATAAGATCACTTGGGATTGTTTAACTATTGTGTCTGCCCAAAGAACAGTTAAGATCATAGCATAATTATCTCTAGTATTATTTTCACCATTTCGCCAAAAATATCCTAATTATACAATTAGAAATTACATATCGACAAAATGGTTAAAACTACTTTGTGACTTGCTTTTAATCACCTGATTTATATTCATAATTGATTGAAATAATAATAATAATACCAAACCATAAAATTTAAAATAAGAATTGCCTAAAATACAAACTCCAATTTTAAAGTTCACCAACTTAAACTTAGCCAAAAGTATTACGTAAATATTTAGAATCAATAATTATATTTACCTCAACATTTCGCCAACCGTTTTCAACTCTAAGAAGCAATATTTTCTCTAGTAAAACGTATGCCAACGTTCCCAACTTTGTATCCTCTGTTCGCTGCGAAAGGAAACCAATTATGTACATATATTTGCCTATTGTTCAAGGTAATGGAACTGTTCAGGAACAAATATTTCTCTTTGAATAGTTTTCTTGTATTCATAATACTTGTTTCTAACTTAGGGTTGATTTGGTTCAACGTTTATTATGTAAACGTTGTTTCTGATTGAAGAAAGGTACTGATGCTAGCTTGGCATAGGACTTATTTATAAATGATTCAATCGCAATGCTCAGTACGTGTTTTAATAATGCTGATTCATGACGATAATGATTTAATGATATTTGTATAAATTGAAATCATTAATTAAAAAACAGAATTTAAAACAATAAAGATTTTAATTATTTGGATTTTCAAAATCAGTTCAGCAGTTTAGCCATGAAAACGTAATAAACAGACAGACTAGGATATTTTCATAATCCTATAAGCATACAATATTAAACACTTAATAGACATTACCTTCAACAGACCTCGTTTGGTCCTATATACAACAGTATTCAGTGAGTACCAGTCGTCTTCGTCATATGAATCGCCTGCAAATATTTTTTGTAAATAATATTTTAACAATACAACCTCCTTCCTTTTCGGTACATTCTTTTTTTTTACAGGTCTTATTTGATAAAACTTCAACACCTTGATGTTCATAAAGACGCAAACTCACTTGAGTTTGCGTCTTTCTTTTTTTTAAGTTATTTATTTATTTATTTATACCTCATACAAAAAGGTACAAAGGCGGACTTAATGCCTTAGGCATTCTCTATCAGTCAACCAAGAATGGTGAAGAGATAATATGGCAGGTGCATTACAAAACAACCCGTGGGTGCCCCCATTTCTACCCGTGGGTGTCGTAGAAGACGACAGAGGAATATTGACCAGAGGATGAGCAGCAGCGTCTCTCTGAGTACCATAACACCTAGGTACTGCGATCGCCAACATGCATCGGCCAAGCATGGCGATTACAGCTGAACCCCCCTTAAGGGTGACCTATGCCCAGCAGTAGGCGTCTAAAGGTTGAATTGATGATGATGATTACAAAAGCAAAAGTAAAGTTAGCTGTAATATTAAGGTCTGGACACTATTCATCGGTAAAGTTAGCATTTCTCATGAAAAAAGTAAGTTCTACCAACTGCAACATGCAAGAAC
Source organism: Charanyca ferruginea (assembly GCA_947361185.1). NCBI lineage: Eukaryota > Metazoa > Arthropoda > Insecta > Lepidoptera > Noctuidae > Charanyca > Charanyca ferruginea. The sequence continues at coordinate 17,898,053 of OX376071.1, read as the reverse complement.
ATTATTTACTGATGGATTGCGTCAAGAACCGAGAGGAAAGGAGAATTTTAACAAATGAGTTTAATTTAAATATAACACAAATAAGTTTTATTTCAATAAATTTTAGCACAACCGAAGTCAGATGTGTCGAAAAGTGAGTGAGTTAGTATACCATATTGATTAAAATTCTCCTTTGAATTTACGTTTAAAGCACTGTTTCGTAGTAATCTGTATAAGACTTGATGGAGTTAGCGTAAAATTGCCATTGGCCTTTGGGATAAAAACTGCAATTAAATTAATATGTAATAATATGTAATAATATGTAATAATAAAGATTATAAAAAGACGCAATTATGAATATAAAAAAAAAACTATTGAAGATTAAACAATTAACTTGGAACACATGATTTACAATGTGGCGATAAAAGTGGCACAATAGAGGCATATCATGGCAGGATTTGGTAATTCGGTGTAATTCTTATTAATTGATCATTAATAATATTAAATAATGGCGCCTGAAGTTGCCGCTTTTCTCACAAGTTAGCAAACTAATATTTCAAATGGTGTTCTATTTTGTTTACATTTATATGCTCTTTAGTATGTTTGAAAAATAATAACGGTGGTAGATTTTTTTTGATAGTTTCAAAATATTCTTATGAACTAGTATTACTAGTATTTACATTTTTTGGCGTATCGTCATCCCCACATTGTAAATGTGTTTATTATTTTTTTGTTGTTCAATTATATTATTAATTATCGTCCGTTTTAGAATATCTGATATAATATATAATAGACTATCGCAACTCGGGCCCCCGAGATACAGGCGCTGCCTAGTTTGGGGACCACTACAAAAATTGTAATTAATAAAATAAAAATAGTTACAGTAAACCTACCACTATAATATGTTCTTATTATTAAGGTTAATGTTTTATTATAAGTATTTTCTGTAACATTGGACAATAAAAAAAAGAAAAAAAGAAAAACTAAATTAGACAAATATACAAAAAAGATTTTACAACTATTTAATTAAGATAATAAATAAATTAAATAAAATTATACAAAGTTATTAGCTTACCAAACGTATGTAATGCAAACATATTTTCCTGTATCATTGTTACTCCCGGTTCTCCCGGTTCTCCCTTCGGTCCAACTATAGATACGCCAGTTCTTCCAGGCGGCCCGGGCGGTCCCGCCAGTCCCCGGTCCCCCTTTGGTCCAGTTACAGATGTACCATTTTTGCCTGATGGACCAGGTTTTCCAGGTGGTCCAGATGGTCCAGGTGGCCCATGTGGTCCAGGTGGTCCAGGTGGACCTAGAATTGGAGCTCCAGTGGATGCTTCTACACATGTTCCAGGTGGTCCTTGAGGTCCAATTGTTCCTGGCTTCCCAGGGTTACCAGTGAGACCTATGTCTCCTTTATCGCCCTTTAGCTGTAATTATGGTTATTTTTTAACATGCTTTTTTTTCTTCTTTTTTCCTATCTTCTCATGAAATATCTACTTACATTGTATAAATCAATTTCTGGTGTACTTCCTTTTTGACCTTTTTCTCCCATCGTGCCATTATATCCTGATGGCCCCATGGGTCCCTAGAATTATAAAATACTAGCTTTTGCCCGCGACTTCGTCCGCGTGAATGTCGGTTATAGCGAATGCAGTCGAAGTCGCAGAAAAAAATAGCCTATGTCCTTTCCCGGGGTTCAAGCTATCTTCATGCCAAATTTCATCAAAATCGGATCAGCCGTTTCATCGTGAAAGCGTAACAGACAGAGTTACTTTCGCATTTATAATATTAAGTAGGTACACAAGGAAACATTTAAAAAAATTAAAATAAGTAAAAATGAGTGAATCTATAAATAAATAGAATATTTTTTTTTTAACTTATTATTAATTTACCCAACATTGTAACAATGACCTAGTTTTCTTCTTCGCTAATTTTGTTACTGTTAGACTTGACAAAACTGAATCTCACCACAGGGCCGATTAGACCACGATCTCCTTTTAGTCCTTTTGGACCAACTGGACCTATCATTCCTGTTTCTCCTTTACCGCCAGTTGGTCCAGGTTCACCTTTAACTCCTATCTGACCTCTGTCTCCTTTGGAACCCTAAAGAAGTAACAAATTTTATTAAACAAAAAATATATCTACCTATATACTGAATGGTCTGTCAAACAACAAGTTTCAATTTAAATTATATCGATTAGAAAAGTGAAACCATCATTTATGTCGATTTTTTTTTAAAAACAATAGCAAACCTTCAATAAAGCTATTTTTGATGCAGGAACTTCCCCAGCTGGGCCTGGTTCACCTCGATCTCCTTTAAGTCCAATCTTTCCCATTGGTCCGACTTCACCTTTTGTTCCAGGTGTACCATCTTTGCCATCTCTTCCACTTGGTCCTTGTACACCAATTGGTCCTAAATCGCCTCTGTCACCCTAGAATAAATAGCTGAATGAGAGATCTGTATAATAGCTGCTGTTGTAAGCGGCGACCGGCGACCGGCGACCGGCGACCTTGAGCGACCAAAGAATCGTATGCGCTGCGTCCAAAACTCTCAAAGTTTAGTCGAAAAAATTAAATAAAATAATAATATGTAATAATAATAATAATAATAATATGTGGGGACATTTTCACACACGGCCATCTGACCCCAAACTAGGGAGACCCTGTACTATGGGTGTCAGACAGCTGATATACATACACAAATACATTTTTTTTTTTGTAAATACATACATATATAGATAAACAACACCCAGACACAAGGCAAACACAAGTGCTCATCACACAAATGTTTACCCTGGGCGGGAATCGAACCCGCAACACGCTGCGCAGCAGTCGATCGCTCAGCCACTGCGCCAACCGTGTCGTCAAAAAAGATAGTACTCTTAAACTAAAAAAAAGGCGTATACTAAAAGATAGATAATAAAGTTGTCCTTAAGATAGTAAAAGTTTTGTTTAAATATTCCTGGTAGATTTTGCTTCATGTTCTGTACCTGTATACAAAATATCAATCAAATCTAAATTAGTTATAGAGGATTACATCCATGATAAGATTGCTTGGAAATACCTATATGCTGGTCCGGGCTCCAGAGGACAATTTACAGTCTAAACAAAATCAAACTGATTGCTAATTAAAACTACTTAATTTATACTTAATATATACCTACATTATATTTAATTCTGGCTCTGGTTCACACACTAGTTCATACTTTGTTGAAATGTAAGGAGTGGTTCTCTACTTTTTCAATAATTGTAAATAATAATATGTGAACACTACGTATCTATGTATACAACTTAGCAGGCTGTCATTAGGCTTTATCTTGTACTACTTTGTACATATTTCAATATAGTGTTTTTTATGCAAGGTCTCTCGTATTAACGTATAGTTATATAAGTATAAACTGGAGTTTCTTGCCCATTCTTCTCCATACGAAACTACCTTTTGGAAGGGGCAACTAGAATCAACTTTTTTTTATGACGTTCTAAAGTGTCTTTAAATGGTCTAATTGAAATAAATGATTTGATTTAATTAGATTTGATTTGTATACAGGTACAGAACATGATACGCGGCGGAAGTTGAGTTTTTTTTTAACCTTACGTGGTTTAAAAAAAAACTCAACTTCCTGACACACCTTGTATATATATATAAGATTATTATACTAAACTAGCATCTACCCCTGAGTTCGTCCGTGTGAACATCAAACATACCATACCATCTCTATGGCTTTCAGCAGTACTGTAGCTTTCTAGCGTAATTATAGATTTTTTGTACTCTGACCCATACTTTCACAGATTACTTTTAACTTTACCTCTTGCATCATGTCAACCTTTATACGCCCACTACTGGGCATAGATCTCCCCCAAGAGGGGGTTCAGCCGCAACAGACATGCTTGGCCGATGCATGTTGACGATCGCAGTAGGTGTTATGGTACTCAGAAGGACGCTACTGCCCATTAGCTGGTTAATAAACCTCTGTCGCCTCCTACGGCACCCACGGGTAGAAATGGGGTCACCACATGGCTTATCTCATTATAAGCTTATTTTTAAAAGTTGTGTTGACTGGTGACAAATGAACTTAAAAAATAATAAAAAGAAAAATGAAAACTATGAAATGTTTCCCTGATTACAATAGGGGTTAATGAAATACCTTTTCACCTCTTTCACCCTTTGCTCCTCTGAATCCTCTTAGTTTTTCTACTACATCGGCATCTAGAACAAAAGACTACTTTTGAAATAATTATAAATAGATACTTGTTGTTGACAAATTGTGAATAAGGAGTAGTGTTGTTTTCAAACAATTGAGTTTGGTATTCTACTAAAAAGTTTTGACATCATACAGGCATAAATAATTATCTTTTCACATTACACTGCAAAAATCGAATTATGTTGTATTGTGTGTGATAATAGAAAATAATGTAGATATACCACAATATAAAATATTATTCTCTGTAAATTTTCACAATCTTGATCAAATGCCTAAAATTGTGTAAAAAGATGAAACATCAACCATTTCCATTTAATTTGACTAATTATTTATTTGGACTTATCAAAATGAAAAGAACAAACGTGTATACAGCATTTATTTAAATATTACCAGCATTAGTAAATCTGTATTCTCATAAAGAAAGTATAGAAAAGATTTCATCCAAAGATTTTCGGATGCGCTTTGTTCAACCAAAAAATAACAATACCAAAAGTACTGTGTAAGCATACACGGATACGAAAACTCAATTGAGAAATACGTTCATTCCATCTCTTTCATTTCTGCCGACATAAAAAAGGACAGCAACAAGAAAAAAATGCCCAATACCAAATAATAATACAACAACGTCGAGTCAGGATCAAAGCCAATAGAGCCGATAGTAGCAAAAAATGTTTAGGGATTCAATCTACTTACGATATTACATTTTCGTGACCAGAATGCTTTGTTTGATATTGAAATTTATTCAGGTTATATAATGTTTCGAACTAGAATCCGAACTAAATAAACAGTAAATTGACGATATGTGAGCAGATTTTATTATTGAAAGTTTAGTGACTTCTTCTGTCGAACTTAATAAGAATACCAATGCTGTGGCAGAATAATAATTTCCTAGTCAGTAAGATGTTTGCTAAACATTCAATTTAAGCTGTGGAAATATTTATTTTTTGATTTACAATATTAGGTACCTACTAATTAAATAATCAAACTAAAAATAAAATATTGTGTACAAATGGAGAGGGCTCATAAAGACCCCCCACACAGGTGCGTTATTACCGCCGATAATATCGCATTGCGTTTTTGCGATAATGCGTCCCGATTCATCCATCATACTTCTGTTTCGTCGTTATTATCTCAGCAGCGTGTAACTTCGTAGCCGTCCTAGTACAAAATGTACTGAGAACAAATATCGCAAAAACGCATGCGATATTATCGGCAGTAATAACGCACCTAGAGCCCTTAAGTATCAAAGAAGTCGTCCGCATTGCTCTCAATGGGACAAGTGATAATAAAATGTTTGTTGTTTTTTATTGCTACCGACTTAAATTAAAGTTAGTTTTTACTTTTTAATTTTTGACGGCGGTAATTTTTTTTGTGCAAATATTAGAATGGCAGTAAGGGTATTAAACTCCAGTGGGTACTGAAGGTGGGCTGATGAAGAACAAAAAAATATTTTTGTTTGAATTAGTACCTACTATTAGTAAATTGTAGAACTTACTTTCAGCGTCTAAGACTGTGGTTAAAGATGCTGGTAATCCAGCTAAACCGGGAACGCCTTTGTCTCCTTTATCACCTAAAAATACAACATTGTTAATAATAACTTGAACACCATTTAAGTTTTTGTTATTTTCTTCAAAAGTAGAGGAAGAATTAAGAATTTGACCGTAAGCTCTTATCGTCGTCTTGTATGGTCTTTTAACGATCTCTTTTGTATAGGTACTTATTTATTACAATGAAATAACTCATTCGTACTTTCATCAAGTATTACTTGAAATATGGGAATGTCACTGTATTGGGTTATTTTGAATATTTCGTTATTACTACTGGTTTACCTGTTTTACCCTTATCTCCTGGCCATCCATGATTCCCTGGTGTACCCGGTATTCCATTTAAACCTGCCTCACCTATTGTACCTTTTTCACCTCTGGGACCTTGAATACCTATATGGCCCTAGAATGAATAATAATAGTTATGTTTAAACGAATACGTAGGTACTCAGTGTGATCAAAATTGTCTATACGTGAATTTTCTTACAGATCACTACCTTTTTTTTTTTAATTTAATATAGCTAGCACTCAGGTATAATGTAACTTCCTATTGGCGAAATATTTTACAAAGTCTGACCAATGAGTCCAGAAATTAAAATTCCTCTTTAGTTTTCTATTATTAGTATAGATGTAACAGTTCACTTACTCTGTCACCTTTTTCTCCTCTCGGACCCACTTCTCCTTGGATACCTTTGTCTCCTTTGAGACCTTTCTCACCAGGCTTGCCCGGAGGTCCAATTGGTCCTTCCTCACCTTTTTCCCCAGGTATCACAACGGTTCTCAATTTTATCTCCTCGTCTGTTTCCTGTCAAAGTTACTTCTGAGATTTTTGCCTGGTTCTATTATTCAAAAGAAATCAGTTACAAAAACTTTTTCTACTTTGATATTAATTTTATTACCCTTGTCTCGAAAGTTCAGAAAAGGATAATTAATAAAAATGATTTTTTTTTATTAGCAATTGTAGGTGGCGATAAATGAAGCAGGTATGTGAAGTCACTATGAGATAACTTAAAAAAAACAAACTATCAAGACTCTTCCCAGTTATGTTCGGGTCGGTTTCCAGTCTTACCGGGAGCAACAGAATTACCAGTGTTTTAATGAAGCGACTGGCTGTCTGTATCCAGCAACTGTGTAACACGATACCCCTAATAAGACTGGTTGTCAGACTTTCTTGCTTCTGCGAATCTACAAATGACAGCCGGAACCAGCGACTTAACGTGTTTTCCGAGGTACGGAGGGGTATTGGTATAAAATAGATGGTCACCAATTTATAACTACAGTGTTGTAGATGGATGTAGCTTAAACATGACCATGAATCTGTACGGATTTTACTTAGCCACGAACTCCTCCTCAACAAAATCACTTTAAGTATTTAATTTTATAATCACTATGTAGTGTAAGAGATCTTGTAAAATTAAACGCAGAATTACTTATGTACAAATAAACTTAAAAAAGTAAAAAATAATCACCAAACGTATATCACCCGGAGGTCCTTGCGCTCCCTTTGGTCCTTGTTCACCAGGTGTTCCAGGCGTGCCATCTCTTCCCGGCTCTCCTTTAGGTCCATTGACTCCATCTTTACCTGGTGCTCCATCGTCTCCTCTTGCTCCGGTCTCCCCTTTCAGACCTTCTGGACCTCTCATACCCATAAGCCCATCCTTACCCTAGCATTAAAAATTTTGACGTTAAAGTCTGAAGTATATCCTACTAATTTTGTTTTTATTTTGTGTGAAATCGGTCAACTATAATCAGATGAAAAGGTAACAATATATATATATATAAATATTAAAAGCAGCATGAATGGTACAAGGCCGATATAATGCCTTAGGCATTATTTACAACTCAACTTATATAATGGAGAGGCATTGGCAGAAAATTGCAAAAATCGATAGCATTTGTATTTTCTGAAATAAGTAGCTGTGACACAAACACATGTGTTTGTTAGACAAACAAACAAACTCGCACTATAAGGTTCTTTTTTTATAATTTTGGTAAATAACTCAAAGGTGGAAATAAGAAATAGGTATCATAGATTTTAAAATACATAATTGCTGATGCTCTTCTTAAATACTTACAGTTTCACCTGGTGGACCAGGTTCACCGTCGTATCCTGGTGGTCCTTTTTCACCAGGAGGTCCTCTCATTTCTGGCATTGACAGCAACAGACTTGACACAAGTATTTCGGAACATTGGCATACCTAAAGAAAAACATCACATCACATTATGTCATTGAATGATTAACATGCTGAAGGCCCATCGGATGTTAAATGGTTATCGCTATCTATAGAAATCTGCAGATACTTATAGCATACTATACAGCCATGCGAGAAACAAAGACCACGGCACTAATGCTGAGCGTCAGCCGTTTCGCGTGACAGTGACGCATATTTCCGTCTCGGACGTTATTATAGTTTTTTTATTTTTAATATTTTGTAATGTGCGTCACTCTCTCGTGTATAAATGGTTTTTCTTTCTTTTCTTTCAAAGTTCAAATGTCTTATGTGCCTGTAATTACACCGACATTCACTGAATCCTTCAAACAGGATCACAGCAATGCTGCTTTGCGTTAGAAATTACTTTCTTTTTGGGGATAGAGACACTATTTCCAAATAACTGCAACTCCTGAAAGCCTGAATCAAGAGTGACGATCACAATAAAAGTGCCGAAGGAATGAAGCTCGTCAAGTCCCAAAGGAACGATTCAGCTGTCTTGGACCCAGCAACGAAATAAACAGTGGAGGAGTAAGAAAAAACATATTTTTCTTTTCTCTCTTTATCAAATAGGAGACAAAACAGAACCAGGTCAATAGGCACATAGTGACATTTATAACTGGGAGAAGGCTTGTTTCCAAACACGGATTACAATTTTATTTATATCGTTATTGGGTCCTAAAAATAGAGCTGTGAGCGTTTGATTCCAGTAATAGGTATGACAGAAATGTTTGATGTCAATAAAATAGCTGTAGCAGAAACTCTTAAACGCACTCAGTGGTAGTACTTTTCGGACGATTTCCTTAACAAAGAACTCTATTACTTCTCTGTCATAATTATATATTTAGCGACTCTCCTAATTATAAAGCTGACATTGAAATTATTATGTTAAATGAACCTAACTGACAGTTAACGCGCGCAGCTGTTCTTGTTTTCTAGAACAGCGCTTTACGGTCAGTCCAGACGAAATTATGTTTCTGTTAGTTTTAATAATTCATTATCAATGAATGAGCGAAAAAGATGAGCACTAAGACTCCACGACCCCGGGTTTCAACCCAAAACGGCTCGAAAACTATTACCAAGGTTACTTTACTTTCGCGGTTTTCTGCAGCCGCAGCAGCACGCTAAACTAGAGGATTAGTTCCATACTCATAGTGAGTTTGTGTTCAAAAGTCAAACTGAAACCATTAATAATAATAATATAATCACCACTGATAGGTCTATTGTTGCTAATAAACCCGACATAGTGGTGATAGATCGATTAGAGCGTCGCGTAATGATTGTTGATATAGCGGTTCCGCATGACGAGAACCTCGTGAAAACTGAGAAAGATAAACAAATTAAATATCTTGACTAGGCTCGCGGGGTTGTCGACATGTGGGATGTGAATACAGCAGTAATTGTGCCGATAGTCGTTACGGTCAATGGAATAATTTCCAAAAGCCTCGACCAACATCTGAGGAGGCTTTCGTTGGGCAGCTGGATCAAGGGTTTGATACAGAACGAACGGTACTCCTGGACTCGGCGCGTATTGTTAGGAGATTCCTCCCTCAAGAGCCCTGACCACCGGTAGCTTGGACCCTGTTCTCCATACCGGTGGGTTACTATTTTTTATATTTATAAATGTTTTTATTTTTTATCAATATTTAAAAATATTATATAATATGTTTATACAATTGATAAATGAAAATAATAATAATAATTTATTTCTCACCACTATATAGGTACATTAGAGAAGTATCAATACAAACTACATAACGGCTATTTACTTCCCATTAGAAGCACTTTTGACCGTCATTTACTAGAATAGAATTGAATCTAGTTGCCCCTTTCAAAAGATAGTTTCGTATGGAGGAGAAAGGGCAAGAAACTCTATACCTACTCTTTGACGTCGGTGAACGAAGCAAAGCCAAACAGATAAAGGTAGTGAGATCAATAATATTAATTAATAGGGTATCTTCAACATTTTTCAAACCTGTACAAGCAAACATATTTACATTAGATACTTGGGGTAAAAAAATATATTGGTCTATACAAGAAAGGTAACTTTACAGTACCTATTCAAAAAATACCTTAACCTAACATATTGTTAAAATTTTAAATGCTTACTCCTTCGACTCCTTTTTTGCCAACTGGGCCTTGCATGCCTATAGGTCCTTGAGGTCCCAGGTCACCCTGAAGAAAGTATTTAAATTTATTAACATTTAAAAGAATGTTACAGAACTTAGTAATGTGGATCTGTTTTTAATTATGTTTATATTTACTAAAATTGTGTTAAGATACTCACTTTTAGCCCAGGGTATCCTTTGTCCCCCTTTTCACCTTTTATTCCTTTAAGACCCGCCATGCCCTTATCTCCCTTCATGCCTTTTTCCCCTATTTCTCCCTTTTCCCCTGTTTTACCCGTTTCACCCCGTTCCCCGTTTTTTCCTCTTTCCCCAATTTCCCCTCTTTCCCCTTTTTCACCCCTTTCTCCCTTTTCAGCCAGCATGGGTTCTGCAGGAATTAAGATTAATTTTAATTTGATTTGTAATTATTAAGCAAATTTTGAATGCCTTTTTGTTTTCGGTTTTATTTTTAATTATACGAGTAATTAAAATAAAACCTTGTACATACTTTTCTTTTAAGTTTGTTTTTATTTAAAAGTAGTTAGTAGTATAAAGTCCGCCTTTGTAGTAGCTTTGTGCATGAAGTATACATAAATAAATAAAAAGTAAACAGGCAGACTTAATGCCTAGGATTTCTCAAATAAACAAGGCAGGTGCAATTTAACATTTGAGCGCCAAACATTAACTGCCAACATTATACTATTTTATTTAAATAGTATCATGTATACAGTCAGATCAATACTAGCTTCTACCCGCGATTTCGTCTGCGTAGAATTTTGAGCCTAAGTCCTAAATTATCCCACGGGAACACAAAAATGGGATAAAATTGCTTAATTGTTAAGCTAGATTAATATCTATATTTGAGTATAATATTTATACATAGTAGTAGCTGAGATTACCAAACAAAAGGCAGATAGACCGTGCGGAACACTTGCGATTGAAGCCACAAAAGCAAATACAAATTCAATAAGAATACCTACAATCTCGTGATTGTATTCGTTTTTGAATTTTTATTTCTATTAGTGTTTTTTTGAAGTGAAAACTTCTTTAGCGGCGTTGAGCACTTTTTCTGTAATGGGTATAAAATCTTAAACTCGCGTCAGGACACGTGACCGGATCGAAAAAGCGTAAGACGGATGGAGAGTAGACAGCTATCCCCTCTCTACGGCGCGGCGAAAATGTATGCCTGGGCCTACTGTTTTTACTTCTGCCGGCACTCCCGGAGTGCAACCCGTCTTTTTTTTAACAATGCTGCTCTTCGTGCGGTGCTAACTCGTGTCAGTACAGCGCAAAGCGAATTGTAGGTATTCGTTTTTGTATTTGCTTTTGTGGCTTCACTCTCAGTGTTCCGTACAGTCTATCTGCCTTTTGTTAGAGTAGTAGTATAGGATTTACCTGCCGTTGTTGTTGTAAAAGTCACGGGTGTATCTCCGCGTAGCTGTAGAAAATAGTAATAAAATATGAGATTTTTATTCACCAAAATAGGGCTATGTGGGTTATTGGTTATTTTTTCTTTACAATAGTTTAACAACAACACTGCAATAAGCGCAAAGGTTATTTAAAGTACAAGAACTAAAAAGCCAAATCGACAGTGTTAGAATTTTGAGCTGTTAGACATATTCACAGGTTTAGTAACTGTCTATCAATTGAATAATCTGTTCCTACAAAAATAAAATTGATTTAAAATATTTTTTAACTAGCAATACTTATAACTGTCATTAAACATTTGGTGTTACTTAAAACAATATGTATGGCTTTCCAATGCACGAATATCACTAGGTAGGTAGTATTTAATGATATTCCTGCCTCCAGACCGTATCTAGCCAGTGTGGGCTCAATATATATATTTGAACTTCGAATGATGACATTGAAACATTTTGCTTTCTATTAAGGGCCCGGGAGCGAAGTGTTTCTGCGATACTGGAAACTAGTAAAAACAGCTTCAATTCAGTACGAACGAAGACCCACGGCATTTCCAGCACGCTGTATAACCCCTATTACTGCTTGATACAAGTTTTTTTTTGTGGCCTATGCTGTCCCGCTTTTGGGCAAACCCTAAGATACAATATAAAAACAAAGTCTTACTAACACATAGTTGGCATTGCCAAAGCTTTCTAAATCTAAGCTTCCTCAAACCCGCCTTGTATTTCAAAGAGTTTCTGGGCACATTACAAGCAAAATTCTTTTTCTTATTAAAATGTCCACAATAATAAGAAATATCATGCTTATTATTAGTTTATTCAAAAATATGCTGAGACTAATTATAACTAGGGAACTAGGGGACTTAAACAAACAAGCAACGCACTTACTGAGTCATACGTTGTGTCCATCTATGAAAGAAATTATTTATGTTAAAAAAGTGAATACCACTTCAAACAAAACCGTTTCCTTATTAGTAATTTATTATACTTATTAGATAGAATTAAATTAAAACGACTCGCCCTGAAATACCCACTATACACAAACGCCACTTACTACAGTTCGTGATTAAGGCGCTACCCTGACCAAAAGTGCGTTTTTCTTCGTTATAACTCATTAATTAAGAGAAACAAACTACATCTAAAAAAGCATATTATTAATGTTCAATATCCTATCATCATATTCCACGTTCTTATTTTTTATGTACCCTATAAACACCTAAATCTCCCTGTAAAAAAATTACTAAAATGATTGAAAACATGTATCTTTTGCTAAAGTTGACGTGCTATTAATTTAAGGATAAAACTAATAGATTGGTAATTTAAAATCTTTGTTTCTCTTTTTTTATAACAAAAAAAAAATAGAAATTGTGTGAATTTCGATTCTGCAGCAAATAAAGAAAAGAAGGAAGAAATATAAGGTCAAGGTTATTTGGTCAGGAAAGCGCCTTAAAGTGAGGACTGCACTACACCGATGCAAACGTCCTTGGATCAGGGTTTAACTAGTAGAGTTCTATCTCCTGACGTGGATCTATTGTATTTCTATTAGGGCGCGTTGTTTCAAACAGTCGGTTAACGTTACATACGGACGGTTAAAAGCTACTATGACGTGAGATGTTTAACGTACGTTAAATGTAACGGGTTGTTTCATGACATAAAAATCCGTCAGTCAAAGTTATTCAAAAAGAGATTTCATAATATTTTGATGTTTGACAACACAAAATTACGTTGACTGGTCGGTTATGGTAATAGTAACTTTTTGACGTACGATTTTGTGAAACAACCCATTTTTTTATTTGACGATAGTTAGCGCCATTTTTTACTATTACCCGTCAGTAAAGTATAGTTGAAGCAACCCGCCCTAAGTAAACTTATTCCAGCCGGTCTAGTCTGTATACATTTCTTTCACTTAATCTTGGTGAAGTGAGCTTGAGGTGAACTGTCCCGCTTCATGCTAGGAATTGATAGGTCACATCATCTGAATTTAGATTTTTATTAAATAGCACTACAGGTCCCAGCGTAAGTGGCATACTTATGTAGTTCTAGTTCTAAACCCGTACTAAGAACATTATGCCTACGTTGTGGTCGGTGTAATGCAGTCCTCGCTCTAAAGTCTTGATACACCTTAGACTCTAAGATATATCGAAACTTTAGAGCGCCTTTAACACGTGCAGTGGTGCCAATTCGGTTGTGCATGAACTAAACAAATTTTAAGCTATTTACATCTCTTTCTCTCCAATAAAACAAGTAAGAGAAAAGTGATTACTTGTTGTTGTGTTTGTAAATATGTCATTGGTGTAAATTGCATAAATAAATAAACATTAATTAATAAGAGCTGTCAATTTAAGTTGATCTAAAATGTTCATACAATTTTTTTGTTGTCAAATTATAGTTGTCATTTCTGAACGTATAGATTACAAACACTGCGAAGTTCAAGGGAAAAACTAATTTGACATCTCTAAATTAGTTTTTGTCTGTCACCGTCCGTTTCTTGAGCTTCTTGGTAGTAAGAGATGAAAAATACCTAATTTTAGTTCAGTTTGTGTACTGGGGAATCGGCACCATTGTCTTTAACGGAGACTTCAAATTAAGTTGTGTTTGTGGTATTTGGATTTTGTGTATGTGAATTGTAATAGACTACGAAAGAAATACTATTAAGGACGACCAATATTAGACTGAAATTTAACTACAAGACTTATTAATATCAAGTTTTTTTTGTTGTTTTTGTTAGTACAGAGAACGACGATAAAAAATTTTAAAATTTAAAATAAACTGAATACCTATTATATTGTAAAATACATAAATCTTTTAAATACGCTAATATATGTACATTATAAGTTAGCCAGGCGTTAATGATTACAAGATTTTAAAAGCCAGAACGAATTTACCAAAATCTTTATTAAAAGCCGAAACGAAAATAAATTTAAATTTGGAAAAATGTTGTCTAAAATTTTTTTAACGCTTTATTTTATGAGTATCATACGTAATACTAATAAGTATGTAACTATAAACTGCATAAATTATAAAATATAAATGCATAAAGAACAGTTGTAAAAAATAACAAAGTATTATAAATAAATAAAATACGATTAAATTGTAAATAATTACACTATTTGTGTTATGAAATTTGCTTAACACGTTGGACAGTGATTGACTTTTGCAGTAGCTTAAAAAGCTAATGTTTATGAGAATCAATTTGCGTTAAAAAAATTCCAAAAAGTTAGAACATCGAGTTTCAACAAGTACAGCAGCAGAAAGCGACAAGAATCTGAATGTATTCAAATGTAATACTAACTATATCTGAAATACTTCTAGCCTGGAATGTCAAAAAATATATTAAAATGGGTACAAAACAAATGAAATGAAAAAAATAATATGTATTTTTCTTATTCTATTTTTTTTAAACATACCTTGTCACAAACATACTTTAGTGTATCGTCATCAGCATTCGAATGTAAACTTATTTCTTCAATGGCACCCTGAAACAATTAAATTCAAATTATTTAAACACCATAAAAAAAAAAGAAGTTGGAGATGGTGGCAGAGGAGAGATGTGTTAAGAAGGGCTGCCCTTCTTAACACATCTCTCCTCTGATAATTGACGTTTTATTTTATTTAAAAAAATCGTTTCTCCTTTTTTATAACAAAACAAAACCCAAAAATTGTGCGAATTTCAATTCTGCAGCAAATAGGAAATGTATGGTCAAGGTTATTTGGTCAGGGAAGCGCCTTAAAGTGGGGACTGCACTACACCCATGCAAACGTCCTAGTAGAGTTGCATCTGACGTGGATCTATTGTATTTCTATTAGTAAGCTTATTGAATATGTAGGCTTTGACGAGTCCAGCCGGTCTAGTCTGTATACATTTCTTTCACTTAATCTTGGTGAATTGAACTTAAGGTGAGCTGTCCCGCTTCATGCTAAGAATTGACAGGTTACTTCATCTGAATTTAGATTTTTACTAACCACCATCTCCGTCTTTTTTTATTTCATCATTCACATTCATCGCAGGCCTATTAAAATAAAATAGTTACATTTTTCAGTCAGCCTCTTAATTTTAATTAAAAAATAATAAACCTACATAACATAGACGTGTAGAAAATAAAAATATTCATGTTTTCAATAACAGTTAGCAAATTAAATCAAATGAATTGACTCTAAAAGTACCTTAAATTTTTACAATTTAATTTAGATTGCGATTTGGATTGCGTAACAACAAGTGAAAGAAATAGAGAGATTCGACGACAGTAAAGAAAGCACGTGGTTGGGTAGGGTTATCCGCAGGTGAGCATCATGTACCGATCTATGAATATAACTGACATTTCTTAATCTTTATCTATATATAGCATAAAATCTACTACAATTTTATGCTATGTATAGACTATTATAATGGATATGATAATAGTCCATTACCTATACCTGATTTATTGTTGTGTAACACCAAATTAAAGGTTGTTAAAAGCTTTAAATATTTGGGTCATATCCTAACAGAGAAGTTGAAAGATAATGAGGATCTGGAAAGACAAAGGAGAATGATAGCTGCGAAAAGCAATATGCTTGCACGGAGATTTGCTAAATGTACCGATTAAGTAAAAACTACTTTGTTTAACGCGTACTGCCGGTCGCTATACACATGCCAACTTTGGTATAACTACACGCAGCGCGCATACAACGCGTTGCGTGTACAATACAACAACGCATTTCGATGCATGCTCCGACTTCCATGGAGGTGTAGTGCGTCAGGTATGTTTGCGGAGAACAGAGTAGACGATTTCTATGCAGTTTTAAGAAAAGCGAGGGCCTCCTTCATGAGCCGTGTGCATGAATCTGACAATGGAATATTGAGAGCCATAAATGAAGCTAATCTTTTCTTTGTATATGGCTGTCAATATTCCAGCTAGCCAATATAAAATAATAATTATAATTATGTAACTTGTTCCTAATTTTGTATTGTAGAATCTATGGGTGTATGCCTGCAAATAAATAAATAAATAAATAAAATAAAATAAATAAATAAAAAGTTTTTTCAAAAAAAAGAAAACCGCCTTCAAAACCTAAAAAGTGATAAATAACTTTAGCACAGAACACACATTATTTTACTTTCGGAAGTCGGTGGCAATACAAAACAAAAAACACAAAGCCACCGCCACCGACTTCAGAAAGTAAAGTAGGTAATGTGTGTTCTGTGCTAAAGTTATTTATCACATTTTAGTTTTTGAAGGCGGTTTGCTTTTTTTTGAAAAATCTTTTTATTTTTCGGTTTTTAGTATTGCCTTAACATCCAAATCCATTAAGAAACGGCGACGCACTTAAAAGAGATTGTAAGTCCTCCAAAGATAGAAGAAACTAAAACGTCGTCTAAGTATTTTTTTTTGGGAATTTGTTGATTTTCTCAAAAAGGGCTGGATCAATTTTGGTAAAAGAATTACACTATATTTGACAGAGTTATGCCCGAACATACATAAAAAAATATATATATAAACATTCGAATAGATAACTCCTCCTTTTTGAAGTCGGTTAAAAATAAAGTCGCCCCCGCCGTCTGTACGCTTAGATATTTTAAACTTCGCAATGGATTTTAATGCGGTTTTCATCCATAGATACAGTGATTCCAGGGGAAGATTCATGAGTATAGTTTAATTTGCAGTGCGTAGCCGGGGAGGGTAACTAGTTTATAATAAAATATTTATTTGAAAATAACTCCTTACTTACCTAGGTAAGTTAAACCGAAGTAAGGAGTTTCTTGCTTATCAGCAACTATACTCCATTTACAATAGCATTAGACAGAAGGTAAAAAAGGTTCTTTTTAATGGACACTTTGTAACAAAAGTACAACAAACGTGTTAAAGTTACGATAGACACCGAATTTATTATAATCTATTTTTACAGTAGCTGTCGCGTGTATTTGTTACCATTTTAATAATTTATATTCTAAAATTATGTGGCCTTCATTTAGTTGCATAATTAACTCCAATTTAAAATTACAGTGTCGATGTTAAAAATCTAACAGAAGCAGGGATGAACAATACCTGGAACGTTATTAGTTTCACTGTAATTCTGCCAAATTTATAATGTTACCTAATCTTTAAAAGACTTTTATTCTGTCTATAATATTATACGTCCATATTTAGTACTATCTTAGATCTATTTATCAAAAATATGTTAAAATAAGTTTAATTAAAATTGTTTTAACTGATCTTTGAAATAAAATGTTTTGCAATCCTGCTTCTATGAGCTTCTTTTTTCTAATGCTATTATAAATGGAGTATAGATTAATTTCCTCTTTCTTGTAAATGACGATAAAAAGTGCCTTTTAATGATCTAATTGAAATAAATAATTTGACTTGGATATTTAAAGATATAGATAGAAATATTTGTTATAGTCGCGTTCGAGCGTCATTTCTTTCGGCGCGACACAGCGCGCGCGTCGCTTACGCATCGCTTCCTCTTTAGAAACACGCGCGCTGTGTTAGACCCTTAGACTGAAAGCCGACCCCAATATAGTTGGGAAAAGGCTAGGCAGATGATGATGATACATAGAAATATTAGTTGGATTTAAACACTGTTCGATTCTAATATTATTTAAATCTGACAAATATTTCTGAGACACGATCTGGTTCACGATTGGCAGTTGGTCTTATTAACCTTTTCACCACCACAGTCATGTATAGATGACACACCATAATGTGTCCAGCGCGCCACGGTCACGACTACATGACAGACTTCTTTACGTAATTCCATAGAGTATGTAAGGCGTTGTTCTAGGTGAGCGACCGAAAGCGACACGACGCGAAGCGATGTGATTCGACGTAATGCGACCATTACAACACGACGTGTGTCCTACAGATTGTAGGTAGTCATTGTACCTAGTTAGAAATAAATTTTAATAAATTTGGAGAGTTTCATCATTTATATACGAAACTTTAACACGTTTATTTAAAGAGTATTGTGACTTATTACCAAGCACTTTTGATTATATTGTTACAACTGTTAAACCTATTATTTAACTATCAATAACCAATTTTCATATACCTATTTCTATTGAGGTGAGGTTGTTATTGACTTTAAGAGCGTCCATCCCGTCATATTTCCCATACAAACGCCCGTACGTGATTACGGCGTTATAACAAATTATTCTCTAAATATTTTTAACACATAGGTATCTTGTGGTTTAAATCTAGGTTTGTATGAAGCCAAAAATAAACTTTTTTGAGTAACAAAGTCAGTAACCACGTCTGAAAATCAGCTTTTTTGCACAGTTTTAATCTGAACTTTGGTCGTTCATAATGCACAAATGCATTGAAAAAGTAAAAAAATACAGCTTCATAGAAACCTTGCACATGTAATAAAGATTCTAAATTACAAACAATATTACCAAATACTTGTAAGGCTTTTTCAAAAACACTTATTTCCTGGAACAAGTTTTGTGAAATTTGAGCGCGCCAATTTTCCAGCGGTGTTATCGCGTTCTCACTCACTCGTTTGTTTTCGAGCTTTGCGTTGGTTGAAACAAAAAAATTTTAATCACGCTCGCGTCGAAATTCGTTCGATGGGGATGGGCGCTCTTAAGGTAAGAAAAACACTGGTTACTTATAATGGTAAATATTTATTTTTTAATAAACTATTGTGTCGCGTCTCGTCGCGCAAAAAACAAATGCGCACTTGCCGCGACAGCGTAGGCCACAAGTACATACAACGACTATTTGACATTTTCGCGTCGCATCGCATTACTACCGCGTTTGTCGTTCGCCTAGGACAACGGGTAACTTAGCATGAAGCCGAGGGCACGTTGTAAGCTTTTTGACGTGGCGGTCAAAAGGTTAACTTATCCAGCTAGTATCTGACATATTAATGTATGTACAACGAAATCAAATAACTAGGTATATCACTGTGTATGGGGCTTCTAACAAAAACTAGTTTGTTGAAACTTTTTAGACAGTTTCGTGTTTAAGGATATTTTTTACGCCAAAGCCAGACATATTGTTCTGCTAGAAGATTAAAAATATTGTGATGGGTGTCGGTATCTACCTACGCTTTTGTGAGTAAATAGAGCGAGATTTTTAATGAAACTGACGTAGGAAAATGTTCGTTTTCCATCGACAAGGCGAGATTTATGAGAATGAATACCTTTTAGTGAAAGTACGATGAATTTTGAAGACAGATGAATATTTGAAGTTCTTGGTAAAAGTGCAGATGTGTGAGACAGTGAGACTATTGGTAAGCTGCTAGTGTTTTTTTTATCTACTGTCTAGATTAGATCGTTTTGGGTCAGATTAAAACAATTGTGTCTATTTCTAACACAGGCTTAGGCTTACCTACATAACAATTTCCTTGATCAGCAAGGAGACCAGTGTAAGATAATATCTAAGACCTGCCTTTTCAATAGTCGGATAACTTTTATCTGAAGAATAAATGTATGCAGTTTGACAAACTTTTTTGTACAAAACCTGTCAAACCGCAATGTTATGTCAGAGTTAAATTGCTTATTAGTCTAGGCTAGATCGTAATTAATTATTAAGAATTTAGTTGTTATTAATACAGTACAAAAAAAAACGTAACGTGCCGTTAACAAAAATCGGCTGTAAACCTATCTTCAATTTAAAAGTCACATCAAATTTCATCTTCTAAAAAATTATAACGAATAAATCAGATTGAACCAAAGACCAAACTCGCAGAACATTTTTCTTTTTCAAGTTTTCCTGATCTAAAGTCTAAACCCAGTTCAACTTTTAACGTCACTTTTTTCAAACGTTTGAACTAATAACTTTTAGAAAAAAAATTAGCAAAATGTCGCCACTGTCAGTCAGAATAAGAGAACTTTTTACGAGCACTAAAATGAATGTAAAACGGCAATATTTGAACGTCTTAAAGTTCGTTTACAGGCGAATAT
The DNA here is from genome assembly GCA_947361185.1 of Charanyca ferruginea. Classification (NCBI taxonomy): domain Eukaryota; kingdom Metazoa; phylum Arthropoda; class Insecta; order Lepidoptera; family Noctuidae; genus Charanyca; species Charanyca ferruginea. The sequence goes on along the minus strand of OX376071.1, from coordinate 17,877,699 downwards.
ATAAAAAGGTATTCATTTTAATTTGTTATGAATTTCCTGGTTACAATCGCATTTTTACTCTCCATCTTTTTTTCAAACAATTAATAATACCTATTTGTTAAACTAGCTGACCCGACAGACGTTGTCCTGTCAATTGATATTTCAATTTTCTCACCGTATAAAACTTCCTTGGACTTCCACAAATATTTCAACATTTCCAAAATTAGCCAAATTGGTTCAGCCGTTCTCGAGTTTTAGCGAGACTAACGAACAACGATTCATTTTTATTATATAGATTACTTAACTTATTGTTTGTAAAGGAATAGGTATCACCTAAACTATGACAGATAAATTTATTTTCTTACTTTTGTTTCCATACTAAAAACTCGCACTTATTCTAATTACTTAAAAAAAATGCAACAAGTATGTGGCAACTTTATTAGTAGAACTCAATTTCTTTATTACATATAGTGTATAATGTTGTGTGTGTGTGTGTGTGTAATTAATATAAGCCTGAAACCGTCGAAAAAGTGTTTTTTCGACGGTTTCAGGCTTATATTAATTACGTGCTATTTTCTGCCCGCGATTTCATCTGTAACATCAAAATTAATATGTGTTAACCTTGATCGATGTCTGTACCTTCTGTTCAGCCGTTTAAGCGTTAAATAGTACTAAACATCCATCATCAAAGAGAGCGATGCTCGGGGTTTCTCTGGTGGATAGAATTCGTAATGAAGTAGCAAGAGAACTAAAGTCACCGACATTGCGCGTCGAATCAGCACGCTGAAGTGGAAGTGGGCCGGCCACGTCTGCAAATGGACAGACGATAGATGGAGCAGACACACTTTAGAGTGGAGACCGCGTTTGGGCAAGCGTAGTGTGGGACGCTTGCAGCACGAAGGACCGACGATTTGAAGAAGGTGGCTGGCAGCGGATGGATGCGTGCTGCCCAAGACCAGGTTGGTTAGCGATCTCTGGGGGAGGCCTACGTTCAGCAGTGGACGACAATAGGCTGATATGATAAAACATCCATCCGCCCATCAAATCATCTGTTCATCCATCCTCACCATTACTTCTGCGTTTGGTAGTAGGATAGTATTATAACGAATTCCATTCTGGGGTGTGATTCTGTAAGACCTCATTCTAAACTTCGAATCTGAATCCGCTGTGAGTTTCTTGATTGGCATTCTATAAACTCGGTTGATAATTCGAATTTACACTAGCGCCACCCTTGTGAGCGTGTCAGCGAGTTAAACTAAATTGACAGGGAGATTTTGACAGATAAAGTATGAGATGAGGTAATTTATTTAATATTTATTTATTTATACTTCATGCACAAACGCACAAAGGCGGCGTAATTTCCCCGTCACTTCGACGCTCCCTTCGCATTTGAACCCGATTCAAAGTGTCAAATATATCAAGGTCATTTTGAACCTTATGCGAAGTGAGAGTGAATAGCGATGTGAGATGCGAGTTGTTGTTTGAATTTTGAATTTGAAATTGAATCGACCTACTGGTCACTCCACACAAACATATCAACATTCTCATCACTTTTCACTATTTACCATAAAACTAATACCCTAATAGGTAACAACTGTAAGAAGGTCTCCCGGTGTTCTTACTTCGCCATATTCATTCGACACAACAACTATTTCAGTCCTTGTCGGCCCAGTCTAAATCCATACAAGAGCATAATAATATAAATGATGTGACATTTAGAGCCAATCACTTGCGAGTATTATTACTATATACTTGCCACCGGTTGACTGTTACGACTTGCAAGATGATACGTAACTGTAAGTTCCTTTTGAGAATATAGTTAACTAGCTTCTGACCGCGACTTCGTCCGCGTGGAAACCAAATGTCATCATCATCTTCATCATCATCAGCCGAAAGATGCGTTGGTAGACCTCCCACCAGATGGTCTGACGACATTGTCAAGGTCGTTGGTAACCGGTCGAAATAAAATGTACTATCATAAAAATAATTTCTGTCACTCGGCAATAGTGTAGTATTTTTAAGAATGTTTGTTATTGGCCAAGGTTTTCCATAGATTACATTTTACGTACAAGCAAACGTAAAAACACAAAATGTATTCTCTTTTAGCTTGCGGGCGGCGTGCTTGGAGCTAACGGGTGATTTTTTTAAGGGCGCGTATCGAAATTGATCGGCAAACGACAGCGCGCGAGGTTTTACAGTGCTTTTAAAAATAATTGGTTTCTCTGGAGCTGTGTGTATCATAAAAGTGAGCGATGACCATTGAGGGTGTACTTTTTTCCTACTCCTTTGCTGTTATTTTCTAATTAATTTCGTTGCGGGATCCAAGACTGTTAAATGGTTTCTCCAGAACTCTCCGAACTTTATTGCTAGCGCTTTTCTGGTAGTCGCAACTGTTGATTCTGGCTTACAGGAGATCAGTGGTTGAGAAATAGTGTCGGGCTTGTCCCATTAAAAAAAAAAGGTGTCTTTAACTTTCACTCGGACGAAATCGCAGTCAAATGCTAATATGCTATACTCTTGGCAAAAACAAGAACGGAAAATTTTAAACTAATTTGAGCAATTTTAGTTGCCCATGTAAACGCAGCTTAAGACATGAGGTGATAAACAGAGTGTTCTCTAAATAGTACAGCTCGTGCTCTGTTCAAATTAGTTCCCAACTTGCGCTGATGTGTACCGATTGCTGTTACTTGCATGTGCGAACTTGACGCAAGTTCGTTAGTAATGTATTCATTAATTTCTGATTATCTGCAGTCAAGACTAGGAATAGTGTAGCATCGTTTTCGGGGAAGATCTGTAATTGAAGTCAGAATGTATCATGTATTTATTTTTGTTTTGGATATAAAAACTAATTGTTTTTTTTTTTTAACCTCGATGTACCTACATGCTGTTTAGAACTAGTATATCTGATGATTTAAATGTCAATGAAATGAGAAGGCACGTAGGTTTATGAATAACTTGCGAGAAAATGTTTTTTTTATTAAATTGGCCTTAGTTGACTGGAATGCTGAATTCTTAGTAAGAGAACAGGTCAACAATATCCTCGAGCAGTTTTCAATTTAAGGCTTACAACTCTATTATTGTTGTATTTTAAATAAAAACCTAACAGTATTATAAATACGAAACTAAGTGTGTTTGTTTGTTACCTTTTCACGCTTAGACCACTGAACCGATCATACTGAAACTTTGCATATACGTTGTCAGGTGTACAGAAAAAGACAGCACCTTTAATTCTGGAAAAAGTACTGTCCCCAATGAAAACAACAATTTCGTTCTTGTGATAATAGATGGCGTCACGTGTCTTTCGAATCGTGATTGGATTCAGTTACTTAGGTTAGATTCTTTTTAATCCGCAACTTCAACTGCATCCACGTTAACCAATATTCACGCGGACGAAGTCGCGGGCAAAAGCTAGTTGTCTATACACGCTCAATTTGAGTGGTTATTTTGCCGAAGCGAAATGATTTTGTCTTGGTAGTACAATCGATTAATAAAAAAAAAATATAAATTGTTAAAAACGGCAAATTTATACCCTGTTCACAATAAGATTAGACATAAACACAAACCTTTTTTACAGCCCCTTCAACTGATTTTGATTTCTATTCCGTAGGCTTAAGGATGACATTAGAGGCAAAAAAGTGGTTACAATAACAACTGTTTACTGCAGTTGCCATTTGTCATGCTACCAACGCAATATAAGTCAAAATCGGTTGAACGGACTGTAAAAATGGTTTGTGTAAATGTCTAATCTTATTGTGAAGAGAGAGGGTGAAGAGAGAGGGTATAGAATTGTTGAAAACTAGCAGCTCCGAACCAATAGTGATACAGCGCGAACGGCTGACTGCGCGAGGTCCTGTGTTAACAAAACACAATACTTACCTAAAAGTTATTCCAATATTCCCTTCACCCCGTGTGAAGGGAATATTGGAATAACTTTTAGGTAAGGTATAGGACCGTTATAAGAGGAGTTGATGCATATTTTTTTAATTATTTGAAGAATTAAAAAAATATTTTTAACTCTATGAATCGATAGTTCTACTGAGGGCAAATCATTCGGCAGCGGTAAATGGACTATTTAGACTACAGCTTGTATATTAACACAAACTGCTGGGCCTATTTATTGCTCTGTCTGTGCGGACCTTACCTTCTAACTGATACAAAAAAAAATATTCTCAACCTTTTTATTATATAGCTATAATTGAGCATTGTTATTTTAAAACAGTTGTTATAATAAGTAACTTTGGTAACATTAACAATTTTCTCCTGAATATCAGTTTTTTTTCTCTATATAAATTCTGCCCACATGTTGAAATGAATTAATTCTCTAAAAGGTTATCAAAATATTGCCTCTCAGAGTAAGTTATGCTTAGAAAACTTAGTTGGCTAACATTAATTATAGAGCAAAATAAAGGATTTTGTGGAATAGGTACCTACCTAGGTTTGGCTTTGTCGGTGGAACCAGATTTCAGTAAATAGCCAAGAATTAATTTAATACCACTATGATAGACCCTCCATTTTCGTTGTTGTGTTGTTGCCTATGTTTATTTATTTATTTATTTATTATTCACAAAATCCACAGTTTTTTGACAATTCATCTTAAAATATAAACCGATTTTACAGCTAATTACGGATTTACAATTGAATATCTATAAATACATGCAGCAGAAACAGACATACATACAGTTCATAGAGCATCAAAAAACTCGTCCACATCGCTGTTAACGGGACACGTGCCCAACAGGCTGGCAGATTCTTTGGCCCGAGAATAGACCAGCCTTCGGGTCACATGAAGAGTCGACCAGCCACTTGGCGATGTCTCGAAAAACAAGATGAGCACTCGATCCCCATGGCCCTAGAGTTTCCATCCCAAACGGTTCAAACATATAGCGATTTCATTCATTTTGACCGTGTAGTTTTACTGTTGTATGAAAAAGCCGATCAGAAGCACAGAATCAATTTTCAACTCTGGAGGATGTAGAATCGTAAGAGAATCAAAGTCAAAGTCAAATCATTTGTATCAATTAGACCATTACAGGCACTTTTAAACGTCATATTTTAAAATTTGAATCTAGTTGCCCATTCCAAATGGTAGTTTCGTATGGAGAAGAATGGGCAAGAAACTCCATACAACTCTTTAAAAAAAAAAAAAGTTTACAATTTGCATTTACAAGAATTATAATATATTATGTTACGTGAATACGATGTACCTTGTATAAAAATCAAATACTATAGTATGTATAAAGTATTACAAGTTAAGAAATGACAGCTATATATTATGATGTACAGACACATAATGTTCACATATTTACAATTAATAATACAGTGAACGACCACTCCTATCCCAACAAACAATGAATAGTGTGTGAGCCAGAGTAATCTATGAAGTACACTAAATAATAATTGTATTTAAATATATAAAGTATAGTTTTATTTAGCAATCAGTTTGATTTTGTCTAGACTGTATATTGTCCTATGGAGCCGGACCAGCATGTTCCTAAGCATTCTTATCTTGGATAAAATCCTCTAACTTATAATATGCTTGTTTACAAAGTCTACTTTTAATGTATCTTTTAAATTTTGTTTCATTTAGTTTCTCACGTCGAATTAAAAGCCTTACAAGTCTATCAAACATTTGTCATAAATCCATTTCATACCGCGTTCCCTCTGTTCCTCGAAAACCACGTAAAACCGTTGATCCTGGTTGCCATTCGTAGATCTTTAACAGTCTAGTGCTCCACTGTCAGTGCCATTTAAATGCCAAAAGATTTTTATAACTCTGTATATCTTTCACTGTTCAAAAAGATTACAAACATTCGTTCCATTTTCCATTGCACTTCCAGCTCATCCCTCTAACACTGTGAAGTGAAAACAACTTCCCGCACTAAACTTAGCGCCATCTATACACTAATTTTATCTCTACAAAACAAACTTCAGCGTGTACCTCTATATTTACGTGGGTAGTCACAGCCTGCGACATAACTAAAGCTGTCTAAATACATTAGCTGCAAACTCGCGCAGGCTCCGAACAGTTTCACCGCAGTTTGATTCCGAACGGATTCTGAGAGCGCACCTCACTTTAGGTAAGGGATGTTACCGGATACGGAGTGACGAAACTTAGTGTGCACACGTTTTTAGTTTCGGATAGTTGAAGAACCGAGGAAGGAAAAAAAGTTAGGTGGCTGAAAAAATACTGTCCGTTTCATTAGCTATAGCGAAAGGAGCCTAATTTCAGTTGGAACGAAGTTCTTTTCGCTATGTATTGTAATAAATATTTATAATCCTAATGCATGAAGAAAGCTAATAGTAGATCAACTTTAAACTCTTCACGATATTTCTACAAATCGTAATGTTTACTAATATATGTTTATTTAAATGAAAGAAAAAGTTTAAGTGTGTTTCCTTTTGCAAATTAGATTCGATGAAATACACACGATTTGTCAATTATTGGAGTGTCCGATTTATTTGGTCGAATGCCACCACTGGCACTCGTTTCATTGTTCCGCCATACCTGCCCTATTCATTTATTTAAAAGCTTTATGACAATAACTGCATCAAACCCATATATTTCAATACTATCGCAATAAATGTCAACATTTACATGTTTTCTAACCAAAAAACAGGCCGTATTTTGCGGTGATTGTGAATGGCATAGAAACACCGAATTCGGCTTTGTGTCACTCGATGTCAGAAATAAATGTCACGTGAATGTGACGAATCACTATTCACCCAGTGAGTGATGGACTGTAACATATTTATGAGCTTTGGTTACAACTAAACATGGTTGACACTTTTTTAGCATTACTTTGTCGAAAAAAAATACTACTAGAACTACTATTTCCGAAATTCGTTTGTACTTTAACGGAAATACCAAAATCTGGTTTTGAAAAATCACAATTGCCGGGCTATTGGCAATAGCAAACTGTGACGTCACTTAATTAGATAACTATTTATCAGTTTCAAAGAAACTAGTTATTAAACTAATTTAAATCGCAGACGTAATAAGAGCGAAAATATATTATTATATTATAGCTACCGTGTGTGGTGTGGTGGCTAGCTATAATATATATTATAGCTACGTATGTGACGGGCTTAAACCCCATCACAGACGTAGCTTTAATATAAATATTAATATACGTCAGACGTAGCTATAATATATATTAATATAATTCATAGCAAGGCATCAGCCATAATAAAATATATTATGTGGACAGATATAGCAAGGCATATTAATATATATTTAAAAAATGTGAAACAAACAGCGATCGCAGACGTAATAAGGGCGAAAATATATTATTATATTATAGCTACCGTGTGTGGTGTGGTAGCTAGCTATAATATATATTATAGCTTCATATGTGACGGGCTTAAAAGTGATTTTTTAGAGAAGTGGCGTCTTAGAATATATTGCTTATTGGTGCCTACTAACCAATTTCATTCTAAAAAAACAGGTTTTCAATATATCACTTCATTCAAGATAAAGAATTATTTCAAGACGCAAACCCTTTTGTCTTTCTTTTTCTTCTTGCTGCCCTTATCCCATGTTACTTGGGGTCGGCGCAACATGTTTTCTTCTTCCATTCCGTCCTGTGCAACGTCATACTTTCACTGACCCCCTTTTCATTTATATTATACCTTACCATCACGTACTTTATGGGATTTAAAATATTATTTTGATTTTGAAGAAATAAACGAAGATACCGAAAATGCAGTAAGAATAATAATAATAATAATAATATGTGGGGACATTTTCACACACGGCCATCTGACCCCAAACTAGGGAGACCCTGTACTATGGGTATCAGACAGCTATATACATACACAAATACATTTCTTTTTTTGTAAATACATACATATATAGATAAACAACACCCAGACACAAGGCAAACACAAGTGCTCATCACACAAATGTTTACCCTGGGCGGGAATCGAACCCGCAACACGCTGCGCAGCAGTCGATCGCTCAGCCACTGCGCCAACCGTGTCGTCAAGTATCATCATTGCTTGTTCTTTTTTGTCTGCGTATACAACAACAGTATGCTGATTTTATACAGTAAGTAATCAAGATTTAACGACTTGTAAGCTTATAAAGACAAATGTAAATGTCTGCCAAGGGTTAATTGAAGAGTCGTGATCGGTATTTCCCAAGGTCATTGCCTGAGTATTTATCGACACTACTGTGTTAAATTTTGCTCATTTACGACCTTAACTAACTTTAAAAAATATATTTATTATTTACTGTTGTATGTATTGTGATAGTGAGCATGACTGTTGATGTGGGATCTTGGGTTTGGGTTTTATTGTGAGGTAGGGCAGTGTTAACAGGTTCTTCCATTAGGAATATAAAACCCTGTGTCTCTGAAACTACGAAAAGCCTTTGGTTTTGCACTTGATCTCTCCCTAGTCGTGTCATATTGCTGCCCTATCGGACCATGCTAGTGAGCGAAAAGTAAGTGCTCCTGGGATTATGCACTCTCTCGTGCACTATATAAATAAATCTCATGTGTACTTGGTTAGACCCCTCTGCATCTCGGAAAGCACGTGAAGCTGTCGGTCCTGTCTGTAATTTATGTAGATCTTTGATAGTCGTTATGCGTAGTCAGAAGCCAGAAAGTCTAACAAAGTTTGGGGTAACTTGTTGCCAAGTAACTGTTTTTGTGGTCAGACAGGCAGTCCATGAATCCGGTTAGACTGGAAGCCGACCCATCATGACTTGGCTAGTTTTCATTCACGGTGACCAAAACTCGGCCACGAGAATATAATTTTTTATCATTCGTTCCGCAAAGACGTCTTTCATCTGTTAAACTAGCATACCTAATTTGTTCCACGTTTCAAGTCATCAACAAACAAAAATAATTTATCCGCGCAGCTTCCTAATTCCATGTTTCAAAGGAAGCAGATCCGCAGCAGCTGTGAAGTTATGACGTGGCGGATATTACCTAACCGAACGTCGGGGCACTGTGGCCCATTCATCTTTCTATATCTTTTAGCGAGCTTTCAAACTTTGTATCGCTGTTTGTGTAGGTGTGTTGTGTATGTGTGGTCCTTTTTAGAAGCGTGGTCACTGGCCTGGCTTGTTAGAATTTCGAATATGGTACCACTAGGATATCACAAATTAAATTCGTAGTGCTGTTGGTGTTGGTGTGTGTTGTGTATGTGTGGGCCTTTTTAGAAGCGTGGTTACTGGCATGGCGTGTTAGATATTCGAATATGGAACCACTAGATTATTATAAATTAAATTCGTAATGCTATGTGTTGTGTATGTGTGATCCTTTTTAGAAGCGTGGTCACTGGTCTGGCTTGTTAGAAATTCAAATATGTTGGTTCCATATTCGAATTTCTAGGATTTCTAGGATATTATAAATTAAATTCGTATTGCTGTCGGTGTTGGTGTAGGTGTATTGTGTAAGTGTGGTCCTTTTTAGAATCATGGTCGCAGGTCTAGCTTGTTAGTTTGACATTAATATTTTGAAAGTTTTGTAAACTTGAGTTTGTGTTATATGGCTAATCTTCGGAACTACAAGTCCGATTCTGTAAATTATTTGGCTGGAACAGGGAGCTACTCTACCCTTGAGTGCTATAGGCTATATTTTACAATAAAAAAAAGGGATCCACCCGTCACGCATACTAAATCGCGTTCAGAAGGTAACATTAAATATCTTTAAACATACAACCTCACACATAATATTTATACTGTCAAAAAACTCTTTTACAAAAAAGACAACCGCCTTCAAAAATAAAAAATAACTTTAAATTCGCAAGTCGGCTGCTTTGGTTTTGTTTGTTGTTTTGTATTGCCGCCGACTTGCGAATTTAAAGTTACTTTTTACTTTTTGAAAACAGTTGTCTTTTTTGTAAAAGAGCTTTTTTTCGCATTTTCGTGCCTACCTCTTCATACCAGTTAATTACGAAACTGTGACACCAAAACGTTTGAGTCATCCCTTAATTATCCACCTTTAGGGATGGAATATTTTTATGAAATTTATATAGTACTAACTTTGAGGTACCTATACACTACTAATTAAAAAAAAATCGGATAACACTGAAAAAAGTTAAGTGTCGTCATACATAGAACACAAACATAAAAAAATATATAAATATACGTGTTGAATTGAGAACTATATTCTTTTTTGAAGTCGGTAAAAAAATAGTACAGAAAATAACGTAAATACCTCCAAGAAAAGCAGACTTTTTATAGTCGAACCAAGCACAAGCAGCAATGCGCGAATAACAAACACAATGACGCTTGAGTGGCGACACGATGCATCTCATTGTCTACCTTCAGCTGTGTCGGTTATCTACTATGAGCTGGATACAAAATCTACGAATGAGAGGAACGCTTTGTATTCACGAAATTGTAGGAAAATGTTGTTTTGTTTTTGTTTTCGCAATTTTAGATTTTTTTATATCAAACAAAATAAAAATGTCTAATTTAATTTTCATAACTTAACAGCATCTCAGAGCATCATGCCATGCTCTGAGATGCTTTTGAAATAAAATGCAAATTAAACAAAATAATTAAATATTGTATTGTGAAAAGAAGTACCCACTAAATCAAAAATTGACTCCATATCCAATTACTGTTAAATTAGAAATGTCTAAATATCGATTTTCAAATGACTGATTGACAAATGATTTTTTTTTCTCTTCTTTGCAAAAAGCTTATTTATTTTCCGCTTTTTAGTACCTCGTTATCATCCAAATCTATTAAGAAACGGCAACACAGGTAAAACAGAGACTGAAAGTACTTACTACTAAGATTGAAGAAATTAAAACGTCATCTATGGATATTTGTTTTAGTATTTGTTGATTTTTCAAAAAGCACTGAATAAATGACAATGCCAGATCCTGCCCCACCCATGTACAGAAAAGTAAGTTAATGAAAATAATTGTAATGAATATAGAACCTTTCTATAGTAAATTGTTTTTCTTTAGAACTTGCGGATTACGAAATACCTACCCACAAAATACAAACTCATTTTACCTAAAATACAATTTAACCTATAATCAATGTCATTATTGTTTTTAGATTTAAACGGAAACCGCAAGTTCTACAGTCACTTAGACTAATGTTTAGTTATCAGCAATAAATAAACAGTAAGATGCTACATATTGCACATAACTTTTATTGAGTGGGACAACGTTCTATAGAGTTTCTGGCATTGTCCTTTATATAAAACTAGCGGGCCTGGCAGACGTTGTCCTGCGGAGTCCTGCCCTTAAAATAAAAAATGTCCTACAACTCGACTGCAGCACCACCTACTGGGTCCAAATGTGAATCTAAACCATTCTCAAATCCACTGAACCACCTACAAAACATTTCATCAAAATCGGTACAGCTGTTTAGGAGGAGTTCACTTTCATACACACGCACAGAAGATTTTTATATATAGGGTGACTGGTAATTAGTGTACCTACGATACTTAAACACATGATTGTGTTCATGATAACAAACAACTTTCCCGAAGAATTTTTTTTTTTGTATTGGTTCACTTTAGGTCACAGGCGTGCGCGCGCGTGAATTTCATACGGCTGTTGTGTTATTGTGATAAAAGTGAACCAGTACAAAAAACATTTTTTCTTCGGGAAAGTTGTTTGTTATCATGAACACAATCACGTGTTTAAGTATCGTACACTAATTACCAGTCACCCTATATAAGATTTACAAACCCCTGAGGCACATCCATAAAAGAATTTAATAGAATTTTGAAATCGATTTACATTTGCCGGAGTAATCGCGTAACAAATAAAACAAAAACAACATGCAGTCGAATTGAGAACCTCCTTTTTTTTAAGTCGGTTGAAAAGTTAGAAGCTTCTGAATGCAGTCATCATCATCATTTCAGCCGAAAAACGTCCACTGCTGGACATAGGCCTTCCCAAGGGGGGGTTTTGCCATAATCGCCACGCTTGGCAGGCGGGTTGGCGATCGCAGTATGGTTGTTACATAGGGACAGAGAACGCTGCTGTCCATTCTCTGGTAAGTCCCTTAGTCGCCTCTTACGACACCCACGGGAAGATATGGGATGGTGCTATTCTTTACGTCCGCCACCACACGGACACTGAATGCAGTGTTTCCATCCAATTTCACCAACGGTAGCGCAAGACTATTTTTACCTGACTTTATCCCAGACGCGACACCTAAAACACAAAATGTCATAAACCATCTTTGTTGCCTAAACAGGCATCCATAAAACCAATTAGGTACTCAGATACATCTAATAACCAATTTATCTCAAAGATACAAGATTAATAACACAGACGCGTTACTTCGTTCATGTGAAATATTAGATTACATAGAACAATTACTATGTTATTGATGATGCGAGCTCCAATAACTTTTGAAGCCGTCAGAACTGATCAATAACCGTGTGCATTGTGGGAAGATTTAGTTTCTCTAGAATGGGTAGTTTTTGATGGAAATATTGTTGTTTCAATTCTACACTAATTATTATTAAGTGGTTAAGTATAGTTAGTAATTTTGTAAGTAGGAGGTGATTTCCGAAACTACTAATCCGATTTCAAAAAATATTTCACGGAGAGAAAGCTACACTATTCTCAAGTGTCGTAGGGTATATTTTATGGTGTGTATGATTTCCACGCAGACGGAGTCGCGGGCAGAAGCTAGTATACTTTTAAGACGAATGAGATTGTCGTCGTATAAAATGAAAATTGCTTTTGCTCTTTTATCGCTCAAGTTCTTTATAGGTACTATAGTTTTTGTCAGGAACTCAAAGACTTCGGTGTTCGGTCATATCGCAAAATCCGTTCTTAGCTGAAGTTCCTACCTATAGGTTGGTTCGGGAGGGTCAGTTGGTTTGGTTGGTGGGGTTTTTGTTCCCGGGGTGAAAAATCCTCATGAATGTCCTCCGCCTTGGGACGGGCGAAGGGGTCTGTCAGACTCTTACTGACTGAAAACGACTCCAGTCTGTGTTCTATCTCACACCGCGCCGAGGTCGCGGGAACGCACGACCCTTCCGCAACCCCCGTCTGCTGCCGCCACTTCTGAGCAAAGGCCTCCTCCCATGGCCTCCATTATAAAATTGTTTATTGCAATTAAAAAATGTATTCTAGTTGCCTCTTCCAAAATGTAGGTTCCTATAGAGAAAATAAGGGATCCGCCCGTCACGCATACGAAATCGCGTTCAGAAGGTAATGGGCAAGAAACTCCATAGGTACTTTATTCCTTCAAAATATTTTTTTTTTCAATATTATGTATAAGTACAGGAGTCATACTATACATGAATACGATGCCTTGCATTGAACCGAAAATTAAAGAATATTAAGTAAACGTTATATTAACGTCTCAGCAATATTTTTTAGGAACCTTTATCAGGCCTAGCACCAGAGTGCTACCGTTAAAGTCAATGAAATGCGACTATCAAAATAAATGAGATATAACTACTAAATAAATTTAATTAAAAAAAACCATAACATATGCTTCGGTTCAGTATGGTTCACGTGATTGGCGGCCCGACAAACGTAGTTGTTCCAGGTGTGGTTGCTTAGGTATGTCAGTTTATATTATGTTTGTAAACGCACCCCGATACAGGACAATTACCTAGATCAATTTTTGTTAAAAAAATACAATTACCACACGCGCTCATTCTAAGCCGTCAGAAGCAATTTCAAAGAACAGTTGACGACAAAACAAACATCTTCAAAGCATTCCGATTGTTCAAGATCCATCAATTTGTAACACGTGTGCCTACACATCCGACACATAATAATATTCAAACCAACGGCTACAGACTCAAATGCATTACAATATCTTCAACCCGTGTGAATTATACTGAAAGCACTTCTCAGTTCAGTGAACAGAGACAATTTCAAAAGACAAAAGCGATTAAGACGTACAGGGAAAGTGGGGAATAACTCGCAAAAGCGTGGAAACCCACCCAAAATTTTGCATTTCCATTGTAAACGGATATATGTACGTCCGCTGTTACCTCGGAAAGCTTTAAAACCTCTGCTAATTTGTAAGTGGGCCTCCAGCAGTCGTAAATTTCACGCTTGGAGTTGTAAAGTTTTATAAAAAGAACTGCCATATATTTTAGATATACATCATGGCGGCTGACGTTTGGATACCTCGTTTCTCAAGTGTTGCTTTTCTCGTCCCTTTTACGGGGTGTGGTCTGAATGATAGCGGGAGAATTTTCTTTCAAATATTTTACATGGTCTTCCTTTTTGTGTCGTTTTCCCAATGAGGGGTTGTGATCCATCAGAGAATCCATTCTATTCATAATAGAATTCATTGACGACACGGATGGCGCAGTGGTTGAGCGATTGACTGCTGCGCTGCCTGTCGCGGATGCGATTCCCGCACGGAACAAATATTTGTATGACCTACAAATAATTGTTCCGGGTTTGGCTGTTTGTGTATGTGAGTTTGTATGTTTGTAAACGCACCCACAGTATATACTATTATACTATTCATATTATCTATGTGAAAGTAACTTTGTCTGTAACGCTTTCACGATGAAACGGTTGAACCGATTTTGATGAAATTTGGTATGAAGAAGAAGAAGAGGGTAAGGACATAGACTACTTTAATCCGCGACTTTGTCTGCATTCGCGATAACCGACATTCACGCGAACGAAGTCGCGGACAGAAGCTAGTAAAAAATAAAATCAATCAACTTTCCGCGGCCTTCGGCAATCATCAATCATGATATGAGTGTGGTGCGAATCTGGTCAGTTCACCACATTGGACTTCTTCCTTAGATTTCGTGCCTTCCATTTTGCCGGTAAATATTAGTTTCTGATTTTGTAGTACTCTAGCTACTAACATGATAAATATTTTACTATAAGAAAATACAATGTGGCTTGTAAAGGAATATTCGAAACAATGTTTTGCCCGCAACTTCGTTCGCATGAATTTTCTTACGGAACTCTAATGGGTTTTGGGAATTTGTTTTTGCTCTTTTGTCTTCACTCTCAGTATTCCGCGCGGTCTATCTGCCTTTTGTTTCATGACCTGAGAGATAGACATAGAAGTTTATACTGAAAAACTTCGATTAATATTATCAACTATACTTCAATTAATTTTGCAAATACCTATCTGTTAAAAATTGAATTAATGGAGGGAGATTTGCTTTATCGCTTTATCATCACATCATCTTACTAATGGGACCTTTGCTAAGTTTGGGACAAAAAAAACTATGTGCTTCATAAACTTAACGTTTGTCCGTTATTGAAAATAGCTTTATGTTGCCCAGTTCTACCCAGGTTTTAAATAATTATTCAATGCATAAAATAAAAACAGCTATTTACAAAAAAGACAACCGCCTTCAAAAACTAAAAAGTGAAAAATAACTTTAGCACAGAACACACATTGACTTTTGTTGTTTTGTATTTGCCACCGACTTTCGAAACTAAAGTCAATGTGTGTTCTGTGCCAAAGTTATTTTTCACTTTTTAGTTTTTGAAGGCGGTTGTCTTTTTTGTAAAAAGCTGTTTATTTTCCGCTTTTTAGTACCTCCTTATCATCCAAATCTATTAAGAAGAGATTGAAAGTTAACTACTACAAAGTGTGATGAAACTAAAACGTCGGTAAAATTTTTGGGTATTTGTTGATTTTTCAAAAAGTGCTGAATCAATTTCGATAAAATTTATATAGGACTACCCCTAAAGCATACCCTATCTACAAAAAAAAAAAGATTTTTTAAAATCGGTTTACGTTTGCCGGAGAAATCGCATAATAAATCGCGCACATACTTAATGCAAATTTTAGACTTATACGGTTTCCTCATGAATGCCATTGTCAGAACTGGACCAAATTAAAATGGGACCACACGGAAAGCACTAGCTTTCAAATAAAAAAAGAATCATCAAAATCGGTTCACCCAGTCCAAAGAAATCAGGTAACAAACATAAAAAAAAAAAAAAATACAGACGAATTGATAACCTCCTCCTTTTTTGAAGTCGGTTGAAAATAGATAGGTACGTACGTGTGTATCTACTAACTTACTGCCACTGTTACTATTTACTATTAATGGTATTTAAATAAATATTTAAAATGTGGATTACTTTTAAAACTTATACCTACAGTTTTAATTGACATTTAAAATTGTAAACATTTAAAATATATTCATAGTTACGTATACCTATTCATAATTACATCTAAATCAATTATGTAAAACATTAGTTTAAATAACGGTTATCGTTATGTCCGTAACATGTTTTGATAATTGATATATTTTAATGGCATTTGGTAACAATAATTCTAGTTCTGAAATAATACATTAAATTAATTAATTTTACTTTAATGACCTGTTTTCTATTAGCCACCTTAATTGATGTGGATGTTAAGTGTGCCATAAGTTTTTTAAAACCGATTATATTTTTTTCTTCATAAATATCAAAATTCACGCTATATTTCATATACCTATTTTAATATTGAAAATTGTTTTAATATTTTTGAATGTCTGAATAAAAACGCCTGCTTTGGCACCCAGACCATATCCCCTTGGATTTCATGGGTATGTACTTACGTTTACAAAGTTGTTTTTGAAATAAAGGAACTTTTGCAAATGGCCGCTTTTTTAATTTGCATGTTTTTGGCGAGAATAAAAGATACAAAAAACGCCGGAATGTTTATGTGTAGATGTTTCCATATGGTGTATATTAGTATTATGATTATGATAATTTTATGTTAGGTTTTTACCTATTTTATGTTTTTTTTTGTCTTTCAGCTGAAATGATGTGTTTTTTTTTAAATATTACGTACCTTAACCAGAGCATAAGCAAAAAGCCTTTATAAAACAATAATAGATAGGTACTTGAATCACCTTTGGTTCCTTTTTAAAGTTCGTACCTAAGGAAGCACCCAAAAGAACTTTTCTTAACCAGTCCTAATACGAATAATAAAATTAATTTTCTTTTTAATCGTAGGTACGCACTGTCCGTAAGCTTCGTGGTGTTCATTACAAAAGGTAGATAATAAAAAAAATTTTAGGTAGAGTTGTGCAAAAAAATAATTCGTATTTGTTTATACGAAAATGTTCCAGGGACTGCAAACATTTAGGTAGCACAATAATGTTGGTGTATTTTTCGTGACGGCACTATTTCATACACGGTCTCTTAACCCGCAGTGTCAACCACGTCTAGACAGACGAATGGTGTGGCTTATAATACCGCAGGTTAGTTTATTACGCTCTAGAACCCTAGTGTTTATTATCTATGTATTTATGTTTTGCAAAAATTAAGGGTCACGAAAATTTTGAATTTGGAGTAAGTTCATTTTTAAACCGACTTAAAAAAAAGTTTATTTTCTGTTTCCGTAATTGATCTATCAGTTGTTTATGAAAATAAAAAATACTGTGGAGGACTTAGTAGGAGTGCATGGTTAAAAGATTGAATGTTTTATTCATATCAATGCGTGATACTAAATATGCTTGTCGTATAAAATTAAACCAAATTGCTACCTATGTAATAGTCGCATTTCCAATTCGAAATTGGAATACTTTTACGTTGGCGCGCTTGATGATACTACTGATGCGTACATTTTGTCGAGTAATGTGAAAATGAATATTAATAAATATAATAAAACAAAAAGACGAAACCGCCTTGCAAATGAATATTTGGAAGCAATTTGACGTGTAGTTACAAGTAAATTATAAGACAAATGTTTAAAAGATTATAAGCACAATGCTACACTCCCAACTAGTGTATTATTTTTTAAATTAATTTTTTGGATATTTTTATCTTTTTTTTTGTGCTGGTGGCCCGCCATTAGTTCATCATTTCCCCAAGTGGCCCATGGTCTCAATAAGACTGTGTCTGTTATTCGGAAAGATGAAACAATGATTCCTATATGAGTTTTCAGTTAATTTAATTACTTAGATACACCTTTATTATAACACTAGCACAATGCCCGCCAAATTTTTCACGTGATTTTTTTATGGAACCTTGTTTTTTTGAGAAAATCTATAGAACTAAGAAATAACCTAGCATTTTGAGATTAAAAGATTTTTTTAAATTGGCCAAGCATTTCTTTTTCAATCAATCAATCATTTTATTTCAGATAAATCTTCAAATAATAAATAAATTATTTGAAATTATAATAAATAAATTTTCAAATCTTTATTCGTTGTAGTTGTTAACTCCGTAAACCAATTTGTCGTGCAGGTTTGCAAGTTCAGAAAAGTTTAATGAAATATTTTTCTCTAAGATGCACAACAGTACAGTACAATTACAGTACAGGAGTGGAAGACGATCATTTCTCCCAGTTATTTAAATTCGTTAGTCGTGTTATTTTATAAAGCTAGGACAAAGATGGACACTCATTGGACACCTAAAAGAGAACATCGATTCCCCGCCAAGGCTGACCGCAGCGAAGGTGTTGTAACGATCTGACAATTTTTGCAGGGCAAATGGGCAGAGATCGCACAAGATCAGGAAGTTTAGCCCAGCAGTGGGACACTCATCATCTGCCTAGCCTTTTCCCAACTATATTGGAGTCGGCTTCCAGTCTAACCGGCTTTCTGGCTTCTGACTACCCATAACGACTGCCAAAGATCAACAAATGACAGCCGGGACCAACGGCTTTACGTGCTTTCCGAGGCACGGAGGGAACTCGATATGAAAGGGATGGTCACCCATCCACAAACCGACCGCGGCTAGCGTAGTTTAACCTTTGACCGATCGATCTGTACGGCTCTAACTTAGCCACGAGCTAAAGTAGACAAACAAAAAAATATAATTACGGCGATTGACCATGTTGTGACGATCAGACCATATTCGCAGTGCAAATGTGGGCAGAGATCGTACATGATCAGGAAGTTTAGAAGGAGAAAGTTTAGCCCAGCAGTGGGACACTAAAATAGACAAACAAAAAATATCATAACGGCGATTAGACCTTACAATAATATTAATTCACATTATTTACAATTTCATACAACGTTAAAGACTCCAACTTTTTCGTTTCCAAACTTCCAGAATCTCTTAAAAAACGACCCTCCTCAAAGTCGATCTTAACGTTAACCCGCAAATCGTCGCAGACGCTTTATTAATATGCGAGCCACGAGTTTCTATAGTTTATATAAACGTTTACTCGATAACAAACGTAGAATTAATGAGAGATTTTAGCTCCGGCGATGTGCTGCTTTGATAAAATATTCAGATACCTCACAAGCGCAGTACGGTGGTTAAAATGTGCTTTGAATTTTTACTTAATATACTTTATCTGTTATGTTTATTTATTTGGTGTCGTTTTTTTGCTTAGAAGTAACGAGTGTTTCAAACAGTAGACGCTTTTTGTCATCAGGTTTATACGTAGAACCGTTTAAGAATAATTGAATATTTTAAAAATAACTGGTGACTATGCACAATGTCGTAATGGCACAAAATATAAAGGGTACAGAAGGACCGCTGCCGCCATCTTCAAAAATAATTACCTTAACTTGCCAAACTCACTAGGGCTGCTACTGTATTGACTCTGTAGGTTTTATTTGTGACAATATGAAATTTTATTGACACTGGTTGGAACTCTTTGCATTTTTTTATAACAAGTTTTTTTCCGTTCGTCATGAAATGTCAATGTCTCTCATTTATTTATTTAGATTAAAACGTGACAGTCGAGACTGATGTCTGCTTGAAACTGCTTGAGATTGCCTATAAACGTAGTGTCAATGTGTGTGTGAGTAAAATGGCGGTTTGTTCTGAGTGGTCTCTCTGCTCGGGTGCGCCGCAGCCTTACGTTCTTTGTGGAAATGGCTAAGACGCTTTACTCACCATCCTTCTTGCTGTACGTCCCGCCAAGGTCATGCACGATGCACGATGCAAAACGACCGTGAATAAGCTTGCTGTACGTCAATAATTATTATTAATTGTTTTTTTTCACGGTACTTTTGCATGGCGACCTTGGCGGGACGTACAGCAAGAAGGATGGTCAGTAAGACGCTTTAGACTTCAGTTCGCAACCGGGCACAAGGAAGTACTAATGTGACTTTTTCAATTTCATATTCTGTACTTTCTATGTTTATCTGACATCACTGACATCGGTGACGGAAAACATTGTGAGTAAACCTGAACTCATCTATAAATAATACTATTTTATCTATACTAATATTAAAAAAGCTGAAGAGCCAAGCGCTTTGATTCCACATTTATTGTGCGAACTGCCAGACTGTGGAATTCGCTGCCCGCCTCTCTGTTCCCTGATAAGTCTAGTCTGGGAATCTTCAAGGCACGAGTGAACCGGTTCATCATAGGCAAGCATGTTCCAACTTAGGCCGCATCATCACATAAGATCAGGTGAATTGCGGTCAAACGCAAGCCTATTAATTAATAATTATAAAAAAGAGTTTGTTTGATTCTTTGTTTGTTTGGTTGAACGCGCTAATCTCAGGATCTACTGGTCCGAATTAAGACATTATTTTTGTGTTGGATAGTCCATTTATCGAGGAAAGCTACAGGCCCATGCGAAGCCGGTTCGGGTCGCTAGTTTTGTAATATTAAAAAGCTGAAAGGTTTGTTTGTTTGGTTGAACGCTCTAATCTCAGAAGCTACTGGTTCGAATTGAAAAAATCTTTTTGTGTGGGATAGTCCATTTACCGAGGAAGGCTATAGGCCGGCCGGCATGCGAAGCCAGGTCGGGTCGCTAGTAATTAATATAAATCTGAAATCGTCAATCTTCTTTAAGCAAACGAAACTGCTGGATGAACGCGGCGCGGGACCGACACAGGTGTAGGTTTTTGGGGGTGACCTATACCCAACAGTGGGCATCTGAAGGTTATGATGATGATGAGGAGGAATAGGAGGTAGGTACCTACATTACAAGTGGTCAAGTTTTCAATATTTTTTAAACTTTTACGACACGGTTGGCGCAGTGGTTGAGTGATTGACTGCTGCGCTGCGTGTCGCGGGTTCGATTCCCGCACGGAATAAATATTTGTATGGCCTACAGATAGTTGTTCCGAGTCTGACTGTTTGTGTATGTGAGTTTAAATGTCTGTAAACACACCCACGACACAAGAAAAAAATCATAGTGTGGGGCAACGTTTTTTAAAAAGAAAAAAGAAGCCATTAATTAAAATCGTAAGTATTTTTCGTACATTATATTTGACTGCTGCGCTCCGTGTCGTGGATTCGATTCTGATACGAAACAAATATTTATGATATGGCCTACAGAGTCAAGTTGTTTGTAAACGGAGAAATGCCTATTGTCAAGGTTTTTTTTTATAATGAAGATAAGAAAGTATCTATCATGTTCGTGAACGGGCGCTGTCAGTAGAGATTGGTCAGCTCTTATCTGCCATGGATTAGATGCCACTTTATCTTGCTTCTTTTTTGTGTTTTGTATTGTTAGATTACCTTCATAGTTTTCACATATAGAAGCAACAAGAATCATGTAACCAGACTTTGTAAAAACTTTATTTAAAAGAGTGTCCGTGGAGTTTCTTGCTCGTTCTTCTCCATAGAGACCTACCTACGTTTTGGAACGAGCAACTAGCTTCAACTCTCTGACTAACTGACCGACTCCTTGACAATTCAAAAGTGCTTGTAAATGGTTTAATTGAAATAAATGCTTTGACTTTGACTTTGACTTTGACTTTGACTTCTATCTTTGTGTGAAGTAAATTGATATTTATTTACCTCTACTACAGTCAACTAGACAGAAAGCGATCTCTCGCCTTCAAAATAAAAATACCTACTAACCATTTGAATAGTGAAAATAGTGTGCGAGTGAGCCTGCCACTAAGTCACCGTGAAATATGAGAGACGTGCAAGATTATGATAAGGTTTTACACAGTAAATCATTGGATTTCCCGCTTGGGAATTGAGGCAAATTTAAGGAGGATCCAGTTTGAACGCGTGCCGAGGTGCCGCTGAAACTCAAAATTGTTACGTGACGTGGAAAGTGAATGTGTGTTTGATTTCCTGGTATTTAGCACTTTCGATGGGTGTTTGATATTGTTAATGACGTTTGAAGGGTTAGATTTTAGAGGGCTACGTTATGAGAAAAAGTATTTACGCATTTGCCTTGCTTCGTTTGGGCTTCTGTCTTTCTTCCTATTCTGTACTAACTTAAATTGTAAATAATATGTTTTAAGGGAGAAAATAAACGAAATTTATTATTATTATTTATTTAAAATTAGGTACTTACTGATTGTGATTTCGTTCACATGGAAGTCAAATAGAGAAAATTATATTTTTTTTAAATTCTTAACACTAATTATGTAATCATTATTCTAGAATAGCGTTAAAAATACAGGAAAACATCCCATTTCATTTCCGTTGTTTTTTTCAATGTTTCATTCAAAGTCAAATTTTATGATTTTTTTCAACATAACCTAAGAAACCCGAAAAACACCGAAGAATATGAAAGAGACAACATGTCTTTTTTTAAATACGTACTTAGTATTATATCATCATCTCCATCATCAGCCAAAGGACGTCCACCGTTGAACTTTAAGACGACCCACTGACCGAACAAAGGCCTCCCCCATATTGTGCGGTTTGCGTTTCAAAAACTCAGGATATCTATGCTTAGGAAAAAACCATTTTCAACGCATTTCTAGAAGTAATTTAAAGATAGAAGTGGTCATGCATATTTTATATTTTGGCAGTTGTTTGACGTCAGCTCGAAGAGCTGTGTTCCTTCTCAATACAAATATTTCCTGCGGTTGCCCTCTTTTAATTATAAATATATATATTTTTTTAAAGGAATATGAAATAATACTAAGAAAACGTAAGATGTTTGAATTGTCAAAGAATAATATGTTTAAACATACCTAGATGCCGAAAGGCATATATTTGTTGTCACTGATTGAAACACGGCCCAGCAAAGCATCGTCGTACGAGGTTATACATAGTTACACAAATATTATACAACCGTTCTATGGTTTTCATTTGCCTAGCTTTTTCCCAACTAAGTTGGGATCGACTTCCAGTCTGACCGAACGCAGCTGAATGCCAGTGCTTTATGACCTCCACAACTCAAGTTGCTAGGTAACACGATACCCCTTGATAAAACTGGTGGTCAGATTTTCAGGGTGCTGACTACCCGTAATAACAGTCAGCGAATGACAGCTGAAATATCGTTAATCGACGCCAGGTTGTGACTAGACCAGCGGGCCAGTTATTCTATGGTAGTAGACGAATACAGTACGGTCAACGTAACTTGGCGCGTCTGAAGTTAGCCGATTAGCTGCGCAGTAGACAATTTCGTTCCTAAAAGTTCCATTGCGCAGCCAAACAGCTAACTTCAGACGCGCCAAGTTACGTTGTCCGTATTGTACTATAGGACGACGTGTTTACAACATACTTTTAGTACAAGTTATTTCAAAACAAACATTAAACTCCCACTTCAAAATAGTAAAACCACGTAAACCCTATTAATCCTAATAGTTGTGAAAACATTTTGTGTGAACACAATACTAATAGTTTTATGCCCGACCTAATACCAAATGATTTATACCCATCAGATAAAGATAAGTGGCATACTATAACCACCCACGTTTAATTCCTATCTCCTACTAAATCATTAAAAAAAAAACAAAAGAACATAACCCTTTGCTGCGGAGTATGAAGACATCAAAGAACGGTCTGATTTTTTGTCTCATAAATCTTGATTCGTCGTATCAAATGATGCAAGAAAATGAGGTCACGTTTGGCGACTGTTCTGAACCAAAACGTAATTTTTCAACACCACTAATGGTACTTAGCTTTGTCTATTTATTATGATTTATGTTGGTTTTACATGTGTTGTGTTATGGGTTACGCACGCGGTTTTGTTTATGAAGTTCTGCTGTCGGCTTTTAGGGTTATAATACCGGGGACCCCCCAGGGGGGGAGGGATCTCCGAAACTACTGAGCCTAAAATTTTCATAAAATACAAAAAATGGTTCATTGCTTGTAGATTACAGGAAAACCTATAAGAATTCTATCAATTGACTTTGTACGGAACCCTCTTCAAGCGAGTCCAACTCGGCCGGTTTTATAAAAAACTGCCGAGCCTTTTCCCAACTATATTGGGGTCAGCTTCCAGTTTAAGCGGTTGCAGCTAAATACCATTGTTTTACATAAAGTAACTAAAAGGAGGTCAGAAAGATTTCCCAGATTTGACCCAGTTACTGGGTAACACGATACCCCTTGATAAGGTTGGTCGTCAGTTTTTTGGGCTTCTGACTACCCGTAACGGCTGTTAAAGATCTACGAATGACAGCAGGGACCAACAATTTTACGTACTTACCGAGCCGCGGCGAGGTCTCGCACGGACAACCCGTGGTAGCTAAAATCTGGCTTCTGACTACTTGTAACGATTGTCGAAGATCTACGAGTGACAGTTGGAACCGTTTCGTGCTTTCCGAGGTATGGAGGAGTCTCAGTATGTTATGGATGGTCACCCACCCACGGACCGACCGAGGCAAGCGTAGCTTAACCATGACCGATCGATCCTTACGGCTTCGACTTGGTTCCCTATCCATTTACATAAAATTTTGTTTTTCCTAACTATAACATAACAGGTTACGCATAATTTTTTTAAGCATAGTTTCTCCAGTTATATTAATGATTAAACATAACATTCTAAATCATATATTTATTTAAACATAATTATAATATTAAAATATATTTTTACACTGCGCATGCAGGGTAAAACTATATTTATATAGCAAGCATGCAGACATGTGTAAACAAGCAGCAGGTATGGTTTCTGTCACGGCTCCGGCGCTGCGGAACTCCGGCGGTTCCACGCGGGTTTATCGTCGCAGATGTCTTTTACGCGCACCACCATTGCTTCGGCTTGCTGGCTGGCCTAGCCGGCCAGCCTCAGCCATGGCGGCGAGCGTTAAAACCACCTGCTCCTCAGCTCGTGGGCCGCCTTGCCCGTCCGCGCCTACGCGGGCTTAGATTACACTCTTGGGGTAGGGCAGAGAAGACTACATGGGGTTATGTCAAAAAATATTAGCCTACAAGATTTTTTTTTTCAGCCTGTGTTTTCCTACTGCAGGGCAAAGGCTGAAGATAATTAAGCTAACATAAAGTATACCTACACCAAAAAAAAATATGGCAAAGTATTATTATGGCAAAATATATTATGCTTATCCTAATATATCGATACTTACTATTAATATTATAAATGCGAAAGTAACTCTGTCTGTTACGCTTTCACGATGAAACGGCTGAACCGATTTTGATGAAATATGGCCTAAAGATAGTTTGGACCCCGGGGAAGGACATAGGCTACTTTTTATCCGGGACTTCGATTGCATTCGCTATAACCGACATTCACGCGGACGAAGTCGCGGGCAAAAGCTAGTACTTTATATTAGGAAAAAGAACATTATGCGAAAGAAGGGATCCTTTTACTTAGCTGTTATTAATATCTATTAATGTAACATTTAGTATATTAAATTAGTTTGACTTTAAGATTGTGGGTTGTTTCGTGCAAATCTAAGCTGAATTGTCTTTTCTCTACTGAAAAAATTACAAATAGACAAGTTATTTACTCATATTGAATGCAGATGTGTATGATTTATTTAACGTGTCAACATTGGACGTGTA
Source organism: Charanyca ferruginea (assembly GCA_947361185.1). Taxonomy (NCBI): domain Eukaryota; kingdom Metazoa; phylum Arthropoda; class Insecta; order Lepidoptera; family Noctuidae; genus Charanyca; species Charanyca ferruginea. Next base: position 17,852,217 of record OX376071.1, on the reverse strand, counting down.
TTAATGCACTTCTTGTGTCACTCTTTGCAACGTGTTGGCCAAATACCTAATGATGAAGACGTGACGTGACTCATAGTTTTTTATTGTAATCTTAACAAATTTTTTCTAAGCATCGCGGCGCCAGTCGCCGGGCTATTCTTATTATCTTAATTGACAACGAGCGTTATTTTAAAGTGACGCTTATTATTTAACTAGCATGTGTTAATTATTAGTTATAAAGTTCAAACGATAAAATCATTAACATGCTTATCATTTTAACAAGTACCTACTTATAAAATCATTAATTTGGAACTGCTTACAGAAATAAAACTATGAGTTAATTATAAGTAAGCAAGAGCTTGAACAATTATATTTCCATAAAAAGTTTTCGACTCTACCTTTATACTAGACATACCGTAAGAAACCGTAAATGTCAATTTCCACCGGAGTTACATGGTGTACTAGACCGGTTATTATGTCCTATGAAAATGCGCTCTGTGCTTATCTTAGAAACTTTACTTCGATGGACCTTATTCAAATTAATAAATAGTAATAATAATAACTGCATCATTCTTTTAAAACTCAGACCTAGGTATTTGCCACCACCTACCAAATCCTACAGAAAGCTGCTATCCTGAACACTTGCAGAATTCTTGCACAACAACAATGGCGCATAAATATTACACACACTATGGGTGGCCACACATTCACAAACATAACTCACCACAAGAACACACACACACCCATCTTCAGCCACATACGGTCAGGGGCACGCAACGTAAAGTGTAGTCCCATCATCACAATCTAGATATAAGTAGTACACCAATATATAATAATAATAATTCCAGCCTATTTTATACTTACTGCGTGGCTAGCTAGCATTAATCACCACGTTTGCTCACGGCAGATTGGTCATTGTGAGTCCAGGTTTTCTCACATTTTTTGTCCTTTAGCGATATCAGTGATGTTCAAGATATACTTCAAAAGTAGGTACCTTAAGAATTGACAAAATCGGTTGTACGTTGTTTCATAGCTAATAGTTTTATAGAATTTCGTTTAACATAATTTTTTTCTAATAATTTCCTTTCATAGAATAATTAATACGCAGAATACTTACTTTTAAAATTTTTAAATCATTGATTTTTGTTTCACATAAAGTTTATTGTTACAATAATCATATCATAGAATAACAAATCAAATATTTTTATTCTTATTCTTTTATTTAATATAAAACTTATTCCCAAGAATGGGACTCTCAGTTCTAACCAAACTTACTGCGCGTGCGTGCAAGCAAGCATGCAGCGTGCAAGCAAGCATGCAGCGTGCAAGCAAGCATGCAGCGTGCAAGCAAGCATGCAGCGTGCAAGCAAGCATGCAGCGTGCAAGCAAGCATGCAGCGTGCAAGCAAGCATGCAGCGTGCAAGCAAGCAAGCAAGCGAGCATGCAAAATGCAGCAAGCATAGTTTCTGTCACGGCTCCAGCGTTGCGGGGCTCCGGCGGTCCCACGCGAGCTTATCGTCGCAGATGGTATTCACGCTCACCACCGCAGCTTCGGCTTACTGGCCGGCTACGCCGGCCAGCCCCAGCCACGGCGGCGGGCGTTAAAACCACCTGCTCCACAGCTCGCGGGCCGCCTCGCCCTTCCACGCCTACGCAGATTTAAATTACACTCTAGGCGTAGGGCAGACAAGACTACGTGGAGTCTGGTTTCGCAGCGATTCGTTTCTGTCATTAACTTTGACACAACATATTGACTTTTTAAGACATCATTTTTGTTTTTGTCTATTTATATCTATACATTTTCGTTGAAATAAATTCCATGGAAAAATACAACAAACAATATTCGTTAAAAAATAATTCTACTGTTTGATAAGTTTGTTAAACAAAAAAATGTGATTAAAAATTCATTGAATTGTGTTTCTGTGAAATATTTTTCATTGAAGTAAATAGTCTTTGAAACAATAATAGTCGAAATAAAAATACGAGAACCAAATATTTTGTAAAACATTTTCTGGGAAACGAAATTCTACGAAATTTCTGTCTGCGAAACAAGGTGAAATCGACAAAATCACATTAATACTTGCCCAGTTTCGAACAAGCCACTTCCAAACTACGCTAAGAAAATCAAACGATCCTATTGGTTGATATCTCATAGATTCATCGCTAAGCAAGCTCACTATGCTAGCTAGCATATCTGTTGGATTGGTAGCCTTAGGGTGTTACTACACCAATAGATCGATCGTCGATCGATGCCATCAATCCACATCGATCGACGTTGATCGATTGGTGTGGTAGCTTTGGCTGATCGACGGATACCGTTCTACTAACTAATCGATCGATTGCCGGTCGATGGCATCGGTCGACGATGATCGATTAACTCCGGTCCGATCCATCACTAATAATAATCAAGCAGCTTGATCGACGTCGACTAAACCATTCCACCATCAATCGATCGTCGATCGACAATCGATCGATTGGTCTTGCAGAAACTATCGATCGACGTCGACTAATCCATTCTACCATCGATCAATGCCGTCGATCGACGATCGATCGATTGGTCTGGTAACACCCTTACAATTCTTCTAAACAACTTCGCAAAGGAAAACAATAGATACTTCATAAACCAAACGTAAAAGATACCAACCGTTCCATTCAATTCGATATGAAATCAATTGTTGGCCGTTGTTTAAAGATTTTCAAAAAGAAAGTTTGAAACAAAAACGAAGTGGACTACAAGAAAAAACCCACTCAAATTCTTAGCAAAGAGTCCCAAACCACGGTTTGGTATCTTACTTTAGTGGTATGGTGCAATTTAAAAGATACAGTAAAACTATTTGAATTGTGGTTTTCGTATGCCAAAAGATTTACGCCTCATGAAAACTTAGAGATACAGCCACAGAATATTTAAAGCTAGCGGGATCTTAGTGAAAAGTTGCAACATTTCTGTTGTCAGAAAGTAGAAATTTGAGTTAATAAAATAATTTTCAAAAAAGGTGGTTCTCAGTTTGACTCGTATGTATGTATGGTCATAATTTTCTCAAAAACTTTTTATCCGATTTGGATGGGGTTTTCGTTATTCAATCACATATTTTTCTGGAAATGATTGAATGTATAAAAGATTGTCCTAGATTATAAGGCACCAAAGCTATAGACTAAATCATACGAGTAGGAGTAAAACAATTTAAGTCAGTTCAGTCAGCCATATTAATTGGTGATGTTTTTTTTTGTGCTACAGTTTCTTAATTGATTTACATGATAAGAAGTAGGTAATAAAAACTGATTTTTTTTTTTTTAAATAACCGACTTCAGAAATTATATACTGAAAAATATTTCGGAAAAGTTTTCAGCTACCTCCTAGCCCGTATTACAAAACTAACATAAATTCTACTTAAATTTTGATTCAACCAGTTAGGGTCTGATTTCACCAACATTATTCCAATGATTACCTATATATTTAAACAGTTCTATATTTAAAATTTATTAAGACAAATCGACTGTTATACAATAGATTAAATGTTGGTAAACACAGACAGATCAATGTTCAAAATGAGTCTTAATCGAATCTCGCCACAACTCGACACTTTTTAACCCCCGACGAAAAAGAGGGGTGTTATAAGTTTGACGTGTCTGTGTGTCTGTCTGTGGCACTGTAGCTCTTTAACGGGTGAACCGATTTGAATGCGGTTTTTTTTATTTGAAAGTAGATTCTCTAGCGATGGTTCTTAGACATGTTTCATCAAAATCGGTTCAGCAGTTTTAAAGTTATCAGCTCTTTTGTTTGCTGCGGTAGGGATCTTAGACGCATACCGGATGTTTACTTTGCTTTCAAACATATTATTATAGGTGACCACACTGACCACACAAAACCAAACTAAATTACATTTAAAAAATTTAAAATAAAAATTAAATTAAAAATTTAAAAAAACCCCCAACGCAAAACATTAAAGCGATTATGTAAAAAGTAAAAAATAATACTTTTGTTGAGCCATCAAATGTTTGTTCGTTGAAATGGCGCTATAATGTCGCGGCGGGGTACCGCTAAGTTTAAAGCAATAACTAAATATCTAAAATAGCGAACTGATGGTAACTAGATTTGCAACAAGATTAACAACTAGATTAGCAACAAAAATTTGATAATATCGAAGCAAATTGGTCGGAAATGCTGGTAAATTAATAGACAGTGAATGAAATTGAGGGACTGACTTACTTAAGCGGTACCCCGCCGCGACATTATAGCGCCATTTCAACGAACAAACATTTGATGGCTCAACAAAAGTATTATTTTTTACTTTTTACATAATCGCTTTAATGTTTTGCGTTGGGGGTTTTTTTTAATTTTTAATTTAATTTTTTGAATTGTCAAGGTGTCGAGCAATTAGTCAACGTTCCAAAACGTAGGTACACTGGTAGGCTCTATCGAACGGGCAGAACAGGAAGAACGAGCAAATACTCCACGGACACTCTTTTTTAGAAACAAGTTTTTTCCAAAATTCTGATTACAATATTAATGTTGCTGCTTCCATATGGAACTTGAAACTGAATTTATTTTCTTTGTCTAAGCAAATATTTAAAAAAATTGCTCTGGATATTTTGTATTTTGCACAGTTACATGACTTTAGATTTGGAAGTCGGTGGCTTTGTTTTGTTTGTTGTCTTTAATTGCCACCGACTTCCAAATTTAAACTCTGTGTGTACTGTGGCGCCGCAACCTTAGATACTTTGTGACGGTGCTATAGTTATTTGTTATACAAGAGTGCAAAGTTGCTTTTTAACCGCGTGTTCAATTTTGATGACCGAGCAAGTGAAGGATTCTAAAATTGAATCACGAGCGCAGCGAGTGATTCAAAATTAGAATCCTGAGCGTTAGCGAGGGAATCAAAAGAGCACGAGGTGAAAAATCTTTGCACTCGAGTGCAACACGTAACTTTTCATTCCACCTCAGCGAGGAAATGACTAAATGCAAAAAAAAAACGTTTACAAAGTCTGAGTTTTTAAGAAATTTAAAAAAAGTTGGATGATATATTCGGCACCATAGAGGTAGCAGTAAATAGGTTTAATGTTTTTTTTTAATTAACAAACTTAGTGCACACGATGTTCTAAATTCAACTTACTTTATCCTCTAGAGAATAAAAACGGCTTTTCCACTCAGATATTGAAGATAAATTTACTTTATCCTCTAGAGAATAAAAACGGCTTTTCCACTCAGATATTGAAGATTAAAAATACTCTTTCCGAGATGGTGGGATGAAAAAATTATTTATCACTTTTTAGATTTTGAATGCGGTTGTCTTTACCTTTAGTCAAATCGTGTACAATGGTGTGGGTTACATGTTTGTTCAATGCATTTGTATTTCTCTGTATTTTTTAGCATGTAACATGTAAATTATTTCTGAATGTCATCATCTGCCTAGCCCTTTCCCAACTATGTTGGGGTCGGCTTCCAGTCTACCCAGATGCAGATGAATACCAGTGTTTTATATAAAGTGACTGCCTGTCGGACCTCCACAACCCAGTTACTGGGTAACACTGGTTGACACCTTGGTAAGTAAGACTGGTTGCCAGACTTTCTAGTTTCTGGATTTTTGTTCACACCATAACTTGTCAATTACATGAAAACATAAGAACGTTGTGAATCAGGTCTAAAGTATTAAACGCGAAGAATTTATTTCATGTTTAGTAAATAAAAAAAGCTTTTTTATAAAAAGACAACCGCCTTCGAAATCTAAAAGTGATAAATAACTTTAGCACAGAACACACATGAGTTAGTTCCGGAAGTCGGTGGCAATACAAAACATCAAACAGAACTTCCGAAACTAAAGTCATGTGTGTTCTGTGCTCAAGTTAATTACCACTTTTTATTCGACTTTGAAAGCGGTTGTCTTTTTTGTAAATAAAAAGGTTTTTATTTTTCGCCTTTTAGTACCTCCTTATCATCCAAATCCTTTAAGAAAACGGCAACACAGTCAGAACAGAGATGGAATGTACAAGGTTGGAGAAACTTAAAAAACATCATCCATGTATATTTTTGTGCTTTCTGTCGGTTTTTTTCAAAAAATGCTGTATCAATGTCGATAACATTTTGTTGGTCCCACATAAATTTTATCGACATTGATTCTGCAATTTTCCCCTGAGGCATACACTATCCATCAAAAAGAGAACCGCCTGCAATGTGTTGACTGTGCGTCAGCTTTTCATTATGCACCTAGTATTAAAACAGCACACCTTGCTTACCTACAATGCTGATCATAATACTAACAAGAGACGGAACGATATAGTATGCAATTCAAATTCGACTGCAAAACATGTCTTTGCAGAAAGGTTTTTTTTATTCCTAGGTCCATTTCTGTACAATAGATTAAATAGAGAACTAAGTATTTATAAGTTGAATTACTTTCGCTGTAAAAAATAATTTTTCAACATTTAAAAACTATTTCTTACGAACAGGCAGAAAACTTGCTCGTAGTATGCAAATAATATTACTAACAGATATTTTTTGTGACGTAGATACTACTAGCTTTACGTTAATTTAAGTTTTTTTTTATGTAATTTATTACAAATATATAGGAGCACTTCCTAGCCTGAAACACAGGTTCCACCTAGTTCAGGCATATGAGCACCTATGTTTTATTTTTATATCCTAAGATATTTTGTGATTTGTGTATTTTTATTAAATAAACAATTATTATCTATTATTATATTATTATTAAGCACTTTTCTGAAAACCGCATCAAAATCCATTCAGCCAAACGGGAGATAATCGCGGACAAACATACATACATACAAACATACGGGTCGAACTGATAACCTCCTTTTTTTGAAGTCGGTTAAAAACTAAAACGTCTTCTTGGTTTTTGTTGATTTATTCAAAAACCGCTAAATAAATTTCTGTTTGTTGTATACTAAAACCTTCTCCAGAATATAACAAAAAAAAATCTGAAAACCGCATTAAAATCGATTCAGCCAAACGGGAGATAATCGCGGACAAACATACATACATACAAACATACGGGTCGAACTGATAACCTCCTTTTTTTGAAGTCGGTTAAAAAAAAACAATATACCTACAGACGAATTGTGAACCTCCTTTTTTTTGAAGTCGGTTGATAAAATAAAATATGTGACAAGATTGTGCTCTATATCACTGGCTTAAAACCGCTGAAATCTTTTCCTTTAATCCAATAGTAAATAGTTGAAAGTTTGTAGCTATGTGCTCATTGTTGAGACAGGTAGCGGTCTAAGTTTTTCTGTCTCTACTGTACGTGGTGCGGGACTTGGTCTCAATTTATTAAGTTCTAGATGTGACCATTAAGCATTCAACCAGCACCTTCATAGTTTATACAACGGGTAATGAGAACGATCGTTCAGGTTTACGAGTTCTACAACACTTAGATTATGAAGAGGTTATGTTTGTTCGTAAGAGGTGGTCTCTGGATGTCATCATTGCCTAGCCGTTTTCCAACTATGTAGGCTTTCGGTCTAACCAGATGCAGCTGAATACCAGTGTTTTACATGGAGCGACGGCCTATCGGACCTCCACAACCCAGTCACTGCGTAACACGAAACCTCTCGGTAAGACTGGTTGTCAAACTTTCTGGCTTCTGACTACCCAAACTCTAACGACTGCCAAAGATCTACGAATGAACAGCCTGGACAAACGGATTTAGATGCTTTCCGAGGAACGGAGGGAACTCGGTATGAAATGGATTGTCACCCATCCACAGACTGACCGCGGCAAGCGTAGCTTAATCTTTGAAGATCTGTCCTGCTTTTACTTAGTCACGAGCTCCTCCTGGTTATCTCTGGAATTACTGGTACGATTACAAACATTTTTTCAATAATAAAAAGCTACTCTATGTCATGAAGTGCTGGCGTCTGTACATTTCATTACCACGCGAACAAAGTCGCAGGCTAAAGCTAGAAAACTATATTCTCGAAAGGAATTTACACTTACGTCAGTATCATCTTGCAAGTCGTAACAGTCAACTAGCGGTTCCATAGTAATAATACTCGCAAGTGATAAGCTCTTTATGTCACATTATTTATAGTCTTATAGTTTTGTATGGAATTAGCCGCAGCAGACCTGGACTAAAATAGTCATTGTTTCAAATGTTTTGTGGTATGACTTCCACGCGGACGGGATCGTAGACAGAAGCTAGCGTATTAATACAATGCTCTAAACATTATTCAAAGTTTTCAATTCGTATGTTTATATTGTTTTTTTCTTATGTACGTTCGGGCATAACTCTGTCATATACGGATTTACAAAATTCTTTTTTTGTTCGAAAGGGGTTTATTCCGAAATGATCCCATATAAATTATACAAATTTTATCAAAATTGATTCAGCTCTTTTTGAGAAAATCGACAAAGTCCCATAAAAATTACATAGGTAGATGTTTTAGTTCCTTCAATCTTTGGAGGACTTACAATTACTGTTTTATGTGTGTCGCTGTTTCATAATGGATTTGGATGATAAGGCAATACTAAAAAGCAGAAAACAAAAAGTAAAAAAAAAAAGAAAACCGACTTCAAAAACTAAAAAGTGATAAATAACTAGCACAGAACACACATTACTTTAGTTTCGGTTTCGGTTTATAGGTTATGCTATAATAATACCAGCCCATTATTGTCCTACTGCAAGACAAATGTCTGGTCTCATACGGAGAAGGCACCAGCATTAATCACCACGATAGCTTAAAGCGGATTGGCGATTTCAGATTTATAAGTCGAGTGGTGCTATTCTCTAAATAACACAACCTAAAGTGGCGAGTTACATTTTCATATTCACTTTTGTTTACGCAGTTTTTTTTTTCTGCATAGCAAACTTATGAGGTTGTTGGCTGCTTAACCGAACTACCCTGTGGTGCCTTAAAAATCATTATTTTCAGGGCCTCCAGCCAAGGCAAAAGCTTATAAACTAAGCGACTACACGCTAAGGGCACCCCCTCGGCTTAGGGCGTCACTGGGGGAGGGCAGCAAAGGGACAGGCTGGATCGGGTTTCCTTTAATTAGGGATGAGTTTAAAGCTACAGGCTCAGCTACGCGGGCTGACATTAGCAAGGGGCAGGGCGGGGGGGGACGCTACGGGGACGTCGCGACGGACCTCGGTGGTGAGGTCGGAATGACGGCGGTCTGTGTTTCTGTTTGACTAAAGTGCTGGATGCTCTATTACTTTCCTGGAGGAGACTTATGGCGTCGTCAGAATCGGATAGGGTATTTCGTGGTCGACGGGTCCTACTTATACGGGAAGGGGTGTATCGGGCGGCCGCTACGATAAGCGGGTTGCGGTGTTTTTCCGCTCGATTGAAAAAGTGCTTGCAAGCGCGTTTCATGAATTGACGGATGGTCGGGAGTTTGAGATCGAGATGAAGTTTCTCGTTGCGAACATAATACGGGGTACCCATGATTTTCCGCAAGAAACGGTTGTTTACGCAGCACTAGTTAATCAACGGCTTTAGGTGAAACTATTGAACGTTGAATAATTTGACACTTTTGATAGTCCATATTCGCTAAGCAAAAACTGCTGAGTCGCTGAGTTTGACATCGATTTCACGGCTGACATGATGTTGAGTTCGCCGTCGAGCACAGCCACGAATGGTAATCAGGGATAGGACAGCTGTTTGCCTTACCGATGTCAGTGATTTCTAAGAACTTTGAAAGTAACCCGCATGCATGAGAGGCGGAACCTCCACCATTGGAGCTAGCTTATGCTATGCTGTATTTAAATCGAAATGAGGATGGGATTTAATAAAACAATATGACTTTAACACACATAGATACAACTTCACTGCGATCGCCAAGACACCTGTGGACGTCATCCGGCTGATGATGATTAATATAATTGACATAGTACTCAAAAAAAAATTTGAAAAAGTAAATATCTTGAGTATAAAAGCAATCAAAAATAAAAAGAATCTTGAATAAAAAAGAAATTAGTGTATAAAAAAACCTAGTAGACAACAGGCACGTATTTCTTTATGAATCAAAATAATATTATTGCTACATTGAATCAGCAATGTGAAGTTTATAAGACAATTTTGGCAATTTAGAAATAACAAGATATAAAAAAATCCAAGAATGAAAATAAAGAATTCGTTACATTATTATCTATCATCTAAAGAAACGATACATCCATCTTATTACAAAAAAATCACGACTAGCTTTTTGCTCACGATTACGTCTGCGTGATTTTTCTCACGGATTCCTATTTTTAACTGACTTGAAAAAAGGAGGTTCTCAGTTCGACCCGTATGTTTGTATGTATGTATGTATGTTTGTCCGCGATTATCTCCCGTTTGGCTGAACCGATTTTGATGCAGTTTTCAGAAAAGTGTTTGTTACATTCTGGAGAAGGTTTTTGTATATAACAAATAGATATTTATTCAGCGCTTTTTGAAAAAATCAACAGAAACCAAAAAAATATACACAGAAGACGTTTTCGTTTCTTGCATCTTTGGAGGACGTTCAATCTCTGTTTTAACTGTCTCGCCGTTTCTTAATAACGAGGCCCTAAAAAGTGGAAAATAAAAACTTTTTACAAAAAAGAGAACCGCCTTCAAAAGCTAAAAAGTGATAAATAACTTTAGCACAGAACACACATGACTTTAGTTTCGGACGTCGGTGGCTTTGTTCTGTTTGTTGTTTTGTATTGCTTTTTAGCTTTTGAAGGCGGTTCTCTAGTTTGTAAAAAGTTTTTTGTAATAATACAATAATAATAATCTGTGGGGATATTTTACACATGGCCATCTGATCCCAAACTAGAGAGACCCTGTACTAAGGATGCCAGACAGCTGATATACATACACAAATACATTTTAAATAAGTACATACATATGACAGGCGGTGGCGCCGTCATTGTTTGGATTCGGTGGTATCGGGTTCATTGTAGAAAACCAATATTCAATGCAGTACTAAGTAACCTTACTTTATTGAATGTGATCGTAGAATACAATTCAAATAGGTAAACCGACAGTTTCGTACTAGATGAGTCTCCTGTCTGGTGTCTCGAGCAAAAGTGAGATTGGCACGGTCCCCCACTCTCCAACACGAATCTGTCCACGTGTCGCCATTACAACTGATAATCTGACGTCACAGCGTTTACCAGTTCCTCTGTACTATAATAATGAAATTGATTCCTCTTTATCGTTAAATGATCGCTTTCTGCGGCATATATATAGATAAACAACACCCTTAACATATAGCACATTTATGTTAGTAATGGCATGGCAATGACATCTCTTTCTCTCCAATAAAACAAGAAAGAGACATATAATTATACTAGCTGACCCGACAGACGTTGTCCTGTCCCTATCTAGCTACTTACCTGCCTATTTACCTATACCTACCCTACACCTACCCTATACCTACCCTACACCTACCCTACACCTACCCTACACCTACCCTACACCTACCCTACACCTACCCTACACCTACCCTACACCTACCCTACACCTACCCTACACCTACCCTACACCTACCCTACACCTACCCTACACCTACCCTACACCTACCCTACACCTACCCTACACCTACCCTACACCTACCCTACACCTACCCTACACCTACCCTACACCTACCCTACCCTACACCTACCCTACGCCTACCCTACACCTACCCTACACCTACCCTACGCCTACCCTACGCCTACCCTACGCCTACACCTACCCTACACCTACCCTACACCTACCCTATCTTTCAAGTTGGATCAAACTGCACACGGTGCACAAATTTCATTGAAATCGCTTCAGTAGTTTAGGAGTCCATCGCGGACAAACATCGTGACAGGAGATTTATATATATTAGATTAATAAGAGCTGTCAATTTAAGTTGATCTAAAATGTTCACACAGTTATAGTTGTCATTTCTGAACGTATTGATTAAAACACTGCGAAGTTCAAGGGAAAAACTAATTTGACATCTCTAAATTAGTTTTTGTCTGTCGCCGTCCTTTTCTTCAGCTGCCTGGTAGTAAGAGATGAAATATGAATAATTTTAGTTTAGTTTGTGAACAAGGGAATCGGCACCATTGGTGAAGGAAAACATCGTGAGGAAACCTAAACTCATAATTAATGTCTATATACCTATATATATATATTATTAGTCTGAAATCGCCAATCCGCCTTGAACGCACGTGGTGATCAATGCTCGTGCCTTCTCTGTATGAGAAGATGCCTTTGCCCAGCAGTGGGACAATAATTATAGGCGGGTATTATTATAATATTAATAGCACTCAGGGATAAAGTAGCCTCCTATTGGTGAAAGATTTTTTAAACTCGGTAGGCATTTTTTTTACGCTTTTTAGTGACTGCTTCTCAAAAAAAATCTGTTATCCCTTAATTTTCAACCCTTAGGGGTGGATAATTTCTTGAATATAGGACCAAATTTAAGGTATACACTATCAATTAAAAAAAGAATCATCGAAATCGTACTACACTGAAAAAAGATATGCGTGGTCAAACATAAAAATAAATATATAAAAAATAAAAAATGTTCATAAAATGAAAACTACGCCAAAAAAATGATAAATTTTTATGGGACCAAATGGCAACTATTCCGCATCAAACTAAAGAAGAATCACTTAAATCGCATCATAAATCTCAGAGTAATCGATGTACATACATAAAAAAAAACCAACCGAATTGAGAACCTCCTCCTTTTTGAAGTCGGTTAAAAAGTAGCCTACGTGCTCTCCCGGGGTTAAAGCTATATTCGTACCCATCAATATCGGGTCAGCCGTTTTGTCGTGAAAACGTAACAGAGAGAGTTACTTTCGCATTTATAATATTAAGTATAGAAGTATGGAGATGCATCAATTCCATTCCTCACCCCTTCTTATGCGGAAGGATAAAAACAACACGCGAGGCAAAATAAACAGTATTTTGAATTAACTTTTCTGTCTCATCGCTCCTTTGTGTGGTTGACATAGGAGAAAAGAAAATAAATTGATAACTTACTCACTATATGGTACCTACGCTTGTTATTTTCGTCAGTTTTATTGTTGTCTATATTGGCATGAAATTTTTATTGATGTAATAATAATAATACATCCCTTTGACTGAACAAAGGTTTTCTTTGGTAAAAGAATAATTTTATCTTTTTACTATTTTCTTATTTTTGTACTTTTTCTTTGCCACTTTCGTAGTTTTTGGAATATGACCCTAATTAACACAAAAAATGACTTTATCATCGATTAATGTCAAGTGATTCATGATTCAATTTAGCCTGAATTTCACTCTCTGTCATTATTTTTTTTGTTTCTGTGTACATAATGTTAACAAATAATTTACTGATTGTGATCAACATCAACAATTTAAGAACATAAGAAGGGACTCTGCAATATTTAATTTTGTGTTTGATTCAATTATTCATAAATGTGACAACCTAAAAGTCTTGTTTATAGTTTTGAACCGACTTCAAAAAAGGAGGAGGTTATCAATTCGTCTGTATTTTTCTTTTTTTTTTTTAATCTTCGTTACCTGATTTCTCTGGACTGGGTGTGAACCGATTTTGATGATTTTATTTTTTTATTTGAAAGCTAGTGGTTCCCGTGTAGTCCCATTTTAATTTGGTCCAGTTCTGACAATGGCATCCATAAGAAAACCGTGTAAGTCTTAAATTTGCATTAAGTGCGCGATTTGTTACGCGATTTCTCCGGCAAACGTAAACCGATTTTGAAAATGCTTTTTTTTATGGATAGGGTATGCTTCAGGGGTGGTCCTATATAAATTTTATCGAAATTGATTCAGCACTTTTTGAAAAATCAACAAGTACCCAAAAATTTTACATAGACGACGTTTTAGTTTCATCAATCTTTGTAGTACATAGTAACTTTCAATCTCTTCTTAATAGATTTGGATGAGAAGGAGGAAAAAAAAGCGGAAAATAAAAAGCTTTTTACAAAAAAGACAACCGCCTTCAAAAACTAAAAAGGCGGCTTGAAGGCGGTTGTCTTTTTTGTAAAAAGCTTTTTTATAATAAAATAAAAATCACACAACAAAAAGATAAGAATCGACAGTGGTGTTGAATGAAGTAACTGATCCAGTGAATCGTTGGGCCCAGAATGTGTGTGATATTGTCCCATTGAAGGCAAGCCACAAATAACAGACGGATCTTACGACGGAGAGAAAATTGGATTTTCTTTGAGACGCTTGTGCTATAAAATTGAAACTGCCCCTTATACGGTTTATGTATTTAATTGTGTGGTATAGTTTGTGTGGGTGACAAAGACAGATATAATTTGCTCAGTTCTCCGTAAATTTTACCGCAAAGGGTTTCTTATAAGCGATTGCAGACAAGTGAGACAGCCCCATACTGGCCTGCATACTCCAGCTACGGTAGTACTAGTACTTATACCGTGCTCCAGCGGTGTAAATGAATCGTAAGCTATTTTGCCCTGGCTGGAGGCCCTAAAAATAATATTTTTTAAGGCACTACAGGAAAGTCCGTTTAAGCAGCCGGCAACCTCCTAGGTTGACCTGCGAGATACCAATCCGAAAAAAAAAAGAAAGAAAAAAAAAAAGTGTAAATGAATGAGGGATTTATTTGGATGTTACTTTTTGTAGAAGATAGGAATATTGGTACTAAACCAATGAATCTTACTCGTATGCTGTCTAATAAATAAATGTGTGTGTTATTTATAATTTTATGAAATTTAAGAAGTCGTGTTTTCCGAATTAGTACAATTCTATTTTTATAGATAGTCTTTATAGTAGTCTTTTTATTTTAAATATTTTTCTGTAATGAATGACTTTACTAAAGAAGAAACACTGGCCAAGTACGAGTAGAAACAATACTCGAAGGGTCATGTACAATCGTACGATATTTCACACCAGATATATTTTTACTAAATTATTTAAAAAACGCAATGTTAAATATTTTATTTTAAATGGTCTTATTCTTTATTTTATTACTTACTTATTACTAACGTATCGTACCTATAACGTAACGTATAACTATATACACTCTGTGAAATTTTCAAGTGTCTACCTTTTGTGTGAAAATGTCCCCACATATTATTATTATTATTATTTCTCGGTATATTTAAAATATCTCACATCTATGTGTGGGTCGAAATTGGCACGGGCCGAAGCCAAGTGCATTGTGTACTAAATTAGGTATTTAAAAATTTGCGGGTTAACCTGCATGTATTCAAAATAACTGCTTTTTGTAGCAGAAGGTAAGTAGATGGACTAATATTCAATGAGTTAAGGCTATTGTGTAGGGTTTTTGGAATGACTCCTGTGCTGGATAGTATGATGGGGATAGTTTTGGTGTGTGTAACATTCCACTGCGTTTTAAGTTCTATTGACAAATCTGTGTATTTTGCAATTTTTTCCGTATGTGTGCTAGTAAGGTTATGGGTGTTGCAAATTGCTATGTCTATTATGTACACTAATTTCTTTTGTTTATCTAACATAGTAATGTCTGGTCTATTATTGTAAATTGTTTTATCTGTAATTATTGTCCTTATTATTACGGTTTAAAAGATACAGCCCGCTGTTACACAGACGGACAGACAGCGGAGTCTTGAGTCCCTTTTGACACGGAATCCTAATAAAAACTGGTTCTCTCAAATCTTTTCACCGGTTACAATTTCAACATTATTTCAATACTATTTGGTAGTTAACGTATGTATTTAAGTATTATTAACCATTTTTTGAGCCAATAAATCGTGACATCAAATACACATACCAAACAAGTTCCTAAAGCGACTAGAAATGGAAAAACAAATAAAATTTTAAAATTGCCCGTTTACGGAGTTATCCAAAATGACACATTTATCGCGAAGCGTCAGCCGCGCTAGAACTCGGAAGCTTTATGCGACTAGCACTAATGCTGTAAAAATTTTATGTCTCTGTCCATATCTCTAATACAGCTAAAAACTGCACTTTTGATGAATGTGATTTTTACGACTTTTGTTACGTATTTACGACTGTATTATACTGCGGCCATAAAATTTTGGTCGGTCGTGTTTTTGGCATTATGAAATCACGTTTGAATAAAAATGATGTGTTTTTCAAAAATATCATTTGCCTAGCCGTTCCTATGATGGGGCCGGACGCAGTTGAATACCAGTCTTTTACATGGAGTGACTGCCTTTCTGACCTTCACAACCTACCTAGTAACACGACACCCCTTGCTGTCTGGCTTCTGACTATCCATAACGACTGTCAAAGATCTATGAATGACAGCCGGGACCGACAGCTTTACGTGCTTTCCGAGGCACAGAGGGCACGATATTAATGGATGGATAGACACCCATCCACGGACCGACCGTTGCAGACGCAGCTTAACCGTATGGCTTCTAGGCGTTGTTCTAGGTGAGCGACCAAACGCGACACGACGCGATGCGACGTAATGCGACCAATACTTCACGTGACGTGTGTCCTACGTTGTAGGTTGTCATTGTGTACTTATTTAGAAAGAAATAAGTTTGGAGAGTTTCATCATTTATATCCACTAAACTAAATCCACGTTTGTATTGTGACTTATTACCAAGCACTTACGATTATATTATTGCAGCTTTTAAACCTATTATTTAACTATCAATGTCCAATTTTCAAAAACCCATTTCTATTGAGGAGAGGTTGTTATTGACTATACTTTAAGGTAAGAAAAAACGCAGGTACTTATAATAATAAATATTTAATATTAATAAACTATTGTGTCGCGTCTCGTCGCGTATAAAACAAATTTGCACTTGTCGCGTTGGGTCGCACATTGATTATGGCGACTACGTAGGCCACAAGTACATACAACGACTATTTGACACTACGCGTCGCGTCGTATCATCGCGTTTGTCGTTTACCTAGGAGAACGGGTTAGTCAGCCCCAATTTTGTTTTAATACTATTTTTCATTTATTTTTATCCTTCGGTGTAGTAACAACTGATAAAATTTTAAAAGAATAAATAAACGATTCGAAAAATGCGCTAGCAACAAAATCTTTGCTGTCCGGCCAACTAATAGACAAACAAGGAGATTTAATCACATAAACCTTTTTTAACAAGCATCTTTTTTTTTTTAATTTACAAAAAGCCAACGTCACGCGCTTTACACCCTCAGGCGCGTTCTAATTTCAAAATTTAAAACTTTGTTTTATCATTCCGTGGCAGAATTTCGTAATTAATTTTAAGGTTTTGATATTCGTTATTAAAATTTTGTAAAGTCGTTTACGTACCTACCTACGGCCCTTTAATAACACCCACTCTTCGCTAAAGTGCTAATTGGTGGTTCAGTCTATTTTAATAATGAGGAGATGTTGACTTTTAGCATTTCCTTTCGAGGTATTTCATTGATATGACGAACAAAGCGAGAAACCTACGCATATCCTACCTATATTATTACACAAGACTGAACATAGAGCTTATTTTGTTAGAAGTGTGTGTTACATACTTATGGAGGTGTTCTGTATACTTAAGGGGATATTCGATTCAGTGCTTACTCTCAATATAACCTTTTATGTTTTGAAAATGTCGAACCGAATGTGTAGGCATAGATTTAGTAAAAGTCAATGCGGAACTTTGTAGAGATCTAATTTTCTTATTTTATATTTATTACCTGTGCTTCTTTGTTTACTTTTTTTCTGTCAGCCAATGTTTCTGTCAAGCCATACCAAATTGTCAAATGACAATGCCAGATCCTATCCCACCCATGTACAGAAAAAGTAAATTAAACAAAATAAAAAATTGTATATAGAACCTTTAATAGTAAATTATTTTTCTATGGAACATACGAATTACGAAATACCAACCCACAAATACAAACTCATTTTACCCAAAATATAATTTAAGTATTGTAATAATTGGTAATAACAATAATGCGTAAAGTAAAATAATATTTTGTCTAAATTGCTTTAGAGTACTATGCAAAAAAAATATAAAAATCTAATAAATTGCATTCTAATCATAATTTCGGTTCATGAATTATGTGCAACGAAATGTTATTCAAGAGTGTATGTCAATGTCATTCATTCGCTCTCTGTATTCCTGTTGTTTGCGTTCACGACCTACTTTTTTTTTACTGTGCTTTTAATTGTTTTCCCTACCGATGACTTTTGCTTCTGAATATCTCTCGATTCTCGCTTACTCGCTGACTTTGTGCTGCTTACCATGGATTCTGATCTTTGCTTATGATTTTTTGTACGATGTTGTGGTGCAAAAATTTTAACCGGAGTGTAGACAGGATGTAAATAAGTAGTTTCTGTAATAGCAGTACATAATAATAACACACCAATAATTTATTATAACTATTATAAACTGCACCTAACCTATAATCAATGTCATTATTGTTTTTAGATTTATACAGAAACCGCAAGTTCTACAGTCACTAGGACTAATGTTTAGTTATCAGCAATAAATAAGCAGTACGATGCTACATATTGCATGTTTGTCCATGACTTTTATTGAGTGGGGCAAAGTTCTAAAAAGTTTCTGGCATTGTCCTTTTCCAATTGAATATAAATCTTATGCTTTTGTTTTAAAAATCTGTCAAAGAAATTTGTCAGATTGCTGGCCTCTGTACAGTTCCAAGAAAAAGGGAGGAAGGAGCTCATATAGCATCAAATAATCGTCCACATCCCTGTCAACGGGACGCATACTCAATAGGCTGGCAGCATTGCCACGTTATGTGGCAATACTGATTATTTCGCCAAAGAATAGACCAGCCTTTGAGTCAACTATACAAGCTGACCCGACAGACGTTGTCCTGTCAGTCGATTTTTATTTTTTTTTGCGTATAAACCTTCCCAAATTTCATTGGTTCTCGAGTTTTAGTGAGACTAACAAACAACGATTCATTTTTATCTATACTAATATTATAAAGCTGAAGAGTTTGTTTGTTTGTTTGGTTGAAGGCGCTAATCTCAGGACCTACTGGTTCGAATTGCAAAATTCTTTTTGTGTTGGATAGTCCATTTATCGAGGAAGGCTATAGGCCCATGCGAAGCCGGGTCAGGTCGCTAGTTTATTATTTTGATTTAACCCATACTGTCTTACTTAACTCGCCTACAGGTAAAGGCAAGATAAGAACGCAATATAAGGAGTAATATTGTGAGGTCACAATATTACTCCTTATATTGCATTCTATACACACACGTAAAGAAAGATACATCACAAATATTGAGCAAAAAATATTGCTTGGTAACGACTATTATTAATTATTGAAGTGAAAAGTCAGTATTTATGGTACCACGCAGTGCAACGCACGCAAAAGATTGTGCTTTCAGATGTATGCAATATTATAGACTCTGTTAAAAATCATGAAACATTGATCATTAATATCTTCGTAATCAGAAATTTC
The DNA here is from genome assembly GCA_947361185.1 of Charanyca ferruginea. Lineage (NCBI taxonomy): Eukaryota > Metazoa > Arthropoda > Insecta > Lepidoptera > Noctuidae > Charanyca > Charanyca ferruginea. The sequence goes on along the minus strand of OX376071.1, from coordinate 17,832,942 downwards.
TCAAAAACCTGTCAGTTCACGGTTAGTATCATTGAAATAACGAAAAACCAAATTTTGATTCGATCAGACCTGTAGAAGAAGCTTAAATCCATTCATCAACTAGAGCCTTAGCTGATAATCTTCAAACGGCAGAGCGAGAGATTTTGCTGAATCATAGTTTAGGACACTCCCGATCCAATTACCTTTCAAACAAAAAAAAACTAAATCGAAATTAATTCAGTCGTTTAGGCGCAACGATTGCACAGACACATACACACGTCAAACTTATAACGCCCCTTTGTTTTTGTCGAAGGTTAATAAAAATCGCGATGATGAGAAGAATATTTGTAACTTTCAGTTTTGTTAAATGGCTCTTTACACCCTTTGATAAGCGCTTAGAAGCTACTCTAAAGAAAGTACCATAACTTATTTTGGCCTTAATTCACGACTATAATCTAACCATATAAACAACCCCTAAGGGCCACAACAGACAAGGTGCTTTTAGCAGCGGTGATCGGCGATTTAACTGCTTTTTAGCTAAATGCAGCACCGTACACTTAAAAATGCCAAACGTGGCAATAGAGTCGCTTTTCGGAAACTCGACACAAAAACTGAACGCTGCACTACGCACACATTCGGATGCTGGTCGCATCGATTTGGCATCTGCGGAACACAACGAAGTCAGGCGTTTACACAATGTTGCACTAGATTTTGACGAAGCAACATTTTTGCCTAGGATGCTAATGAAATTGCACTGATGCTTACTTTATCGGTAGTCGACAATCGATCGGCAACGCTACACAACCCAGCCGATCCAGCATCGGAGCAAACGCTAAAACGCGTCATTAAGATACCGCATCCGAACGCAGGAAGTCGCGAAATTGGAACGCAGAGAGTCACCAAATTGCGATGCAGCATCGCTAAAAACGCAGATCGCCAATGCTAAAAGAAGCGTGTGTGCTTTGGCCCTAAAATCCGAAACATAATCTTTCATACACATATGCGTCAAAAACACTTTAAGTCCAATTACACTTGCCTAAATTGCCGTAAATTGAAACCGAATTATACAAATTGTATAAACAATAATTCAGAAACATGTGTTACGTAGGAAGCACGCTTTAATTAAGTAATAACGCCTGATTTAACATCTAGGTTTTGGCCGCATTAGCAGTGGAACTCAGTTTAACTGGGATCTACAGACAGTCAGGTCTAAACTCTAAACTGTAGTGAAGTTTGTTGGAGTTTCGTACAGTGATATCGTGTTGAGTAGGTAAATGAGTTAGTATCATGCTTGTTTCGTGTATGGAGTAGAATAGAAACTTGTCCACTTTACTATTTTACTCTAGGTAGGTATGTATTTTAATATAGACTACATGTGTTTTTTCGTAGCCCTTATGCGCACTAGCGGTCAGCCCACGGAATAGAAAAAACAAGTGGAAGTGTCACAAATATGCGGAAAATATGTTAAATAAAAACAACCTTCGTCAGTTATAATAAGTCTTAATTTTGTTTAAACAACAAATAAGCTTTTTTACTAAGTTATATTTATTGTTCATACAAAATTAATATATATTATATTATAGCGTCGTACAACCATTTGAAAATTGATTCTAGGTTATGCTCAGAATAAAATGGAAATGAATAATTCCTTTCATTTCTTCATCTAAATACACAGCACTGATACATTATTGTATAATAAAGTTAACACACACTTCCCAATTTTGAACTCAATTAAAGGCAGAATTTCTCGCTTTGAACGACTCGTCGATAAACTGTTTACGGACTATGCTAATGCTGCACTCTGGTGCCAGAACATTGCAGTAATATCCCCTACTAAATCAATTTGTAAATATATCTTTAGGGAAATATTTGTAGCCTATTCTATCGTTTCTTGGAGAGTCGATTTACTGTGTATTCTGAACAAACATTTGTGTATTCTGGTGTCTTGATGTTCCATTGTCATTTGAACGACACGTAGAAACTGCATAAGTGTCGCCGGTACTGTATCGAAATTAACGTCATGTTAACGTGGCGTTTGCGTCGCGTTAGCGCAGCTTTTACTTCTGACGAAGGCATAAACTTGGTGCGAAGTGTGGGGTTCTCAGTACTAATAATATGTTCAAGACAAGGAAAAGAAATACTCCTGTCAATATGCAATTAAATATTCGTATCTGTAAATAGCAAGGGTGGTGATTAATATCACCATATCTCTTCTTTGTATGAAAAGAGACCTTTGCTCTGCATTGGAAAAATAATAGGCCAGTATATTACTATTACAACTGAAAATAGGCTTTATTTATTCTAATAGTTGTTTAACAAACTAAACTACCGTGTGTATCGGAGGGTGTGAACTAGAATTAGGTGCAAATTCAGCTTTGAATCAATATTACTTAGATCGGTCTTAACTAGCAACATTGTACTAACGAGATATTGGTAAATGTCATATTAATACATAAATATAGGTTAAGAGCGTTTACGCCGTATACCGGCAACGTCGCAATCTAGTGTCATATTTCGTGATTTCCGATTTTTATTATTTTATCGGAGCTATTTTAAAAAAATAAATCTCTGCTAAGTATTTACAATTAGGTAGAAATATGCAGAAACAATTGCGCTTACAGTTCTCTCTTCTTCTTCGTGACACTCTTGTCAGAGCGGTCGTGGTCATCACGAGCTACCTGCAGAGGCTGATGTTACGTGCCTCACGATTTCTCGCCATTTGTCGCGACATTTGGTGTTTCTGGAGCACTCATGCAATGGATCGCCCACTGCGGATTTAATTTGGTCGGTCCATCGCATGTGGGATCTTCCTCGTGCTCTAACAGTTCTATTTATATGCAAATAATAGGTACATTCGAAACTTCCAAAGCGTTATTTTCATAGTGTGAGCATTACGGTTAACTACCTTTTACACACTTTTCACCTAATTCTAAATAGCAGAGCCTAATTTAAAATATAGCTCCGATAAAATAAGAAAAATTTAAAACCACGAGTAAATGACACTAGGTTGCGACGTTGCCACTCATACGCATAAACCCTCTTAAATATTGTTTTCTCCGGAATAAACCTGAGAAGGCTCCTGACTGAGTAAAAAGGATCGATGGTTCATGGTCATGGTTAAAGGCCACGGTTGGTCCGTGGATTGGCGAAAATCCATTTTATACTAGATTCAGGTTGTGGTTCGTAGATCTATGACAGTCAATACGGGTACTCAGTAACCACAAACTCTACAGTCTCAGCTCAGCATCATGAAAGCAATCCTTTTCCGTAGTGATGTCACGAACTGTCTTTGTAAATTTTTAGTAATCACTATAGTTTGTTAGTAAATTGACACCATAGATTGTAACATAAGACATCAGTAATGTTAAATAAATAAAAAATATTTAATATTATATATGTGTACGTACGTAAATTTGAAATGGGTGCACTATTTTTTTTAAGTTTTAAAATGTTTCCGTACTAAAATGGTAGAATTTATCTACAAAATTTCTTTATCTACTATATCCTTCTTATTTTAACACCTACTTCATCTACCAAGACTTTTCCCAAGTTTGATGGGGTTCCAGTCTAACCGGATGCAGCTGAATACCAGTGTTTCACATGGAGTGACCGCCTATCTATCCTCCACAACCTAGTTACTGGGTAACACGATACCCCTTCATAAGACTGGTTGTCAAACTTTCTGGTTTCTGAGTGCCTAGCAGTTGAATGCCAGTGTTTTTTAGCAATGTCATGGAGTGTGTTACCCAGTTACTGCTTACAGTCTCAGACTGACTACCCATAACGACTGTCAAAGATCTTCAAATGAAAGCCAGTACTAACGGCTTTACGTGCTTTCCGAGACACGGAGGGATTTCGGTATGAAATGGAGGGTCACCTATCCATGGAGAGACCGCGGCAAGTCAAAAACTGTTAGCACCTTTGGGATGGATCAGCAAAATTCCAACTGGAGGCGTTGGAAGTCATTGATAGACGTGCCAAGAGGCTCATTAACAACGACTCCCTGGTTAGGGCTAAGCTCCAGAGCCTTGAACATCGCCGCACCGTTGCTAGCCTATCGGTCTTTTATCGGGTACATTTCGGAGAGTGTGCTTTGGAATTGCACAACTTAATTCCCCCATTCCTATTCCATCATCGGACGAGCAGAGATACGGTGAAGCGTCACCGCTATATGGTTGAAGTTCCACGGTCTCGAACCAAGCGCTTTAACTCCACATTTATTGTGCGAACTGCCAGACTGTGGAATTCGCTGCCCGCCTCTTTGATAAGTCTGTTTCCTGATAAGTATAATCTGGGTATCTTCAAGGCACGAGTGAACCGGTTCATCCTAGGCAAGCGTGTTCCAACTTAGGCCGCATCATCACTTAAGATCAGGTGAATTGCGGTCAAACGCAAGCCTATTAATTAATAAAAAAAAACAATCTGTATGAATTTTACATAGCCATGGATGGGTCTCTCATTAGTCCCTTATTGTAACACCTAAATGTTATTTTATGTTTTATTATACACCCCATTTATGTTTGATTTTATGTTTTATTATACTAGAAGCTACTGCACCGTAGTTGCTCAAAAGGAAATAAAATTGAATATTATTTCGATATGTTTTATTATACACCCCATCACTAGAAGCTACTACACCGTAGGTGCTCAAAAGTGAATAAAATTGAATATTTTTTATTGTTCCCCATTGAGCACCAAGCTATAATATTGATTTGTGCTCAATTGGGAATACCTTTGGTGCTCAAACGGGAATACTTCCTATATTCTACGCAAAATACGCGCTGTGACGTGGAGTTGCGGACAGCAGCCCGTCATACAACTACTTTATTCTATTCTTATAATAATAATTATTTTATGTAGTAACATTAAAGGCCAGATAAGAGCCAATATAAGCGATAAGAAGTGTTTAGAATAATTTATTTTTAAGATCATTATTTCATTCATTAGTTTTATCAATACAATGACATGGTAACATCTAATAGGGTTTCAGAACCGGAAAGAGGTCAGTCACTTTGATAAGAAGGCTATTCTTTATCTGAAACTGTTTAGCATCTTTCGTGTCCCGCAAAATAAATGTATGTTCCTTTGATATAATAATAATAATAACCCACCTGCTCCATAAAGCAGGTAGTACTGCGGAGCCTAAAAATTATAGAGCGATCACATGTTTGCCGACGGTTTATAAAGTTTTTACATCTATTTTGAGAGCGAAAATTAACCAACACATAGACAGTAACGGTATCTTGTCGCACTCTCAAAATGGATGTAGGAATGGGTCCCGCGGTACTAAAGAGCTGCTCCTGATTGACATGGCCATCAGTCAACAGGTTTGCCGATTCCGAAGACATGTCGACATGTTGGATAGATTACAAGAAGGCCTATGAGTCCGTGCCGCATACATGGCTCATGAGGGTGCTAGAGTTGTATAAGATAGATACCACTCTGCGCACCTTCCTGATATCGTGTATGGGGCAGTGGAGGACGGTCCTTCGCTATCCAGGATGTCGACATTTCCAGAGGAGTAGTGAATCGATAAGGATTGAGCGGAATATATTTCAGGGCGACAGTTTGAGTCCACTTTGCTTCTGCTTAGCCTTGAATCCTCTAAGCACACTGCTGGAGAATTCAAGTCTAGGCTATAGGTTGAAGAGAGGAGGTCAGGTAATATCTCACCTTCTTTAAATGGATGACCTAAAACTCTTTGCCCCCAACAGTTCACAGCTGATGGAGCTACTGAAAGTAACAGAAACTTTCAGTAGCGCCATCAGGATGGAATTTGTCGTGGAAAAATGTGCGGTCATGCATGTCAAGAGAGAGAGATTGTGGAATCTGAGGGAGTTCAGCTCTCGGATTCCATAAACCTTAGATCCCTCTCTTCAATTGATACCTTCAAATATTTGGGTATGACGGAAGCATTGGGCATCAATGCTGCTGACATGAAGCAATCGTTGAAGGAGCGCTTCTTTGGCCGCCTAAAGAAAGTATTAAATAGTCTTTTGTCAGGCGGACTTAAGGTGCGCGCCTTCAACGGGTGGGTCATGCCGGTCCTGATGTACTCTTTCGGCATACTCAAATGGACTCAAACGGAACTCGATGCCCTGTATAGGAGAGTCCGTACATTTTTGACAGCGTACCGGATGCATCACCCACGGTCATCCCGCGGAGGTACGGAGGTCGTGGCTTCTTAAATGCTAAGACTCTCCACAACCGTGAGATATACAGTCTCAGGGAATATTTCTTAAGAGCCGACGTGGGGATGCACCGAGGTGTAGTTGCAGTGGACAAAGGCCTCACCCAGCTCCCCTTGGCTAAAGAGAACTGGTGCAAGCCTGTAGTGGAGGTTTGGAAGAGTAAAGAGCTTCACGGACGCTTTTTCCGGGCCCTACACGGGCCCGATATGGATTTCTTAGCATCCGTATCCTGGCTACGATTCGGTGATCTATTTGAAGAAACCGAAGGTTTTGTGTGTGCAATTATGGACGAAGTTATTTTGACGAATAACTACCGGAGATTTATTGTGAAGGATGGCACGGTTGACATTTGTCGGGTATGTCACCGGCCGGGTGAATCAATCCGTCATATTATCTCTGGATGTTCTCGTCTTGCTAACGAAGAGTATTTGCACAGGCACAACCTTGTGGCCAGGATTATCCATCAGCAACTTGCTCTGAATTACAACCTCGTGGAATCAGAAGTACCATATTACAGGTACGTGCCCGATTCAGTTCTTAAAAATGGCAATGTCACATTGTAATGGGATCGATCCATCATCACTGACAGGACTGTTGTAGCCAATAAGCCTGATATAGTGGTGGTGGATCGATTGGAGAGGCGCGCAATGATTATTGACATAGCTGTTCCTTATGACGAGAACCTCATGAAGGCCGAGAAAGACAAGCAGATAAAGTATCTTGACTTGGCCCATGAGGTTGTCGACATGTAGAATGTGGACTCAGCGATCATTGTGCCGATAATTGTTACAGGCAATGGCTTAATTGCCAAGAAGCCTCGACCAACATCTAAGGAGGCTCTCGTTAGACGGCTGGATCAAGGGCTTGATTCAGAAGGCAGTACTTCTGGACACGGCCCGCATTGTCAGGAGGTTTCTCTCTCTGGAGCCCTGACCGTCGGTAGCTTGGGCCCTGTTCCCGATCCCGGTGTATAGTAAAATAGTACCTACTATTTTATTTTTATTTTTAAATGTTTTTATTTTTATATGAATATTTAAAAATGTAATTTAATGTGTATATAAATAAATGAATGTGAATAATAATAATAATAATTTATTTATTCCTCCTCACATGATTAGAAAATACAATGAGTAACAGTTTTTATTTACATAATTGACACACCAAATTCTAGATTATGTGAGGAGCTGGTGTGTGAGGTAGGCGCAGAACACCTGTAGTACAGATCACCAGGACCTCAACCCGTGGTATCAAATACATTTACGTAATATGTAAATTTACCGATGCTCATTCTTATTTTTCAAGGTAACTTACAGTTAAATAAGTTAGATTGAATAATTATTATTACAATTTTATTAGCCTTGATTATTTACTTATTTTATTTTTTGATAAAGTCGGAAAAGTATAGGTATGCCACAATGAATTGTAAGAATGTTGCAAGTTATTGACGAGCTATTTGCCACCGTAAGTGACAACAATTAAGCACAACCGAAGCTGGCATAGGAGTTCGTGTGTTGATTAAAGTTAGCAATAATTATATAAGGGCGGGTCCACGTATGTATCATTTGCCCGATCCGATCTGTTTATCCGTATCACCGTATCATTCGTCATACTGTATCAAGCTCCGTATCTAGGTATGGACGCCTTTATGTTACTCCGTATCGTACCTGCCATTTTCCCAGAATTAGTAGAAGTAGTAACGGCAAACCGTGCCGTATACGTATATCCTTTGATGATTGGACAAAAACCGACTAGAAATGGAACGGGCCGTATCGTGCTTGAAATTTAAAGTATGTAGGTATTTGTAATATGCAGATCAGAATCATGTAGTGTCGACAGTAATGAAATGTAGTTGCAGAACTATAATCATTACAACGGTGAATACAACTCTAATTAATTATAATTGGCTGCAAATGTCATGTTTTTATTAAATAGGTAGGTAAGTATATTTACGGTTAATTTTAATTTGGAGAGTTATACTAATTATGTTAATGATTACAACTGTATAAAATTATGTAACGTAAAAGTAAATTTAAATTGCGAAAGCTACCCTATCGCTTTCGCTTTAAGAACTAGAATCAAATTCAACAATCACTCACCTCAAACTTAAACCTAGCCGACGTTGAATAAGCCAACTGCAGTTTCATATCCTTCGTCAGAATCACATCTTTTTCTTTCAGCAAAATCAACTTATCTGGTTGCTTACTACAGTTCACGTACAAATCCGCTGTATCATCTCTTACATACAGGACGAGTTTAATCCATTTGTTCCCAAAATTTTCATTGAATAAATAAGAAATCGAATCGGTTGGCGAATACAATTCAGTAAGTAAAGTGACTCTAGAAACGTTTAATCCAGCAGGTTGTATGCAAAGGCTCATGACTATGCGTTCGTTTTGTGTTATGGAGAAAAGACATGATAATTTGCCGGAATAGGATTTAAAAATGGCTGTCACGATAAATGGTGCAGATAAGTTGAGGCCAACAAGGTCTGTGGTACTAGGGTCCACTTTTACGGGTTGCCCGCTGGTAAACTCGTATGACTGTCTTCCAGGAGTGTAGCAATCGTCTATGATTTCTGCACCATCTAGTGGTATAAGTAGTGAGTGTAATGTATCTGGAACAAAAGAATTTAGAAAAAATTAGTTAAGTTTTATTAGGACAAGTCAAACTCAAAACTCAAAATCATTTATTTCAAATAATCCATCAATTTACAGGTACTTTTGAATTGTCAGAGTCAGTCAGTCAGAAAGTTGAAGCTAGTTGCTCGTTCCAAACAGTAAGTTTCTAATGGAACTTAGTGGATACTAAGCATAAGAGGTATATATTATGTATTTCCATCCCCATCTTATGCTAGTAGTTTGATAGTTGTGCGACAGTGATAGAAATAAGGTTTAGTTAAGCACGTACAAAGAAATGTTTATCTATCTCGTAGTGTAAATGGTATTGACTGCTTTAGGCCGAACAAATTCCGTCTGCTGAAATAATAGTTTTTGCAGGTATCATTTTATTTGAGTGAGGTAATCTGTCAGACAGATTTTATAAAATGTGTCTTCGCACTATCAAACACACTGAATGTATTTATTGCACCTTACATGACATTATTTTTATATCATAATACAACCTTATGTAGGTTAAAAGGTGAAAAGATTATTATTAACCAAGAAAGTTTGTGAGGAAAATGAATACCTTGTCTTACTGGTATTATTATGTTATATATTGAATAGATGTATAACCAACTAAGATGGCAACACTTAAAACCATAAACATCTTGGTTAACACGAATTTCTTATCTATGACTATTTGTCAAAGTAGAAGCAAACAAATAGCTGAATTAGTAACACCCCATCTGCTGGTCGTGCTTCGTTCTAACTGATCGGAATAGTTAATCACTAGCGCCAATTTTGTTTGGGCAACGTTAGAATAGTCAATAAATCTTTTCGTAATCTTAAACTATGCTTAGGTATACCTACTCATTATAATAATAAAACGAACTGAATAAATAATATTTAGTAGTAGGTATTCTAATAAGAATCCAGATCTTAATGAAACATCAGGGGACTCTGTAAGCCAAAATATAAGTTTCTTCTAGTTAAGCTCCAGCTGCTAAAATGTTGGTATACAAAATACTGTTTTTATCATAGCCTCTATTCTGTAAACCTTAATACATATTTTTCTCTGTAAATAAAGATTATTATTATATCTATTCCGAAATCTCGTGTATTTGGAAGGTATAAGAGAGAAAATCTGACAACATCTCAACTGCAATAATTTTCTTGCACTTATATTGATTTCACAGTAAGTAATCTTTGACGATTGTATTAATGATTGCAAGTGTGCACGCCTCAGTTTATTTATAGACCTATTTTTTTTTTTAGATAGTTGTGGCTATAGATATCCAAGTTGTGTCTAGCTCGACTTTCTTTAAAATATTTCGTTTAAACGAAGCACAAAAACGCTCCTTCAAAGCAGGCCGGTTTTGATACTAATCTTGATCAAGCACTAATGGTGACCGTCACGGGAGCTTTTTAGAGGCAATTGGTATAAAATACAGTATCTTAGCAAACATAAAGTATTAGTATTGTCTTACTTTAATTTACTTGCCAGCCGTACTGCTGGTACAGTTTAAAACAACATGCCTTGAAACAGAAGTGTTCAGGTGCAAATGACAGGCTAAGTAGAAGGGAAAAGACCCTGAGGTCGAAGTTCTAGAAGATGGTCGGACCAGACTATTAACTACTGAGAATACTTATGAATGCTGCTCTGGACAGAGAGAGATAGATGACAGGATGAGCAGGATCCCCAACAGTGAGGGAACGATTAAGGCGAAAAGAAAAGGTCCACGGCCTGCTTAGGCCGCGATCATTTGATCAATACATATGAATGCCGTTCTGGAGAGAGAGAGATGACAGGATGAAAGGGAGTCAGGATCCCCAACAGTGAGGGAACGATTAAGAAGAAAAGAGAAGGTGCGGCCACATCGCGTGCTTTGACTGTGAGCATTTGATCAATACTTATTCATGCCGCTCTGGAAAGAGACAGATGACAGGATGAAAGGGAGTCACGATCCTCAGCAGTGAAGGAACGATTCAGATGAAAAGAGAAGGTGCGACCACACCGCGAGTTTAGACTTCGAGCATTTGATCAATACTTACGAATGCTGCACTAGAGAGAGACAGATGACACGATGAAGGTAATCCTAAGTAGTAAATAAAACAGATAAAAAAAGGTGTTCCTACAGCATTTCATCAAACCTCGCACATAATCAAGAAGTACAGTGTACGTTTATCTTTTTTGGTATGTAAGGTTTTTATAACAACCGCTTATCGCTTCCAAATGTTGCAAGCAAATGGTCGTGGTATGAATGCACGTTATTGCAATGATTGTGGAAAATTGTGAAAATTAGGAATTTCCGATGCATAGAGCTGTTTCTGAACTTTGTCATTTTGCAGGTGTCGCAATAGGCTACTGTGACATTGCACGTTGCATAAATATGGACACACCTATGGAAAATTAGTGACTTTATTTATTTTGTTTATAAAGAGTATCAAAGCTAGTAACTGAGGTAATGATAATAATGAGGTCTTATGATTAGTTTTAAATATAAAAAAGAGAACTTACCAAATGCGTAACTAGTCCTGTAAGCGATGAATACAGTAATAACAATATACCTGTAACAAAAGAACACGAATATGAATATTTTGATAAATCTACAATATTTTTTTTTTTCATAGGTTTCTATACGACTCAACGAACAGATTTTTTTCTTTTTAAGCTTTGCCCCACACCAGAATTTCTCTTGTATAGTGGGAGCGTTTACAAACGTATACCTACTAAAGTCAAATACACAAACAGCCAGACCCGAAACAAATACTAAAAGAAAGAAAAGAAAAGAAAAAAAGAAAATTGTTGCTCCGCCATTGCTCAGCCATAAACCAATATTATGCAAAACGAGATCCAAAGACTCTATTAGTAAAGTCAAGCACAATATTTTTTGTTTAATCATTCGGACATCCATGCAGTTCAAATGCAATAGTGTTGAGGTTTACTAATGTTGGATACGACAAAAATCATTGTTTACTGTTTGTATTGCTAGCGCTTCTGACCGTGTATCTTAGCAACATACTCTCTCATTTACGCTTGATTCTTTTTCTTTTTTCGAGTCGATGGTATAAGTGAATTCTTTTTGTTAACCTTTTGACCGCCTCGTGAAAACGTGCCCTCGGTGTCAAGCTAAGTTACATACCTACTCTATGGAATTACATATAGTAGTCTGTTATGTAGTTATGACCCTGGCATGGTGGGCACATTCTGGTTTGTCATCTATACTTGACTGTGGTAGTCAGAGGGGAGAAGCTCGTGGCTAAGTTAAAGCCGTACAGATCTATCGTTCAAAGGTTAAGCTACGCTAGCCACGGTCGGACTGTGGATGCCGTTGATCCCGGCTGTCATTTGTAGTCAGACTGTGTTTGTTGTCAGACTTTCTGGCTTCTGATTACCCAGTCAGAAGACAGAAAGTCTGACAACCAGTCATAACAAAGGGGTTTCGTGTTACTCAGTAACTGGGTTGTAGAGGTCAGATAGGCAGTCGGAATCTGAATCCGGTTAGACTGGAAGCAGACCCAAATATAGTTGGGAACAGGCTAGGCAGATGATCATGTTAGTCAAAAGGTTAAAAAAGCTTTTTCCCAGTAGGTAACCACGTTTATCGCGGTATAATGTAACGTTTTCTAAAATTCAGGTACACTTTGGACACTGTAGTAAATGACCCATCGTCTGGTCAGAAGATTTTAAAGTGATGTAGATACGAATCTAAAAGACTACAGTATGTCTATTCTGTTACAATCTCCCTCGGTGAACACCTAGGTGAAGTGAGCTGTCATTCGTCCCGATGCTAGGGATTTACAAAGCACTACAACTGGATGACAGCTCACTTCACCTAGGTGTTCACTGAGGGAGATTGTAACAGAATAGACACACAGGACCCTTTTCTCCAAGAAAATTAAAACAGCTGCACCATCACCATATACCGTTTCAGAGACAAGTATCCAATGAATTAGCCACCATCTATCAAGGAACTAACTCGAAACGTTTACACTGTTAACCTTTTAGTGCGACAGTTGACACTTACTAAAGCTCCTAATCCCTAAAGGAATGAAAAATGGGGGGTTAAAACTTTCGGAATTGAAATAGTTTGTGGTTCCAAAGCGATTGCTTGGGTACACTCGAAGTCAGTGCTATTGGGCTAAGGTTTTGTGATGTTGAAATTGCTTAATATTTTAGTTTAGACATTTTTGTTTCATAATTCGTCTCTCAAATGAGGTTGACTATAATGGTGACCCGTGTCGTTGGATGGTGTAAGATTGTGTCCAATATTTAGGACGAAATCCAACCCCTAGAATTCAGCTACCTGCATTTTTTGATTTGCTACATGTGATTACTGATAAGCTTCAAAACTGTTCAATAAACAAACTATTCTATCATATTTATTTGGCCTAAAACACAGGTTTCAATTAACCTAGATCGGGCGGATCGCTACCTGAAATTGTAATTCCCAACCATCATAACTTGCTCATGTAATATATATATTTTAGTTTATTATAAGGTACTATAATTGTATTGGAAACCTTCCTACTGCTAACTAAATTTACACTTTTTGTAAACCTTTTCCAAGAAAAAAAATACTAATTAAATTCATTGTACTTCAACATGAAACGGCCATTAGCCAATTTCAGAAGTCAAAGACAAAATTACACGACATTCCCACTCTCAGCTCACAATACTTCAAACATATTTTGTTCTGTTACGGTACGTACTAAACGATAAATAGGTCGATTTTATTTATTTTGTACGCTTCGTCAAAATATTACTAACATCCACAAGCAAAGTAATTTATTTCAAAGTAATCGAACCATCTTTAAAATATCACAATTCAACTGTCCCTGACTGTACTTACTATACAGGGTGCTATATAACGGCTATAAATACACGTCACAACACAGCTGACGTGGCCACATAGCCGACTCGCCTAGCGTGTCACGCAAAGGGTTTGGGGGTTTAGACCAAGACAAATGTGTTTATTTCGCCTAAGTACTAGAACAACGTCGCCTTAGTTTGTTAAGACGGACAGTACTTAGAAGGGACAGAGGAGATAAATATGCGGGTTGGTCTACGAACTTTGGCTATATGTAAGCTGCTTTTTTAAATTGTTACATGGTTAAGGGTTTAGGGCCTAAGTTTGGTCCTGTACAAATAAGGTTAGTTCAAAGAGACTTTTGAAGGCCACAGGTCTTGGCTGTCACAACAACTTCCAAACTCCTGGCTGATAATAAGACATTCCCAATGGAAAAACCCAATACCACTTTTCACCAAAACCCATTGAAATATGGTTGAGAGCCACATGCCTTTGCTGCTACAGCTTTCTACCCATTAGATGCCTAACTACTTGATTGGTTCTTGACAAAGAGATTAATAGATACTATAGAGGGGCTATCAGAAGGAATGTTATAATAGTAGAACTGTGATTACTATTTTTCTTTGACTACAGGTCGCATTGTATGCACAATACGACCTGTAGTTTTGCCTTTTAAACCTCCCGGTGAATTTAAATAAAAGGATTTTGGAGTGCTCTAATCCCAAGTGCATGGCATCAGCAGATGAGATGACAACTCATTTTACATTTATCCACCGAAAGATATTTTTATAGAAGCGACAGGCTGTCATTGTGGACCCATGATAAATCTAGTGATTTAAAGTCTAGTGTCGAAAGTAAGAGATTACAATTTTATTCACATTGTCCTGCCTATTATGTCTAAATACATTTAAATGTATTAGGTTGCGAAAGTGTCTAATAATATTACTTAAATTCTTTAACCCGGCGCCGCCCGCGGCGGGTCTTTCTGTCTTAAGTCTGTAGTCCTCAAGATTATTTAATTCAACATTAATGACGACTATCCTTTGTCAATATTGCCCAAACAATATTTTAGTCAATTTTCCCATTCGTCGAAACTCAATGTCCTTAAATAATTATTCATTGTTTATTTAAAATGGTGCCTATACGACGACACAAAGAAAATTAACTTCACAACGTAAACTTTGTAACTATGATGGTCGCCTCGTAACCAAATGGTTGTTATCGGTAGTTATTGAATTTAACTACAGGTGTAGGCAGTTGTAACTAACTAAATGTTACTACATAACGAGAAATGTAATAAATAATAAATTGTGAAATGTACTAGTATAAATTTCGACTGTTGGAGAGGGAGCGGAAGGCCAAAGAAAAGATGGATTGTGTGTAGAATATTAATAAGAAAGAAAAGGAATAACGATTGACAAGACGAATAAAAGAAGGCAATGTGTTACGCCGACCTCAAATAACATGGGACACGGGCAGGAAGATAATGTGGATAATTAACGAGAAATTTAAAAGTTCTGATTCAAACGGTACGGAACGGTAACAAATGTCCCTTGAGTCCAAATAGAGAAGGAAACCACATCTTCCACCAGCAGGTATGCATACGGGATGTAAAAAGACACATAGCCGTAAGTGAACGGCTATGTGCTTAATATGATAGACAATATGGATAGTGATACATCCTGTCCATCATATTAAGTAACCTGAGCAGAACCTATTGCTGGAAAACTACTTAAATTTTAGACGTTCATGGTAGCGGGCATTGTAATTCGTAACCCACTACAAACAGTAGTTCAGTAAAACCAGTACAAGAATCGTAGGAATATTTAAAATTTAGTAATCTATATAGTAAAAATGAATCGTTGTTCGTTAGTCTCGCTAAAACTCGAGAACCGCTGAACCGATTTGGCTAATTTTTGTCTCGAAATATTTGTGGAAGTCCAGGGAAGGTTTAAGTGGTACGTAAGGGACATGACAACACAGCACACACACACACACACAGCTAGTAATAATAATATATTATACTGATATTCGTAAAAAAATCGGGAAAAATGTCGGTGCTTTGACTTTCTAGACCTTTGTAGTAGGTATTGATCAACGACGGTAAGAAATAATATACAACTTTCGGTTTCCAGTGACGTGCTTTGTCGAACTATTAGAAAATAAAATGTTAATAGTATATTTTAAAACTTAAGGAATTAATTGCTCCATAGGGTTACCTTATCATTATCTAAGTACAATAACATAGTAACTGACTGTTTTCATAAATAAAACAAAATTCTGGTCTGGAATTAGCGTAGATCAAATTAATGTTTACGAATTTCTGTGTAGCTGAATTTATCGCAGGAAGTTTTCGTCGTTTTTATCTAGACCGAAAGTATATACAGCTGTTCAGCTGTCAAAATGATATATGACTTTCAAAATATAGGAAAATAAAACAACTGATCCACTCAATGAATTTTTTTGAGTTAATGTTTTGTTGTACATAATATGTGAATGAGACAGTTCTATTTCTAGTTCCAGTTGTTGTTGTTGTTTTCTAGTTGCTTTTGTTTCTAGTTCTTGTGTTTGCCTTGTGTCTGGGTGTTGTTTATCTATATATGTAAATGTATGTATTTAAAATGTATTTGTGTATGTATATCAGCTGTCTGACACCCATAGTACAGGGTCTCCCTAGTTTGGGGTCAGATGGCCGTGTGTGAAATGTCGCAACATATTATTATTATTTTATTATTTGTAGTACATCAACTACGTACTTTTTTAAAAGAAATTTCGTACCCTTATACCATAGAGCAATGCGGAACACTGACCGCACGCGCCTGGTGTTCCGCCTTGCTTAATGGCTTATACCAACGACTTAACGTAAGAGCATGGAGAATCACACAAGCAGAAACCAGGGAGTGAAGCTGGTAATACTGATTGTTAATGATGATACCATTATTATTTCGTAAGATCAAAGTCAACTCAGATTTCGATGAAACAGAAATTTCTGCCATGAGCGCCAAAAATAAACCAAATGTTATCTAAAATCGAGATCCACTCAAATCAAACACAAATTAAGTATCTTTACAATCTCTATACCAGGAATACATAATAGCAAGAGCAATACGAAAATCACTGCCGTTCTTAACTACGCCCGCATTCAATTAAGACGTGGTACGAATGTCAAAATTAGTAACACCGTCAACCGTCTTATCTTCAACGGAGTCGTTAGCGTTCAATTTACTCAGTGGTGTAATATCATATTTCTTGACACAGACTACAAATTCTCATTCGACATTCCTTGGTACACTGAACATTTTCCCGGAAAATTCTTTGTTATTTAATACTCTGTGACTTTTTGTCGGCCGATCTTTGCTAGACATGTATTGACTTATACACGTGTGCTTCTATTTTACTTGTACATGAAATTGCTTTTATGTTAAATTAAATTAGATATTCGTATGAGGTTTGATGAGGGCTGCGTCGGGGCAGGTATTAATTGAGCCGTGTGTAAGTATTTGTATGGGTGACGTCACGACGTACGGTGTTCATTTCATTTCACGTGCCTTTATAATTAATACAATCGCTGTGAGTGAGCATTATTGTAGCAGTATTTTGGGAACGTGCCGCGATTGAAGAGTTTTGTATAGATTCATGTTTATTTATATTGTTTGCGATAACGTTTTGTCTTTAATGATATGGGTATAGGTAAAATATCCTTTGAAGATATTTTAGTACATACCTACTAGTGATTAAAATTAAATAGGCAAGTACCAATGGCACCAGTGACTTTTTAAATTTATATTTATTTTCTAAGCCTATTTTTACAGGCGACAGATAGACAGTTACTTTCGCATTTATAAAATGAGCTTTTATTTCAGCCATGCATATATTGATATCGCCGTCCACTGCTAAACGCAGGCCTCCTTTAGAGATTGCCAACCAACTCGGTCTTGGGAAGCCCGCATCCATCTGCTGCCAGCCACCTTCTTCAAATCGACGGTCCATCGTGCCGCAAGGTGCGCAAGGTGCGGTCTACGCTTTTTGGACCAGGTTCACGTTGAGTGTTCACGTTTCGGCTCCGTAAGTCATTACGGGTAGGATGTACTGGTTAAAGTAAAAGTCCCTGGTCTTAAGGGATTGTGGGATCACCGGTTTAAAGATATCACGTATAGTGTTATTTTTTATTAGACACAAAAAGATTTACTAATTCTCATTACTTTGTTAAATCAATGAGCACCGTTGTAGACATACACACGCACATTTACAGCAGAGATCGGCGATGCGTCACCGCTATATGGTTGAAGTTCCACGGTCTCGAACCAAGCGCTTTAACTCCACATTTATTGTTCCAACTGCCAGACTGTGGAATTCGCTGCCCGCCTCTCTGTTCCCTGATAAGTATAATCTGGGATCTTCAAGGCACGAGTGAACCGGTTCATCCTAAGCAAGCGTGTTTCAACTTAGGCCGCATTGTCACTTAAGATCAGGTGAATTGCGGTCAAACGTAAGTCTATTTGATAATAAAAAAAGACAACCGTATATCCGTATATATATATATATAGATATATATTTTATTAGTTATATAATTTTGTTTATGTACTTTACCTATTTTGTTATATTTTTTATATGCACCTGCCGTGTTATCTCTTCACCACCCTGGGTTGACTGGTAGAGAATGCCTAAGGCATTAAGTCCGCCTTTGTACCTTTGTGCATGAAGTGTAAATAAATAAATAAATAAATAACCGCCTTCAAAAAGTAAAAAATAACTTTCAATTCGCAAGTCGGCGGCTTTGGTTTTGCTTGTTGTTTTGTATTGCCACCGACTTGCGAATTGAAAGTTATTTTTACTTTTTAAAGGCGGTTGTCTTTTTTGTAAAAAAAATTTTTTTTCGCTTTTTAGTGCCTACTTCTCATCATAGAAATTAATTACGAAACGGCGACACCAAAAAAAAAACTGTCATCCCTTAACTTTCAACCCTTAGGGGTGGAGTATTTTCTTGAAAATTATATGGGACCTAATTTGAGGTTTACACTATCAATTAAAAAAGAGAAGAATCATCGAAATCGGACTACACTGAAAAAAGTTATGCGTGGTCAAACATAAAAATAAATATATAAAAAAAAAAAAATGTTCATAAAATTAAAACTACTAAGCCAAACAATGTTAAATTTTTTTGGGACCAAATGGCAGCTATTTCGCATCAAACTAAAGAAGAATCACGTAAATCGGATCATAAATCTCAGAGTAATCGACGTAAATACATAAAAAAAAAACCAACCGAATTGAGAACCTCCTCCTTTTTGAAGTCGGTTAAAAAAAAAACATCTAAACTAAACAAGAAATGTATCTTCACAAATTTATTCACGTTTTCAAAGAGATCCACAAAAACGTTAAACAAACAGATCCTTAATGAAACAAAATAAATCTGAGCATCACTACTCGTCTTCTTTATTTTTGTTTTAAATTAGCTTTAAATCCAAGCCGAAAAAGATCATTAGGGCCCGCAAAAACAGACTAGAACAGACATAACGAGTTTTAAATCAGAGCCTACCTGAATTTTTATTAGTCTTGATTTCATCTCTGTTTAAATATTTACGAAGGGAGAAATGTATTACCTCAATGATCGAAAAGTTGCAGAGTACCTAGTTACAGAAAGTGGTACAAGAGTTGTTTGTTAAAGTTTACTTGAAGACTGGGTTGAAACTTTGTTAAATTCTTCTGGAATTTGTTTAGGAAATAACAAAATGTAATGTGTAGGTACAGACTGTACAAACTGATTCAATATTCATAGTTTTAGAAGAGATTTTCTTTGGTTAATTTAGAATACAACCAAAA
This sequence comes from Charanyca ferruginea, assembly GCA_947361185.1. Lineage (NCBI taxonomy): Eukaryota > Metazoa > Arthropoda > Insecta > Lepidoptera > Noctuidae > Charanyca > Charanyca ferruginea. The sequence goes on along the minus strand of OX376071.1, from coordinate 17,813,538 downwards.
TTATTCACTCAATAATAACTTAGAGAGCTTTTTATACATAATTGAGTCTAAAATTATAGTCCAACATCAACTAAAGACTAAAATATTCAAGACTAAAATACTAACTAGAGACAAGAGTGCTACATGATACGTAATAAAGGCCCTATGGTTATTGTTAGCGTGAAATGCGAGAGGTTGGGTTAACCCTGACTACTGACACTATTATTGACAGTGACCTTACGTCAAGTTCAATACTTCTTACTCTTTTCTACTTCTTTAGAGTAATTATGTGCACTGACAGTACGGTTCGCACAATTTCTGAATGATTGACTACTGCGCTGTATGTCTCGGGTTTAATTTCCGTACGGAACAAAAATTGAACGGCCTACAAGTAGTAGTTCCGGGTGTATGCCAGTTTTTTAGGGTTCCGTACAAAAAACCTAAAAACGGAACCGTTATAGGATCATTCGTGTGTCTGTCTGTCCGTCCGTCTGTTACAGCCAATTTGCTCCGAATCTACTGGACCAAATCAGGTGAAATTTGGTAGGACCAAAACACAGACGTGGAATGTAAATAAATATTTTTTTTTATATAAGGGTAATTTTCAGGGGACAAATTAGGAAGTTAAAAAAAAGTTTTGCATACCTTACTGTGTCATAAATCAAATGAAAGGGCTCGGTATGAGGATCTCAAATATATTTTTGTTATTATTGTAAAATATATTAAAGTAAGTAAGTTAAGGTTTTGATTTTATTCATGAAAGAAGACGAAAATTGACCATTCCCCCCCTGATCTCCGAAACTACTGAGCCTAAAGTTTTGAATAAAATACAAAATATAGTTCATTGCTTGTAGATTACAGGAAAACTTATAAGAATTCTATCAATTGAAAATAAAGATTGCATAAAATTATTAGACTAAAGCATTGCACGGAACCCTCTCCACGCGAGTTCAACTGGCGCTTGGCGGGTTTTTTATTATTATTATTATAGTTAACCCGTACGGTCCCATTGCAGGGTAAAGACCTCTCTTCATTCCTTCCATCGGTCTCGACTTTTTGCTATGTCTTGCCAATCCTTAAGTAAGCCATCCAAGTTGTCCCGCCATCTTTTTCAGAGAAAATCGTAGCGTGAAGTGACGTTGAAAAAACTTACAATATTGGTAGAGTTAACTGTTAAAAAACTCCTGTTACAAAATTTGGAAAACTTTCGTAAAAGCAAGACGAAAAAGGTAAAAATCTCCACAAGTTCAATGACGCTGTACAATCTTAGCTCAACACTAGGAATCTCTATGTCAATAGAGTTGGCCTCGGCCGAGACTTGGCCTCGCGGCTCCGCAATTAGCCGTCTATATGTTGTACAACTCACGCCATCCGGAGCTTTTGCTTGACACAATACGTTGCTTGAAATGCAACAATCTTGAAATGTGGGAGTTATTCTGGAACGTTTGCGTTTTTTTTAATAAAAATAATATTTATTGTTACCAGTGGAGAAACCAAACCAATAAAATTTCAGCACTGGCAACAATAACTATTTACTTTTATTCACAAATAAATGGCATCATTTTTCTGTGCGTTTTTTTTTTCCTTTTCTATTGCCATATTGGCCAGTGTGACCAGCGAATATTTTGTCATGTTTTTTGTATTCAGTCTTACAAGACCAGAAATAAACTTTGTTGTGCCCCAGGTGAATGTTTCATTTTATGGACCCAACAGTATTCAAATCTCAGTCTTAATCTGTAAAAAATACCTCTTATTTACCTACGACTTTAATTGTAGCAGAGATGATAAATTGCGAAGATTTTTTGGTGATCACTAGAATAATTGACCTGTTGTTACAATAGGTGTTTCAAATTTTAGGATTATCAACTTATTTATAATGTCAATTAACAGGTTATAAAATATCGATCACTGTCATTTTATTACATCGAATGTTTTGTAAACAAAACCTCTAAATAAAAACAGATTAAAAAAAAAAAATGTTTTGTAAACATGTACCTAGTTGGAAATCCCGAATAATAATTTTCAGTCTTAATAAGAAGAGATAAGATTTATTTTTTAAATATTCCAAAGCACCAAGTAACTGTTTCAAAAAAATGGCGATGTTACTGTTTGTTGCCCTTTACATAAATTCAAGTCGTCAACTTAAACCTTATTTAGGCAAGTCTAAAGAAGCATACACGTCTTCATCTTAAAGTGGATCAATCTGTTCATACTAATATCACACCCGCGACACTCTATAGAAACGAAACGATATAATTGCCTACACTACCTACTACTAAAATTAAATTAAAAATTTAAAAAAACCCCCAACGCAAAACATAAAAGCGATTATGTAAAAAGTCAAAAATAATACCTTTTGTTGAGCCATCAAATGTTTGTTCGTTGAAATGGCGCTATAATGTCGCGGCGGGGTACCGCTTAAGTAAGTCAGTCCCTTAATTTCATTCACTGTCTATTAATTTACCAGCATTTCCGACCAATTTGCTTCGATATTATCAAATTTTTGTTGCTAACCTAGTTGTTAATCTTGTTGCAAATCTAATTACCATCAGTTTGCTATTTTAGCTATTTAGTTATTGCTTTAAACTTAGCGGTACCCCGCCGCGACATTATTGCGCCATTTCAACGAACAAACATTTGATGGCTCAACAAAAGGTATTATTTTTGACTTTTTACATAATCGCTTTTATGTTTTGCGTTGGGGGTTTTTTTAAATTTTTAATTTAATTTTTATTTTAAATTTTTTAAACGTAATTTAGTTTGGTTTTGTATAAGAGTTTACAAAAATAATTTACAAATTTTTAGTTTTCATTTCGTTACTCATTCCTCATTCCCTTGCAATATAGTATACATTATTCTACTAGTCAAGGCCTTTCATTTGATACCCATATATTGAGGGAGTTGTGAAAATAGAATGTAATTCCCTAAGATCCCTACCGCAGCTAACAAAAGAGCCGATATCTTTAAAACTGCCGAACCGATTTTGATGAAACATGTCTAAGAACCATCGCTAGAGAATCTGCTTTCAAATAAAAAAAACCGCATTCAAATCGGTTCACCCGTTAAAGAGCTACAGTGCCACAGACAGACACACAGACACACAGACACATAGACACACAGACACACAGACACACAGACACACAGACACGTCAAACTTATAACACCCCTCTTTTTCGTCGGGGGTTAAAAATAACAGACTGTACAGATCAGATACGCGCGTCTGTGTGCGTGCATGTCTACGCGTCGCTCGAACAAAAACGCAGTTTTCAGAGCAGTCGTTAACGCGGTAGGGGTGAGGAACGGTTTCAGAGACGGAGAGGCGGAGCGTGTTGCTACTGTGCGGTAGTACTAATATTTATACTGTGCTAATATTATAAAGAGGTAAAAGTTTGTTTTGTTGGTTGTAAGATTACGATTACAAAAACCCTTTAAAATCTACACTATTTCTCAGTGCCATAGGCTGTTTTATGGTAAACTTGACTTCCAATACTTGTACAATAAAAAGTATTTCATTTAATTAGTAATAAGTATTTTAGTCTTTAATTTTTTGTCTTCTGTAATTCAATAATCACCTTCCATTTTTGAAAGTGTGAGGTCTCTGTTCACAAAATCCACGTCTCAAGTAAGTGATGTCACCAAACTGTAAATTAATTTACGAAACGTCGTTTTCCTTAGCTTTTACGATAACTTTTTCCATACTTGAGCCTGTAATTAACTATATGACCGTAACATGACGGCACAACGTAAAGTGTTCACGACTGTACTCATTAGGGCTGTCGCAAAAACGGCCAATAAAAGTTACTACACCTTGTACTGTAGGTACATACGCGTACAACAGTGTTCATTTACGAGGGCGACTTTATGGGACCGCAAATTCAACACACAGCGTAACTGAAAATTTTTCGGGTTTCTGTTATCCTAATACAAATCGTTATTGTTAAAAACAAATCTATAGCAGTGACGTGTGATACACAGAAAAGAAAGTCGGAGCTTTACAATAAATAATTTTACTTTCAATATTTTAAACTAGATTTAACCCATGACTTTATCAGCGTGGAAATTAAGTATTTGTACCATAAAACAAATCTATGACACTTAGCAATAGTGTAGCTTTACATTATTTTTATTTTTAATTTGACCAGAAGGCCTAATGTGAGTATTTACCTATTCGAACACGTTGACGTAAACGTATGCGCTAAATTGAATAGAATAAAATAATTATGATTCTTGATGTTGCCACTAGATGGCGCGGTTCCAGTTTAAGTACAAAGTAAAGTTTACGAATAAAAACTTTCACTTGGCACTCAGCACTTCCAGAGATTACGTCTTCCAAACAAACGAACAACAAACAAATATAAATACAATAAACAAACATAATTTGCCTCTTTATAATCCTGTAATGTAATGAAATGTTGTAATGAAATATTATTATTATTAATTGACTATGGAACAAGTTTTCTGAAATCAATGAATTATTATTATTATTCTAATACATATTAGTGTAAGTATAGAATTTCTTAATCCAAACTTTCATACTTTTTTTATTATTATAAATGCGAAAGCAACTCTATCTGTTACGTTTTCACTACAAAACGGCTGAACCGATTTTGATGAAATTTGGCATGAAGATAGCTTGAACCCCAAGGAAGGACATAGGTTACTTTCCAACATTCAAGCGGTCGAAGTAGCTGGCAAGAGCTAATAAAAAAGAAATAAACAAACGTTAGCTTCTTAGTATAAGTATAGAACTATAGATAAAGGTTTTGGATTCTCCGACCGTTTCATTCTTGATTGCAGTACACTGAGTCAATGCTTACCTAACCATCAACGCAAGGTAAGTTATAGGAACCTAAAAACCTAATACCGTGTTTTATTCTGGTTAGGTTACGAGTGGCAGCGCAGCCAGATCATTTGTAACTGGGTCACTTTTATTCGCGACCCAGAATAGTTTTCCACTGTCAGCATTCGCCGAGTACTAGAACCCAACGACTTTGTACGACACGAATGAATGAATGGATTTTTATTTTTAGAAGGCTTTTTGTTTATTCTAACCAGTGGCTTATGAGCTCACGCGTCGGTTTGAATAACTCAATAGCAGGAGTTATTTTTCAAATTTGGAATGCATTCAATAAATTCTTATTACGTTTGGGACTGTAGGCACAAAGTACGTAAGGCTGCGGTGCGCCCGAGCAGAGAGAACACTCAGAACAAACCGCCATATTTCGCTCGCACACATTGACATTACGTTTATAGGCATTCTCAAGTAGTTTCAAGCATAGATGAATATGTGGTCTCAAGCAGACTTCAGTCTCGACTGTCACGTGTTGTGATAACAAAAATGACAAACATTGACATTTTAACGAGTGTCAATAAAATTTCATATTGTCACAAATAAAACCTACAGAGTCAATAAAGTAGCAGCCCTAGTGAGTTTGGCAAGTTTAGGTAATTATATTTGAAGATGGCGGGAGCGGTCCTTCTGTAACCCCTATATTTTGTGCTCTAGGCATTGATATTGCATGACTTGATAAAGATCATCTTCTACCAAGCCTTTTCCCAAAAATGTTGGGGTCGTCTTCCAGTCGAACTGGATGCAGCTGAATACCTGTGGTTTATGTGGAGCGACTGCATATTATCTGACCTGCACAACCCAGTTACTGAGTAACACGATATCTCTTGGTAAGACTGGTTATTGACTTCTGACAACCCATTACGATTGTCAAAGATCTATGAATAACAACCGGGATCAACGGCTATAGGTGCTTACCCGTCTCGAGGGGTACCGGTATCGAATGGACTTGATAAAGATCACAGTTGTATTGGTTTTTTCAGTTCAAATCAAATCAAATCAAGCCATTTATTTGTTGGAATATGGGTATATAAGGTGTTACAAACAACAGAAGTTCTTAATTCCATATTCTACATACAGGTGTGCAAATATCTAGTACATGCAAATGTCAAACATTATTCATCATTATTCATTAATTATTCGTTACAAAATTTTATTTTAATAGTTAGAACATATCTATCACATTTTTTCATTTAAATGATCATTTACATCATAATAGGCTGTATTAATTAGATACGTCTTTAATTTATTTTTAAACGATATAATATTCTCAGCATCCTATGTAATTTATTATAAATTCTGGGGCCCATACAAAATGCACTCTTGTCAAACATAACCGTTCTATGGAGTAATGCACGAAGTGTACTGACAGCCTGGTGCTTTTTAACGTTTCATATTTATGAATATTATTTCTAATGTCTTATGCTAGTCCATAAATAGTAGTAGTTGACATACGTAACAAGTAATGATAGCCAAAAGGTCATGTACACGTCGTATGCTGGATACCTGTATAGTTTTGCTTCCAATGCACACTATTCAAATAATAAGATCTCAGAGTAAGTTACTGGCCAGTGGAAGGAAAAAAGAAACATGGCTGCAAGCAAACACGGTGGTCTGACCAGGGTATGTAGACAAAATTCTTTTTCTGTTAGCGTTAACGCCAACGGAAAAATCAAATTTCATTCTTTTGACGCATTTGCATCACGTGATATCTGGTAAGCAAACGTCAACTCCATAAAGTTTAATTTTTCCGTTGGCGTAAACGCTAACAGAAAGGAATTTTGTCTACAGGCCCAAATCTACACCACCAGTTGAAGACACTATTCTAGCCCCCGATGTCCAACAGAGATGACAGTAAATGATACAGAAAAAAAAATACCACAGGTAGTATTTTAAAGCGCCTGACTGAAGTTATGACCCACGGAAAGTGACGGGCAATAGCACATAATGATTCATAACCATAATTATCCTGTACGACATATAGGTATTTATTAAACAAACCAGACGTCGCATATGATTGTAAATGGCCCAGCATTGAAACTAGCTAGTAGCACTCAAAGATAAAAGATAAAAAATTCATCCACGCTAAAGTATGTAGATCTGTTTCTGGTATCGTGAACCAATACGGTTTTTTTGAAGTTATACTTCTTTAGGCGCGTTATGAAAAAATGATGAGAGTGAAATTTTACGATGCGCGCGCACAGCGTCACACAAAATTCTCACGGGAGTAATTGTAAACAACGCCATCTCTGACGTACATGCTGAACTACTTACTGCCTTCGTTGCTATTTTGTGACTCGAAGAAGTATAACTTCTCACGCGCGTACATAAGTACACACTGAATTTTTTTGGATTTAGTTACCTCTACGTACTTCGAGCTAACTAAAGATGCGGTACCTATACGGCACGGTATCATTAACTTATCCAATCGTTTCCGTTGCCAACACACCACTTATAAGATGGCGGCAGCATTCACATCATAAATAGTTTCAAAACACCTTCACAACTAAAACTTGTCCAGGTATAGCAACAGCGTTTTGAAGAGGATCATCTAAACATGGGTTCCCAATCAGTGGGGCGCGCACCACTTGGGGGGCGTACCCCCTCCGAAAATAAACTATACATACATTGTTCGGTATAGATTTTGGCCGTTTTTGCCGCCCACGTGAAATTCCTCACCTCTTCCTGAGGTTTCTGATAGTAAAATATTGCCCGTAGCACTCTAATATAACGTAAAAAACAGAATCGGACCAATTGTTCCGGAGATTTAGCATATTTTAACAAAAACAAACAAACTTTTTACCTGTAAAATATTAGTATATAAGTAACGAGAACAAATATTGTTTTGATGCCAACAACCCTGCACATGCAGCACGCTGCATGACATGCATGCATGCTGCATATTGGAGCACATTTTATACAACTCAAAACAACATAGGTCACGCTTGTAGCTTGTAGTTTTATGTTTTTTATTGTAAAATATTGAAAAATCATACTCTGTTAATTATTCCCTCATTTCATTATCAATAAAAAATCCGGCAAAAGGGACATAGCATTAATGTACTAAAAACCAATGCACACACATTCAGTGATTCAAAAAAACCCCCAATATTTGAGGAAATAATTCAAGAATGTTCACTCATTTAATTTAGTTTGAAGAGTTTAAACAAAGGCTTTATCAAGAGGGCATAACGTTGGACTAGTGTTCGTTACATTTAATTTTAACGTAACGTTAGTCGTTTAATTTTAACTGTCATCATCTAATCATCTGCCTAGCCGATTTCAAACTATATTGGGGTCGGCTTCCAGTCTAACCGGATGCAGCTGAATACCAGTGCAGTACATGAAGCGTGTTACCCAATGACAGGGTCAAAGTCAAAGTCAAATCATTTATTTCAATTAGACCATTATAAGGCACTTTTGAACGTCAAATAAGAAAAAAAAATGATTCTAGGTGCCTATTCCAAAAGGTAGTTTTGTATGGAGAAGAATGGGCAAGAAACTCCATACTTAAAAACGATGTTAACAATATTTGCATTTACAGGAAATATATAATTATACGTGAATACGATGTACCTTGCATAAAAACACTAGGTATTTTAAAGTGTGTACAAATTATCACAGATTAAGGAATGACAGACTAAGTTCTATGTACATAGATACAAAGTGTTCACATATTACAAATGTTAAAACAGTAGACGACCACTCCTTATATTTTAACAAACAATGAATCAGTATGTGAGCCTGAGCAGTGTATAAAAAAGAGCCAAATATATTATACATATTTATACTAAGTATGAAATTAGGTATTTTAAATTAGCAAACGGTTCGATTTTGTCTAGACTGTCGATCGTCCTATGTAGCTAGACCAGCATGTTTCCAAGCATTCTTATCTTGCATATAGTCCTCTAAATTATAATAAGCTTTTTTACTGAGTATACTTTTAATATATGTTTTAAATTTTGTTTCACTTAGTTGTAATATATCACTAGGAATTTTGTTGTTCTCAGTCTTTTTGGCTTCTGACTACCCAAAAGACCGTCAAAGATACACAAATTACAAGCGGGACGAACGGCATTACTCGCTTTCCGAGACACGAAGGAGTCTCTGTATAGTTTTAACATTCTACAGCACTTTTTTTATTGTGACATTTATAAAGAACCTGCTGTACAAATAGGTTTCTGTATATGAATGGGACGTAGTGAATTTTCGTAAAAAGTTGGGGGTCGCGTTTGGAAAAAGGTTGGGAACCTCTGATCTAAAGGATTACGTAATTATATGACTTAACTCGTCATATAGTTAGTAACACGCTCTAAGCAGGTTAGATACAGCTAGGTAACTAGTTATGGAATTATGAGGTAGGAAATGCGTATTATCCGCTTAGAAGTGTGATAAACTAGATCCGTCTTATTACGTAACCAGTTCTAACTTTAGTCTGAGTTTAAACCTTTTAGTCAGTTATTTAATTTTAAACTGTATTCCAACGAAGGACTTCACCTTGGAAGGTTTTTCATCATCATCATTATTACCCGAAAAACGTCTACTGTTGAACAAAGGCCTCCCCTAAAGAGGGAGTCTGCCATAATCCCCACGCTTGGCAGGCGTCTTGGGGATCGCAGTGAAGCTGTTAATTACACGGAAGCCGCTGCTGCCCGACTTCTGGATTTTTCTTTAGTCGCCTTCTCCGACACCCTCGGGATGAAATGGGTGGGTGCTATTCTAGCCCCGACACCCCACGGGAAGGTTTTTACCTGTTTCCAAATACAAATTTCTTATTTTTTTTGTTGTATTAAAATCTAAATTTTAGTAAAAATAAGTCGTTTTTAGGGTTCCGTACTCCAAAAAGGAAAAACGGAACCCTTATAGGATCACTTTGTTGTCTGTCTGTCTGTCTATTTGTCCGTCAAGACCCTTTATCTCGGAAACGCGTGGAGGTATCGAAATAAAATTAAGACATATTATACTCAACGTCTACGGTCCCTTAAAGTTATATAAAAATCAACCTTCTATATTATGTTAACGTAAAAAAAAATGCCGCAAAAAACCTATATTTCGACATTATCAAGGGAATGAAAATTTATAGGATACTTCCCGTTGACCTAGAACTATTAAATTTGGCTAGTAAGGCTATTGTCTTATACTACAAGAACAGGGAAAAGTCTGAAAACTTTACATTTGTAATTAAATCATAAAAAATATAGTCTTTATTTTATAACTAGCTTTTGCCCGCGATAACGTACGCGTGAATGTCGGTTATCGCGGATCTAGACGAAATCGTGGATTAAAAAGTAGCCTATGTCCTTCCCCAGAGTTCAAGCTATCTTCGTACCAAATTTCATCAAAATCGGTTCAGCCGTTTCATCGTGAAAGCGTTACAGACAGAGTTACTTTCGCATTCATAATATTAATAATTTTTTCATAGTTCCAATAACACTTCACTACTTGACGATCTAAACCTGAGCAAGTGAGCATGCGACTCATAAATCAACGAAGCTGCAGTCAATCAAATTAAAATATCCAACACTTTATAATCCTTTAGACCAATCATGTTACCTCTACACTTCGCTTCGGGCGACACTTGAATAGCCGTTAAGGGAAATTAATTCTGACTGCAACAAGTTTTTAGCATAAAATGCAATGACAGATGAATAGCACTTACACCCTTTCATTAACGCCTCTTCCAGGTATCTTGGACGCAATTAGGCTAGTAATGACAGCCTCTGTCGGCGACATGAAACTTAATCGAATGGAAATCAGGTGTTTTTCATAAATGGACATAAAATATTAGTCTACACCAATTCGCTGTAAAATGAACTTAAAATGTAAACCTAGCTGGCTAAGGTCCAAAATTCAATAGCATTTTATTAGAAAAATAACAGGGTCGGATTCAGAAAATCATTGAAAAAGGAAGACTCAAAATATTTACGAGAATAACTTTCTCTAAAAGCGTAGCAATTTCCAAGAATTAACTTCTATCAAAATGTCAAGAAAATTAAATTTATGGTTTGAAATGCAATTAAGGCGTATTAAGGCACGCACCTACGATACTTGATTAAAGTAATTTCGGGCTCGATTGAAAGTATTTTAATCAAATTAAGAGCACACGTTTGAGACAGCTAAGGAAGAAATTATCTTGATTGTTCAACGTGGGTGACTGTGTGGGTGTATGAGTGAGATGTAGACGATATATTTTTAGTACAATAAATGTACCCGGTTTTATGTAACTAGCAGTGTCCCTTAGTTTAACTCGTTTGGAGATTTCCACAGGAATCGTCCATTTCTTCTCTCTTTTTTGCAGAAAAAATATTTTTAGTTAGTAATTTTTGGGAAATCTGATAACCAGTGTTACCAAAATGTATCGTGTTACCCATTAACTGGGTTGTGAAGGTGCAGACAGGCAGTCGCCCCATGTAAAACACTGGTGTTCAGCAGTGGATCTGGTTAGACTGGAAGCCGACTCCAACATAGTTGGGAAAAGGCTAGGCAGAAGAGAGTAATCTCTGAGAATAGGTAAAGGTCGTATTATAATTTACAGAGATTACCCTTTACTCTTACAAATAAATTGCACTTGCCATGAATCTCTTATTTATAGGTACTTAACAGGTATATTACAAACTAACAGTAATATAAATTAAAACGCTTAAATGCTAAAATTGGGTACGACTCAGAATTATTGGTAATATCATGTACACGCAAATTATTAATGTCATAAGAATTACATTTGATATAATTGTCATCATAGTAATCATAGAACTTAGGCAAGTTAATGTCTTAAGAACCTCACCACCTTAACCATATTTGGTTGTCTGATAGAGAATGCCTAAGACATTAAGAGTACCTTTGTACCTTTTGTTGAAGTAAGTACCTATACAAGTTTAGAAATATAGAAAGAGTTGAGGGCTTGAGGGTGAGGCCTAACAAGTTCTTAGAAGAAAAAGTCTTAAAAACGTTTGTGAGCATGGAATGATTGCCATAGAGATAGAAGACTTATATTATATCGATTTGAAGTGGTATGAGAGAGAGGACGATAATAAGGTTCTTGACCTGACCTGAGGAATGTAAAACAAAAGCTGAGTCAACAATCGTCTTAATCTATATTTGTATATTTCTAATATTATCTTTACTTAATATCATATAGATAAAGTGTTCGTTTTTTTATTGGTTTAAATGCGCTTGTCTCTTAAAATAGTGGTACGATTTGGAAAATTCTATCTCTACTAGTCAGCTACCTTATCCTTAAATGCTATAATTTTTTGGATTATGCGAGCTAATTTTAGGTACCTACCTAATACAGCATTGATAATTACTATACGTAAAATACTAAAAATAACTCAATTACCTCGGTACAGTTTACCTTATAACAGTTTGCACTGACTCACACTATGTTATGACCCGATTTTCAATGTCAGAAATGATGTAACATTAAATAATTGACATTAATTGAATCATGCACCTACACACCCATTGTTTCTAGACACTGAATAAGTATTTAATTATTGATTGTCGATGGGTAATAATTGTTGCTTCGATGTGTTAGAGTAAACTTAATTTGGAACGCAACACCGTTAGAAGTGACATTGTTATTCAAGGTTCAAGGTATTTCCAGATAATAAAAAACTATTAAAACTAAGAATTCTAGTGTGCATGTTTGCAAGCATGTTTATTGAATTATCAGTTTCCATGTTTTAATTTGATAACTTATTAGGTAGGATATTAATTGTTATTTATTGTTGTATATGTTATAAAAATCCTTTATATTCTTTTAATAACCATAAATTGTAATTCTATATATCTACCACAGATTAATTGCAGTAACAGACAATAACAACGTACTTCCGTTATGATTGTAATTTGACAGCAGCATCGCAACCACAAGAAAATTAAGATTTTAGGTTTTTATTCCAACCTCTTACAAACATCAAAATGATAATTTGTGTTTTCATAAGTATGTGAATTCGTATGTTGTACGTATGACATAAATCTACCTAATTCTGATATTTGCTATTCATTAATTCATTGCAACATCGCATTTCCTTTGATTACTCATACGACTTTTACCATGTATATTATGCCCTTAATTCAACATAGAATTTGTCTTTCGGAACGCTTATTAAGAAACAAAAGAGAGTGCTCATTAATTTAGCAAATTCTCCATACTCACATAAGACCACTTCAATTTTCCTGTTTAATTTAATTAATTGCCCACGCTCCAAGTACGGCCCTGCCACGCCGATCACGAATTAGCAATTTAATATATCAACTTGAACGAACATTATTAAAAATAATCGCCCTTTATAACAACCTCTTTACGGTTTTCATTTAAAATTCTATATAGAACAACTACCGTAGAAGGTATTATAAGCTTTTAAATGTAGGTACGACTCGTAGGTAATTATGTCATTGATTTACAGCGGTAGGATAAGGTTGTCGCTTACACGGTGAATCAATAAAGTATTGAGAATAAATCGTGCTCACGAGTGTATTGTTGATTAGGTAAATCAATCAATCTAAAAGCTTCTTTTAGAAATGAGATCAACCAGCGATTTGATTGGTGTAGGATCTAATTTTTTTTTAAGATTAAAATACTACTTCGTGGCAATGCAGTATTTTTTTTTTTTTTTTTGTAATAATCTCCGAATTTAGATAAAGTGAGTAGAGGTGAAATGATAGGTAGCCCACCTCAAGGGCGACCTCTGCTATTGGAGATGGAGATTGACAACCAACAGAAACGCACTTCAAAAAAAAACTTTGATGTTTGACTATGTTGTCGTGAAAAAACACAAAGAATTCCTTAGGTATATACATATTTTATACTTCAGTTTTTAGTGCATTTTGCAACCCAAAATCACTTCTTTATACGGATATAATATGTATATCCACAGAAAACTACAGTCGAAAACGTCAGAATATTTATTCATTGGCTTACCCACAATTGTTCCACTGATACATAACAAATATATTCACAACTAAGGTTTTAGACATTAATACTTTATAATTTTTAATACATATAAATGTTAAAATTCAACATAATAATATTATTTACAATTCCAACAAAAAGGCAAGGAGCTCAAAGGGCATCAAAAAAGTCGTCCACATCGCTGTCAGGTTTTAGACTAAGAGTGTACAATATATTATATGAGAACCACAAATAGAAAAGTAATAATAAAACTGCAAAACGTATAATTTTTTAAAGTTTCGAGTCTGAAGAAAACTATGAACTTTTCGTTTATTGTAACTATAGTTTAAGCGCAATATTCCTTTTTAACCGACTTCAAAAAGGATGAGGTCATCAATTCGAATGTTTATATATATTTTTTTTTTTTATGTATGTTCGGGCATAACTCTGTCATATATAGACGTATTTGCAAAATTATTTTTTTGTTCGAAAGGGGTTTATTCCGAAAAGGTCCCATATAATTTTTATCAAAATTGGTACAGCCCTTTTTGAGAAAATCAACAAATTCCCAAAAAAACTTACTTAGACGACGTTTTAGTTTCTTCAATCACTGGAGGACTTACAATCTCTTTTAAGTGTGTTGCCGTTTCTTAATGGATTTGGATGTTAAGGCAACACTAAAAAGCGAAAAGAAAAAGTTTTTTCAAAAAAAAGAAAACCGCCTTCAAAAACTAAAAAGTGATAATTAACTTTAGCACAGAACACACATTACTTTACTTTCGGAAGTCGGTGGCAATACAAAACAACAAACACGAAGCCACCGCCATCGACTTCCGAAAGTAAAGTAATGTGTGTTCTGTGCTAAAGTTATTTATCACTTTTTAGTTTTTGAAGGCGGTTTTTTTTTATGCGCGTTGGAAATCCTCGTGGACTTTCTCCATCGTGGGGGTGATAGAGGGGCATGTTGGACTCTTACCCGCTAAATCCATCGTGGTGTTAAACTTCTGCGTATGGGGGTGCGGGTGTTATTTCTTCTCCACCCTTGGTTGACTGGTAGAGAATGCCTAAGGCATTAAGTCCGCCTTTGTACCTTTGTGTATGAAATATAAATAAATAATAAAAATGCTTGAGCCAGCCCTAGCTAATGATGTTGATCAATCAGTCTGGTATGAGTGCAAAAATGTAATGAGTTAAGTAAGATTTTTCTAACTGCGTAAACTGGCGCCATTTGAGAGGTAGGTAAATTATGACTCGATTATTTCCGTATGTTTTAGCAGGAGTTCTAGATTCTATTTCTGTTACATTTCAGTTCATATTAGTTGTCTGACACGCATAGTACAGAGTCTCCCTAGTCTGGGGTCAGATGGCTGTGTGTGAAAAGTCCCTACACATTACTATTAGGTCCTTACATATGAAATTGCCGATACTTAATACTGGCAACTTTGAAATCAAATATTTTGTGTTTGATTAGGAATTCCAAATTCAAAATTATTTCAAAATAAAGACTAAAGAATATTGTTTTAAAATTCGTGTTTCATTTGTTTTATCGTCATTTGTTTGGGCTTGAAAATTGCTATTGCAACAACAATGGAGAAATTAAAAATTCGCGATATTTACGAATATGAGTTCTTCCGTGGCACCAGTGCAGCAGAAACGGCTCGAAGGATTAACGACGTGTACGGGCCAAGCACCGCTAACGAACGAACGGTGCGTTTTTGGTTTCAACGTTTCCGTTCTGGAAATTTTGATTTACAAAATGAGCCTCGTGGACGACCGGATACTCAAGTGAATAATGAAGAATTAAAGGCGATAGTTGAAGCGGATCCATCTCAAACCACTTCTGAATTAGCAGCAGCCTTTGGAGTAAGTGACAAAACAATCACTATCCATTTGCGTCAAATTGGAAAAGTAAAAAAGCTCGAAAAGTGGGTACCGTACGAATTGACTGAAACACACCAACAAACTCGCGTCGGTTGCTGCGCTTCCTTGCTCAATCGTCACAATAATCAGGGAATTTTAAATCGTATTGTCACTTGTGATGAGAAGTGGATCGTGTACGATAATCGCAAGCGATCATCACAATGGCTTAACCCTGGAAAACCGGCAAAACCTTGCCCCAAGCGAAAACTGACCAAAAAGAAGATTCTAGTTAGTGTTTGGTGGTCCTGTGCTGGTGTCATCCACTACAGCTTCATGAGATCAGGCCAAACGATTACTGCAGACATGTATTGTCAACAGTTGCAAACAATGATGGAAAAGCTCACCATTAAACAACCGAGATTGGTCAATTGCTCTAGCCCATTGCTCCTTCAGGATAACGCTCGACCACATACTGCACATCAGACGGTCGCCAAGTTAGAGGAGCTGCGACTGGAAACTCTGCGTCACCCACCATACTCTCCAGATCTTGCCCCAAACGATTACCATTTATTCCGAAAGGGGAATGCCAGGCCGCCATAGTGACTTAGGCCCTGAGTGCCCACATGTAAGACCGAATGCTAATATTAGTATACACCACAAATAATTTATTGGCAAAAGAAACTCATTGAAAAAAGTCAGAGTTTCCAAATTATAAGGTTTTTTATTTTTTAATGTGCCGTACATAAGTGTTAAAAAGTTATTGCAAACTCTTCCTACATAACATAATTATTATAGCTTAAATAGTATTTGAGATTTTAGATGGTTGAAAATAAAACATCATATTACTAGTCAACATTTTATTATTCCAATGTATCAGATCATCAATCATCATACACTATTAATACATCGTCCAAAAATTGAGCAGGAGGAAAAATATTAGATTGATGCCGTGCCCATCCCAAATACCATATCACTGTCATGACATGGGCACAGCATCCAACAGTACGACGGCCAACAATACAATTACAGCAATACTGCTTTATCGCCTCACGACCTGTTTCGGTATTACTGATTAAAATATACACGAAGTATGTTTTGCGACTGATTGCCGACTTGCAATTCTTGCTCTAATTAAATAACAATTGGACCTGAGTTCTTCCATAGTTCTATTTCTAGAGTCTGGATATCTCGATAAAGTACGATCCATTAAATCGGATGTGCTCTCCATAGTAAGAGCGGGCTTGTTTCAGCTGATATATCCCGCAGGCAATCAATATTAGCTCGCTGTAGGTCAATCTTGGGAAGTCCCTTATATTTTCCCTGTCTACATTTATATTGTGAAAATCTGCCCTAGCTCTATTGAGATTATGATCCCTAACATAATCTGAGAGATCATTGTTGACGGTACTTTTGCATGGCGACCTTGGTGGGACGTACAGCAAGAAGGATGGTGAATAAGGCGTTTAATAGACGTGAGCTTAACTACCTAATTAACTTTTTAACATAATAGTTACTTTTATTTATTTTTTAATGTTTCCAACTTGTATTGCGTCGTGAATAGCAGAGTTAATTACGTAAAATTTTTATAACTTTTTTTCAATAAAACGAATTTCGTGGGCAGTCTTGGGCCTAAAATCGGCATTCCCCTTTGGACAACTTTTTACAAGGAAAAAAAATCAATTCTGATGAGGCAGTTTAAACAGCCTTCAAGCAGTTCATCGATTCTCGCTCCCAGGATTTTTTTACCAAAGGGATCAATGAGCTCCCGATAAAATGGCGAAAGTGTATCGATAACAATGGTACATACTTCGATTGACTAAATTTATAATTTCTTTTAAAAATGTTATTTTTAATTTTTTGATACCGAGCGGCAATTTCATATGTAAAGACCTAATATTATTATCTTTGCATAGTCTACCTACTACAATTCTAAAACCCACAAATGTATTTATAAAATTACGTAAAACATGTGATTTATGCGTTTTACAAGTTTTGAAGATCGTAATTTTGTTGCGTCGAGTCATTCGCTCGCTTATGAGAGTAATAACATTTTTCTCCATTTAAGAAATGCGTGGGAAAATTAATAATTAAAACACATCATTTATTTCGCCATATTTAAGTAGGTACCTATTACTTTCACTAATTTCATAATCCGATATTTTTGTGGAAACTGTTATAATATACCAGTTTGAGAAGGTCGTGAGAATTATAAATCGTTTTCTATTTTCTTTAACATAAAATTGGATAGACGACCAGCATCCGCTGAGGAAGTCGAATGCTGGTGACCTAAAAAAATCAATTTCAACACATTGGCTGGTTCAACTACTAGAATAACTTATTCGAAACAGTATACCAATTAATTAATAGATACCTACTGAATAGTATAAATTAAGTCTATTATTGTCCAACTGTAGGGCTGAAGCCCAGTAGATCCTGAGATTAGCGCGTTCAACCAAAACAAACAAACAATCAAACTCTTCAGCTTTATAATATAAGTTTATCTTAGACATCACTGACATCGGTGCAGAAAAACATTGTAAGGAAACGTGGACTATTGATATAAGTTTGAAATCGCTAATCCACATTGAGCAAGCGTGGTGATTAATGCTCGTGTCATTTCTGTATGAGAAGAGGTATTTTTATCATGGGCTTCATGTAAACCTTTAAACGCCCACTGCTGGGCATAGGTCTCCCCCAAGAGGGGGTTTAGCCGTAATCGCCATGCTTTGCCGGTGCCTGTTGGCGATCGCAGTAGGTGTAATTTTACTCAGAAAGGCGCTGTTGCCCATCTTCTGGTCAATATCCCTCTGTCGCTGTCTACGACACCCACGGGTAGAAATGGGGCTATATTCGCATAATTGACATCTGGGTAGATTAATATGCGGTAAAGTTTAGTCAACGAAAGATTTTCAATCTGTGGCTAGAATCGTGCCTATCATTTTACCGATATCCTAACTCAAAGCCGAAATAAGTATTACTGTCCCGGACAATAACAATACCCAATTATAAAAAGCTCTACTAAATTAACAATTTGCTATCCTGATTTCTATCGTATAATATATTGACCTATTCAAAAGCCCATTATTATAATAACCCCGTCGTAAAACTCAACAGAAATACCTAAACGAGATGCTGAATATAAACTGTCTTCGTAACGTACCAAAATAAAACATCGAACTTCTCTATACGGAAAACGCAATGCACTTTAAAGTATAAAGATATCGGAAAAACATTAGTCTTGGATGGGAGGAGGTATGACAATGGGGTTGGATCCTTTCAGAGCTGTCTTTCGATAGATTCCGTTCTATTTGAATTATTTGAGTGCAACATGGTATTATTACTTGACACTTCGCGTTATAAAGATGATTGTTTGTTATATGTGAAGATAATTGTACCTTTAACAGAACCAATTTTGAGCCTATAAGAATTTAGACAAAAAAAAATATCATTATTTTAAGTAACTATAGTATGTACTGTTATGGTTGTAAGCCAATGTAACCTGTCTAAAAGTATCTAAGTCTGGCCGAAAAGGGTTATAAGTTTTATTCAATTACTTAGGTGTATTCTAGAAGGATTACAAATTTAAAGAATGGCTTTTGGTTTCTTTTCGACTCCCTATAAAAACAGCGGCGAGTTCAGTAGCCCAATGAGCAGACACATAATAGTTCAACGATGACCATATGACTTCAAGAGCCATGTCAACAGTCAAGCGGATTAGCTTTTGCCCGCGACTTCCTCCACGTGAATTTGCTTACGAATTCCTAGTATTTTTGATAATGAAACATAGCCTATGGAATAATACTCCGGGATACCGTAGATTCTTATTAGCGAAAGATTTTCTAGAATCGCACCAGCATTTCTCGAATATTAGCGCGTTCACACAAACAAACCTTTCAGCTTTAAAATATACTTATATAGATATGAAAAAGTATGGTTGATTACAAAAAGAAAAATACAATAGTAAATTAAAAAGGATTAAGTACACACAAGTTTTAGCATCTGATCCTGAACTAAGAAAAACCTGCGTACGGTTTCAGCGTTAATCCAATCAAAATGCAAGAAAATTAGAAGTCCTTAAGTGTGAATAAGGAAAATGTAGTGAAGTTATGAATCAAGATAATCGCAAACCCACGATACATGTAAAACATTAATATCACACTTAAAACATTCGTATTTCGCTTATACCATGAGTAAAATATAACACACACACTACACAGATACAGTGAGATAATTTATGCATCAGGCTATTCCAAGGTAAGTTAAAACCACAGTGAATATGTTAAGCTGGAGTGCAAGTAACGTGGACAGCCGAATAAGCTTTAATTTAGCTCGAATAGGAAGCTAGATTTTGCTGCGAGTGTAGTTTGTATTTGGAAGAGATATAAGATTGTCGCTTCACTTGTTTTAGTGTTGTGTTATCGCAATTAGAGGTGCTGATTGGAGTTCCGGATGATTTGGTAGACGTGGGAAATTAGATTTTTAGGTTAAATTAAATGGATTGTATTGAAACTGTCACGTATAGCCCAGTAGGAAATCTAATGATGGGCAGAATCAAGAAGCTTATAGGTAAAAGTGGAGGCAAGTGACACTCTGAACACCTAAGTGGAACCAACTGAATGCATATAAAAGATAAAGAAAACACATATCACTGTCTCGTTCTTATGTATGCATTCAGAAATAGAGCGTCTGCCCACAGTTGGTTTCACTTAGGTATTTAGAGTGTTGCCTCAATTTTTATCTATAAGCTTCTTGGGCAGACTAGGGTACTTGACACCTAATCAATTGACGAAGATTTTGTACGGCAATAAATTGTAAAATGTGACGTCACTTCTTTGTCAATTCAAATGACTAACTATTTATTGTTTTCAAAGCAATTAAAAATCGAATTTTATAGTTAATTGAAAAATAACCGGGATCAGAGTTTTTTCAGAAAAGTTGTGTCTTGTATTAACTGATTAGTGGTGTGAAATATAGTTTATTATTTAAACTTTGTCCCATACTAGGAATTCCTCCTGTGTCGTGGGTGCGTATAGTGTAATTGTTTTCTATTCATACCATTTAATGAGCAGTTTATTTGTTGGTTATTATATTAAATTCAACGTCCCTACTTATTTTGAAATCCTTTCATCATCATCATCATTTCAGCCGAAAGCCGTCCACTGCTGGATATAGGCCTCCCCCAAGTAATGGGGGGTTTTGCCATAATCGCCACGCTTGGCAGGCGGGTTGGCGATCGCAGTATGGTTGTTACAAAGGCACAGAGAACGCTGCTGTTCATTCTCTGGTCCCCTTAGGTGGTTTCCCTTGGTCGCCTGTTACGACACCTACGAGAAGATATGGGATGGTGATACCATCCGTATTCGTATTCGTATTTCGTCCGTATGGTGTCGGACGTAAAGAATAGTCTTTACGTCCGACACCATACGGACGAAATGAAAATGAAATCCCTTATTGAACAATAATTATAATTATATTATGTAGTACTAACTTCTACTCGCGATTTCGTCTGCATAGACTTGCAAAATTAAGGAAAAGTCCTGAGTTATCCCACGTGAAACAAAAACAGGATAAATATTATCCTATGTGTTAAGCTAGATCAATATACGTTTAGCCGTTTTTGCGTGAAAGAGTGACAAACATCTATCCATTTGCACAAAGTTTTGAGTTTATAAAATAGTAAGTAGGATTTAACATAGAAATGTAGATACGAGACAATAGATAATAGAAGTGATTTCTTTTTATTAAAATACGAAATTAATAAAAATAAGTGTGTTTTAACACAACTGTTAGCCTATTTACCATGAACGATAATATTGTACCTACCTAAATGAAAAATGCTTCGACCAATATTCGCAAATTATAATTAATTTTCATAACAAAAGAATTACTTTTTCACACTCACAAATCATATCATATTACGTGCCTCTCACTCACACTTAAATACGAGCATAATATATTGCATGAAATAATTACATTAATATTTCAAAGGCAGTTCCACACGAATGCACAATCATGGAGGCCCTACGCAGGCATTAGCATAACTGCGAGCCTATCGCGTAATTATCGCATTTGACTTCACCAGTGGCGTTAACAAGCTGGAGGGAACGGCGATTTTTAGTCGCACGTTTCAGTCGCGCTGGTTTTTTTAAGTTTTTGTTGAGTGTTTTTTAATTGCAAGTGAAGCGCTTTAATGAGTGCTGTTAAGACACTGACTTTTTGCTGATTTAATAAGTTGAATAGGCTTATGAAATAAATAAAAAGTTCTGACTATTGATTCGGTTCTGATTTTTATTTTGTTTCTGTTGAAACTTATTTTAAGTTATATAAATCTCTTTCTCTACAATAAAATAAATAAGAGACAGATATTAATAAGAACTGTCAATTTATGCTGTTGCAATCTCCCTCGGTGAACTCCTAGGTGAAGTGAGCTGTCATCCGTCCGTCTGCTTTGTCAATCTCAAGTATCGAGACGGATGACAGCTCACTTCACCTAGGTGTTCACCGAGGGAGATTGTAACAGAATAGCACTGCAGAACGTTTTGATTAAGAACACGGCGAAGTTCTTTTTATAGAACTTCGCCGTGTTCTAACGTGTACTAATTTGACATCTCTAACTTTTTTTTTAGATTAACTTTTCTGTCGCCGTCATTTTCTTCAGCTGCCTGGCAGAAAGAGATGCCAATTGTCTTATTTTATTTCAGTTTGTGAATAAGGAAATCGGCGTCTATATTTCGTAAAATACGACAATTTTCAATTAATAATATAATAATAATAAAAAAAATAATTGATGCCAATTGTCTTATTTTATTTCAGTTTGTGAACAAGGAAATCGGCGTCTATATTTCGTAAAATACGACAATTTTCAATTAATAATATAATAATAATAAAAAAAATAATTTCAATGAACTCATAAATTACATTTTTATTTGCAGAAATGATTTAAATTAAATGATTTAGACAAATATAAAACAGCAAAACAAAATTAACTGAAAGAAAGATAGAAAAAATGGCGTTTTCTCGGCTAAAAGTCGTCTTGTCTGCAACATTCTCGATTCAGTTACGATATCAATTCCAACATTATTGCTTTGACGAATTTCCTGTGTTCATGGCTTGTACCGTGAGAGAACGGAACGTTTATTAGCAACGTGAAAATTATAATTAAATGGCGGACAGAAAATGACGGAGTATTTTCTGACGTTCATTTTTTATTGTACTCTTTGTGTATTGTGTGGAAAAAAGTCCAGATAAAGCTAGAATAGCTTGATTTTTAATTTACTTAGGTAGAATTCTCCTTTCTCGTTGTTAATAATCTATTGGTTTACTGATTAGTTTTAATAGCACTGGCTCACTTTGTTTCCCAGCCAGCTTCACGTCAACTTCCCGCCTTTCTTCACCGTGACAGTTGACAGATGTGACAGCTACTGTACCAACACTGTGTAGTTACATGAGACAAAACAACAAACAAAGTTACAAATTATAAAATATGTATGTTTAGGTTAAGGTATTTATCTATGGGCCTATGCAGCCTGAAAATAAATGGATTATTATTATTATTATTAATACATACATCTATTTCCACAGATACACTACAACCTAGACCACATTGTAACCCGTCCGCACATGTTGGTTATAGCGAAGCGGGCGAAGTCGCGGATAAAAAAATAGCTTATATCCTTTCTTGCGGTCCAAGTTTATACCATATTTCATCAAAATTGGTTAAGTAGTTTAGTCGTGAAAGCGTTACAATCAACAGACTCACTTTCGCATTTATATTAATATGAATAATACCTATTGTGGCTTAAAGGGATAATCACTTTCAGTAAAATATGACTACCTACACTACTTTGAAGAAGGTGGCTGGCAGTGGATGGATGCGAGCTGCCCAATGCCGGGTTGGTTGGCGATCTCTGGGGGAGGCGTTCAGCAGTGGACGGCAATGAGCTGAGAGACTACTTTGTATGAATCGATACAAAAAAAGGCCAGTTATATTTTGATTCGTTTTGTATGAATTGATACGAAAATATTCCAACCCTATTCTGGTCAAAAGTAATTAAATTAAATATTGTGGATAGTTTAAAAAGGATTGATATTATGTTTAACAAGACTTGTGATGGAGTCAAAATCTGGTATGAGTTTTTGAATTACATATAATTTTTAAATTAAGTTATCAGTCGGTAATCTGATTACTTACCTACAAGCTTAGCCATATTCGTCCCCTTACCCCATTCCCAAAATTGAATCAAGTACATCAAATGGATATTGAAGTGTGACAGAATGTACCTATAGGAGCCCTTTGAGTAACAGCGGAGTACCTAATTTGAATACCAAAAGCTGATACTTAACCTCCAAAGCTAAATGTGATTATGCTTATGTATGGCTTTGACATAACAATTGCTCCATTGTGACTGCCTTCGTTACGATACGTATCAACAATGAAAGTAAAAGCAGACAGATTACTTATTTATTATTGTAACGATATCACAACAATCAATCTCTACGATCACGATATTGTACGTCGTGAACTCATGACTCTTTTAACCGACAACTTATATTATATGGGCTTGAGGGCTTCAAACCACAAAACATTGCATTGTTCTCAAATGGTAGAGATATTTTGTCTCCTTTGGAATTAAGACTGCATCCCAAGGCCTCGAGAATATATTTATAGGCCCCCAGCCGCTATTGAAGACAATGGAAAATATTTATGAATATAAACAAGAAAACTATCGCTAACATCATTATTGACAAAATGGCAATTATTTGATTAATTAAGCAGTGCCCCAAGTAGTATTAGAACAGGGTCGTAGGGCCCTGTTCAGGGCCGTAGGGCCCTGTTCTAATACTAATGTATGTGAGGATGTATTGTGTATGTAGTAGTGTATAGCGTTTATGTGGGAGCGTGTTAATGTGTTTGAGATTGTGTTGTATAATAATAATATATTATGTGATGCTGACATGTTCCAAAGAAAGTGAAAAATTGCAGATGTAGCTTAAGATCTGGAGAACAACATAGACTATCAATTTACGGCTTCGTCTGCGTCCACGATAACCGGAATTTATTTCATTCACGTCGAACAAGCCGTAGACAAATGCTGAGAATTTTTGTGTAGATTTTTATCGTTTTATCGGTGTCACTTTGTCAGACACGTATATATAAAAGTTTGTTTAGACAAACTTGTCTAACGGCTTACTGACAGGTGTTTAGGAACTTTTAACATTTCCAATAACATACCAACCATAGATATCCGATACCAACTTTTGAAAACCGGTTTAGTCTTCTTCGTTGTTTGATCACATCCAATATTTTATGACTAATTACGATTACCATAGCGACCAATTGGTGAGACATGAATAGATGGATAATAATAATTTGTACTATGAAACTTTTTTATGGTCTTTGGTCTTTTGTCGTAATCGATTAAGTTTTTGTTAGATTCTAAACTCTAAACCGGTGTAAACTACTATTGACTGGTTTCAGTCTAAAAAAAAAAAATAGTTTAAAAAAACTAAAAACACGCTTTTTATAGAAAACCAAACTAAAAAATAGAAAATAAATTTAAATTAAGAAAAGTGTTAAAAATTTCAATAAATATAAATTAATAATAGTGTGAATAAATAAAAAAATATTTTATTTTAAAAAAAGCGTGGGGTGCATGGTGTCAATAGTTATAAATATTTTATTGACAGATATGAGTAGAGTGATTATCATTTTGATAATATCTTAAAAAGCACCCCACGCTTTTTTTAAAATAAAATATTTTTTTTTTATTCACACTATTATTAATTTATATTTCTTTTTTTAAATTTATTAATTTTTATTTATTTATTATTATTATTATTAATTTATTAACATTTATTTTCTATTTTTTAGTTGGATTTTCTATAAAAAGCGTGTTTTTAGTTTTTTTAAACTATTATTTATTTTTTACTTTTTAGTTTGAAAAATGGAATAACTTTATCAAATTAGTGTATTGTCATCGGTCCTCGATAAATCTACAAAGTTTGAACGAAATCTGGCTGTTTAAAGTGGGTCAAAATCGCGGCCAAAGAAGTCGGTTACAAACAAACATAAAAACATACAGGTGAATCTAATAAAAAGCGTGTAAAAACAAAATATATTAAGTTAAATCGCGTTTTCATTATTAAATTCAAAGCTTTCCTCGAGCATCTTAGTTATATTCTTCTTCTTCTAACGCGTCGATGGCAAACACGAATGTGTATCATGTGTGTGTATGTGTGCGTGTAAATGTGCGAGTGTGTATCTAAAATATAATAATAAAATAGATAAGTATATTAAATAAATACAAATAAATGGTTGTAAATGGGTCACAAAAAAACTTAATAGTACCTACTTCTAACTGATTTAGGCAGTCAAAAGTAATTTGAACTGGATTTGTTTTGACTGTGAAAAACACATAGAAAACGCTTTTTATTAAACTGTTCAATAAAACTAAAGTCCAATGAAACGGAGATGTAAAAATGTTCGTAAGCAGATAAAATTAAATAGACAGTGATGGAAATAATTGTCATATTTAGAAGATATTGTTCCCGACTGAAAAGCTATGTTAATCCTGTAAGCTCTTACCTTGAAAGAGGTCGGACACATGTTTATGATAAAACAATTTGACGGTTGACCTAGAATCCTAAGGCATTAAGTCCGCCTTTGTACAGTGTTGTTTTATGTATGTACATAAAGTTTAATAAAGAAATAAATAAATCCTAATAAGTACTTGTGGACCATTCTCACAAAGACTCGCGTTTTTGCGAATGTATGGATTCTTTAAAGTCTACACGGTTGCATGGTAATAGGTACCTAAAATTTGGTACACTTATAGATATTGTATTTTATTATGTATTTTCATCAGAAAAGTTCTTAACAAAGCATTCACACAAACATTATACTTACCCAATTTAGACAAGTAGTCAGCGAAGCACATGACGAGCAAGCTTACTTACTGGTTTTACCAAAAACTAGAACTAATTATGGCAAAAAATTATGCTTGAACGAGCACAATCCATACTTCCATACTAATATTATAAATGCGAAAGTAACTCTGTCTGTTACGGTTTTACGATGAAACGGCTAAACCGATTTTAATGAGATTTGGTATGAAGATAGCTTCAAACCTGGGGAAGGACATAGGCTACTTTTTACCGCGACTTTGTCTGCATTCGCGATAACCGACTTTCACGCGGACGAAGTCGCGGGTAAAAGCTGTTTGTATAATAAAATACCCTCACTTATAAGAAATGTACGCTCATTCAATTTAATTCAAAACTCAGCTCAGACAGTATTTAATTTCAAATCAAACACTTCTGGAGAAATGAAAGCTTCCCACTCAACGCCCGGGTTTCAGATAGATGTAATTAGTCTGTAACTGATGAACTGAACTGAACTTCTGACTATCCATAAGGTAGTCTAAGGTAGCCAGAAGCCAAAAGTCTGAAAACCAGTCTACCAAGGGGTATTGTGTTACCCAGTACCCTCAGATTATGAGACAAAAGACAGATAGACTGCGCGGAACACTGAGAGTGAAGCCAAAAAACCAAATACAAATTCAAAAGCGAATACCTACAACGCGCTTCGCGCTGTACTGACACGAGTTAGTATAGCACGAAACGCCGCATCGTTAATTAAAACAAATAAAAATATAAATACAAATTCAAAAGCGAATACAGTCACCAGATTGTAGGTATTCGCTATTGAATTTGTATTTGCTTTTTACGCTTCACTCTCAGTGTTCCGCGCGGTCTATCTGCCTTTTGTTTCATAATCTGAGCCAGTACCTAACTAGTTTGTGGAGGTCCGAGAGGCAGTAGCTCCATGTAAAACACTGGTATTCCACTGGAAGCCGACCCCAATGTAGTTGGGAAAAAGACTAGGCAGATGTTGATTAGTGTTGTTCTCAAGTAAGTGACACGTTATGTTTTTATTGAGAATACATATTTTCTTTAACGTATATTGATCTGTATCACACCTAAGCGCGGGCGGTACGTTCCTCCGCGCTTCCGTAAGTGTGTTTGTGGTATGTAACCGTGGGAGCGCCCTAAGTGTTTCACGGCGTCCGTGCGACCAGACCCCCGCCGGGTGAGATCCCTAGTTACCTGGGAAGGCCTAGCGAAGGTCGATCAAGCAACGAGGGCGCCGGCTTTGGTTGGCGCTTACCCACGGTGAATGCTGACCGCGCGCCGTACAACGTAATCAAAGCGAGCCGATAGCGCTGCACGTCACGGGACGTTGTAGTGTGTGGCGAGCGATTTGATAATAATAATAATAATAATATGTGGGGACATTTTTACACACGGCCATCTGATCCCAAACTAGGGAGACCCTATACTATGGGTGTCAGACAGCTGATATACATACACAAATACATTTTTTTTTTTTGTAAATACATACATATATAGATAAACAACACCCAGACACCAGGCAAACACAAGTGCTCATCACACAAATGTTTACCCTGGGCGGAAATCGAACCCGCAAAACGCTGCGCAGCAGTCGATCGCTCAGCCACTGCGCCAACCGTGTCGTAAAATTTGATATATGTGTGTACATCTCTCGTTGGGTAATTCTGTGTGTTTGCACGAGTGTGTAGTCGTGAATGAGTGGTCCGCTACTCTCGACGCCCAGATTACCTTGGCACGTCGGGGGTGCGGCCGGGTGTCGTGAGTGGTGCGTGTGGAGTCTCAGTGTGTGAATGACCTGGTAAAGGTTGCGGGGATCCGCTGGATGCGAGTCGCACGGGGCCAGTCAATGTGCCGCCACTTGGGGGAGGCCTATGTCCAGCAGTCGACGACTTTCGGCTGAAATGATGATGATGAATGATGATATTGATCTAGCTTAACATCTAGGATTTTAGCTTGACAAGGTACGTTTACGTGTTATAAGCGAAAGTTACCATAATTTAAATCATATTCGTAAATACGAAAGGGTAAAGTCGTTGCGCAGTTTAATATACATACATACCCACTTACATACATACGTTATTATACATACGTACCTAAATCTAATGTGTATGGAGCAAGGACGTGGAAATGCATGCTACCATGTTATATGTATGACTTACCTCTGGATATCTATAAGGCAATATATGAAAAGAACTACTCAAGAGTCCTAAAAAGATACTTTCTAGATTGCAATGTGATCTAGAAAGTGTCTTTTTAAATGACGAGCTATTTATGTGTATTTAAACGGTTAATTTAAGTTATGTTGTGGCACCGAGTTGCCGCGTCGGACATAACACGTTTAACAATTGCTTGTATAATGTTTTTTAGTCAAAAAAAAAAAAAAAATAATATAAAAAAGCTCAATTCCGATGTTTACGCACAACTGAAGTCGCGGACAGAAGCTAGTTTGTAAGATAAAAAACAATTTGTTGACTGTCATAGAATTAATTAATTATAACATGTGCTAGACTAAAACATTATTTTTGCTAATGTTTTGTTGGCACATACAAATCGGTGACAAAATTCAAGGATCGTTTATTTTTGAACTCAAAATGACGCTGCATTTGTGTTTCAAATGCAATTAATAATCCGCATTACTAGCAAATATAATAGTAAGAATGAGACACTATTTTTAAACACACAATTTTATTTAAATTTGCTGTTTCCTACATGCATTGCGTAGGGAACGAAATAACGCGTCTGCTATTAATTTTGTATCTTTGTCAAATTGGTTATTAAATGTATGTGAGTATCTAATTGATTGTATGAATGTTTGTTTAGGCAACAAATATGGTTTATGATATTTTATGTGTTAGCTGTCGAGTTTGGGATACAGTCAGGTAAAATTCTCTTGCGCAGTACTGTAAGGCTTATGGCCTATGGGGCGATAAGCTTTACGGCACCAGTTTTATACCGATGTGGTGCGTTATGGTGTGTTTGGAGTCGGAGGGTTTCTATAAATAAAAGAGGGAAACCGAATGAAATTACTTGTATTGTTTATAGAATGACAGCACTCCACGAGTGCCTGGCAAACATATGCATTGATATAAAAGATAAGCATAAATCCCGTCACAGACGTAGTTATAATGTAGGTATATTAATATAATTCATAGCAAGGCATATTACGATATATTTTCTATAGTAATCTTTTTTACGTATGTGACGGGCTTTAAACCTTTACAGTTCCTAAAACACAATCAAAATGGACGGAACAACAAATTTTATTAACATATTTCAAACCTGTAGGCTTAGCCAAATTAGCCAAATTGACAATCTACAATCGATAACACTAACACAAAACGAATCAAATCTATAGAAATGACGTCATCTCAACGATAAATCACATGATCGGAAATCAAAAATGGATTACGACGAGACGTTAATTGTTGTAGAAGGAGATACGATACGAAACGTTTGTAACTTGGCTAGGGGAACACCCAAATATTCCGAAATATTTTATTCCGAATTTCGATATTCCGATTTTCAAAAGTCCGAATTTCATAATACCTAAAAATTATAATCTCTATTATTTAAAATCACGAAAGTTATTTTATCGAATGTCGTAAATCCGATTTGTTTGTTTTCCGATTTTCATATGTTCGAAGAATGAAATGCTAGATGAGTTCTCGGTCCGAAAAACGAAATTCCGAATTTCAATATTTCGAATAAACTGTTAAAATTAGGATTCTGATTCAATTCAGCTACGCATATATATTCAAAATGGTGTCCCCTTGTTTCGCAAACAGAAATTTCATAGAATTTCGTTTCCCAGAAAATGTTTCATATAATTTTGGTACTTGTATTTTTATTTCGACTATTATTGTTTCAAAGACTATTTACTTGAATGAAACATATTTCACAGAAACACAATTCAAAGAATTTTTAATCAATTTTTGTTGTTTAACTTACTTATCAAACAGTAGAATTACTTTTTAACAAATATTGTTTATTCGGTGTATTTTTCTATGGAATTTATTTCAACAAAAATATATAGGTATTAAAAGAAAGACAAAAACAAAAATAATCTTAAAAAGTCAATATGTTGTGCTACAAAAGTTAATAACAGAAACGAATTGCTGTGAAACCTACTCCACGTAGTCTTGTCTGCCCTACGCCTAGAGTGTAATTTAAAGTCGCGTAGGCGCGGAGGGGCGAGGCGGCCAGCGAGCTGAGGAGCAGGTGGTGAGCGTGAATACCATCTGCGACGATAAGCTCGCGTGGTACCGCCGGAGCCCCGCAACGCCGTAGCCGTGACAGAAACCATGCCTGCTGCATGTTGCATGTTCGCTTGCATGCTCGCTTGCATGATGCATGCTGCATGCTTGCTTGCACGCTGCATGCTTGCTTGCATGCTGCATGCTTGCTTGCACGATACACGATTGCACGATAACGATAAAGATAATCGGAATTTTAATAATGGGAATTTTAATAATCGGAATTCGTATTTTTGATGTTCGGAATTTTCATTATGTCGTACTTTTTGTTATTCGATCTTTTGAAACTCGGTATTTTGAGAATAGTAATTATAAACGTTCGGAATTTTGAAATTTTAGTAGTATAAAAATAGGATGAATGATAAATCGGAGTTGCCATATTAGGAATTTTGAACTATTCGGAATTATGAAAATCGGTATTTTGAAATTCGTATTTCTGACTTTCGGAATAAAGTTTTTCGTATTTATGTAGTGTACCCCTTGGCTAGGCCTACTGGTGATACTGTAGCAAAAGTTTATTTATTTATTTCAGGTTACTTCACATCTTACAATTAATACAACAAAATAAACTTACGCCACGAAAATTACGTCAATTAAGAAGTACACAGTAACAAAATATAATCAACTTACTTAGCACTTTGCCCCTGACTTTGTCCATGTGAATGTTGTTTAGGATTCTTAATTTTTAATACTGCAATATAGCCTATAGCATTAAAGGATAACGTAGCTTCCTATTGTATAGAAGAATTTTTGAAATTGGATGAGCAGTTCCGGAGTTTACCCGCTACATACAAACTTATACCTCTTTATAATATTACTATAATGTTTTCTGTATAACAAGGAAAGAAGTTGCTCGTATAACAAGCATTTAACTTATATAATTACCTTTTCAGATGCAAAATAACTACATAAATACCTATACCGAGCATAGTAACATACAATACGTAATATAATTATCTATAATAATACTACAAATTACATTGTCAATGTCATCGACATTATATTGTTTATCTCAACGTATGTTTTATTACTTTACTATTATAATAATAGATGTCATAAAGGCGCCACAGTTCCGCTGCGATTGTCAATTAATCAATGAATATACATAATTATTAGTAATATTGAATAATTGCTGTAGGTAGTAATAACTATAACTGATTAAATATTTTATTTCTTTTTGATTATTAGGTCGTATAGTTTAAGATGGACCACCCAAATAACAATTGTACTTATAGCTTTCTATGGATACATAATTTATCGATTGTTTTACATATTAAATTACAATTAAGAAACAAAAAATAAAAAACAAGAAACATCATCATCTCCATCATCATGAAAACCTTAAGGCCGCAATTTCGGAACGGTGGCGGCGCGTGCTGCGGGGCGTTGTTTTGAGCGTGCACGCTCGACTACTGAACGTATGGACTTTTCTCTCGGTGTATTCGTAGCAGCGTTTTTAGCGTGTAGTTAAGCGGTTTGACCAGTGTTGTTGGCGTTTTAACGTGCGTGTACTGTACAAGTGATATTTTTTTCAGTGTGTCAAGACTTATCCCTATATGATTAGAAATATTCGGGGTAGGTACGTCCCGTTGTGCGTATTGACCCAACTTTGTTACTCCTCCGCTGTTCTTTTCTGATTAATTTCGTTGCGGGATCCAAGACAGTTGTAATGTTTTTCCGGGACTCGTCGAGCTGAATTGCCTCGACGCTTTTATAGTGGTCGCCACTGTTGATTCTGTCATTCAGAAGTTGCAGTTTTTTGGAAATAGTACGGCAGGCTTGACAAACAAAAGTGTCATCACGTCAAAGAAACGAGACATATATTGCCTTTGAACGACGGCCTTCGATTGGTCAACACACTTGGACGCCCCGCTCGCACGCACGCTCTAACGAAAACTAGTGGCGTGCAAGCTGAACGCGACGCTGCACGCAACAATGCACGCGCCGGCGTTCCGAATTTGCGGCCTTAGACGTTCACTGCTGGGCACCGGTCTCCCCCAAGGGAAGGGGGGTTCAGCCGTAATCGCCATGCTTGGCCGATGCATGTTGGCGATTACAAGAAACATGCATGTAACAGACAAATAAGAACCATGTCGGGGAATCCCATCAGTGCAATTCTGTAAGATTTCACCCGCGAATTTGAATCCTATCTCATTTCCGATTTCACTAACCTGAAATGAAAAGTATTTGGTATTTGCTAAAATAGGAACGTAAAAATAGTTTGCTTTAGGTACCCTTTTTTTATCTATTGATAGGCATACGTTTGACCACTATCTCACCTGATGGGAAGCGATGATGTGGTCTAAGATGGAGCACGCTTGCCTAGAACTATTCACTCTTGACTTAAAGACTCCCAGGTTGTAGCTATCAGGAAACACAGACTCAGTCAGGCAATTCCACTCCTTAGCAGTACGCACAATTAATGTATTCCCAAAACGTTTCGTGCGTGTGAGTGGGATGTCCACCATGTACCTATGTACCTATGTTGTCACTCAGTGGCGCTAGCGCAGTTTATATCGAGTTACAGAATACCTATAACAGTTTTCACCGCGAAATCAGAAGTGAGAACTGGAGTGAGTCCTTACAGAATAACATAGCAGTCAGCAGAAGCCGGAATATTTCAGAACAGGGTGTGCAACATTAGCATAAGCATAAGCCTGATGCGATTTGTAGTTGATTTTACACAGTATAGGCCGTGTAGGTGTAAATATTAGTATTAGTAGAATATTCATTAGGTTTCCACCGTTCCACGGAAAGCGCGTAAAGCCGTATGTTCCGATTCGTATATCTTTGGCAGTCGTTATGGGTAATCGGTAGCCAGAAAGTCTGACAACCAGTCTTTCCAAGGGGTTAGTTAGTCTGTCGGGGCCTTTTCCGCACTTAGCCACTTGATTGGGCCATTGTACGTGAAATCTTTCTCTTCTTTTATTCCAGCCATCCTAGTTCATCCCAGAAGCCGAGCAGCCTTTTTCAGGTTGCTGCAGACTTCCGATAGTGATGCTGGAGACTGGAGAATCTGTGCCCGTTGATCCGCCACGCTCCTGCACTCCATGAGCACGTGCTGTGGCGTTTCTTCCGCCTCCATGCAGCCTCTGCACAGAGGGCTATCTGTCACACCTATGGTGCACAGGTGTTTGTTTAGGGGACTCAATTACATTGTCAATATCATCGACATATTGTTTATCTCAACGTATGTTTTATATATTATTATTTATTATTGTATGTTTTATTACTTTACTATTATAATTTACAGTCTTTCCAAGGGGTATCGTGTTACCCAGTTACTGGGTTGTGACGCTGGTATTCAGCTGCATCCGGTTAGACTGGAAGCCGATCCCAATATAGTTGCAGATTATGACTGCTTACTAAGGCGATTGGTCAAATACCATACAATGTCTATCAAAGTTCCTAATTTCGCCGCGTGTCAAAAAACAATGGCCACTGTTAATAATATACTGGGTTTTTTTATTAGTTTGTTTGGCGTACTTACATTGATAATAAATGTTTATTTAAACAAACAAGCTTGTAATTTGTCATGTAACTAAGTGGAATATAAACATTAGGTACCCGCCGGACATTTAATTGTAAATTATCTATAATTTGTTTTATCTGTAATAAAACAAAATGTGTTTGGTTGGCGCCTAAATGCTGTAAGTTATGATAAAGTTTTGATAAACAGGTAAAATAAAAAAGTAATAAAATACAAACAGTTTATCTACATACACTTAAATTTTAATTAGCTCATTAGACATGTTTGTAAAACAACTTTAATTTTATTCATGTTGACCTTATGAAGATTATGTATCTTTACACTTTGTAAAGAGGATGATTGTTGCCTTTTTTTGCAAGAAAAGCCAGAGCATTTATTTCAATTAAACCGTTTACAGGCACTTTTGAATTGACAAGCAGTTGGTCTGTTAGTTAAGAAAGTCGAAACTACGTTTCAAAACGTCGGTAGGTCTCTATGGAGAAGGTCGAGCAAGCAATATGATAACAACACACAACACACACACACACACGACGACACGGTTGGCGCAGTGGCTGAGCGATCGACTGCTGCGCAGCGTGTTGCGGGTTCGATTCCCGCCCAGGGTAAACATTTGTGTGATGAGCACTTGTGTTTGGCTTGTGTCTGGGTGTTGTTTATCTATATATGTATGTATTTACAAAACAAAAATGTATTTGTGTATGTATATCAGCTGTCTGACACCCATAGTACAGGGTCTCCCTAGTTTGGGGTCAGATGGCCGTGTGTGAAAATGTCCCCACATATTATTATTATTATTTTTTATTTATAACAATGAAAGTAAAGAGTAATATAGAACAATGAAAAAATAAAGACATAAGAGATAACCAGTCTCAGCTGACAGCACCCGTTCACGAACATGACGAAACTGGAAGTTAACTGGGTCGCATAATCATAATGATTTTCGTTTAAATTAACTGGAAAACACTCGGTAGCTATGTGCAACTTATAATATTTATTACGATAATAAAAACGACTCATGATAATTTAGTCATGCATGAATTGTGTCAGATCCCCGCAGTACCTATTGCCTGATAAAAAAGTAATATATGTTTTTCCTGTTTTTAAAATCATTTATAATTTTAATATTATAATAATTGTTCTATAAATCTGATTATATACAGAGCAACAAAACTCGACAAAAACAAAATTTATCTCTGAACATCAGACATAATAATCACGTGTGGCCGGCAGACACTATTGGATAGACACAGATGATTCGTAAACAGTTTTTTTCCAAATTTGTTATGGAACACCAAATACAGATCTTCAAACCCAGATGCTATCAAAGCAGAACCAAAACATTGCGTATTGTCTTAGTTTTTTTTTCTTTTATGTCTGGAGGAGAACCAGTATTTACAGACGCAATTAATTATACTGCTGACATGTTTGTAAGTGGTTCTAAAATGGCACTGCATTAATTACTTGCATTTAAATAGGTATACGCAAATAATTGACTGCCCTGTTGCTCTAATAGCCTCACGACTGCTGGGCGTGGGGAGATGGGTTCAATTCTCAGGTCGAGCAAAGTTTTTTCCAATACGAATCTCTCAGTGCCAACCAGGAGTTCGAAAGTTGATGGGGTGACACCTCCATGTCTCAGAGAACACTTAGATGTTTGACAGTCGTTACGGACAATCAGAATCCTGAAAGTCGGACAACTAGTCCTATCAAGGGGTATCGTGTTACCAAGTCACTGGGTTTGGGGGTCAGGTAGTCGCTCCATTCAAAACACTGGTACTTGTTCAGCTGCATCCGGTTGCGCTGTAGTCAACCCTAACAGCTAACATAGTTGAGACAAGACTAAGCAGATGATTTAAACAATAGGCACACACTGTAGTGGAACTGTCCAGGAAGTGACTTTAACATCAATGGGCATTTTTTGTCGAGCCACGAATAGTGCTAAGATAAACGAACTTAATGTGTGACTCATGTATTTATTTAAGATAATTTGTGGGCTAATTCACGTAACTAAAGAAGGCTGTTGCAGTGCAGTTGCAATTAAGTTTCGATCAAAGCAACGCTTCTCGTATTCTCTACCGCAGTCAGACACGCTCACGTCAAGTTCGCGTCACGTGAGCGCAATAACGGCATTCTACTGTTGCGTGTCTTTAGTGCGTGCTTCGGAACGCAACATTATCGATATTCTACTATGCGTTTGACGTCTCAAAATGACAGTTAAAAAGCACTAAAATCTGTACTAGGGTATAATTTTAATATTATAATAACGTCATATTCATTGAAATGTAACCGATCGATATTTTTTCTCCCTACACCATAAGTAAGTTTTGTAGTTTGGTTGTCGTACAGTTGACGTGCAGTTCACGCGCAGCTTACGCGCAGTTCAAAGATTACAAGAATACCGTTTATCACTAAAACTTGAGCTTAACTGCACTACAACTTCATCGGCGCGTCATAAAAATACGTGAATTAGCCCTCGGTTATTTGCTGCATCTCTCCGATCCGTTAATTTAACAAAGAGGCTGACGTGGCTCATAAGACTGCCAACTTAAATAGAACTGGGCAGGATATATTTGCTGCACACTGAAAAGTTGTTTAGGTCTAAGTAACTCAGAGCTGGTGCCCTGTGACAGCAAGACTAGGTCAAGACGTCAAAGCCACGAAAGAGATGACGGAACGAACTGTATGGATTCCTCCAAAATTGGAAATATGAAGCACTGAATAGCGAAGGATAAAATGAGAGGAGGCAGGCCTTTGCTTAGGAATGGAACAGAACAAGCCAATAGAAAAAAAAATATTGAACCAACTTCTTGCACTCAAGTGGCGGTGTTGATAAACATAACTCTCTTGATTGTATTTTGATAGATTTTCGACGACACGGTTGTAGCAGTGGCTGAGCGATCGACTGCTGCGCAGCGTGTTGCGGGTTCGATTCCCGCCCAGGGTAAATATTTGTGTGATGAGCACTTGTGTTTGCCTTGTTTCTGGGTGTTGTTTATCTATATATGTATGTATTTACAAAAAAAAAATGTATTTGTGTATGTATATCAGCTGTCTGACACCCATAGTACAGGGTCTCCCTAGTTTGGGGTCAGATGGCCGTGTGTGAAAATGTCCCCACATATTATTATTATATTATTATTATTATTATAGTAGTGTACTTTTGTTGAAAAAAATAACGAATTCTGATTTGTTACATTTCTAAATCTCAATCTTTTCTAATACTCTGGGTAAATATAAGTCACTAATCCGTACACAATTAAATGTTATGTAAGTGTTGAACTGCCTGACTAGCAATTTTTTTTTTAGCTGTTTCTAATTTTATTTGCCTGTAAGCATGGTTTGTTATAGTATGTTTTCTTCGCTTTTTAATCTTTATTTTTATTCCATTTAAATTTTAAATTATCCATTACCTATTTAGTTTAACAGTTTGTTTTCTATTGCATGATGTGGTCTCCTTTAATTGAGGAAGCACATAGATTTATGTTCTTGTCCTTTATAATATAGCATGTAAGGATAAGAACATAATAATATAATATTATAACATAATATTTTCTTTGTTGGAGATCCCAATAAAATAAAATAAATTGAACTAATAATAACGCCTAGGAGTTATAATCGCGCCATCAGTTATTAAATAGTTAATGATGCGTTTCAAATTGGTGGGTATTTATGATAATACCTATATTTTTTCCCTAATGATCCTCGAAGGAACCTATATAAATGGTGTATCTTCACACTAAATTAAGAAATGCCCGTTCGACCGTCACTTGTTTGTTCAAGTGATTTATTATGACACTGTCATTTCCTAATAGCCTTAATTAATTTAGTTGGTCAATACGCTGTTTGTTTATTTGAACTTGTTTGACAAAAGTACTGGAAAATAAAACTAATGATCCGGTCAGCCGTGGCCCAATATTGGTGTTTGGTCTTAAGGGGCTATTAAACGACTTTTACAGATTTTAAACTGACAATCACGTCAAAATGTGCAGTATAAATGATTTCAAAAAAATATATGTTAAACCAGAACATTCTGTTAATCACTTAGTAAGTGAATATTTTTAATTATATTTATATTATATAGTTTAATTAATACGTGAAGTTGTGTCTGACGCGGACAAAACATTGACAATCACACAAAACCTACCAGGTATAATTAAACGAAACTTACACCATCTTACAGACAATTTTATTATCTGTCTTTTAGTATACGACTAAACTTTGAGAGTTTTGGACGCAAAACTGATGCAGAACGGACGCAGTCTGCGTCCAAAACTTTCAAAATTTAGTCGAAAAAATTAAATAAAAGTAGTATTCTTTCAAAATTAAAAAAAAGGCGTATACTAAAAGATAGATAATAAAATTGTCTGTAAGATAGTGTAAGTTTCGGATAATTATACCTGGTAGATTTTGTGTGATTGTCAATGTTTTGTCCGCATCAGACACAACTTCACGAGTTAATTAAACTATTTAATATGAACTTAATCAAAAATATTCACTTTCTATATGATTAAGAGAATGTTCTAGTTTAACATATATTTTTTTCAAATCATTTACACAGCACATTTTGACGTGATTGTCAGTTTAAAATCTGTAAAAGTCGTTTAATAGCCCCTTAAAGGGCCACTTTCATCATCAATGTTGGTATCAAATATTTGTTATTGGTATCATTTGCATAATGTATGTATTTGGTATTGCTTGCTAGTTACATTTGCACGATATCTCGTGAGTGCATATTATACTTTCTCTATTTAGCTATGCAAGCAACATTTAGGCGCAAAATACTGCACAATTTTAATACCAATGTGCCTTATTGTTGGGTATCTACGTGTCATGATGGTTTGTGGATATAGCGCCCGCTACTCGTGTTACATGCGGTTTCTGGGTTCGAAACTGGGCAAGAACCAATGTGTTTTTTTCAACCTGGACTTATCCATATTAATATTGTAAATGCTGTAAACTCTATCTGTTACGCTTTCACGATGAAACGGCTGAACCCTAGGAAAGGCTTTTTAATCCACGACTTCGTCTGCATCCGCGATAACCGACATTCACGCAGACGAAGTAGCGGGCAAAAGCTAGTAATTACTATATGTCTGAAATCCGATTTCAGCTAGCTTGATCATCATTGGCAAAGGCCTCTTCTGAGAGGCCTTTGCCCAGCAGTGGGCAATAATGGCTAAGCAATAATTCGAGCTAGGAAAAGTTGCAACCACCTATCGTTGTTGATTTTTCTCTACTCCAAAATTCCGAAGCGACGTTTAAATCTACCGATCGGTAATTTCAAACTTCCATTATATAAAACTACAATCTCCAATTGTCAAGCTTTCAAACGACCATGTTGTCCGGAAATGTTATCCCTATACATTTTACTAACGATACTATCCCTTGTACAAATTATTGTCGATATATCAATCGTCATTAAGATAAAAAGTTTTTCCGTTTAGTTATTTTCTTGTATTTGTAATCATTACTTATCTATTGATAAGACTGCGCCAGCGCCGTTAGGAGCAATACTCGAAAAAGCTTTTAAAACCTTGACCGATATTTTGATAAGAGAAAAAATCTGACTCATTATTGTCAAGCGATTAAGTTCAGTTATGTTTTTGGTTCGGAACGGATTTAATCAACTAGCTCATTTATCAGAACAACCTTCGACAAAATGTTGAGGTAGGCAGGTTTGAATGTAATACTATAAATAACAGTGTCACGTAGACCAGAATGATTAGGATTTAATATTATTTACTTCAACGCAACAGGGTTCAAAATTGTCTGAAATAATTTTAGTTCCTTCGAGCCCGTTGCGACTGGTCATCGTAAATTAATGTATGAACTTTATTATTGGCATGTTTATAATTAAATGTTACTGAGAACTTTTTGCTTATAAGTTATTATTATGCGTTAGATCAAATACGTTTCTAGCTCATTGTAACAGGATATAAATAAGTCGGTGACTGGAGAATTTAATTTTGTTGCAACTGTAGTAAGTTTTGATATAAATATTTATAGAAGCGTTTGGTTTCATGGAAATTAAAATAAAAAAATCGAGATAAAGAGCTGACATACATAATAGCGGTGTGGTGTTGCAACGCAAAGTAAGGCGATGTGAAACGCACGATTGTAGGAATAATTATGACGCCGCAACGCAATGATCAGCGGCGTATAATACTGGTACTCAAGTACCCAAAAGCAGTCATAGAGCGAGTAAGGATACTACAGTAGCCAAAGTAATCCAGCTTTTGGT
Source organism: Charanyca ferruginea (assembly GCA_947361185.1). Classification (NCBI taxonomy): domain Eukaryota; kingdom Metazoa; phylum Arthropoda; class Insecta; order Lepidoptera; family Noctuidae; genus Charanyca; species Charanyca ferruginea. The sequence goes on along the minus strand of OX376071.1, from coordinate 17,773,059 downwards.
AAACATCTTAATATTGACATACCATCTTATAATTTTTGTGTTCTATTAAATTAAACATGAATCGCAATATTTCATTATTGACTTCCATTTTTCACATCTCAATCCTAAATTACGTCAGATTAATTTCGTGATAATCTCAGCAGGTACTATTACGACAATGTAAAAAAAACCCTAACGCAAAAACAACGCCCTTGACTTATGGGCTACGGATTCGAGGCCAAATTTCGAATCAGTTCAGTTGACAGTTCACTGGCCTTTTACTGACCTCATGTACGTGTTACGTATACATTTGAAGACAGTACGGGAGTATAATATAAGAAGTCTTCGTGACTTACTAACGGCTAAAACCAATTACCTACCTTCACTGAAATGTAGATCACTACTGCTGGAAGACAATAAGCTTCTATCTATTTTTGAAAGGTGTCTCACATTTATCAATAACGGTTATCTATGTGACGGAAACAATAGATTGGGGTGGTCCTCCCGTGCGTTTCGTTACAACCAACATCACCATAAACAATGTGATTTTTACAAAGAAACGACTGTACGTTTAAAGTATTAAATGACTGGATTTAGTTTTAGTTTACATAAATTATAAAACTCTGAGAGTAAATCATACAGTTATAGAAGATTTGACTGAATTTTGCTAAACAAAGCGGTAACTGGAGAGTAGGAATTAAACGTACCTAATTGACAGTTTAAAACTCAAGATTTTTTTTTTGTAATTATTTCTTTGAGTATTAATAAGTTCCTGTGGATTTATTCATTTAAATGGAATTTATATGTAAATTCATTACAAGCTAATATGCTCATTTTATCGATTGTTTGTTATTGGTTCTATGTGATTGGACCTCAAAAGCATTTTCCTAGTGGAATAACTCTAGTACTATTTCAAAATCAGTACTTTAACTTGAGTCGGACATGTTTCATGAGATTATAAATAAAGTATATCTTAAAAGCAAACCATTTATTCCTAGAATTCGGCGGATAAACAGGTCTGTTACCCGTAGTTACCGTCCTATCAAATAAATAGTAGTCAACACGTCATTGGGACACATACTTTGGCATTTTCATACAAATGGTTATCCGTAGTAAGCCACAGACCCTCTCATCAATAGATATCGTGTGCCGGAAAGATTTCTTACTCTCTAACAAATAATTGGGACGTTATAACCACAGACAGATAGGTTTTTCTATTACCAGTATGTCAAAATTGGAGATAGAATAGGTAATTGGGTTTGGCCGTAAATCGATTGCGGAACTACAGTAGAAGTAGTTACCTAATTTGTCACAGACAAATTAGACATGTCATTGAAGTTTCAGAAATATTTCGTGTGTGAACAATGTAAGCATAAGAATCTTGGCAAAGCTTGTCGGCGCTCAGCTCGTAGACGTCATAATAGAAATGCTAAATTGCAGCTAATTAAAGTTGCTATTTTTATGGTAGGTCAATGTTACTGAAATCATGTTTATTTTGGACTAGACATTATAACCTACATAATAATAGAGAGTCTTCTAATAGTCTTCAAGAGTAAACACAAAGATGCAAGATAAAATACATTCATCATCATCATCATCATCAGCCTGAAGATGTCCACTGTTGAACAAAGGCCTCCCCCATAAATGGGGGTCGTTGCCATAATCGCCACGCTTGGCAGGCGTCTTGGGGATTGCAGTGAGGTTGTTAAGTACGCGGAAGCCGCTGCTGCCCGAGTTCCGGATTTTCCCTTAGTCGCCTTCGACGACACTTAGGGATGAAATGGGGGGGTGCTATTCTAGCCCGGACACCTCACGGGTAAAATACATTAGGAAGTGGTAAAGAAATTTAATTTTAGATGGACCAACATGCTGTTCCTTATTATCATATAATAAAAAAAGTTTTTTCAAAAAAAAGAAAACCGCCTTCAAAAACTGTAAAGTGATAAATAACTTTAGCAAATTACTTTCGAAAGTCGGTGGCGGTGGCTTTGTTGTTTTGTAGTGCCACCGACTTCCGAAAGTAAAGTAATGTGGCTAAAGTTATTTATAATCACTTTTCAGACTTTGAAGGCGGTTTACTTTTTTTTGAAAATACTTTTTATTTTTCACTTTTTAGTATTGCCTTAACATCCAATTCCATTCAGCAACGGCGACACACTAAAAACAGAGCTTGTAAGTCCTCCAAATATTGAAGTAACTAAAACGTCAACTAAGTATTTTTTTGGGTTTTGTTGATTTTTTCAAAAAGGGCTGGATCAATTTTGGTAAAATTTATATGGGACCATTTCGGAATAAACACCTTTCGAACAGAAAAAGAATTTTGTAAATCCGTCTATAAATGACAGTTATGCCCGAACATACCTACATAAAAAAAAATATATATAAACATCCGAATTGATAACCTCCTCCTTTTTGAAGTCGGTTAAAAATTACAATTATCAGCACGCTGAAGTGGAAGTGGGCCGTCCACGTCTGCAGACGGTATATGAAGCAGACACGCTTTAGAGTGGAGACCGCGTTTGAGCAAGCGTAGTGTGAGACACCTGAGGCACGATAGACCGACAATTTGAAGAAAGTGGCTGGCAGCGGATGTATGCGGGCTGCCCAATACCGGGTTGGTTGGAAATACCACAGGGAGGCCTATGTTTAGCAGAGGACAGTAATAGGCTGATATTATGACGATGTTGATGATGATGATAATGAATAATTGCAATAGTCTACGAGTCATCATCATCATCATCATTTCAGCCGAAAGACGTCCACTGCTGGACATATGCCTCCCCCAAAGGGGGGGGGGGTTTGCCATAATCGCCACGCTTGGCAGGTGGATTGGCGAACGCAGTATGGTTATTACAAAGGAACAGAGAACGCTGCTGCCCATTCTCTGGTGAGTCCCTTAGTCGCCTCTTACGACACCAACGGGAAGATATGGGATGGTGCTATTCTTTACGTCCGACACCATACGGACGACGAATCGACATAAGTCGACGAGGCAGTTTGCCTAAAAAAGACCTAAATAATATAATATGATTATTCTCCACAATCACTCCATGTTGAGTTTTTAATAATGGGCTTCCGACATAAGGCCAGTTTACGAATTAGTTCAATGGCTTGTGCCGCCGACAACAGATTGATTACAGATGTATTAGTACCTGAGAATAGTGAACAAAATTAAACTGACCTCTTCTCCGGTATCCATAATGTTCTGTCAGTTTTACTCACAATATTCTCACAATTGCTTCAAGCAAGAAAATCATAGCCAGCCATATTGGTTTCGTGGTCAGAATGTATATCTAGAAAGAGCTAGTAAACTATAGTAATGAGGAAATACGTAACTATTTTTATCTGTTATTCTTCCTACCCATGATGTGCGTTTAGTCCAAGTTTATAGGTTGCAAAAACCAATACTGGTCACCTTCATTGGTAATAAAGTTTTACGGTGTTCCGATATTTAGTCTCAGTTTATTTAATTTTAAATGTCTGCTAACTGTCTATGTACAGCTGTTATCGGGAATATAAAATGTGTTTCATGGTTCCGGTTCGATTTCTCAAATGAATCAGTTTCGTATTTTTGTTTTGTTGAAAAGTCAGATCCTGGTTTACAAAAATCTAATGTTTATTTTTTTACATTTAGTTTCTCTGTATTATTTTAGTCTGTTAATCGCAGTTCATTGAACTTGTTGAAACAGGTAAATAGTTCTGTGATTACATGCTTTATTTGATTTTAGTCAGTTCTTAAAAATATACATTGTGAACTAATTTGTTTAGAAGTTTCTCATTTATTTTCATCAGTTTCTAAGATTTCAGGTTTCTGGCCTTTCTGTTTGTATATTAACTATGTATTTAATTAGCAACCTGGGCTTTTTATTAGTCATATGGCCTGGTTCACCACCTTGCAATAATTTCCCCTTACATTACTACACAGAAAATTTGAAACAAAATCTGTTCCACTTTTTTTGGCAGTAAATCGTATTTTAACAACACCCTGTAGAGTAGAGTAGTCTAAAACATCAATTTATTATTGGTGATCTTTACCAGTTGAAGCAGACAGATGACTTTTGGAACAAATTCAAAAGGAGTTCAGCTGTGTAACATGATATTTTGGCTCGAAAGCAAATTGAACTTTCAGTCGTATAGTTTTTGCAAATGTGAAGACTAGACTAGTCTAGACACTTGCTGTGTGGTCTTGGCCTAAGAATAGGCACCATGTCTTCCTGTTGCTGTCATGAAAGCTAACATAAACATTATTAGTTGGTGATAGATGGTTGGGTAAATACACTACCGGTACTAAATACAGATATAGTTTTTTGAATAAATTTTCATTTAATTTTACTAGCTACTGTCCGCTACTATATCCGCGTATTCAACAATAGGGTAGCTTTCCACTGATAAGTAGAAAAATGCCTTTACTCGCTGATTACCTAAAACGCAGTCTGCCAATTTCGCGTTATGCCAAAATGTCATTTAAAATAAGCGTTGGGACTAAGTATGTTTTCGTCTATGTCGCAATAGGTCTACTCCTCATATTGCCCATTTCGCGATACGACTATGTCGCAGTAAACCTATTTCTCACTATGGTCATTTAGCGATGTGACTATGTCGCAATAAACCTATTTCTCATCATGGGAATTTAGCGATAAGACATTCACGAGAGTCGAATGTTCAATACAAACTTCATTACAGTAGAGGGGATCTGGCGCTCGGCGGCTGCTGCCGCGGCACCGCTCGCTATGCTCGCTCGCCTTCGCGCTTTGATGGTCACAGTTCTAACTTAACCTAACCCAAACGACCCACCATACCACCAGGGGTATGGCCTGTGGTATGATGGGCCCGCACACCGTACTGAAACAAAGTCTTAATTTGCCTAACCTAACCTAACGCTCAATATACCTACCTCGCCCTTGAGCTAATACGCACTAAACCAAAATCTCAATTTGCCTACTTCACTCATAAACTAATACGCATTGGGTCTAAATATCAATACGACGATCTCTCGTTAGGTCTAGGCATAACGCGAAATTAGCAGACTGCGTTTTAGGTAATCAGCGACTAAAGGGAAAAATGTATGTCATCGGACCAGTATCTCAAAAGATTAAGCAACTCTTACAAACAAAAAACAAGCGATTAGTAGGTATATATTGCAGAATAAAAACAATATCTTAAATAAAATCTTGATAACGTAAGAAAGTAGTAGGCGTACACTGATTAATTTTGTAGATGTAATATATTAAAATTAAATGGACCTTGGCCATAACCTCGAATAAAACTCGGAGAGAATATAAATAAAATCGAATTGAATACGAAGTAAAAAGTAGACGAGACGAAATAAATCTCGAATTCGTATGCACTTTAGCATCAGAATACGATATAATTTATTACTAGCTTTTGCCTGCGACTCCGTCCGCGTGAATGTCGGTTACTGCGGACGCAGTGATGACAAATGAAGTCGCGTTTTGAAAAGTAGTTTTATTTTCATCAACATCGGTTGGGTGGTCTAGCCGTGAACAAAAACGTATCCAACAGACAGACGAGTTACTTACCCATTTATAATATTAGTACCTATATTAATAGGAAACTGATTTACATGATATTTCAAGTCCATTTTTAGGGTCCCGTTTTTACCCTTTGGGTACGGGACCCTATTACTAAGACTTCGCTGCCTGTTCGTCCGTCTGTTTGTCACCAGGCTGTGTCTCAAGAACCGCGATAACTAGATAGTTGAAATTTTCACAAATTATGTATTTCTGTTGCCACTATAACAATAAATACTAAAAACAGAATAAAATTAATATTTAAGGGGGGCTCCTATACAATCAACGTGATTTTGATTGTATAGGAGCCCCCCTGCTGTTGCCGTTTGCCGTTTTTTTGCTCGATGTCTAATGTTGTAGGTATAGATAATGGTACGGAACACTTCGTGCGCGAGTCTGACTCGCACTTGGTTTTTTAATATTTTTTACTATATCTTTGAAAGAAATGTTGATTTATTGTCGAAGCATTATAATATATATTATCTATATAATAAAAATGAATCGTTGTTCGTTAGTCTCGCTAAATCTCGAAAGCGGCTGGACCGATTTGGCTCATTTTGGTCTTGAAATATTTATGGAAGTCCAGGGCAGGTTTAAACTGTGAGAAAATTAGAAAAAGTAGATAGGGACAGGACAACGTCTGTCGGGTCAGCTAGTCATCATAAAGCTGCACTGCATTTCTGAACATTTTGTTACAAAAACGATGTGATTGGTTTTTAACCGACTTCAAAAAGGAGGAGGTTATCAATTCGAATGTTTATATATATATATTTTTTTATGTATGTTCTGGCATAACTCTGTCATATATTGACGGATTTGCAAAATTCTTTTTTTTTCGAAAAGGGTTTATTCCGAAAAGGTCCCGTATAAATTTTATCAAAATTGGTACAGCCCTTTTTGAGAAAATCAACAAATTCCCAAAAAAACTTACTTAGACGACGTTTTAGTTTCTTCAATCACTGGAGGACTTACAATCTCTTTTAAGTGTGTTGCCGTTTCTTAATGGATTTGGATGTTAAGGCAACACTAAAAAGCGAAAAATAAAAAGTTTTTTCAAAAAAAAGAAAACCGCCTGCAAAAACTAAAAAGTGATAAATAACTTTAGCACAGAACACACATTACTTTACTTTCGGAACTCGGTGGCAATACGAAACAACAAACACGAAGCCACCGCCACAGACTTCCGCAAGTAATGTGTGTTCTGTGCTAAAGTTATTTATCACTTTTTAGCTTTAGAAGGCGGTTTTCTTTTTTTTTTGAAAAAACTTTTTTTGTTTAAAAACCCATATTTTTTCATAAGAAATATTGCTCTTCTCTCGAAGATTGCTTTGTTAAAAAATATCGTTTAAATAAATGAAAGCACTAAAACGATACAAATTGTAGGACTGTTATAACTAATGCTCTGTCTCAATGATAAGTTTGTGTTTTTAATACGAAATTGTATTGCGAACACTTTGTCCCTTGACAGTTCTATGGGACTATCTATTTATGATACTAAACAATGGCGCAACGGTCACTTGTTTTTTTTTTTTATGATATAAATAGCTCTGCTAATGTGTGATAATATATGATATCACTAAAAAAAAACAAACATTTATTTCTAGCAGCACAATAACAACCTTAGGAACATATTTACTTATATTATATAAATGAGTTCATTTTTTTTTCTCATTAATTAAATAAAATAAAACAAGATCTAATGTCTACCGTATATGATTGTTAGAGAGTAATCTATATATAAATCTCACTGAACTTATGTGAGCTAAGCTTGTGGCAATTAGTCATCGCACTGTTGCTAGGGATTCAGTTCGTCTCAAGCACACTTCACACAGCTTTTAACTGAATAGCACTGAAAGTCATAAAGAAAACAAAAACAAAAGCAAAGAAACAAAAAAGGAAAGCTCGTTAAGCCGTTGCTCCTGGCTCTCATTCGTAGATCTTTGGCAGTCGTTATGGGTAGTCAGAAACCAGAAAATCTGAGTCTTACCAAGGGGTAACGTGAAACCCAGTAACTGGGTTATCTAGGTCAGAGAAGCAGTAGCTCCGTGTAAAACACTGGTATTTAGCTGCCAGTTAGGCTGAATACCGACCCCAACATAAAGTACTTTTGGACAAGGTTAGGCAGATGATGATGAAGAGCTTTGAATGTCTTAAGTTATGAATTTATGATAGATGTACAGAGGCCAATTAATACATTATGCTACAACAATCTAGCTCTCTTTGAGGTACCAGTCTAATCACATACATCCGGAACCACGCACACACAACACACATTTACATACATACACACACACACACACAAACACACAACAACCTAACTTACTCCAGTGACTTATTTACTCTAGTGATTTTTTAACTCACTCATTTTGTAATTTAGCATTTGTTACTTGCTGTTCAATAAATGTAAGCTATCAAATATGTAATTAGGTGGTGGGGACCTGGTGACCTGTATTACAGGTGTCACTACCTACCACAGGCACCACCGATCCACAACCAGAATTTTTTTTTGGCTTGTGGTGAGAAATAAACACTTTTTATTATTATTATTAGACTCTTTCTTTGATAGATTTCCAACTTTATTATAAAAGTTCATCGATTGGGAAAAGGAGTTGTTCGATTTTGGGCCACCACTATGTACACTACATAGATGAATAGAGAAAAATATGGGGATTTCCATAAAAATAAAAACATATTAATTTGAAGAAGAGTTTAGGTGTAAGAAATGATTATTTGGGAAGAATTTTTAATATGATAACCCAATTTTTAGGACAGCCATGACGTTGTGTTTGACAGTTTGACGTTTGACAGTTTGTGACATTAGCGTAGCGACTTTCTTTCTTTGACTTTGTCTTCGAATGATTGAGTCGTGTTCGCGCGCGTTGGTTTGTATGTGTTTCGAAGTTGTCAGTGATTGTTTTTGTTTTGTAGCTTACTACTACGAATTAGTACGAATATTGATTGAATACTTCTCTGTTGACCCCGGCTTTGTTATATAGTTTCTGATTCGCCTGTGATTTGAATTACGTCGTTTATGGTAAGTATATTCTACAATAACAAGTTCACTTTCAGTTATGTCCCCTATAACCTATGTATTGCCTTGTTTTTTCTAAATCCTTTTTCTATCAGATGTTTTCTTCCCTTGTTCCATAATCTAACAGATTTTAACTCATTAATTCCAGTTTATTAACAATGGCGTGCCTATAATGCAACTCTGTAATAGATGAAAATGAACAATATTATGTTGCCGATGTTATGGGTCCCGAAATAATTTCGTTCATCAAACGGTATCTTCATCGGGTAAAAACATTTTATTTATTTCTATTCTGTAACATATCTATGAAAACTGTATAACCTCTTATTTGTTTTGTTTTAGGTTGGGGTAATGAATGGGGTAATGTGCTCACAATGTTTTGACGTTATAATGCAAGAAATGTTTTGTGATAATCATGAACTCCAGCATCGCCATGATAGTAATGTTTGTGTTAGGTGTAGGAAGTCTTTGTTTAATAGACATGCTCACTCTATTCCTGAGGGTAAGACAATATATTCCTGAAACCATTGCTCCAAGAGAGGTAAGCACCTCTTCTATTTTTCTTTTTTGTTCATAAAAGGCAGGCATAAATATAAAACAAATGCAGATATTTCTTGATTATAATCCAAAACAACAATGTTGCAGAAAAAAAAAGAACAGTCATTTAAAGTTATCCAAATAACTATCTTTAAACTATGTTTATTTTATTACTATACATATATTACTATATCTCAATTTCATATTTTTTATATTAGATACCCGAGGGAGGCTTGATATGTTTTGCTTGTTGGGTACATACTCGGAGTATAATTCAAGAAAAAGGAATCGTAGCAGCTCCTGTAGTTAACACAAATTCATGTGTATGGTGCCGACGGTCTCTTACCCATACACGCAGACACTCTATACAACAAGGACTTGAACGCACCATAATCACAGCAAGAATATATCCAAGAGAGGTAACAGTAACAGCTTACTTAATTACCTACTTTTAGAATTAAATAATTGTGCGAATAGCCTATACACCTACAGCCGCTTTAAGTCAGCCTTTGTATGTTTGTGCATGAAGTATATATAAATAAATAATACATAATGCATTCTTTTGTTTTATCTAGATTCCACCAGGAGGACTGGCTTGTTATGCTTGCTGGGTAGCAGCACATAGAATTGATGAGCATGCTTCAAGGGCTGAGGATGACCGGCAAAATCCGGGCCCATCTAACCTTCATCAAAACACTATGTGTGCATGGTGTGGAATGTCTCTGCACCGTAGGCAAACACACTTCGCTAGTGGTCCATGGAGAGATGAAGTTGCAGCAAGAATTTATCCGAATGAGGTAGGTCACATTTTTTTTTTATTAAAGCACTGTACACGGGATACGATATTGTGTGCTTGAAAGACTAACCAGTGACTATTAGTCAATTGTAATTCTATAAGCTTCAAATATCAGTGCCTATTTGCTTTTACACATATTTAACAACCCTTTCTGTTGCTACTATAACTAAATTATTTTATGGTATCAGTTACCAGAACATGCGCTTCTTTGTTCCTACTGCTGGAGACGTGTACAGTACAATATAAGAATGGAAGAAGAAGCGCAACTTGATATCCAGCCACCAAGTGCATCAATAACACTTGATTATTTTTCACACACAACACAGACAAGTTCTCATTGTTTTGTGCCAGCTTGTACCAATTTAGAACGAAATAGAATACTGGAATATTTAAGAAAAATTATATTAAAATCTGAAGGTCTCAAGTCTCTAATTAAAATAATTAGTTATTATTGTAGTTTTATCTCGGGACGGACTGTGGGTTGCTGTGCTCATATAATGACCATTGTGTGGTATTTGGGTTGGGTGCGGTACCAAAAGAGCATAGAAGCACTAGCGTCATTCTTGAATGGAATATTATTATGGGGTGATGTAGAAAATGAATACGTAAAATAAAATCACAAATCCTAACAAGTTGTTTTATTTATATTCCTCACATGACTGATGTCTCATTCTCTTACAAGTCGCTAATATTAGAAACTAAATATCATGAACTTGATTGAAAATAGTTACTGTCTAGTTGGAATAGAGCAATTGATGTCTTCCCAGCTGTTACTATTTAAATACAACTTTTACAATAACTTGTTACGTTTTCTGGTACTGAACAGCTCACTATTCTATGAATCTTCGAAGTCCAGAATATATTGATCAGCAGCAAGGACACAGTTTGATAAACCAAATGCGTTCAAGTCTTGTTTGTTTGCTCCTTTTGACACCGGTAACCAATCTCTAGCTGCTCGAATAGGTTATATAAGATTTGCTGCCGTAATCAAGTAGAACATTCTGTACCTAGTACTATTTTATTATTATATCTCAAAACCCAAGTATTTTTGGAATTATTCATGTGTTTTTCGCAGTAGACAGTAGACACATTAATCAAATGTCATTGTCAGTCAAAATGTCATTTGGCATAATACTGATCCGCCATATTTATATGTTGTGTTGCTCTCCTTGGCCGAGTTAATTAGTTTTTACACTAAAACGAAGTAAAATTATACACAATCACCATAATAAAACGGTTTCTATATTGTGTAGCCATATTTACATATGGTGTACATAGTGCTGGCCCAGGCTCCATACATTTTCCGAACATCTCCTTTGACAGTTTGGTATTTCTTGATGTGCTGGCGTCTGTACAAGTAAGTACATGGGTTTATGGTTCGATGTTTTTTTCATTCATGTGCCACATTAACCGGATTGCTGATTTAAACATTGGTGAAATAGATCGTCGAGCTTTTTAAGGGGACACGGTGCCGGCGTGGTGCCGACAATACGCGATATTCTAAAGTAGGCTGGCCATATTTTAATCAATAAATAATGAAATTTGGTTTATAATTTATCTATCTAATATCTTTAACTCAACGACTGTCGGGCGAAAGTGTTGAAGGTCAAACCTCCGCTGCTTATGTCGGACAGTATAACATAGGACATTCGAAAGGTTAAAGCTCTATCCACACATATCTGGGACGTGCCCGGGACGGGAACGATCCGTGGCCGTGCTAAGACCGAGCATCCGGGTCCCGTCAGGGCTGCATCAGGGACTTTTTGTTCACACACGTCAGGGACGTGACCGCACCGTGGACAGGCCGCGACCTTCCATCTGTACCCCTCATATACCATTTTGTATATTAACACGCGTACCGCTTCTATTAAAAACTCGTCATTCATTACTTTTTTTTAAATATGCGCAACGTATTTGGAAAATATCATCAGGGCCCGGGCCGACGCCGTGACGTGCACGGGTACGTCACGGCATCGGCCCTGGTACTGAAGCTCCGTCGCCGGCCCGGACACGGACGTGTGCAATTCTTGTATATGTGTAATCTGAATCTCGGAAACGGCTCCAACGATTTTCATGAAATATTGTAAGCAGGGGGTTTCAGGGGCGATAATTTGATCTAGCTTAATTTAATTTTTAAAGAACATTTTAGGTGTTCCCAAAAAAAAAATATCTAAAAAGTTCGGTCGCCCGGGTACTGTTCTTCATTTTAATCTATACAAGATTTTGAAATACGTCAGATTTTGAAATTGTTTGTTTTGACTCATGCTAATCTCTAACCTAAATATTAGTATCTTTATTATGTGTACCTACATTGTTTTTAGTTTAATTACTTATTATGATGAAAGTTTTAATAGATTTCATTTGTATAGAGCATGTTGTTTGTACCTCTAACGTCTATAGCGGTCGTTTGTATTTTTAAAATTATTATTTTATAATATATATCTCTTATCGTCACTAAGATTACAATAAACATAACGATTCTATTAAATAAGATATCAATAGTTCTATACATATATTATTATAAAACAAAGTCCCCTGCTGCGTCTGCTTATGTGTCAGTTCGCGATAACCTCAACCCTACGGATTTTCGTGCGATTTTTTTTTTTGTGTAAATTGTCTAAAGTATGACTAAGTATTATGAAAGCCGCGGAAAAAATCATGGCGATGACTGAGAGCTATGCTATGCTACCCGTGCAAATCCGGGGCGAGTTACAAGTATATTTGAGTATTTAATTTGTTCGTTTTTCTATGTTTGAGCGCGATAATCTGCGAATCCCCTGGTCCGATTTTGCAAATGCTTTCGCTAATAGGAAGAGACGCTATCACTGACTGCTATAGGCTTTATTCTACTGTCAGAAAAAAAATCTAAAAGCAAATTTAAGCAGGCGTAATCGCTTGCTAAATCTAGTATTGGAATAAAATCAATTCACTCCAGCATATAATATTTAACAAACAACTTATTTAAATAATAATTATGAATTTATTATACACGTAAAATGATACGTATGATATATCTGAATATAAACCAATATTGAGATTGCATAAGAATTTGGCGGCAACTCTTGTCGATTGAAAAGCTTTAGAGGTTTCGACCAGCAAAAAATTTATGTTGGTTTTTAGCTATAACCCTTAAAACTTAATATTACCTAATATTAATTCAGCTGTCACACTAGCACGTAAATGAGTAAGGTATCTTTTTTATCTGATACCTGAAAGACTACCCAAATACTCCTCTCTAAATATTCTTCACCGCAACTTTGTTCGCGTGATATTTTTTACGTATCTCTAATTTTGTTGAAAATAAAATTTAGCACGCAGGGATAACGTTGCTTGCAGTTGGTGAAAGAATGTTTAGAATCGAATCAGCAGTTCCGGAGATAAGCGCATTCAAATAAACAAACTTGTCAGCTTTATTATATTAATATACTCGCATAATTATGTAGATTACGACTCTTTTCAGCTATGCTAAAATGGTGTCTGGCGACTTGGGAATGTTGGAGCTACAGGCTTATTTAATTATTGACATGAAGTCATGAACTTTATTGAAATGCTAGAAATAACACAAATTCTTGGAAATCCCAGTTTATATTGGCGCTTGACAAAATTTAAAATGATCACTGATTCGGTGACATATCGAATGAATCCTTGGAACGGTGCCAAGTGTTCAATAAAATATGTTAAAAGTATTCTATATATTATTTTATTTATAACGCGGTTCACGTACCTACCTAGCATACCTACAAACTGAATTTGCATAGAGGTCAAAGACCTGTTCATTCGGCTCTGTTGCATAATTTGTTCATAGATGACTTGCCAAATTTCACCTTCATAGGTCAAGTAGTTTGCGAGATATCATGTTTAGACATTGAGTGAATGAATGGGTCACCTTTCGCGTTATACAGTATGGAAGATGTAAGACTATAGGATCTCGTAAATCCATGTTTTAAAATTAGATGTCACCTTTAATTCAACTTTTTTATATAACCTCTAAATCTCACATATACTCACAAATGCCAACTGCTACCAATTAATCTTTAACTTTAGACACATTTCTGTTTTGTCGTCAAATAATATTAAAATTTGTATCATTTGCATCATCACAATTTTCAAGTTCCATTATTTTCCGTAACCGGTTTGATACCAATTTGCGTTACTTATATGAAAGTCTCTAGAGTTCCTATTCAGAGGGTCGATCACCGGTTGTAATCTCGAACGTTATCGGGATCGAGTTTAGATCGAATAAGGCCAGCATTATCGTACACAACGCGAGCTGCTTCTACCTCTTGTATTTTACCTCCGCGAATTCATTCGAAGCATTCTGTAAGGCTTACTTTGTTCCGAATCCAATTTCGGAAATAGCCTTCAGGGGGGTGGTTGAAATGTTGAAATGTTGTTAAAATGTTGAATTTATTCGCGAAAGTGAGAATTCACAATTGAGACTAAAATTCCAGCTAAATGAAATAAGGCGCTAAAGGGTGATGCAGTCATGGTTAGAATAGTTACTACCTGATTATAAATACCATTTATTCGCATCGCTTGGCAATCACAGGATCCAAGGTGGAAAACAATAGTATAATATACTGTTTAATATTATAAACAGTAATAAGGTAAATAAATAAAATAGGTGACGATAATGTTTCGTCCAAATACGTTGGCAGTAGGTAGCAGAAAAAATATATGACAATGAAATCGCTTCTAATTGCACATTGCCAATTACAAAGTGAAACAAAAACAACACTGGAATCTAAAAATAAATTTCTATTATTATATTAACTAAAACACGTACAATAAAATAAAGAAAATCTACAGCTACTCTACTTTCTACTACTCAACAAAAAATAAATATTTCATACATACAATTATCCTTCGAAATTTAAAAATCTGTGAATAAAAAGAGACTGATAAGTTTGACAGCATAATTTGCAAGTAAGCCCACACTAACAAGCCTGGTTATTTATAACAAGAAACCTGCACCCTGGTTTGATTGATGACTCACTGAATGCAAAAACAGTTGGCATCGAGTCAAGTAAGATGAAACTCCATCAAAGGCTATAGAGAACTAACCAAATTGTGTAATATTTATGTAACTTTGATAAATTTATCGCTTTTTTTTAAACTATAATAATGTTAATGTAACACTATTTAAATTGAATCAAAATTGAATGACAAAATATTTAAAAATAAATCTCGTCTAAAACTTATTAATCCAATGAGTTATATTAAGATCTGTCTACATAGTTAACAATCAAAATCTTTATATCAACTGTATCACTAGCAAATCTTAATTTCCCATTCAATATTTGAATCATTAAACTAATTTCCTGAATGGATTTTGATAAACGAAAACCATTTTATTATATCTATCCCTCATATTATCCGTCTTTTAAAACCACACGGAAAAAATCTTTTGCTTTGAATGCAGTGGATGCCAGCCGCACAAGGGCAAGTTATTAAATGATAAAATGTATGTAACTTTGCGGTTATCTATAGCATCGTGTTCTATTCAATTAACCTCACTCATTGAATACATTTCTGTCAATATAAATTCTTTAACCGTCGACTCATTGAAAGGCTTTGCAAGCTGTTTATATTTTCTTTAAACTCTGTGGCTTGCATCTCTCGTAATTTTATGAATAAGAAATTTGTTGTGATGCAACGATTATTAGAATTGCCGACGACATGCATTCATTAACAGTCGTAAACAAAATTCTGTCATATGTGTCGCTTAGGGAACGCGATTTATATTGCCGGCGGTAGCGTGGCTACATTCTAGGCCCCATCAAGTGTAAAAGATGTGTAAAAGAAGCTTAGTAAAGTTAGTAGTAATGAATGATTTTGAGCTTTATGCTCTTAGCTATACGTATTTGTAATTATCAGATTTCAGCTACAAGATCCATCTATTTATGTGTACACATAACTTTAAATCAATGTAATCCTTAGTTCAATATTATTCAACTAAAGCCCAGCTGACTGTACTATATTTTTTTCAGGGGTTTCTTAATTTCATTTGGCCATCATAATTATGATATTATTTGCTTGATTATAATTTTCTTCCTACACTGAGGAAAGGCTTGTCGAAAGTTTTCCTGTGAATATAAACGTTAATAACGACTTTGATAAAACTAAATAATCTCATCTCTAAGACGATTTAAATCTCGTACAGAACCTTTGATTGTTAGATCTCTTTGAGTATCGCATAAAAAGCAGTCAATATAATTTTAAGAGTGCGATATCTTGAAATCACATTAACAAGAAAATAATATACCTATGTCAAGATTAGAGCAAGAGGTAAGAAGATGCCAACCCTACTCACAGGCGAAGAACGTGTGTTTATGGTAGATACAAATTGTAAGTGGTTACAACAAAAAAGTAACAGTGACTCAAAGTAAAATAGCACCCAGTGCTTTAGAGTTCTCTGCTACATAACATGGTAGAAAGGCGATAAGACATGAACTATAAAATGGTTATAATATCAACATCGCTTTACATACAAAGACTTAAAATTAGTATGTGTTCAAAATATCAGGTTCAAAATGATTCAGTATTTTATTTACATATTGTTCATTATCGTCAATCATCATTCATTTCAATTTTAATATTAATAAAGCTTTAAATCACTATATCTTTCTTATTTTTTATTTTCTACTTTAAATTGAGAAGTGAACAGTTGAGTCTAGTTTTCTGTAACCTATTTGCTTGGTTAACGCTAGTTTTAACAATACAGGTGAACTTTGCTTGCAGCAGCTTTGATAGTGCAGGGAACGCCTTTCTCTGCTTATACAAATGTTATTAACACTACAATGTTACCAAAGATTACAGCTACATTGAAAACAACAATTTCATCAAAAATAATGTTGCTCTTTTGTTTTGGTTTTCTGGTTTCAACTGTTATTTGACCATTTATGAATATGACTTTGCTAATCAATGTTGCACCAATTTCATGCAACCTTTTACCATAAAGGTTTGATTTCGATTTAATAGTGGCAAATATTGAAACTCTAATGGCTTTTATTTAGATGACATTTTGATACGGAGTAAAATTCAAATAGGACGAATGATAATCCAAATTTTTAAAGGTTTAGAATATGTGCAATTATTGGAGTGAAATATATTTTTAATTTTAGATACAGCGTAAAAGTATACATGGACTCGGCATTATTATTTCCAATAATGTTATTCTGACCTGTTTGATTTCTACATTCATGCACTTATTGAGTTCAATTATTTATTAACTTGGTAGCTTCTATCATTTTATCATGCACTTATACAAGTAGAGTTACAAGCGGAATCCATGTCGGTATAACTCCCTGACGCTATCCAAAGTATTGCGATATTTTATGGAGATTTGTGATGGTGCATAAATTGTGACAGGTCGAAAGTCAGTAGTAAATACTTGATGTGAGCATTTTAATGCTCCTAGAAATGGGTTTCAACTTCTTGTAACATTTACTGCATATCTCGCTAACGTTCTAGATTTAAATAATTTTCTTTAGTAATCGATAAAATGTTTGTGCTCGTAAATTCTTCAGCACAATAAAATCAACACCAAATTGATCATATCAAAAACCATTATTCAAACGATATTTACATTTGTCTTCTTCGGAGATGCCAAAGATATATTGGAAACGGTTCTAGTTCAAACGGTTAGGAAGAGCTACTAAGGTGTTCGAGCTCGAAATCTAGGAAAGCGAACAATGACAATGACCCCTCGAAAAAGTACACGGGAAAAGAAAGTTTAAACGAAATTGGTTCTTGAAAGTGAAGGAATAAAAGTGATGTTGGTGTTGTTAGATGTAAAATAAATGTTTGTATAGCACTCGACGCTGTATAAGATTGATAGACTAGCCCGTGAATGAACTTAGCAAATATTACAGTTCTGATATTTAGCGGGATATTCTGATAGAAATGGTTGGGTTATATATTATTTTCATGACGACAGTAGCTACGTTTTTATTAACTTTTCATCAGTATTTGTTGTTCTAGTTAGTAGATTGATGACCAATTTCCTCGAAGTATATTCTGGGTGGAAGTGTGCCAAAATTATGCCGTCATCGTGTACTTTGAATTTTTTTTTTGTTTCTATGTTTTATTCATTATAATCTGTTGACTGCTATTTATTTACATCGTGAAGATTGTGACAAGTACATATTTATCAATTTTTTTAAATAATAAAAACACTACTGAGGACTTTTTTTTTCTTTTTGATTTTATTGTTTCTAACCTGCAGAACCAATCCCTTTTAATTTCTAATCTGAGCAATCAATTAGTCTTCAGTAATTAAAATTGTATCTCCTAAACCAAACATTATTTATCTCTACAATTTTGCAAGTACGAGTATACCGTATTAAAAAAATACCTGCAAAACATTCAAACTCAAAGTAATTTCAAGAAGCTAACGTCTCATTTTACGCACTGTTATTATAATAAACATGTTTTGTAATCCTGTACATATTTACATAAAAGCTTCCTCATATTCTGTGATAACATGATAAGACGTGATTCATACACGCTACAGACTTACTTATATAGATAAATTAACAATGTCTATAATATAGTCTGCATAATTTATAAGCTAAAAAATGTGATATTGAACTTTGATTTAATTAATTGTCAGATGGGAATAAATAATAAATAAGGAAACAACGGAAATAAATAAATTACAAAACTAAGTCTTATCGAAAGCGACGATTTCGTAAACAATACCATATCTATTGTAAAATCAAATGCCTCGACGGCCAGCTTGCAAGTCTCGTACAATTAATTAAATTAGCATAATTGATTTAATTTATTAACAACAAAATTTAAACTAAAATGTCACAATGTCAATATGGCAGAATGGAGTCTCCTAAAATAGATATTCTTTGCTTAAAGAAAGACTCCAAACACGTTTAAATGTATTAAAAGCTGATTGTGACAATAAATTATTTTGTATAGGTAATATTAGATGGAAGATGACAAAAAGTAAAAATTATGTATTATTAATTATTTGTATTATTAAATTAATTATTACGTTTAAATTAGAGCCCAGACAAGTAATTTGTGAAGACATTAATCTAGGAGGTAATTACGGAGCAAAATTATTTGTCAGCGAGTATGTTTACAATAGAACTTGTACCTTGGGATTCTTTAAATCTACAGTAAATAGGTGCTTTTATCGTGCACGAGGCCTATCGTCAACAGCGTTATGGCTTCCTTTCAAGTGAGATGACAGACGAAAAAGAAATGTTGGTGTGTAACGTTGAACAATATTTGCAACATATTAATTAGGAGCTTCTGTACGCGACGCATTGAATTCGACTATTCTATAAAACGCTTGGCAATAATGTAACTTTATATTTGTGAAATATGTTTTGTTATAAGACCAGTACTTTCAGAGATTACCACTTACAAACAAAAACAAACAAACAAACTTTAACACTTTATAATATTAGTACAGATCTTATCTTAAATGATTTAGTCCATCACTTGTAACACGTTCAACATTATTACCATCAAAGGCATGCCCCATCTATTTGATACAAGCCGTATCAGTATGTTGAAATCTAAGACCATTTAACTATAATGTTTTAATAAATCATGGCCTATGGCTGTTCCTGTATCTCACCAACCGGTTATGGTTAATATGGATGGTAGTGTATCTTTCGCTATAATGAAATTCAGTCCCGATAAATGACTTTGTTAACCTTTTATCAATTTAAAGCATGTATAGTAGTAAAATTAGTATTTATATAAGGTAGTTTGTCACCGTGTCGTATTTACTACATAACCACTGGTAACTTTAGCGACTTGTATTTTAAAATAAGAATAGATGTTTTCACATTTGTTTGTGTTTACTTATGTGTAATAATGTCAAGCGATTAATCAGATAGGAAATATTTTCGTGGTAATAATATCTAGGACAAAGCCGTCGTTCAGGGTCAATGAACTACGATTATCGTGACTGATAACGTTGATATTGGTACTTGGAATGTCTGCCATTGATTAAATTGGCTTTTGATATATTATATTTCGCTGTTTCGTTATTTTGTTTCAATCCTTTTCTAAGAAGGATCTCATTTCTATCCACGATATTTGTTTTATTAAAGCCTATGAGATAAAGAGACCGATCAAGGATTTGTAAGTATTTTTTATTAATACATGTATTTTGGCTTCTTAGAGAATTGTTGAGATGAGTCAGAACATCGCGAGTAGTAAAAGAAATATGTTGAGGGACAGGTCATAACAGTAAAAAGAAAAGTTTCACTTCTTGGCGGCACACACTATTGCTTATTTTTTATTCATCATCTTATGGCGATTTGTTGTTTAATTATTTACCTTCGAAAATGCTTTCTAGCTGTTCCCATGTTCCTTAAAAGTGACCAGAACTCAGCAACATCCATTTACGGGATAAGAGACCCGATTCGGCACTCCAGAATTTGCATAAAACTACCGTGTTGAGTACTTGCGTGTTTCTTTAAAAGCCAAAGCAGAACCTGTTTGGGAAGTTTTGGGAAACCAATCGGTTTCTCTTTACACTATGTAAAAAGGTAAACAGCATAATTATTTTCTCGGACTTTGGCGGCATTTCTTCATTAATGTGCCTATTGTTTGGTTCTGTTTTAATATTTACTACCTGTTTGTCTTGTGCTTAAAATGATTACTGCTGCATAGTAAAATTTAACATGCTGGGTCAAAATTCTTTCGAGACTCTGAATGGATGAAGTTAAATTATCAATTGTATGTTCCCCACCAATTATAACGGCTCCCACGGAAGCGATTGCGTGAACGCAATGACCCATACTTGCCACAGTTCAACATGTATGTACCGAAGAGATTTGGAGTTTAGTGTACCGGTAGGATGCTATTTTAGGTCAATTATTGAGGTTGTTCAAATTGACATGGTGATTGGTGTGTTTACTTATTTGTTTTAAGTTTAAGCTGTCATTTTTGTCTGTCATGTATATTTCTGGCAATTGGGTTTGAAATTAGTCCATCACACATGCGGTATAGGCACCTTTATTTCTACATCTACTAGGTATTCTTTATGTTCTGAGGTTTGGATGGCAGATTACTCAAACTCAGAGTCATAACATCAGATGTAAATTTCAATCTCCATATTTATATACGTGCAAAAGTCAGTAGCAAGTCATCAAACTTCTATCTTTAGTCCAACTTGAAATCTTCAAGCCAGTTATTGTTATTTGAGCTTTATTCCTATTACGATAAAGTTCTTCATACAGAAGCTTCATTGAACTTGAGTCTAAGTCGTCAATGCTAAATTAGGAATTATAGCGCAGTAGCTAAGGATAGAGTTCGAAATGCAATAAGTTGAAAAATAAAATATAAATTTGTTTTTTGGGAAGTGTGTACAAGGAAGAAGATTCATCAGTAATCTTATAAACCTGACAGCGGAAATTCACAAAATATTTCCGATTCTGCAGTGGTAGTAGGAGTAGTATGTCAAGCTGTTATTCGCAACTCCACGTCTCAGCGCGTATACAATGCCAATTCTGTTAACCTAATATCCAGTGAAAGAAATTGTTATGTTGTTATGCTGATAAAAAGAGCTCACTAATGTAATAACATACTAATAACTGGTAATTTAGACGCCGATTACACTATTGATTAACATGTCTTTAGAGGTAATCGCACTGAAGTAACCTGCTTTTCGCAGACATTCTCAACTATCCGCTTCCGTACTTCGATAAGCGTTTTCCTATCAATTTTGAAAGTCAGGTAGATTTGATAACATTTTTGATGAAAACCTACCTAACTTTAATAGAAAAGTGATTAGTGACTTTATTATAATAATACGAAGGTAAGTTCCGAATGCCATGATGCTTTTGATCATCAATCACATTTTATGGAGAAATTTTATCATGTCTGAGGAAGTAGGTACTGTAAAGGTTGCATTTTAATGGTTTCTCTCGGAACACTCCGGAACCTTCTAGAGAGATATTTAAAAATAGATCATTAGAATTGTTTTTACATGACACAAAAGACTGACAGACCAGACTCTGTCAGAGACGGACGTAGTATTATGAGTTTGTCTCAATAAAGAGAATATCTCGAAGCAATATTACAGACGCTAACAAAATTGCCCGAACAAGTAGATAAATTACGTTTGGATCTTAACAACCTTGCAACCAGCATTAAAACCCAAATTACGGAAGAACTGAGTGCAAGATTGGAAGTCATCGAAACCAAATTACATGTTATTGATACCCTAAAGTTTACCTACACTTAAATCCTAGTAGATAGTTCCCGATACCTTACAGTACCTATTTATTATGGTTAGGTTAGTAAGATAATGGTACAAAGATAGACTCATTTTGTAAAATCTCTGGACAAAAATCCCAAATATAGGTAAGTAGGTACCTAAAAAGAGTAAAAACAGACTATCAAGGAACTCAAGATAACGAACAAACAAACGAAAGAAGACATGAATGGTACTGTATGACAAACTACAACATTGTTGTCTAACTGTTTCTCACAATGTGTTTATGGCGGTCTAATTGACAACCCACGCACCTCTTACTGTTGCACGATTAGCACATACAAAGACAAGTTTTTACGACGTCCAAAGCATCTCCAACAAAGAATTATATTTGTCAGGAACATAGAGAAAATATATAGGTAGGTAAAAATACGAAATGAATTCCAATATTGACACCTTCACAGAAACATGTCTATGTTTTTTGATTGACTATTTCCTTTCCTAGGACTTTTCTTTATAGAGTCAGTTCAGTCAAATAGACAGTGAAAAGTAAGAAAGCAAAATAAATGTTGAATATGTGATGATGATTTTACTGTATCTGGCATACAAAGGCAAGCCGAAGATGCACGACACACTGCAGTGGAAGACT
Source organism: Charanyca ferruginea (assembly GCA_947361185.1). Taxonomy (NCBI): domain Eukaryota; kingdom Metazoa; phylum Arthropoda; class Insecta; order Lepidoptera; family Noctuidae; genus Charanyca; species Charanyca ferruginea. Next base: position 17,750,340 of record OX376071.1, on the reverse strand, counting down.
CCTATAATAATAATGTCCAGACTTTGGAATAATATTAATATTTAAGGAGAAATTGTTTATTTTTACTAGTACCACTGTCGCTCGAGGAGCTCGAGGCTAAGTAAAAGCCACACGGATCAATCGGTCAAGGTTAAGCTACGCTTGCCGCGGTCCGTCTGTGGATGGGTGACCATCCATTTCATACCAAGTTCTCTCCGTGCCTCGAAAAGCACGTAAAGTCGTTGGTCCCGGCTGTTTATCGTAGATCTTTGGCAGTCCTTATGGGTAGTCAGAATCCAGAAAGTCTGACAACCAGTCTTACTAAGGGGTACTTATCGTGTGTGGAGGTCAGATAGGCAGTCGCTCCATGTAAAACACTGGTATTCAGCTGCATCATATTAGATTAGAAGCCGACCCCAACATAGTTGGGATAAGACTAGGCAGATGATGATGACCTCTGTCGTCGGTGATCTGGCGCAACACCGACAGAAAACAATGATAACATTTTTGGGAAGCGATAAATATGAAAATAATTATTTTTATCAGGTTTACAATAAAAATAACCATAACAATATTTTTGGTAATAAATGTCTTTAGTAAATTCTACGTTTTGTAAATAAAAAGCAATACGGAAAAAATGCAAGCATGCTGGCGTTTTGTTAACACCTGCAAGTATATCAATGGGCATTTTACATAATGTTGCAAAGCGATTTGCATATTACTATCGACTATCAGCCAGTGTTCTGCCAGAGAGAAAAGGTCTAAGAACCTTAGTGCTGTGTTATGCGACGATAGAAAATGAAGCAATCCCGTTGGTAGATATTTGCCTAGGATCGTTGCAGAGTCCAAGTGGACAGTTTGCCATAAAGGAAACAGGTTGAAGGTATCCGTAGGCGCTGATTTAATAGACATTCAAGTACTTAAAATATTGTTATCTTAAACTTGACACACACAGAATTTATGCCAGATTAAATTTCTGGTAGCTTTAACTCAACTGGTTTCAATATAAATAATGTTTAGCTAGAAATAGGAATGAGTATGATATCAAAGTAAATTGAAATGGACAGCATGTTTACTTTAAATCTACAAGAAATAAACTTTTCAAACCCAGTGACGTGAAATTTGCAAATTTTTGAGTGATGTAAATAAAAAGGTTTGTATTTTTTTTACAAATAGTTTATGTAAAAAATATTAAATACAGGAACGTACCTCATTCAGGCAAGGTTTCATCACAAAAATAGCTAGCGTTGCTTGGCAAGCTGTCCCGCTGAAATGGTATTGGGCAGGATACAAGTCAGACGATCATTGAGCCAAACACACGACGCAATGAGTCCCTCTTAAGGGCAACCGACATCGCAGCAGGCCAAGCCGGAGATGTTAGGATGATCTTGACTCATTTGACAAAGGCTGGTGCCAAATTACAGAGAATTGGATGGAGAGGCCAGAGGCCTTTTATTTTTGTTGCGCGGTGGAAATCCTCATGGACTTCCTCCATTGTTGGGGTGATGGAGGGGCATGCCGAACTCTTACCGGCTAAAACCACCGCGGTGTTCCACCTCTGCCTATGACCGGGGCTGCGGGATTCGCATAAGCATCCACCGCTCCCCCGGCAGAGAGAAAAGAGACCTAATCAAATGCTCCATTAATTAAAAATGCAAGATTAATTATTCCAGTACCTAACTACTACAGCTAAACAGATACAACATAAAGTACAACAAATGGGTTCAAAGATGAATCTAAATTGCCATTCCAATTTTCTTTAAAGTTTACATTGGCATCAGAAGGCGAGTTTTAGTCACGTTTCATACAGGTAACATTCATAGGTGTCAACACGAGCGATATTGAAAATGTTCCGTGATACGCGAAAAACTAGTCGTGAGACACATTGCTAGGAAGAGATGCAAACTTTTTGATAATAGAACCAATTACATAAATCAAGTACGTTAGTGCAGAAAGACTATGGTCCACGAGATATGACGGAAGATTAAGGTTAGAGCGAAAGGCTAATGTTACGAGCTCAAACTCTAACATCAAAAGTTTGACAGAAAGATGACAGTGTCGGTAAGAACTTAACTATCTGTTGAGCAGACAAAATAGTTAAACAATCGCAATATGACTCCAAGAGTCATGTCAACAGTGAAGCACACAGGGGCGATGTCCTATTTGGGCTTCAAAGTATTAATTTACATGAACACTTGTATAGGAAAGGCAGGTCAAAAGACAGTACGGCATAAAGTGTCAGATGCATTCCTGACAGAGAAGGTGTCACCAACTTTTCTGTGGGAACCAAATTCCCCGGGCTAAGATATTTCCAGCTCAATTTTAGCTACGATTACTCCACGCGGTCTCATACTAATAATGTCATCAGATCCACTATAACGTGCAAGAATGTCTCCGGCAATAAACTGCGGGAATTCCATATGGTGGGTACTAAAACTAAATCGACAGACGGTTGGGAAATTCTGTGATAAATGTTATTATAATTTGTGAACCACTGTGTGATTTTTGCTCAAATGTAATATTTGATCTTTTTTTTGCATAATATAGGCCAATAATAAATAATGAGAAGATCAACAAATATTCTATAAGCTAAAGAGTACTTTGATCATGCATAGCTCAAAGTAGGACGAAAATAATGAATGAAATGACAAATAAAAATAAAAGATAAAATAACAAATTGATTAAAAATAATATAAACAGAGCTAAATCTATAGGTCACACTTCTTTAATCGGTCTATCATTACTAAGGATCGTGGTTACTGGACCCCATTAAGCAGACAATCTGCCTCCAGTCCAAAGTTGCCATCACCACCTGCTGAAATTTGCTTGAAGACGTGACTTCTTTGACTTAGTCAGACCATAGTGTTGGCGATAGGCCCTGTGCTCTCTTTCCTTCAGTATTGCCAACAACGACCAGCTTTTCAAGGCTGCTATCTCCCTTTTGCGTGGCTTCGCTGGTCACAAAGTTTACGTTAATATTGTCTTGACCATGATAAAAATGTCTTAGTCATGATAATGTAATGTTAAACAATGTGTATATTTATTTATATGTGTGTTAATTACCGCCGTAAGCTTGGGTCTCCCCACTTGGCTGAGAGCAAAACACTACCTTACTTTATACATTAGTATTTCTATTTACTATTTTTTGTAACGTACTTAAATATTTAAAAATGTGCCAAAATAAAGAAAACTGAAAATAATAATAAACCCTATAACATTATGGTTGGTCAGATAAAACATATTCAGGTGATGACTTTAACGTTTCAGATTTAAGATCTGCTCCAACGCTGCACGGTAGGTACTCAAACCAACTTTAGAGTTTTAAGTTCAAATAAAATAGAAAATGTATTCCTATTTTAATTGAACTTGATAAATATAGATGCAGGGTACTTAAATCTATGAATATTGTCGTTTGCAGTTTTATACATAAGTAGGTATTTAATTTAGAAAATAATTTTACTAAGAAGAAAAAGAAGAAGAAGAACCATTTATTCACGAGAGAGTGACGCACATTACAAAAAAGTTTGTAAAACAAGACTTAAAACTAAAACAAGTACAACGGTAAAGGAAAACAGTGCGAGGAATATTATACAGTATGTCTATTCTGTTACAATTTCCCTCGGTGACCACCTAGGTGAAATGAACTGTCATTCCTCCGTCTATTTGTCAATCCCTAGCATCGGGTCGGATGAGAGCTCACTTCACCTAGGTGTTCACCGAGGGAGATTGTAAGAGAATAGCACTGCTGGTCTTGAGAAATCTGAGTGAGTTTTAATGCACTTCAAGATATGGCTAGTGCGCCTCAATCGGACTGTTACAAGGCAGACTATACAGGTGAGGTTTCAACGTTTAAAAATAAAGGAATGGATAGGTAGTCATTTCTATTTATTAGCACCACTGTATCTCAGAATTATGTAATTCTAAAATTCATCCTGTATAGCACCACCCCATTTATTCCCGTGGGTGTCTTATAAGGTGACAGAGGCATATTGGCCAGAGAATGGGCAGTAGCGTTTTTCTGAGTACCATAACACCTACTGTGATCGCCAACATGCATCGGCCAATCATGGCGATTACGGCTGAACCCGCTGGTTGTGTATGTGAGTTTCTATGTTTGTAAACGCCCCCACGACACAGCAGTAATTTTTACTGTGGGGCAACGTTTTAATTTAAAAAAAATACATATATATGTATTATTCAATTTATAATTATAGCCGGGGAAACCACGTAACAGATTTAAATCATTAATGCGAAGATTTTGTCACACTTTTTCCTTTTATCATTATCCGTACATTGAGTTATAAAACTAGTACGAACCAAGGATAATAATTTTGTGCTGTAGGTTTTTATAATTATATATTTAGCCTCTGCATTTTTTTTTATTCTTTATTATTATCACTGTACATAATTATTGTAACTCATTTAAAATTTAAACAGTGGTGTGAGATGACTCTTAGTTCATAATAGTGTGAAGACCTAAATATGACTAGGTACTAAGTACTACTTTCGTATGAAGCGCGCTTTTCGTACACTCCCCTTTAGAAGATAATATATGAACCCAATTGCACCATCATCTTAGACCTTCGTAGTAATTAAATGAACAGTAAACCGTATGACGTCATAAAGTCCAACTACTAGTACTCCTTAGTCTGAAGGAACAATTTAATACAAAACAAACGACAAATTTTATTCAGCACCCAAGCACATAATAGTTAAATTCGGTTTTTACGAGCCTACCAAGTCAGGAAAGGCGATTTAAAAACTGTAAAGACTTACGGGTTTTCGTTTACGTCCTTTAAAATTTCCTCAACGAGCACTGGCTAAGGGTAATAAAAAATCTGCTGAAATTGCCCATTTTGGGACTTGCTTAAGGGTACTTGACAAAGGCTTTGATTTTTAAAATAAACTGGCTGACAAAGGTCCAGGTAATACCTAGAGTCAAAGAAATTAAAATGAATTGATGACGTCATCATTTTGGAATACGTTAGGTACAGTTGGACTAACTATTTGTTAGATAGGCAAAAATATTAATCTTTCTACTACACTGCTGATATTACGTAATAGCTTTATAGGTTTATGACATATTTATGGGAATGATGTAAAAGAATTGATTACTCAGAGCACTCACAACGTTGTGAGTGATCTAAATTGATTAATAAAAAAACTTTATTAATTAAAATTGAGCAAATGTCATACTCAGGCTCATATAATTAATGCATTCCACAATGTCACAATCATGATGATGATTGTGGTGTTCCACAATGTTTGTTGTTTTTTGTGTATTGTTGTTATGTTATTGTTGCTAGTATGCAGTTGTTGTTATTAACATAGTGTGGCTTAAAGCTGGGCGATAGCTTGCTAACCTATATAAGTTCATCGTCATTGGCATTTTTACAAAAACGAAAATACTATCCAAGATTAAATTATCTTGCAAGTTCAACGAACTAAAAGCCCGTATGTCCGGTTTAACTTTAAGCTTTTTATTGCATCTTGTCACGTAACTTCAGGAGTTCAGGAGATTTTAATGTAATACAAACTGTTGGGAGGATTATACCTGTATATAGTTATGTGTCTTTAGTTGTGTAAATCGTTTATCTAGCTGCATGTCATGATGTACTAAGTAGTTGAAAATAAAGCTTTGAACCAAACACACGTCTTAATTACTCCAGTTTCTGTGTCAACCTAAAGTGAACCTTAACGCGCTAAACATATGGTCCAAACGAGCCTGATTCATTAGTGTGGTTTTTTAAAGTTATAAAAACTGTCCGGCCGATCGAATACAAAAGGATCGCACATTCCTCAGCGATAAGAGTGAATAACAAACTCATTAGTGAAGACTTAATAAAATTACGAATTATTACATCGCCCTATCTTAGTGTATTTACTTGAATTTGGGTTAAAATCAAACGATATATAGTGCCTTCTTACTAAAATGAGTACTTCAAGCAGTCAACTACTAAATCTTCTAGAAGAAACAGCTGGTAAAATGCAAAAAGCCCAAGTTAATTTGAAAAAATGTCCTAAAGCACGATTAACAAAGGGTTATATCCAAGCAAGATTACAATGTATAGAAGAATATTGGCAGTACTTTAAATCAACACATGACGAACTTGTTAAGTGTACACCGAAAGATCAACGTACGAACATCCAGTACTTTGTTAACGAAGATTACTACGTTATTGAGGACTTGTTCTTGTGTTTACAAGGAGATTTAAAGGACATGATTTCTACATTGTCGTCATCAGGAGAAGTATGTAGTAACATCGCGACGATAAACCAAACTCAAGTTAAATTACCGAGAATCCAGCTGCCTGATTTTAGTGGTAATTACGATGATTGGCCTACTTATCATGACTTGTTTATATCACTAGTCCATAACAATACGTCGCTAAGTTTGGTACAGAAGTTGCAATACCTGAAATCAAGTATTACCGGCGAAGCTGAAGCCTTGCTGAAACATATAAGGGTTACGGACAGTAACTACGAACAAGCGTGGAATATATTGAAAAGTCGCTTCGGGAATAAACGAGTAATAATAAATACTTTGTTGAAACGACTTACCGGACAAAAGGCGATCAAGACACCAACTTCAAATCAGATAAAGTCCTTGCTAGATACTACAACTGAATGTTTGAACAGTCTACAAAATCAGGATTTATCTATTGACAATTGGGACCCTCTGATTATATTTTTAGTGGTTCAGAAATTAGACCCTGAGACCCATAAGGATTGGGAGGAGCATACGTACACTCAGGAGTTTAACAAGTTACCCACTTTGAAAGATTTTTATATATTCTTGGAGTCGAAGTTCCGTACATTGGAGTTGTTAACTGCTGGTAGTACTGCAGCCGTCGTGAAGGAGAAAACTATCAAGGATAAGTCATGCCATGTTTCTGCAACCACACCGGCGAAGACGTGTACAATGTGCAAGGAAGACCACGCCCTATGCCATTGTAAAGATTTTACAAAGCTTCAACCTACGGAGAGGATCGAGTTTGTAAAGAAGAATAGCCTTTGCTACAATTGTCTGGCACCAGGACACTCAGCCTGGAAATGTCGCGTACCTGTGTTCTGTCGTCGTTGCAACCGCCGGCATCACTCACTGTTGCATCAGCAGAGAAGTAACAACAAGCAGTCAGACAATACACAAACTCCACACAGTCATATCGAAGGAAAGGAACAAAATAAAGAAGATACAAAAGAAGACGTCGCAATAGCATCACACTTCACAACGAAGAAGTCCACAGCTTTGCTGGCAACAGCATTAGTTTATGTAAGGGATGACAATGGACTTACAACAGTATTGCGCGCCTTAATTGACCAAGGGTCACATGAAAGTTTTATCAGTGAGAGAGCAGCACAAAGACTAAAGATAAAACGCAAATCAAGCAGAGGAACAATCACCACAGTTGGAGGGAAACAGACACACATAAATCACATCGTAGAATTTGATCTATTATCTCGGTGTGAAGATGATTTCAAGATTTCTCTGAAGGCATATGTTATACCCAAGAACATAACCTCCAATCTGCCACCAAGACATTTCACCCACAAAATCGCCGACTGGCCGCATTTACAAGGCCTTGCCCTGGCAGACCCAAGTTACAATCAACCAGGGAGAGTGGACCTTTTATTAGGTGTTCAAATTTATGACATCATTCTGAAGGGCGGTCTGGTCAAAGGTCCATTAGGCTCCCCAAGTGCACAAGATACACGCCTAGGATGGATTCTTTTTGGAAAGGTGGAAGAAACCACTTCTTCGGAAGATATCACCGTCATGCATCAACATATTGAGATGGAACATATGCTGAAATCCTTCTGGGAAGTAGAGGATGATAGTAAGAAGAAACTAACAGAAGAAGAAGAAACCTGTGAGAAAATATACAATGAAACATACAAGCGAAACTTTGAAGGAAGATTCGTGGTAAAATTACCACTCAAAACCGAAAAACCTAAGTCATGTGAAGGTAAAACTAGAGATATAGCATTGAGAAGATACATGCAACTTGAAAAACGCTTTGAGAATGATACACAGTTGAGGATGGAATACATAAAAGTGATGAAGGAGTATACTGATCTGAAACACATGGAAATAGTTCCAATAAACGAGATAGATCATTCAGCAGTGTACTTACCACACCATCCAGTCCGGAAAGAAATAAGTGAAACAACGAAGGTTAGGGTTGTCTTTAATGCTTCGTCCAAAGGTTGCAATAATATATCTCTAAATGATGAACTACTGATAGGGCCTCAGCTACAGGAAGACATGAGATATTTAGTCATGAGGTGGAGAATGAAGCCTATCTGTTTTGTGTCAGACATCGAGAAAATGTACAGACAAGTGTTGGTGACACAAGAAGACGCAGACTACCAGCGTATTCTTTGGCGTCAGCATGCAACTGAAACAATCAGAGATTATCGTCTGCTACGTGTCACATTCGGTACTGCTTCTGCTCCTTACCTTGCTGTGAAAACGCTGCAACAACTAGCAGAAGATGAAGGCAAGGATTATCCCATAGCGGCTGAAACCATCAAGCGTGATTTTTTTATGGATGACCTAATGTCTGGACAGGATACAGTAGAACAGGCTATAGCAGTAGCTAAAGATATTAGCCATATCCTGCAAAGAGGAGGTTTCAAGCTGCAAAAGTGGGCATCTAACAGTAGCAAATTTCTGAAACAATTTGAAGATGAACAGCATAGTAAGCAAGTTAAAATAGACATGAAGTTGCATGGCACGGTCAGAACACTTGGTTTATCCTGGAACATGGGTGAAGATACTATTCATTATCATCTTGATTACGCCCTTATGACAGGAGTGGTGACCAAAAGAAAGATTTTGGCTGACGTTCACAGGCTTTTTGATCCGCTGGGATGGCTGGCTCCTGCAATAGTACCTGCAAAAATATTAATCCAAGGTTTGTGGCTGAAGCAATCCGCCTGGGATGACGAAGTAGACCCTGAAACAGAAAAAGAATGGATTAGTATAAGAGAAAGCTTGTCACATTTGAAGGTTATTGAACTGCAACGATGGTTACAATGCACAAGTGAAAGCATGAAGACCGCTTCTGTACACGGTTACTGTGATGCTTCGGAAAAAGCATATGGAGCTGTAGCTTACCTGAGGGTGCTGGGAGACGACCATCAATACAAAACGACAATCATTGCTGCCAAATCCAGAGTTGCGCCTGTAAAACCAATGTCACTACCGCGACTGGAGCTGTGCGGCGCAGTATTACTCTCAAAATTATTAAAGCAAATAAGCGAAGCCATGCGTATTCCTACTGATCAAATGTTTTCATGGACAGACTCGACAATAGTTTTATCATGGTTGCAAGGAGATCCGTCAAGATGGCAAACCTTTGTGAGAAACAGAGTGGTAACGATAATCGATAACATCGGTCACAAATGGTTTCACGTGCGATCACAAGAAAATCCAGCTGATGTCGTATCCAGGGGCATGCTGTTATCAGAGTTGAAGAATTGTCGATTATGGTGGGAAGGACCGGACTGGCTGAAACAAAAGGAAATAAAATTTAACAGCATAAGCACTTCGACGGACCTTGAAATAAGAAAGGTTATTAATGTAAACATGGTATCGGAACAACAATCTGTCGAAGAGAAAAATTGGTCAACCCGCTTCGAGGTTTGTGATACAATCCAGGAGTTATTGCAAGCAGTGACATATTGCAGACAATTCTTGAACCTGAAAAAGGAAAAAACACAAATTAGTATAAACACGGAAGAATTAGAAAGATCATTACACAAATGTATACAAATAACACAAAGAGAATGTTTTGAAGAAGAAATTAAAGATCTGAAAGAGAAGAGTAAAGTTAAAAACAGAAGTGTATTGAAGTCACTCAATCCATATTTAGATCGAAATTATATCCTCAGGGTGGGCGGTAGAATTCGACACGCCAATATAGACAAGGATAGAAAGCACCCTATAATCTTAGATAACAAATCATATTTAACAAGACTGATTGTGGCTGATGCACATTTGGTAACTTTACATGGAAGTGTACAGTTAATGTTTAATTACATTCGATCTAGATATTGGATTGTGAAGGGAAAAAGTTTAATCAAAGCTGCAGTGCATAAATGTTTAATTTGTGCAAAACAGCGAGCTGAAATTAGAAACCAGTTGATGGGAGACTTACCCAAAGAACGAGTGACACCGGCCCGAGCATTCTTGAACTGTGGTGTTGACTTTGCAGGCCCGTACCAAATCCTAATGTCTAGAGGAAGAGGCGCTAAAACGAACAAAGGCTATATTTCTTTGTTTATATGTATGGCAACAAAGGCCATACATTTAGAACTTGTTGGCGACCTCACATCTGAAGCGTTTATCGGAGCGTTCAGAAGATTCGTGTCACGTAGAGGAAGATGTAACCACATGTGGAGTGATCAGGGCCGAAACTTTGTCGGAGCTAACAAAGAGCTTGCTGAAACCTGGAACGCAGCAAAGTTAGAATTTGAAGGTGATATAGCAAATACTTTGACCAAAGATGGGACGCAGTGGCATTTTATTCCAGGATATAGTCCGAACTTCGGTGGGCTATGGGAAGCCGGCATAAAATCCACTAAATATCACCTCAAACGAGTCTTAAACAGCCACATGACGTTTGAAGAGATGAGTACGCTTTTGTGCCAGATCGAGGCTTGTCTAAACTCACGACCGTTGTGCCCCATCGATGATTCAGACAAAGAGGACATGGAAGTACTTACTCCAGGACACTTCCTAATCGGGGAAGCACCAATCACCGTACCTTCACCAAACTGGAAAGACGTACCTGTCAACAGACTATCTCGTTGGCAGCACACTCAAAAGCTCTTGAATGACTTTTGGCAGCGATGGCAGCATGAGTATTTAGCCAGACTACAGCAACGCCCGAAGTGGTTAAAGACAGTTCCAGATTTAGAGATTGGTCAGATAGTGCTCGTAAAGACAGACAATACTGTTCCAGGGAAATGGCCACTTGGACGCATCGTAGATAAACACCCTGGCCAAGACGCTGTTACGAGAGTGTATAGTGTGAAAACTGGTAACCACATAGTTAAGCGATCAATCGGTAAATTATGTCTCCTGCCTGTAGACACCAAGGTTTAATTTAACATGCATACCGTGTAAGTTTATTTATTTAATATGTACTGAAGTAGGATTGATTTACTAAACATTCAATTTCATTAGTTTACAGTTGGTTATAGTTATGACTATCTACCATTTTGTGTCTAATATTTGTTAGTTTTTTTGAAATGTGTAAATTAATTCCACGTTATTATTTATTTGTTTTAAAAGAACTTAAAGCTCTTTTGGTGGGCGGTATGTTGGGAGGATTATACCTGTATATAGTTATGTGTCTTTAGTTGTGTAAATCGTTTATCTAGCTGCATGTCATGATGTACTAAGTAGTTGAAAATAAAGCTTTGAACCAAACACACGTCTTAATTACTCCAGTTTCTGTGTCAACCTAAAGTGAACCTTAACGCGCTAAACACAAACACTTTAGCTTTTACATATATTTTTGTTGGCGCCTGTACATTTGGCAAGTATCATGAAATTATGTGTCAGATTTAAAAGAAGAATATTTGGCGTCACCCGTGTGATTGTTTTGCTTTTGTAATTTTATGTGGACTTGGGATTATCGAATGGATTATGATGCCAATGCGGATGAGACTTTATTTACTTCAGGCTCATGATATTATGTATATACGTTAAAGCTCGTCACAGACGTAGCTATTATATATATTTTTACTATGTCACCAAAATATGTATATATCTGTCCGATATAGCAAGGCATATAATAATTACATGGTCTTCCTTTTATTTCTGACACTATGTTATTTAGCAAAAAAGAATTCTTGTGATAAAGCCTGTCGATCGGTATGATAAAGCTACAGGTGATTATTTTTCTCATGTAACGGGTTCGATTCCCGGTTCAACCATGTAATTATTAAAATATCTATGAATGCAGTTTAATTGTTTTTTAAATTCAAATGAAGTCTTCTTTCAGTAAAATGTTCCATTTTCAATATTCAAGGTACTTTCCCTCCATGTGGCATATCCGTGGGACGCCCTGTATATTTCAAAAATGTGAAACAAACAACGATCGCAGACGTAATAAAGGCGAAAATATATTGTTATATTATAGCTACCGTGTGTGGTGTGGTGGCTAGCTATAATATATATATTATAGCTACGTATGTGACGGGCTTAATACAGGGTGCTAAAACATACATCACATACGGTGAGTTGAACAAACCATCATTAGTTTAACGGAGACATGAAATTGATGCTGTCACTTTTTTTAATACAAAATGTAAGGGATGGCATGAATTTAAAGTCTCCGTTAAACTAATGTATGTTTCGTGCAACTTTGTAACAATTCAACTACTTTATAAAATAAAAAGCTATGTAGAATTGTACGTTAAAATTTAATAGCTCTCACAAGAAAGATTTTAATGCGATGAGAATCAAAAACAGAGATATAAAAACACTAACCTAGATGCACTAAGTTAGGCTGAGATTTCCAGGCTCCACAGCCTGGCCGGCAAACAGGATCGGCCGAAGATAAGACTGCCGCGGTCGGCTCCTAGCTTTGGGACGGAAGTCCCCGGGGATCTTAACAGTAAGACCCGCCCTGGGAGCAGCAGGCACGCGACAGCACGACGGTACGACTCAGAACCGTTGTCGACTTTTGGATGTGGACCGGTAGACTTGTAGTAAGTAAAGTAGATGTAAATCAGCGTGTTACTTCAGCGACAGCGAGATCTAGACTGACCCATTTGACAGGTTTCTTTCCTGTCCGCTCTTCCGAAATTTATAATACCTTCCAAGTATGAATTCTAATTCCAGAACGCCCGTATGGTCATATAACGGGGTATTATAGTACCGGCCAGACACAATTATTGTAGACTGCCAGTTATTTTATTCGATTAGTGCATATAGGATTTTAAAGAATACCAGATACATTATCGGGTGTCCAGCTGTTTAGTATAAAATACAGCAATACGCACATATATTTGACATCAGTATGAAGGTTTAAAGTTATATAAGCCGTAAACTAATTAAAAGAATTAGTGACAATTGTCAAGATTGACAACTGTCATTGACGAACATGTCATAATAACAAAACATTATTTATTTTCCAGATTTATAAAAAGGGAACTAAAATACATTTAATTAGCTTTATGCTCGATGGAATATAATGTAAGTAAAACTAAAGGGAACTATGATATGAGACACACATTATAAAGAGAGAGACGAGAGACGAGACGAGCATATAGACTGTAAGTACCTTTAACGGCCCATTTAAAATATAAAAGATTCCATGAATCTATAAAAACAAGTATTATAATATGTAGACAGCAATTATGAAAAATGATTGCATGCTTATAAAAAGTAAATATAGCATGTGTAAACATAATGCTATAACTTTTATAATAGCAATACAATTTTAATTAAAATTGTTTTAACATAACTTTGACAAATAGATCTAAGATACTCGTAGTACTAAATATGAACGTATACAAAATAAAAGTAATATAAAGACTAGCATTTAACATTTTAAATTTGGTAGAATTATAGTCAAACGAATAACGTTCCTGGTATGGTTCATCCCTGCTTCTTCTAGGCTTTTAACATTGACACTGTTATTTTAAATTGGAATGAAATAATAAAACTAAATGAAAGCCACATAATTTCATAAGATAAGTTATTAAACTGGTTACAATTAAGTGCGACAGCTGCTTTAAAAATAGATTATAATAAAAGTACCTGAAACATGTTTATTGTATTTTTGTTACCATAGTGTACATTATAAATAACCTTTTTCATCTTCAGTCTAATACTATTGTAAATGGAGTATAAGTAAGATGGAGCAAAAATTATTGCTCGGAAACGATTTTTATTTCTGGTTTTAAAAATCACTGTTCAAAGGTGAAGGTCTCAGGTTTGATCCAGAACAAAAAATATATCGCAAGGCTGGGAAGAACACACAAGTTTTGGCCTCGTTAGCCAATTTTTTACACGCAAAGGCTGTAATGTTTTGACAGTAACACTGATTGAATGATGCCAGTACAAGTTTTGCTTGATTTTTGGGCTAGTTTTTCCTTAAGTTATTTTAAGTACTGAGATAAACAGAACAAATAGTGATCTTAGCAATGCAATACTGTTAAAGCAAGTATTTAAATAGTTTAAATCATTTTTATAAGCCGCCTGGTATCGGCCACAAATAGCACCACCCCATTTCTACCCGTGAGTGTCGTAGAAGGCGACAGAGGGATATTGACCAGAGGATGGGCAGCAGCGCCCTTCTGAATAACATAACATCTACTGCGATCGCTAACATGTATCGGCCAAGCATTTCGATTACGGCTGAACCTTCCCATGGGGGAGACCCAGCAGTGGGTGTCTAAAGGTTGACATGATGATGATGAACCGTTCACGTAAGTAGCTGCTGTTTAATAATTTCACAAAATAACAATAAATGCACGTAAAGTGTGTTTGTTATTTCTTAATTTACATGGAAATAGAGTTTAAAATGTAATATATTGAAAAAGTACTTTAACCACTGTTCCAACAACAACAACTGTTAAAACAATCGAATGTTATGCCAATTACACCATATGCATCCCAAAAAGTATACGTGCAGACTAACTTTTACCCGCGATTTCGTCCGCGTTAATGGAGGATGTAGATAAAGTCGTGGATTGAAAAGTACCCTATCTTCTGTCTTGGGGTTTCACCTTAGATTTTACTGAATTTTATCAAAATCGGTTCCACATTTTAGCCGTAAATTCGTAACGAACAAACAACTCACTTTTGCATAATATGAGTATGGATATAAAGCGTTAAGCGATTTAAAATCAAAATTATACTTTTTTTATGCAAATATTATAATTGTGCTTTGTGTTGGCGAATATAATAATTAAAATCAGTATTCAATGCAAATCGTTCCATTCATTTCGTAATTAATTTATTTCGAATATGATTGACTCTTGAATAGTTATCTGAACTATATTTTTTACGCTTCAGTCTTCTTGAAATGTCAAGGTTTACAAAATATGTATGAGGCTTGGCTGTTTAGCTACTACAAGAACTATTGTTCAACAGAAAAGTAATGAACAGTGAATACATTTTTCGCCTAATGCCCATGGAACTGTAGCGAAACGGCCTAGCCACATACATTTTAGACTAAGGTGTAGAGTTTGTGAAGTAAGGCTAGTAAAGTAGAGATTATACTAGATATCTGATAACTTTTTGACAGTGCGAGCCATTTGCTCTCGTCTTGGCAACATTTGTTTATTTTTATTTTTTTCATATGCACCTGCCATGTTATCTCTTCACCACCCTTGGTTGACTGGTAGAGAATCCCTAAGGCATTAAGTCCGCCTTTGTACCTTTGTGCATGAAGTATAAATAAATAAATAAATGAAAATGTTTTTGGTGGGATATATTTTACAAAACTATTTTTGAAAAGCAAAAACAGTCGCCGAGCTCGACGTCGATTTCACGTGGTTTCACCTCGTGGTCGTAAGCGTTTAGCAATTAATTGAGCTTAATTCCGTAAAAAAGGGGTCATCTCACAATCCCCCATTAATAAACTAATTACTAACTTCAAATTGATTGAATAAATATGATAAAAATGTATTATTACGTTAC
Source organism: Charanyca ferruginea (assembly GCA_947361185.1). Taxonomy (NCBI): domain Eukaryota; kingdom Metazoa; phylum Arthropoda; class Insecta; order Lepidoptera; family Noctuidae; genus Charanyca; species Charanyca ferruginea. Next base: position 17,734,694 of record OX376071.1, on the reverse strand, counting down.
CATCTTACAATACGTCCCAACTTATGCTTAGAATTAATTTAAAATTTAATCATTTTTAAATTAATAATCAGCCGGAAGACATCCACTGTTGAACAAAGACCTCCCCCATAGAATGCCACAACGAGCCGTAACCTGCTGCTTACATTGCAATCCCCACGCTTGACAGACGTCCTGGGGATTGCAGGCAGTGAAGTTGTTGAGACCGCAGAAGCCGATGTTGTCCGACTTCCGAATTTTTCCTTAGTCGCCTTCTACGAAACCCTCGGGATGAAATGGGTGGGTGCTATTCTAGCCTGGACACCCCACGGGATTTTTAAATAAATAGTTTGTAATTCATTCAACATTACTTCTAAAAAAGCTTGACACCACCAATCAATTGATATACTTTTTATCAACTGTCAAAACGAGATACCTCCATAGATGTTGTATGACAATAGCGGCCTGTGACGTCACTTATTTACCAACTCAATTGACTAACTATTAATTGATTTCAAAGCAACTTAAAATCAAATTTTACAGTTAATTGAAAATAAATCGGGTTTCCGGGGCTAAAATAAAGTGTATTATAAGATAAGTTGTATTTTGGAATTATTAGTTAATGGTGTCAACAACCCAATTTTTTGAGTTTTTCTACCTTAATGTGTAATAATAATAATATAATAATATGAGGGGACATTACACACACGTGAAATGTGCCCACGCGTGTTTCATTTTTGCTTCCATATTATTATATTATTATTCTTTCTATACATTGTGACTGATGTAGATCAAAGAAATTGATTTTATTGAGCTCTGCAAATACTCTTAAAGTGGAATGAGTCACTGTGTTTATTTATATTTACGATCTGTCGGTCATGTTCACGACCGTACAAATATTTGTATAATGAAAACAATCTACTGTTTTCCTGTTGTAAATTGATTTTAATTTTAGGTAGCAATAAGATGCCATTAAAACCGATTTATTGCTTCTTAGATTGAGTACTAAATGTGTCTTAATCTTGAAGTGGCTTCCTTATGAAAATTCTGCCGGTAGCTTTATATAATATAATGTTGATACAATTAGTTGGCATGGTGGTTTGTGTCTGTGAGTTTACATGTTTGTTAACGCAGCTACGACAAAGAAAATTTATAGAGCTTTTGAAAAGAATAAATAATAGTTAAAAAAAACTAAAAACACGCTTTTTATAGAAAACGAAACTAAAAAATAGAAAATAAATTGTAATAAATTATGTTATTTAAAAAAAGCGTGAAAATAAATTTTAATAAATTATTTTATTTTAAAAAAAGCGTGGGGTGCTTTTTAAGATATCATCAAAATGATAATCACTCCACTCATATCTGTCAATAAAATATTTATAACTATTGACACCATGCACCCCACGCTTTTTTTAAAATAAAATAATTTAAAAAAAAATATTTTCTATTTTTTAGTTTGGTTTTTTATAAAAAGCGTGTTTTTAGTTTTTTTAAACTATTATTTATTTTTTACTTTTTAGTTTGGTTATATCTATATCTATAAATATTATGTACATTTATTCTACCAGAGGCGCTTGTGCAGTACCTACCATCCTAGTATATAATAGCTGTTTTTTCGGCAACTAATTTTGAACGACTTATGTGTTTTTTTTTTTTTTAATAATTTTATCAAATTAGTGTATAGTCATCGGTCCTCGATAAATCTACAAAGTTTGAACGAAATCTGGCCGTTTAAAGTGGGTCAAAATCGCGCCCAAAGAAGTCGGTTACAAACACTTATGTTTTTTTTTTGTTTTTTTTTAATAATTTTATCAAATTAGTGTATTGTCATCGGTCCTCGATAAATCTACAAAGTTTGAACGAAATCTGGCCGTTTAAAGTGGGTCAAAATCGCGCCCAAAGAAGTCGGTTACAAACAAACATACAGGTGAAGCTAACAAAAAGCTGGTAAAAAGACAGACGAAAACTGATCTCATCAAGATTCCGTTTTTCCCGTACAGGAGCCCTACAAAGTAGAGTAGAGTAGAGAGTATCTACGTAAGATTGAAAATCAGTTAGCACATACCTAAGGTCCATAATATATTCTACGCATCCAATTCCCTACAAAACCAAAGTCTAGCGATAAAACTACGATAAAGAATAAGTTATGTGGTTGTAAGGCTTTGCATTGATTTACACTTTTATAGAGTCAGCGTAACTCTATTCCAATGTTTGTATAGAGAGGTGTGAAGGTATGGTTTTATATAGATTTACAGGTAGGTAGGTACTTATTTATTATACAGGGTTTTTTTAATACTAACAACCTTGCAGGACTATTTATTACTAATAACATAGATAACAACGAATAAATGTTGTTCTTTTGTTTGTAATTAACAGCCATAATACAGGATTTATGGTTGCCGGCATTCAGCCACCAATATTATTTTGGTGACAGAAACCTAAAAAAATGAATACCATATCTATTGAACAGTCTGCGGGCAGACATACGGAGCGAAACCAATAAAATAGATTTAAAAATAAATTGAAAATAAATTATTTAGAAATGTGTTGAAATGCTACATATAATAAGTCAAAAGTAAGAAGTTTAAAAAGAAGAAGTGTATAAAGACTCATCAGACCCCACAGTTAAATCATTACTATCGTTTTGTGGGGCTTAAATTATAAGTTATTTACCCTACTGTAAACTTATAATAAACTAGGTTTTGCCCGCGACTTCGTCCACGTGAATGTCGGTTGTCGCGAATACAGACGAAGCTGCGGATTAAACAGTAAAGTCTTTCCCCAGGGTTCAAGCTATCTTCACGCCAGATTTCATTAACATCGGTTCAGCCGTTTCATCGTGAAAGCGTAACAGACAGAGTTAATTTCGCATTTAATTATTAGGTAAGTAAATATGGATAATAATAATAATGGAGAAAAAAGAAACATCTTGTCCATATCCGCCCTCTTATGTTTATGGATAATCAGTTTTTACTCGCGTTTAGGATGCAGTTCCAGTAATATTAATATAGTCACGCGAGGTTGATGTATTGTTTTACAAACAACCCTGTATAGTGTTATCATACTTAGTGTACAATAATAAAAAACTTGGACTTATTTAATACCCGCACAGCTGATTAAAATTATGTTGAATAATTTAAAACCTGCCTGATTATTTTTAGATATCTGTCTTTTATGGTAAACTAGACGGCGATTTTATCCACGTGGAAGTCAAAGAACCCCTTAATTCGGTTTTGTTGCAAAATTCTGAGTTGACGTCTATTCATTTCAGCTTCACAGGTCAAGTAGTATACGAAATCTCATGCTAGACTGTTGTAAACAAGCCATCCACATATCGGTCTCCACCGGCGGTTTACAACAGTGTAAACACTTGTTTGCAACAAAAATACGCAAACTCCAACCGTGGGCTCCTCAAGCCTCCACCAAGGTGACCCCTGTTGGAAGCTTGTATAAAACAGTCTGGCCCGGCCTTTACTGTAATTGAATGAGAGACCTTTTGCTTTGAAATGTAAGGTACCTACTTATGCTACAAATCTATTCGCAACATATAAGTAAGATGATGTGTGAAGTTTTGTTTCAAACAGTAATAATGATTATGTTGGGGCATTTCACTCACAGCCATCTGACCCTAAACTAGGCAGACTGTACTATGGGTGTCAGACCGCTGATATACATACACAAATACATATAGATAAACAACAACCAGATACAAGCCTAACACAAGTGCTCATCACACAAATGTTTACCCTGGGCAGACTTCGAATCCGCAACACGCAGTGCAGCAGTCAATCGGTCATCCACTGTGCCAACCGTGTCGCACAATAAGTTGGGTATTGGTGTCCGTTGCTTAAAAAGCTGCCCAGCTCAAATGGGACTGAACTGGTCACATCTGCCGCATGCCGAACGACCTATGGGCCTGTCAAACCTAAAATTGGTGCCCCGAAATGGCGAGACGGGGCCGCGGTAGACCACGATTGGAGATGGCGACACGACTTGGACGGCTTTCTTAAGGATTGGTAAGCATAATGCATAACAAATGCGTAGCATAATGTCGAGACCGATGTAAAGAATGGATGGAGGCCTTTGCCCTGTAGTGGGACAGTGTGGGCTAAATATAGTATAATATTTTTTATACTAAAAACAGAACCGCTTTCAAAAAGTAAAAAATAACTTTCAATTTGCAAGTCGGCGGCTTTGGTTTTGCTTGTTGTTTTGTATTGCCACCGACTTGCGAATTGAAAGTTATTTTTGACTTTTTGAAGGCGGTTGACTTTTTTTCGCTTTTTAGTGCCTACTTCAAATCATACAAACTAATTACGGAACGGTGACACCAAAAAAATTCAGTCATCCCTTAATTTCTTACCCTTAGGGGTGGAATATTTTCTTGACATTTATACGGGACCAAATTTGAGGTATACACTATAAATTAAAAAAAGAATCATCGAAATCGGACTATACTGAAAAAAGTGATGCGTGGTCAAACATGAAAAAATTAATAAAAATTTAAAAAAATGTTTATAAAATGAAAACTACTTGGCCAAACTATGTTAAATTTTTATGGGACCTAATGGCAACTATTCCGCATCAAACTAAAGAAGAATCACGTGAATCGGATCATAAATCTCAGCGTAATCAGTGTACATACATAAAAAAAAATTGAAATCGAATTCAGAACCTCCTACTTCTTGAAGTCGGTTAAGGATAAAATAATAAATGAGTAAATGATGTCTCTTGATTTTTCCAGTTATTCCTGATTTGTTGATACATGCGATATTGTGTTAAATTGAAGTAGCAAAAGGTGTTAGCACTGCTGAGTTCTGGGCCAAAACAACCTTACTTTGTTAGGTGTCCATCAAAACGAAGACCAGAGGAGATGTATCCCACTACCAATCGGCTTATACATAATTGTTATCACATCTCATCGCTTGGTTTTAACTCAATAAATTATCTTATTAGTTGTATGAGACTCAACCGTCTTTGTGGAAAAATAATTCAAATACTCAAGTCCCGCTGCCTGGCTTACTTATCTATAAAAATAAATTAAATTGAAGTGTCTGTCTGTAATGTCAAAATAACAGATTTTTACTAAACGCATATGAAAGTATATATATGTAAGTTCTGAATGCTTGTTTAGGCTAATCTCTGAAGCGGCTAGACCGATTTTGACGGAATTTTCGCTGGCAGATAGCTGATGTTAAAAGAAGTACTTTTATTTTACAAAAACGTAGGGTTCCGCCTCAGATTATAAAATAAAAGGCAGATAGATTGTGCGGAACACTGCTAGTAAAGCCACAAAAGCAAATACAAATTCAATACGAACACCTACTTACAATATCACGATTGTATTCGTTTTTGAATTTTTATTTGTATTAGTATTTGTTTTTTATAACAATGCTTCGCTTCGCGCTATACTGATTCGTGTCAGTACAGCGCGAAGTGAATTGTAGGTATTCGTTTTTGAATTTGTATTTGCTTTTGTGGCTTCACTCTCATGTTCCGTCTATCTGTCTTTTGTTTCTTAATCTGAGGTTTCCGCGCAATAAAATTAAAACCCCGCCGATAACCGACAATCATAGGGACGAAGTCGCGTGCCTCAGCTAACTTGAATTATTTTTGTCATACACACGCCAAGAAGAAGACAGTTACTTAATCAAGTACCAAAGTATAAAAACGAGAGATCGGAATTAACGACCACAAAATTATGCAATAATTAACAGTTACTCCATCTAAATAGGTACCCACACTTATCAGGTAAGAAACAATGTTGATCAATAAAATAAATGATGATACCTTTGTTATTTTCCTATGTACTTACGAGCGATTCGATTGTTCATTCAGTTTATTACTTAAACTTAACGAACACTTAAGTTAAAATTACTCTTTTGTCTGTCACATAATGGCGGCTTTAGTAGATTTTAACTCCATATATGTATTTAAGTATTTTAGACAGTGATGTCCTAAAAAGGTATCAGAAAAAAATGTCATTAATTCTGTATGCACGTAACTGTCATTATAACGTTGACGTGCATGTAGTTTTTATGACAATTATGGTGTTTGTCTGAGTCACACGATTGACGATCTCAGACAGATCTGACGATGTCAGACAGATATATGTATTATTATGTATTTTCTAATAATAAAGTAACTCGCTGCAACAGTTTTAGTATAAATAATGAAGACACAATGATTCTAATAGGTAGCTACTAGGTAATCGATAAAACAAAACTAATAATAAAATTATTAATATACATAAAACGTAGGTATTATAAATTACAAACCCACGAAACAAGTTTCATTAAATTATTAATTTGTAAATAAAAATTCAAAAAATACTCACAAAATAATTTTCATGTTGAACTTTAAAATTCCAATTAAATAAATCACAACAAAAAAACCACAGCACTAAATTAATTTAAACATAATCACCATCACCGAATTATAATAAATTAATTTTGAAAAACTTTGTATCACATTTTTTAATACATAAAGATCGTATTTTCGAATTATTCGCACTTTTGGAAGCGCACGCGCATCTATGCGTCGGCGCGGGAAGTCTGAGACTGGCTTAGCGCCTGCGCCTGAGATGGGTGGCCGCGCGACAAAATGATATAAAAATATAGAGAAGGCCCACTTTGAACAACAATGTATCATTTTGCTGCATTTTCTTTACATAGTATAAAATAAAGTCGTCCCCATCGTCTGCACGTTTAGATCTTTTAAGCTACACAACGGATTTAAATTCGGCATCAAGAGAGTGATTCAAAAGAAAAGTTTATACGTACAGTTATACAACATTGCACCCGTGCGAAGCCGGGGCGGGTCACTAGTCTAAGTATAAAATGATAAGAAAATGAGGTATCTAAGTTTTTTCAACTAACTGTGATTTCGTGTTACCTATAGGTACTAGTGAAGTCAATCGTCGGCTTCCAGCCTAACCTAATGCAACTGAATACCAGTATTTTACATGAAGCGACTAGCTATCTGAATTGCACAATCCAGTTATAACGGGATAAAACTGGTTACCAGACTTTCGAGGTTCTGACTACCCGCAGACAGCTGGGTCAATCTTCTTTAAGTTATATGTAAATTATTATAGAAGTGTTTTTTTTTTCTTTAATGTAAAAAAATAAAATAGGGCTTTATTGCATGTATGTTATCGTTGCTTGTAATGATATATCTACTAGATTATTTTATTTCAGTAATCGATTCAATCGCTGACCCCGTTTCGGAGCACTACATTATTTATTTGTAGTTCTCGACTTGTTATGTTCTTTATTTTAATCGTGGTACTTACTAGCCGCGCAGAATTTCCTATTTATGTAATACCTCAGGAATAAAATTCAAACTGCCGGGATAAGATAATAATAAAAAAAGTTAAATAGGTAATTTAAATAAATCAGAGTTTATTTATTTATTGAAGCTCGGCCACGTAGGTATAAATGTTTTGTTTTAGCGTGGCAATAGGGGTCATTGCCCTTCCTTTAATATATAAATCGAGTGATGCCGGCCGCCAAAATCACCACCCCATTAATTTCTACTCGTGGATGTCGTAAAAGCTGCCAGCGGGATAATGACCAGAGGATGGGCAGCAGCGTCCTTCTGAGTACCACATCACCTACTGTGATTGCCAACGATTATACGGCAAACCCCTCCTTGAGGAAGCCCTATGCCCAGCTAGTGGGCATGTAAAGGTTGACATGATGATGATAAATATTTAAACTAAACATGAATCTTTTCTCCGATATTCATTTGTAAAATATGTTGAGGAATACGATAAATATCATTTTAGAAAATTAACGATTTTTGGTTTCGTTTTCAAACGAAAAATGCTAGAAAATGTAGTTGGATCAGTGACCGCTAGGGTCACATTAAAACGCTTATTCTATAGAATAGCTTACTACCGTAAGCTATTATAGCACAATTTTTGCATATCAGTGAACCTTTTGTTAATTACTCTGGGTACAGTGTTGTCAGCATTATGACTAAGAAACCACGGTAGATAAGCGGCCGTGTGTGTCCACTAGTATTCTAATTTGGTTCTGTAGGATTTACTATATTGAAATTACAGTATGTACGGTCAGCAACAAAAATAGCTATACTCTTTAGATTTTCGATGAATGTAAAATTATATCTACTTACCTGAAAACATGAAAGGCAAAGGGGTTATTTCGAGACTACTTGAAATTTTAGATGAGATATAAAAGTAACAGTATTAGCCGACTCTTGTTGCTGGCTGTACCTATTAGGTATGTGAAAGCAGAAAATAGTCTTACGGTTTCCAACAGCATGCAGTGCGGAATGCCTAAGCTGGGGTGTGATTCTGTAAGATCTCATTCTAAACTTCAAATCTGAATCCGCTGTGAGTTTCTTGATTGGCATTCTAAAAACTCGGTTGATAATTCGAATTTACACTAGCGCCACCCTTGCGAGCGTGTCAGCGAATTGAACTAAATTAACAGGGAAATTTTAACAGATAAAGTATGAGATGACGTAAGAAGTGGCATTCTGTAAGGTAAATTCCCCGTCACTTCGACGCTCACTTCGCACTCGAACCCGATTCAAAGTGTCAAATATATAAAGGTCATTTTGAACCTTATACGAAGTGAGAGTGAATAGCGATGTGAGATGCGAGTTGTTGTTTGAATTTTACAGAATCGACCTACAGTTCCTATAAGGATTCTACCGACTGGATGCTGGCATGTATTCCATCTTACCTACAAAAAGATAAGAATAATAACATTCTTTATTTGTATCAATCGTACCTACTTGATACAAAAAAAAACCCTGATACTTGCTCTTTCAATTCACGTTTGACATGGTGTAGAAGTATCGACATCGGCATTGCTTGCCATATATATATATACAAATAGAACAGAATAGAAGATTACATTTTATTATTAACTATTTCAAAATATGCCTTAATGATTCCACCGCCATTTTGAATTACTCGCTTTTCTTGAAATAATGCAGCAACTAAAGCTTGTGCGCGCTACTAAGTCTTTTGACTGAATTGATCTTGTGTCTGTGCTTGATGTAAAGCATCAGCATGAATCATTCCTCCATTTTGTGTTGGTTTTCCGGTGTCAATCTCGGTCGAACTGCTAGCTTGTGTTGCTGCTCTAAATAGATTTCCGTTCCCAAACTCTACAGATGGTGGCTGCAAGTCGTATTCATCGAGGGCATAGTGGTGACTTATCGCATCGTATTCAATTACCATGTTTGTTTCTCCTCCTAACACTTCATTTGAACCACTAAAAGAGATTTGTAAACCATTCTCTTTATTTGTACTACTTTCTGAGGAAAGACGGTAAGCTCTTACTTTAGCATCTAGGTACAGGTATCTTATTTCCATTTCGATGAGATGTTCCTGGTACCAAATCAGCTCGACCAGTAATGACAAGAGCGACAAGAAACAAATGGGTATACAATTAAGTTTATAATAGATATTATCACTAATTAAAATAAATAAATTAAGGACTAAGGTAATCTCCAAATTAGGTGGATATCTAGGGTATATCTTGGAGTTTGATGTCACTAGTTCCTATAGAATAGTTTATTTAGATAATCTCAACACAAACTCAACTTTAATTTATAATCTCTAGTGACTATATATTTCAGCGGTTATAAACGCAAGAACTAAGTTAGGAATAAATAGTACAAATCCATTCTTAATGTTAAACACAACACTAGGGCCAGTTCCCTAAGGTCTGTAAGTGCGAGCGTGAGGTCCGAAAAAACTGTTATATGACTCAGGTTTGTAATGGCTCAAATATAGTAAAATATTATTTTTAATTCTCGACTCGCCTCTCAAAAAAATGTGGATCTCTAATCGTAGATCTAGAATTCGACACAAACACGTGCGCATGCGACCATCTACATATAACGTCATGTGTCAAAGCTAACGAGAAATATGTTGAAGTGATTTATAATTATTGCATAATCGCGTGAACTTAGAACTGCCTCTAGGTTACAATTTATCTACGAGTACATCCGGTCTTATTTCATGAGAATTATATAAATGTTTACAAATACAGATAACTGATCTATTTTATGGACATGTAAAACCGATTTACATTATATATCTATAAATCTATTTACATTCACTTCATCATGACAATCTTAGATGCTTCCTGGGCTTCAGCCGTAATCACCATGCTTGGCCGATGCATTTTGGTGATCGCAGTAGGTGTTTTGGTGTAATGGGCAGCGGCGTCATTCTGAGTACAGAATGACGCCGCTGCCCATTCACTGTCAATATCCCTCTGTCGCCTTTTACGACACCCACGGGAAAAGGGGTAGTGTTATTCGCGGACACCACACGGATAACTACATTCACTAACTAGTAATAATACCTGCCTATTATTGCTTCAATGAACTGTCGTGATCGCCCAGTGGCCCAGTGCCCATGTAAGAGGTTCGAACCAACCGGGCCCGTACCAATGTGACTCTTTCAATTTCATATGTACTTTCTAAGTTTATCTGACATCACTGACATCGGTAAAGGAAAAACATCGTGAGGAAACCTGGACTATAACCACAGAATACTTATCGTCGTTGTTATTACAATTCGTTCTATGTAATTTTTTTTTTCTTTTTTCTCGATTTATTCACAAATCTTTTACCTCTCCTGTAAAGTCTGACAAAACTGACATGAAACGTATTGCAATATCAACGACGTTATGCTTTAACTATAATAAGTCTGAAATCGCCAATCCACCTTGAGCAAGCGTTATCAATGCTTACAGAGAAGGCACACCTTCTTTGTATGAGAAGAGGCCTTTGCCCTGCAGTGGGACAATTATAGGCTGACATTATTATTATCATTCAGAGAAAGCACGAACATTGATCGCCACGATTGCTCAAGTTGGCTTGGCGATTCCAGACTCATTATATTTATAATTCCTGGTTTTCTCTCGATGTTTTCTTTCACTGATGTCAGTGATATCCAAGATAAACATAGAAGGTATGTACTATCGTGGACACACCCGCTTGACCACCACAAAGTTCATTTTTGCTTGCACTCAAAAGATAGAAGCGCTCTCTAGCCCGCCCCGTTGACTTCGCAGGCGACGAGGGATTTTTTTTTAACTGAGCAGGCGGAAATGTCCGCTATAGTACAAACAAATGAATTGAAAAAGTCGCAACATCATGCATGAAGGGCAGGCCCACTGGACCATCACTAATTAGTTGACAGCGTAGTCTTTACTCATGAATTTTCTTCTAACTGTACCGACATGGATAATGAACGATATTTTGCCCAACTAAAGTTCCCAGAACTAATATATCATAGAATTGCTTGTTGGCCCACATAAGTTGATATAGTTAACCGAAATTTAAATTAGTAGTAATCCAACTCGTCATTGAATGAAACTAGCCGACAGATTAATAAACTCCACAATCATTGTCTAATGATAATGTTCCTTTTTAGTGTTCCATAACCGAACAGAAGCAAACGGAACCCTATTACCGAGACTTCGCTTTCTGTCCGTCCTTCAGTCACGTGGCTGATATCTCTTGAATTTTGAATTGTCACAGAGTATGTCAGATGGACCGACGATATCATCAAGGTCGCGGGTAACCGGTGGATGCTAGCGACAAGTTACTGCCGGTTGTGGCGGTCAATATTGAACTTCATTCGGCTGATGATGATGATTATGATGATTACTGTGTCTATGGCAGCTATATCTACAAAAATCATCATCATCTTCCTGGCTTTGTCCTACTTGGGGTCGGCGCAATATGTTTTCTTCTTTTGGTCACATGCGTTTCATACCTTTTCAACGGAATGTTCAAGACAAAGGGTCTTGGTATCGCACCAAGACCGTTTGTCTTGAACATTCCCTTTCAACTTTTCTGTCACTGGCGCCACTTTCAAACTTCCTCTAAAATATCCATTTCTCACCTTATCCATTCTGATCATAACAAAAAAAATTAAGATAAAAATTAAAGGAGACAAGAAACATGTTTTTTCCTCACCTCACCTTTACCTCAAAAAAAAAAAATCGGAACCGGATCACTTTGTTGTCTGTCTGTCTGTCTGTCCGTCTGTCTAACAAGACGCTTGATCTCAGGAATGCGTGGAGGTATCGAGTTGAAATTAAAACTATATACTCAAATGTACAGTCCCTTGAAGCTATAAAAAAATCAAACTTCTAAGATACGGAAAAAAAGATTCGGGAAAAAAAGAAACGTCCGTTTAAGCCGCAAAAAACGTTCAACACTCTCAAGGGAATCAAAGGGAGGTGTTTTTTTTTCGGCCCAAACGTGTACAGAGGTACAAATTACTATTAAAATTCCTTCCAATAAATAGTATTTTTAGCAGTATTTAAAATCTTTCAATATTCGATAAATTAAGAAATAAAAGAATATGAAAAAACACTACCTCGCAACGTAACTGCGTTCAAAGAAACATTAAAGACAGCGTTGACGGCTGTCAAACTGTCTATATTACATCGATGTTCGGTCGTCTGACAAGGGGATCTAATATTGAAAACTATCGGCCCTGAAGCACTGTCTTTTAGCCAGTAGCTAACAAAACGCAAAAAATAATCTGAAGTGTGAAATAAATGTACTTATTTTTAGATTATTGTGCCCATAATGTTACGCGAAAAATGTGTGCCAGAGAAAAATCTTATCCGTAACACAAACAAAATTCTAAACAGTATATTTTTTAGGTTTTCATACGTTTATAAAATAAAGTAACAAAACGCATTATCGGAGAAGTGAATCACGAGATTGCCAGATTGAAATTCTTGGGTTGCAAGTTTTAGCAGTTTCATTTCTTTGATCGACTATTTCAGGTGGTACAAATGCATAAATAAATCCAATATTTTTTTTTCAGAATCCGTTATCTTTTTCCTGTGTTTTCGTACCGTTGTCCTAAAGGTACACTGTTAGACCACAATTATAGAGAAAAAAAACATCTCCTTTATAGGGTACTTCCCGTTGACCTAGAACTATGAAATTTGGCAAGGAATATCGTCTTATACTACAAGTAAAAGCAAAAGTCTCAAAACTATACATTTGTAATTAAATCATAAAAATATAGCCTTTATTTAAAGTACGTAATCAATCATCGAGGTATGGGTGACCAAAACACGGAATTTGAACGGAACCCTCGGTGGGCGAGTCCGACTAGCACTGGTTTTTTTTGCTCGATCTAAATATTGTACAGTGTGGTGGTACGAAATCGAGTGCAAATCAAACTCACACTTGGCTGATTTTTAAAAATAAGTGCTCGATATTATTACTATTAAAAAATGTAACATTATAGATAAAAATAAAAGAAAAACGTCACAGACTTTTTGTGAGCGCCTGTAAATAATAGAAACACAACTCCTGCGCAGATTTATCGCGATTAGTGACAGACTCCACACGACGATTCGCGATGGTTCACGAACTATTTTTGTAACTAAATTAAGATATACCCACGTTATTCTATTGCTAGTCTCGTAGTTCTGTAGATAAAAATAAAAAAAAACAACATTTTAATCTTAATCATAAATTATTATGTCTTTATGTAGATTGCTCAGACATTTTTTTTTTTTTTAATATTAGCTTCAGCACGCGACTTCTTCTGCGTACATTTTAAAAATAAAAATTAGCCACAGTCTTTAATTATCCCACGGGAAAAAAACAAACTTGGAACGAGCAAAATAAATATCCGTTCAATAACATGTGTGCCAAATTTGAGCAAATTTCATACGGCCATAAGAGTTACAAACATTCATCCATTCTATATAAAGATTGAGAACAACGGATTAACTCACTGTGTTGCCCGGGTTCGTCCGACTAGTTTCGATGGCAGACCTTTCTCAAGGACTTTCACAGGAGGAGAAACACACTGAACACGCATCAAAGAACATATTAGAAACGTCAGGAGCGGAGATAGCAATGCTTCAGCTGCCACCGAGCATGGTGATGAAGTGTGGGCCGAATCACGGCCGGTTCGACAAAGCCTCGGTACTAGCGAGAAAGAAGTTCTTTGTTCCGCGGAAAATACGTGAGGTTGTTGAAATAAACCCACGCCCAAACTTTAATAGAGATGGTGGTTGGTTCATATCTCCATCATGGAAACCACTACTTAATATGGTGAGACCCGATACAGAGGAGGAACTAAAAAGTGATGATGTGGTCAGCTCAGTATGTATGTGTTTCAAGCAAGATACTCTTCCGCCACCACTACCACCTCTACCCTCGCCCGCGCTATCCCCGCCACCCCAGCAGATGTTCGCGCGGGAGCAACGCGCAGCCACGCGAAGTGTCCGCAGGATCGCGACGGACGGTGTGTCATCCTGTGAAACTCCTTGAAAAAGGGGGCCGTATGCCGCAATACAGTGAACTCACTGTATTGCGGCATACGGCCCCCTTTTTCAAGGAGTTTCACAGGATGACACACCGTCCGTCGCGATCCTGCGGACACTTCGCGTGGCTGCGCGTTGCTCTCAATCTATAATGTGTAACAATACTCCTTTTCGTTTAAGGAAAAAAATCATCCATTATCTCAAACTTTCACATTTATACCTAATAGTAGTTTCATCTATTAATTTTATAAAACAAAGTAGCACTTTGTGTATCTCTGTTTGATCGCTTGGTTCTTTCAAACTTCACGATGGACTCTTCTGCAGTTTTCACTATGAATTAGATAATATTATTCTAGAAGAATTCTACAATATTTTCATGTACAAGAATGATTATGTTATGTGAATACGATGTATCTTGTATAAAAATCACTATATTATGGTATGCACAAAGTATCACAAGTTAAGAAATGACAGCTAAGTTATGTACATAGACACACAGTGTTCACATATTTACAATTAATAATACAGTAGACGACTACTTCTTCTATTCCAACAAACAATGAATAGTGTGTGAGCCAGAGTACAATAAAGAATAGTATGTATATTATATGTAGTATTAAATTTAGTCATTTGAATTAGCAATCAATTGATTTTGTCTATACTAAATTATGTCCTATGGAGCCGGACCAGCATGTTCCCAAGCATTCTTATCTTGGATATAATCCTCTAACTTATAGTATGCCTGTTTACAAAGTCTACCTTCCAACCACCACCACTTCAACGATGCTACACTTTGAGCCTCTTCGACGATCTGTGTTTTGGAGTGCAGAATTGCGAGACGGGGCTGCGGTAGACCACGAAAGAGATGGCGTGGCGGGACGACTTGGGCAAGACATAGCGACAATTCGAGATCGATGGAAGGAATTGAGGGCCTTTGCTCTGCAGTGGGTCAGTACGGGCTATATATAACAATATAATCGATACATATCTATACATATAATAAAACAGTAACAAAACTGTGTCTGTACATTGAATACCTATGTTAAAAAAAAATAATTGAGGGGGATTTAAGAACAGTAATAGAGCACAAAATATGTATAGATTTCTATGGTTGTAGGTACTTATGGCACACGTACTAAAAACTAGGTGTTTGACATGTTGCCACATCAGTAGATTTCATCTAGGTTGCTAGTACTTACACTAAACAGCATGTTCGTGGAATTTCTTGCTCGTTCTTCTTTAATTTCAGAAGGTCATTTGGTTTAGTATCACATTTAAAAAAGAGAAAAAGTAATATTAATTAGTCGGAATAGTAAAAACACCAATAAATGGTTCACGTTATCACACAAAAAGCTATAAATTAAATGAAATGAAAATTAAATTAAATGTTTAATAGCATCTTAATGCGCGACGAACGTCGTGTCATAGGTCAAGATAGCCGAGAGCTTCGATTGAAAACCGGTCACTAGCTTTGATAATATTATTAGTTCGATAAACGAATACCTAAAATAAACTTTCTAGACAACATTAACACAGGTAAAAAAGTAAAACCATTTAAATAATATAATCAATATGGAAATATTCCGGTGTCTGACTTAACATAATATTTTGACTGAATTACGTTGAATATTATAATGTAAAAGCTTTTGGTAGACTGGAAGACGGATGAAAAAAGATTGATGTAGCGGAGATGAGAATGTGGAGATGGATATGTGAAGTAAACAGAATGAATAAAGTCAGAAATGAGTATATAAGAGGAAGTTTGAAAGTTAAGCCAGTCAAAGTCAACGTCAAAGATTTCAATTAAACCATTTATAGGCACTTTTGAATTGTCAAAGAGTCAGTTAGTTTTAGTCAGAAAGTTAAAGTTAGTTGCTCGTTCCAAAACGTAGGGTAGGTCTCTATGGAGAAGATCGAGCAATCAACTCCACGGACACTCTTTTAAATCAAGTTTTTACAAAATACTGATTACATTATTCATGTTGCTTCTATATTTGAAAACAATGCAGGTAAAGATCAATAATTGTATTGATCTTTACCTGCATTGTTTTCAAATATAAAAAAAGAAGATATTCATTAAAAAAAAGAAGATAAAAAGATAAAATCCACGGCATTTAAGAGTTGACCAACCAGTGACAGAAAAGTTGAAAGGGAAGTGTTTGTCTTGGTATAGATGAGGATGTAGAGGAAGAGAGAGGCCGAAGAAAAGATGGATTGTGTGAAGAATGATATGAAAGAGAAAGGAGTCATGAGAGTGATATCATGTCGGTTGACAAGAAGGGATGGAAAAGAAAATGTGTAATTTTCTCTCATTTTTCGAAGAAATTTGATGAAGAATTCAATTTATTTACTTGAGGTGGAAATGACGTGTTTCTCTTACTTTCCGCTGTTGTTTTCTGATTTATATCCTTGTGGGATTCATGACAGATGAATCGTTTCTTGTCGAGCTTTATTACCTCGGCCGGTTTCTGTTGGTCGCCATGTTGGAAAAAAGAATGTTAATAAACCACTAGACAATTAAACGTCCTTGTAGTATTTAATTTGGCTATAGTTAGCCGGATCTCATAGCCATTATGTCTCCAATTTCTATAACCAACCTAACTATTTATAAACAACAATCTGGTTTTTCAAGATATTAGGAAATTCAACTCTCGTTGCTAACCGGTACCAATATTATTGCCTTGAAGTGGCTTCCCGCTGTTTTCATTTGACAAATTGATCTCATATGCAAGCGCAGTAATGTTTTAAGCCGAGTATCCACAATGTTCGCGAACCTATTGCACTCCACGCTCCTGCAACCGCTCTGATGGATCTCTCTTGCAAACATTTCG
Organism: Charanyca ferruginea; assembly: GCA_947361185.1. Lineage (NCBI taxonomy): Eukaryota > Metazoa > Arthropoda > Insecta > Lepidoptera > Noctuidae > Charanyca > Charanyca ferruginea. The sequence continues at coordinate 17,717,584 of OX376071.1, read as the reverse complement.
TCACCATTAGTGGCTAGTGCAGCATATATTTTGTTTCATATTTCTTCTCGAAGACTATAGAAGCCTCGCTTCTGGGAATCTGACAAGAAAAGACGTCAAAAGATTTCAAAGCAGGCGTCTTCTTTTAAATTTTATATTTTAAATCCGACCCCAATATAGTTGGGAAAGGGCTAGGCAGATGATGATTTTAAAATTCTCATCCTGTCCAAATTATTCTGTTCTGTGGGACAATCCCACATCACAGAATAGTTTCGGTACAAATCGGTACGTTGATCACGTCTTACAACCAGTCTTACCAAGGAGTATCGTGTTACCCAGTAACGGGGTTGTGGAGGTCCAATAAGCAGTCGTTTCATGTAAATCCGGTACAAATCGGTACGTTGATCACGTCTTACAACCAGTCTTACCAAGGAGTATCGTGTTACCCAGTAACGGGGTTGTGGAGGTCCAATCAGCAGTCGCTTCATGTAAATTCGGTACAAATCGGTACGTTGATCACGTCTTACAACCAGTCTTACCAAGGAGTATCGTGTTATCCAGTAACGGGGTTGTGGAGGTCCAATAAGCAGTCGCTTCATGTAAAATACTGGTATTCAGTTGCATCCGGTTAGACTGGAAGCCGATCCCAACATACTCGAGCACCCTTGCTCCCAAGGCAGATGCTGAATTGGCAATCCGCCTTGAGCAAACGTGGTAATGGTGATCAAATTTCGTGCTTTCTCACTATGAAAAGAGGCGTTTGATTTGCTGTGGAACAGTAATAGGTACATTTAGAAGAGTGTGCTTTGGAATTGCACAACTTAATTCCCCCATCCCCATTCCATCCCTGGACGAGCAGGGATACGGCGAAGCGTCACCGCTATACGGTTGAAGTTCCGTGGTCTCGAACCAAGCGCTTTGCTTCTACATTTATTGTGCTAACTGCCAGACTGTGGAATTCACTGCCCGCCTCTCTATTCCCCGATACATATAATCTGGGTATCTTCAAGGCTCGAGTGAACCAGTTTATCCTAGGCAAGCGTGCTCCACCTTAGACCGCACCTTCACTTAAGATCAGATGAGTTGCGGCCGAACGCAAGCCTATAACAATATAAAAGAAAAGGCTGGTACTATTAATATTTTACTAGTTACTAACCGGTACCAACATGATAATATTACTTCCATGTAGCCTTTGATTATATACTTGTTACAATCAAAGGCGCATCTCGCTGTTTTCATTTGACAAATTGAGCTAATATTGTAAGCGCAGTAATTTAACGAAACGATCCATGTTATACTAGAGTAACTAACCTTTGAATAATTTTACTCATTGGTCTTCATCATCATCATTATCAGCCGGAAGACGTTCTTTGGTGAGCAAAGGCCTCCCCCATAGAACGTGCCGCTTGCATCCAAACATTAACGATGTCGTCGGTCCATGTGGTGGGAGGCCTACCAACGCTACGTTTTCCGGTTCTTGGTCGCCAGTCGAGAACTTTTCTTCCCCATCGGTTATCGGTTCTTCGAGCGATGTGGCCTGCCCATTGCCACTTTAACTTGCTTGTTGCTTGCTTGTTGTTCTTTCTTGCTTGCTTGCTTGTTGATTTTACTCTCAGATAACTTCGTATATTTATTTATTTATACTTCATGCACATAGGTATAAAAGGTGGACAAGAAAATTATCAACGCTATCAATACCTATCATACTAGCTCAAATAGAATTTTATATACAGGGTGAAATTGAATTCGTGAGGAAATTTTTAAGAAGTGACTCAGACCACGACCCTCAGCAACTTTCATTACGGGGCCAACTCAAATAGCGCGAAAAAAAATTGCTGTTTCATACAGAAGTGTAATAGGCGCTGTTTGAGTTGGCTTTATAATGACAGTTATGTTCATGGTCTGAGTCACTCCTTAAAAATTTGCTCATAAATTCAATTTCACCCTGTGTTCGGGCGTCTCCGTCTACTCGGCAATCTTCGGCTGCTGTCGTTATACAGCGGAAGGCGACGGGAGGCGGCGAGGCGCGGCGTGCGGGACGCGGGCCGTCGACGTCACTTCACTACCGGGCTCCAACGACGACACGCGCGCGTTTTACCTATAGTTTTACCTATTTACAAGAATATATATAACAGTTATACAGTCCACTGCTTCTCATTTATAGTCCTTAGATAGGTCCCTAACAGTTTGGTGACGCGGCGTTAAGCCCCGCGTCCCGCGCACCCGCGCCTCCCGCCGCCTCCAGCCGCCGCCTGCGCTAGCCGAAGGTTACCGAAGACGCCCGAACCAAACTGTTAGGGACCTATCTAAGGACTATAAATGAGAAGCAGTGGACTGTATAACTGTTATATATAATGTTGTAAAATAGGTAAAACTATAGGTAAAACGCGCGCGTGTCGTCGTTGGAGCCCGGTAGTGAAGTGACGTCGACGGCCCGCGTCCCGCACGCCGCGCCTCGCCGCCTCCCGTCGCCTTCCGCTGTATAACGACAGCAGCCGAAGATTGCCGAGTAGACGGAGACGCCCGAACATCCTCCCCGGGTTGATTGATTGATTCATTCAAGTGAGAGGAAGTGGGCAGACGTTGTTGTAAGCGCGCACCACCGTTCCTCTCTTCGTCTTCAGCTCCACTACCCGTGTGGTCCCGTCGCGGCCAGGGAAGACTTTGATGACCCGTCCCAGTGGCCACACCAAAGGCGGTTGACCTTTCTCCTTGATGAGAACCAATGCTCCTATTGAAAGTTCGCCTGTTGATGCTGTCCATTTAGTTTTTAGCTGGAGCAGAGAAACATATTCTAATTGAAAACGACTCCAAAAATGTTGTTTGATATGTTCCACTCTTTGGTAGCGCTCCATTCGCCCGATGTTCAGATCAGTGACCTGTGGGTGCGGAACAGATATTAGTGGTCGCCCAATTATGAAATGACCAGGAGTAAGGACGGAAAAATCTAGAGGATCAGTGGAGAGGGGGGTAAGAGGACGAGAATTTAAGACAGCTTCTATTTGAGTCAAGCACGTGGCCATCTCCTCGCATGTGAAGTGCGTCAAGCCTAAAAGTCTTTTTAGGTGATGTTTTGTAGATTTGACGGCGGCTTCAGCAATGCCGTTGAAGTGGGGGGAGTATGGAGGCGCGAAAGAAAATTTGATGCCTTGTTGAGCAACCTCAGACACGAGATTTGAATCTTGTAAAAACTTACGGAGCTCATTGGATGTCCCTACAAAGTTTGTCCCATTATCAGACAAGATGCTTACGGGTTTACCACGACGAGCCACAAAACGGTTTAAAGCAGCCATGTAGGCTTCTTTCGTGAGGTCTGTAACAAGCTCGATGTGAACAGCCTTAACGGCAAGGCAAACAAAAATACACAGGTACGCCTTTATTAGCCTGCACCCTCGCCCTTTGCGATCAGCTATCAGCACTGGCCCAGCATAGTCCACACTACAATTCAAAAATGGGTGTTCTAAATGTGTCCTTGAAGAGGGCAACTGACCCATTGTAGGTTGCACAGTTTGACACTTGTATCTAAAACATTTGATGCAATCGAGGCGCGGCGTGCGGGACGCGGGCCGTCGACGTCACTTCACTACCGGGCTCCAACGACGACACGCGCGCGTTTTACCTATAGTTTTACCTATTTACAAGAATATATATAACAGTTATACAGTCCACTGCTTCTCATTTATAGTCCTTAGATAGGTCCCTAACAGTTTGGTCATTCGAGCCTCTTCAAAGTCGCGTTTTGAGCTATACAAAATCGTCGGCTACTGGCAGTACGACGTTAAGTGAACTTTGCACTCGTCGTGAGTTAAACTCGCCGTGTCATCGAAGCAACGGTTATTTTTTGAAGTCACCGTTCCTCAAGAGCAGAACAAAATTTACGTCTCCGAAGTCTTGGAATTCGACGCCGGCGCATAATTATAAATCTGATAAAGAAACGGATTTACGCCGAGTCATCGCTTCGAGGGATACGACAAGTTCGTCCTGAGGATAAGGATACGGGTATTTTGTGAGTTTGTTCCAATTATTTCCCTTCTAGATCCTTTGCAAACACTTCTTTCATGTTATTTCATGCTATTCTTTAAATTATGATTATTCTCTGTTTCACCTCATATTTGAGTCAATACGTGTTCATCGTGATAGCTATTATTTTCTTGTATTGCGCTTACGCACTGCTTATCTTGCCTTTTACCGTTAGTTACGGTTGCATCAGCTGTGCGCATAAGTACTTAAATACCTGGCATCGCGGCTAATGACTTCAAGGTCACGCGTATTCACCACCATTTTTTATTTCCTTTGTTAAAATATAACGGCTAATTACCTCTTCATACTTTTGCTAAGCCATAAAATAACTTATATTCTTATAGTTACTATCATTCATTATGGTTTCTGAAGATCTGATGATTAGAAAGCGTAGTGCTCTGAAAGCAAAGCTTACAAATTTTGGCAACTATCTTACTGTGCTTCTTGGTAGTCAACCTGTTTCCGACTTACAACGTATCGAGTTGGAGGGCCGTTTTAGTAAATTTGAGGCTATATACGATCGCTTTGACGACTTACAGATGGAAATCGAGGTGCTTTCGGATGTCCCAGACGAGGCGTATGCGGAGCGGGCCAAGTTCGAGGAGCGTTTCCACTCCCTCGCAGCGCAGGCGCGCAGCTTGCTAGCTAGCGTCGGCGCCAGTGATTACGGGTCTGTAGCGGGTTCGGTGAACAAGCAAACAGGTGAATCGTTCCAACAACGTAACTTTATACGCTTACCTAAAATTAATTTGCCTAATTTTGATGGTGGTTATCAGTACTGGCTTGAGTATAGAGATACATATTTGTCACTAATTCACAATAGTAGTTGCATAGATGCCATTAGTAAGTTCCACTACCTCCGTGCGTCGCTTCAAGGCGATGCTTTAGAAATAATAAAAAATATTGATTTTAAAGGTGATAATTATCAAATGGCGTGGAAGTTACTATGTGACCGCTTTGATAATAGTAGGCTTTTAGTAGATACCCATGTTAAGGCCTTGTTCAATGTAGACTGCATTACACTAGAATCATCCACTTCTTTGCGTCGTTTAACTGATCTAATTAATAAAAATATTAGAGCCCTTAATACAATGAACGAGCCTACGGACAGTTGGGATACGTTGATTATTTATATGATGGCAATTAAATTGGATCCGATTACTAGCAGGGAATGGGAAGCTCATCGTAATAGTATTCCAACAAAACCAACAGTTTCTCAGTTTTGTTCCTTTATTAGTAAAAAGGCTGATTTATTGGAGACATTAGAACAAAATAAAATCACACTTAATATAGAACATAATACTAACGCTAATAACAATCAAGGAGAAACTAAACATAAATCATTAATAATTGCAACTAATCAAACCGATAATACAAACCAAAAATACACAACAAAATGTCCCTTATGTAATCAAAATCATCTATTATACATCTGTGAAGCGTTTCGAAAATTAAACGTAGAACAACGTATATTAAAGGTTAAAGAATTTAAAGTTTGCTTTAACTGTTTACGTAGTGGTCATGTGACAAAACGATGTAGATTAGCTCGCTGTAAAAATTGCAAAGGTAGACATAATACTCTTTTACATGTTGAAGACTCTAAGCCTGCCCAATTCCAAGATCCTATGCCTTGTAGTGTTGCCTTACCCTCTGACGTTTCTGGAAGTGTCTCTTCACGTACTGGCACTCTTGAAAATGTTGCCTTATCCAGTGACACTTCTTTACAGCATACTACTTCCAATGTTTTACTGTCCACAGCGCTGGTGAGAGTGGTGAACAACCGCGGTGACAAGGTCGCCGCCAGGATCCTCCTCGATAATGGTAGCACAGCCAATTTTATTACGCAGAAACTTTGCGATAAGCTAGGATTGCCTCGATGTAGCACGAGTTCCATGGTTACAGGTATTAACGGTCAAATTACATCTAGTACACAGTCTTGCAATTTAACGATCGAATCATACAGCGGTAGGTATAAGACAAACATAAACTGTTTTACATTGCCCACAATCACTAATATGCTGCCTTCTGTTTCGATCGACACATGTAAAATTAAAATACCATCGAATATGCAACTAGCCGATCCGTCGTTTAATGTTCCATCAGAAATCGACATCCTAGTTGGTGCTGAAATATTTTGGAATGTCCTAGGTGCTGCATCTATTAACATAGGAAAAAATCAGCTCAAATTACATGAGACTAAGTTCGGGTGGATTGTATCAGGCTCTGTGGCTCTTCCATTACATCCATCTTCGAAGGTACGGTCACATTTTTGTAATATTTCAATGGGCAAATTAAATAACAGTTTGCATACATTTAGGGAACCTAATTCTATGTCTTCTAAGTACTCTCTGTCGCAAGAAGAACAAGCTTGCGAAGAGAAGTTTCATATTAACACTGTGCGTGATCAGAAAGGTCGTTTTCTTGTTACAACACCTCTTAAAAATGATCCCAGTGTGTTAGTTTAAAACATTGTAATGAGTTAAATTTATCAGAGAATAGAAACGTGTCTTCTAAAACGTTAGACCTATATTGGCTATGTGAATCTATTCGGAATTAGTCAGATATTAGAGTAATAACTAAACATAGCTTTTGTTTTTTTTGTTAATAGTCATAAATGTTTAAATACCCTTAACTTAGATATGTTTTGTGTGACAATAATTCTACAGTAAATAAATTTATTCACACTCAGGGCTCACGTGTACATAATGTCTATGGACTGGGATGGGTTTATAAAAGTTCAGCTGCAAGTCTCTAAAACCGTGTGGTACCTATAAAGCCAACGACTATCCCAGGGCTTGAGTATATGTGTAGCCTTGTTGGGAGCAAGACTGTGTACTAATGTACTGAAATCCTTTACCAATCCTGTTAGTAGATGTTTGGTGCGATTCGACAATGGTGTTAAGTTGCCTTTCCATGGCACTAAATCTATTTTGACATGTTGTTCGTAATCGCATCTATGAAGTACAAGAAAACACTACATACGTGGAGCTACGTGCTGTCTAAGGATTATCCGGCGGATCTTGTTTCTCGCGGGCTGAAGGCTGACCTTATCAGCGAGTGTTCCTCATGGTGGTCAGGTCCCCAGTTAATGTCAAAAGACGAAAGCTACAGGTCAACAATGCCCAATGAGAACGTGAAACAGGATCTTCCTGAAGTAGTTTCATCACCATTCAATGATCACACGTCTCATAAACTCATAATCACTCATAATTTAATATCAGATAATCACTCATTCATCAAATCATATAGGTATTTACAAGAATTCTAACTTAAATCATTTATATGTCGCTTATTTACAAAGATTCATTCACCATTTAAAATATAAACAATATTTCCCGTGAATTCTCCATACGACTACAATGTCAAACATCCCATTTTGTTATGGGATAAGCAATCACTAAAATTATATGTTGTAAGTATCATTACGATTTCTTACACGCTGGCCCTCAGATACTGTTGGCAAATATACGGCAGTCGTATTGGCCTCTTGGCGGCAGAAACCTTTCAAGGTCAACTGTTAAAAAATGCATAAAATGTTTTAGTTATGGGTATCAAATTGTGCAACCCACAATAGGTCAACTGTCCTCTTCAAGGTCACTTAAAATACCCATTTTTGAAGTGCAGGGTTGATTATGCCGGGCCAGTATTGATAGCCGACCGCAAATGTCGAGGGTGTACGTTTATAAAGGCGTATCTTTGATCCGCGATTGCGTATTTCCATGAGGATGATGGCGTATTATGCTGTTCACATGAAACCCATTACAGACCTGACGAAAATTCTAACCTTTTCTTCGACTTTGCTCAACAAATCATCAAATTTACAATCTCGCCTCCATACTCGCCGCACCACGGCATTGCTGAAGCTGCCGTACGATCTTCTAGGCATCGCCTTAAGAAGCTTTTAAGTTTAATTATTTTTCTTTTTTCATCACATTTCAATTCATGAAAAGATGGCCTCGTGATTGACTCAAATAGAGGTAATTTTTAATTCTCGTCCTCTTACCCCTCTTTCCTCTGATCCCTTAGTTTTCTCTGCCCTCACTCCTTCACATTTCATAATTGGGCAACCACTAATGTCTGTTCCACATCCACAGCAAGACAAAATGGTTAACCTCTACAGGGCAGCTACCCGTGGGAACACTCGTTCTCATCAAGGAGAAGAGACAACCGCCACTGGTGTGGCCATTGGGGCGAGTCACCAAGATCTTCCCTGGGAGCGACGGGACCACGCCTGTCGAGCTAAAAGAGGACGATAGTGCGGGCCTACAACAATGTCTGCCCACTTCCTCTTAATTGAATATTTCAACCCGGGGAGGATGTTCGGGCGTCTTCGGTAACCTTCGGCTAGCGCAGGCGGCGGCTGGAGGCGGCGGGAGGCGCGGGTGCGCGGGACGCGGGGCTTAACGCCGCGTCACCAAACTGTTAGGGACCTATCTAAGGACTATAAATGAGAAGCAGTGGACTGTATAACTGTTATATATATTCTTGTAAATAGGTAAAACTATAGGTAAAACGCGCGCGTGTCGTCGTTGGAGCCCGGTAGTGAAGTGACGTCGACGGCCCGCGTCCCGCACGCCGCGCCTCGCCGCCTCCCGTCGCCTTCCGCTGTATTACGACAGCAGCCGAAGATTGCCGAAGACGCCCGAACACCCTGTATACTCAATAAACCAACCACGACTTAGTGATACCTGCGCATACAACTACAACACAGCGTAAACACGCCGCTACCCTCATTTTAATAATGTATCGAACGATTCAATTTTCCCTTTTAATTACCAACACCGATACCTACTGAAACCCTATACACCCAATACAGTCTAGCTAACATTAAATTTACATACCACAAGCTAAGATTGAAGTTCCACCATGACATTTTAATTAATGACGCATTTCATAATGTGACGGTGTCATAAAATATTCGACATGATGTGAAAATTTCGTAAACAAGCAATAATTTTCTGGTGGGATTACTTTATTAATTTATTTTGTAATAATAGTCAGTTGATGTCGAAATATTGTCAACCGGTAATTTCATTATGTGAACTATGTGCATGAGTGGACATGACAGGTTGGTGTTTTAAACCATTATAGTGGGTAATAAAATCTAAACTGATTATATCACACGAGTAGAAAAGATCCATCTATGTGGTGCTGTTCCTCAAGCAATGGAACATCAGTAGTTTTATTCTGTAAAAATCTTGTAATATACATTATAAAACTACACATTTATTTAAAAAATCTTTTTCCTGCAATATACAAGCAATGAACTATATTTTATATCTTTTTCAAAATTTTAATCTCATCAGTTTCGGAGATCAGTGGGGAGGGGAATGGTCAATTTTCGTCTTCTTTCATGAATAAAATCAAAACTATTTAATTTACAATAATAACAAAAATATATTTAAGATCCTCATAACGAGCCCTTACATTGATATATGACACAGTAAGGCTTGCAAAACTTTTTTTTAAATTTCCTAATTTGACCCCCGAAAATAACCCTTATTTAAAATAAAAATATTTACTTAGCACATCTGTGTTTGGGTTATAGAATTACATCATCCCACCAAATTTCACCTGATTTGGTCCAGTACATTCGGAGCAAATTGGCTGTGACAGACGGACGGACAGACAGACGCACGAATGATCCTATAAGGGTTCCGTTTGTTTTGCACGGAACCCTAAAAATTAAAATTATAATTACTTAATGTTCTCAGTATATAACAGTATGTATGTATTTAAAAGCCACTTGATTCCAATTCTTCGTACCTACATACTTTTACGACTTTTCTAATCGAAGTTAATAATTTTTTAATCGCGTCTTGAGCAGCTATTTTATGCCGGACCAATTTTGTAAGACGATTAAAATGCGACAGTTTATATATTGGTGAAGTCAGCTTGAGGTAAGTCTTTCAAACCTGTGACTGATTTTGAAGCTGTCAAACCCGAGTATTAGATAGGCAAACAGCTCAACTCAAGCTCATTATCAAAGCCTTTTACTGACCCTACCACCATAACACCACCACCATAACCAGTAAAACTTTAAAAACTAGACGTCACATTTAAACGTAAGTGAGTAAGGCAAAGTTTGTATCTGATACCTGCCTAACAACTTCGCAATAATATACCTTCAATTCCTTTGATTTATTCTCAAAATTTCAGCCATTTTAAAACAACGTATGTCTGGCGATTCTAGGATCTCCGTCCATAACGATACCTATCAAATAAATTCCTAGTGTCAAAATGAATTTGGATCCCTCCAGTCCATTTCCAGGCTAACGAGTTTATCCCAACAATAGTCCCTGCTTACGTCACGCGAGAATTCGCCAACAACCTCAATTTTGAGCGCATTAATAGGAACCAATGACCCTTGCTTCCGTGCCGAGTATCGACGAATGGTCCCGACTCGGTTCACCGAATCTAGTTAGTGATAATTGTGACGTATTAATTTTTGAATACATTAAGGTGTGGAATGGCTGTGATGATTGTTCAAAATGAGATCAATGACTGTATTAGACTTGAACAATGGTAATGGGAAGGAATTTTTGTTAGGGTTCCGTACCTCAAAAGGAAAAAAACGGAACCGTATAGGATCACTTAAGGTGTTACTACACCAATCGATCGATCGTCGATCGATGGCATCAATCGACATCGATCGACGTTGATCGATTGGTGTGGTAGCTTTGGCTGATCGACGGATACCGTTCCACTAACTAATCGATCGATTGCCAGTCGATGGCATCGGTCGACGTTGATCTATTAGTCGCAGCTATAATCCATCAGTAACAATAATCAAGCAGCATGATCGACGTCGACTAATCCATTCTACCATCGATCGATGCCGTCGATCAACGATCGATCGATTGTTCTGGTAACACCCTTAGATGTCCGTCTGTCTGTCAAGACCCTTTTTCTCGAAGACAGGTGGAGTTATCAAGCTGAAATTAATATCAGATACTAAGATCTGCAATCCCTTGGATTGATGTAAAAATGAAAAAGATACGGCCGTTTATGCCCAGTTTATACCTTAGATTTTACCGTAGGTTTTGACTTGTACAGTCAACAGCAAAAGTAGACGATCAAAATCAGAAATTCAATACTAACGAACGGAGTTCGCGGCAGAACTGTGTGGCGTCGAAGTGATTTAAAAGTATGTGTGTGACAATCACATACTTTTAATTAATAAACTAGTAATTAATTATAAACATTAGTGTTAGTAAATTAGTATTGAATTCCTGATCTTGATCATCTACTTTTGCTGTTGACTGTACTTCCCGATGACCTAGAATCATGAAACTTAGCAAGAAGCAATGTTATGTAGCACAAGAAAAAGAAAAAAATTCGAAACCCATAAATTAGTAGAACAGTTACATCACCAATCACCATATAATACATGTTTCTGCGTTTTTTTTATTACTAAAATTTTATACGAAACCCTCGTTGCTCGTGTTCGACTCGCACCGGTTTTTACTTGGCTTTTATTTATTTTACATTCATCATCATCATCATGTCAAACTTTAGACGCCCATTGTTGGGCATAAGTCTCCCCCTAACTGAACCCCCCCTTCAGCCGTAATCATCCGTAATGTTTGGCCGATGCAAGTTGGCGATCGTAGTATGGGTGCTCAGAAGGACGCTGCTGCCCATCCTCTGGCCAATATCCCTCTGTAACCTTCTACGACACGGGATGAAATGGGGCGGTGCTTTTTGCGACTAGAACCACACGGTTTTTTACATAACATTACATTAAATACATGAAAACGGGCAGAACATGTACAGTTAGTGCTAAATGTATATAGTGCATTTTCAGTTCTGGCTTTGTTTCCTAGCATTCAATCGTATATTTTATATCAAATATTTTATCTTTATAGGTCTGCTGCCGTCGTAATCGTGTAATAAAAATTGAGAATTTCAGTAAGACCAAAGTTTTTAGGGTCGCCGATGTTCTAAATTCAATAATTTGAATTCCGGCAACTGACGGATCTTTTTGGAAGTATTTCCGACCCCCCAAAAAGGTACGAAATATTTTGCTAAGTATATGCACTTTTTCTCACAATATGATGTGTATCATAAAAAAAATGGAATGAAGGTCCACGGTATGATTAAAACTGATTTTCTGTAATATATTTACTAACAATTTTAAAAAGTTGTTTTTTAAAAACTCTGCGTTTAAAAGAGCTTTTGTTTGAACCCTTTACAAAAAAAACAATGGCTTCCATCAAACAAGATCCCGCCAATTAATAGAAAACCGCACTCCCATGGCATGAAGAGCCTTGACCTGATTCTGTTAAAAAATAATACATCAAGTGTCGAGTTCTAATTACGGCTGCAATCAACGTCAAAAATATTGGGCCGTGTAAATGACATGACATGTCTTCATTAAAATTTTGCACGTACAACGGATTCTCGTTCGAGACTAGGGCTGTCGACTTTGTTTTTCGACAAAGTCGTAGGGAATAAGGACATAGTAAATGGGTCAAGGTGTCAAATGGAATTACATCTTGTAAACAATTGATTTTTCCGATGGGAATATTATATTTTTATTGTGACAAGAATGCATATTCATGAATAATAATAATATTATATTATTTATCGTGCCAAAGAAAATAATAATAAGATGGTCAAAAGGAAAACACGTAGACGAAAAGGGCGGAGGCGGCGGCCGCAGCTGCTAGCAGTGCCACGCGGCCACACTAAACTGGTGAATGAGGCGCCGCTCCGTACCTTAACTGTATAGCAGAAGACATAGATATATTTTGTTGTACTTTGGGTGGGTTCACAGTGAGAGCTCTATTTGAAATAAGTTATGGTTCTTCTGTGACATAGATATGGTATGTGTGACATAGGTATGGTTGTAGTAGTAATAAATACCTACATGATCAAAGTTATTAGTTTGTAACTGTGTAACGGTAGGTTGTAATAATGGTTGTCTACGTTATCGCGTTAGGTGTTAAACCTGTAAAGATAATTGTATGGTGGGAAATAAAGAAATAAAATCAAAATAAATAAAATCAAATAAGCAATAAATAAATGCAGATACTTTTTTCACCTTGAAAGGCATAAGCATTAAGGGGTTAAGCTAACCTAGATCTAAAGTTTACTAACACCATGACTTCTTGTTACTTCATCATCATCATTAGCCGGGAGACGTCCACTGTTGAGCAAAGGCCTCCCCCATAAAGGGGGGGGGGGGTTTCCACGCTTGGCAGGCGTCTTGGGGATCGCAGTGAGATTGAGTGTGAGTTGCTAAGTACACGGAAGCCGCTGCTGCCCGACTTTCTATGCGTTTTTTTGCTCGTCTAGCCGGGTAGCCGGAAAGTACTGATAGCACGGCCTAAGCCAAGTGATTATCAGCTTTATTATTATTACAATTTGTCTTGTAGTGTTAGTAAAAACGGGCATAAAAATATAATAAAAAGAAATAAAATGCATCTTTACACTAGTTTGTAAGCTCGTAATTGTACTAATATATGGATGTACTTAAACATAGGATGAATCTAAAATAAATGATTTATTATTATTTTTGTTATAAAACTGTGTGATCAGTAGTTACTATTTATCATGGCAATGAAATGACGCGATGATGAAAAAAAAGAAAAGTTTTTAATGTCACCAAAAGACATACACCGTACATTAAATGCCTTACATTTCGAGGTTATTAAATAGCACGATTAACGTATTTCCTAAGTAGTGCACGACCATGGCCCTAAAAAAAACGGTCCACAGATGTTGGCTCCATGATTTAACGTTCGTGTTTGTAAGATTTGTAACTGTAAACACACCCATATTTCAGAAGACAATGTTTAGTAAGGGCCAACGTCAATTATTTTTAAACCCCCCAACAACTCGTACTATAAATATCTAATAATTAATTGCGTACTGAGAATGGCACGAGGATATTGTCCCAACGCTAAGCACAGTCTCATTGCGATGAGGGGTGACACTTCATTAAAGTATCTTTGTTTACCTTGTTACTTCTGCTAAGGGTTGGTACCACCTATCTTACCTCTGTCTTCTTATTTATAGGTAACCATATATTTTAACGGTATTTTTGTTCTCTGTTTTGTTTTAAGCTTTAACACAATGATTGTAATTGATTTGTGTAACCAGCACGTATAGCGTGTTCTATTCTATTGTAACAAAAGAGGATTTGAAGATCATGTTGTTTTTAGGATTGTTTTATGAGAAGAGGTGCGGAGTCTCTGAAGGTCCAATCTCATGATTAAAAATGTTCTTAGGGCGGGTTGTTTCAAACAGTCGGTCAACGTTACATACGGACGGTTAAAAAGTTACTATGACTGATGATGTTTAACGTACGTTAAATGTAACGGATTGTTTCATGACATAAAAATCCGTCAGTTAAAGTTATTCAAAAAGAGATTCCATAATATTTTGACGTTTGAAGAAGCTGTTTGACAACACAAAATTACGTTGACTGGTCGGTTATGGTAATAGTAACTTTTTGACGTATGATTTTGTGAAACAACCCATTTTTTTGATTAGACTATAGCTAGCGCCATTTTTGACTATTACCGGTCAGTAATGGTTAGTTGAAGCAACCCGCCCTAAAAACATTTTTGAACCGAGACAGAGAAATACTCTGTCTCGGTTCAATCTCGTTCCTCATTTCAGCGACAATCAATGTCAAAAAATGTTAGCATTTTTAACAGATGGAGACTGATATTAGAACGCGTTTCTAAAACTTTGTAAAGCTTCCCAAGCTTAAAGTTTCAGCAATGCTATCAAAGCGGAATGAAACTGTTCAATTATTGATATTTGTTATGATTTAATAACATAGCTAGGCTATGTTTTAAGCACATTTTCTTTTGTGTCTTAAAAATCACTCTTCAGTAGTTCATTGGCTAACATTCATTCTGACTTTTTTTTCTTTCTGATTTTGGCTGTCCTTTTGGTCTCGTCGTCGGCGTAATTGCAATTGTTGAATTCGATACATTGGTCGGCCAGAATTTTGCATTATGGATAGAAATCTATAATGCAAAATTCTGGCCGACCAATGTAGCGGCCTGTAGGTTGATTCTGTAAAATTCAAGCAACAACTCGCATCTCACATCATTATTCACTCTCACTTCGCATACGGTTCAAAATTACCTTGATATATTTGACACCTTGAATCGGGTTCGAGTGCGAAGTGAGCGTCGAAGTTACGGGGAAATTACCTTACAGAATGCCACTTCTTACGTCATCTCATAATTTATCTGTCAAAATCTCCCTGTCAATTTAGTTCAACTCGCTGACACGCACACAAGGGTGGCGCTAGTGTAAATTCGAATTATCAACCGAGTTTTTAGAATGCCCATCAAGAAACTCACAGCGGATTCAGATTCGAAGTTTATAATGAGGTCTTACAGAATCACTCCCCTGGAGTTTGGACGTTGATGGTGGATCCGTGCACCTCGTAAAGCACGTAAAGTCGTGGTTCCTGCACCTGATCTTTCCCCGATTGCCGTCTCATCGTACTATGAGAGTGACGGAAGAGGGAGACTATTATAATTATACTTATTACTATAGATGTGGAATGCATCCTGACAAATAGGCCAGAGTCGGGTGCCGGAAGACCAGCGTCATCGCAGGGTGAGGCGTAGGAAACGCTGCTGTGAAGACTTAGAGACGTTTATGATAGACCAATAGCCAGAGTACTAGAGAGGCAGAGAGGACAACACATAGAGAGTAGTGGAAGACTGTTGGGGTTACCTTTGCCCAGCACTGGGACAATACAGGTTAGTTAAAAAACAATAGATTCTGATATCTGAAGAGGACGAGCTACAATGGAGAATAATGTCAAATTATGACGTTATGGCGTCTTAATCACACGTGTTTGTAACTTCGGCGCCTTGTCACGTAAGGATGATGTAATTTTTATTATTCTCATTATGTCTATTTTTGTTTTATGACCATATTGAGTTACTGCTTCTATAAAGCTACTGTATTCGTAGATAAGTACTTAAACCCATAAAACTTAATAGGCATGCGGTTTTAAATTCAGTGTTGAAGTTATCTGTATTTTTGTTTAAATTTTAACTCAACATCAATGGTGCCGATTTTGGACTTGGAATTAATTATTGTTTTATAGCTTGAAAACGCGTTCCGCGTTTGGGCAACCATAGTGTGGGACGCCCTGCGGTAGATCGACGATTTGAAGAATGTGGCTGGCAACGGATGGATGCGCGCTGCCCAAGACCGGGTTTCTTGGCGATTTCTAGGGGAGGTCTACGTTTAGCAGTGGATGGCAATTGGCTGATACGAAGATGATGATGATGATGATGAACTAGAAAACATGAAAATTGTAGATGAATGGGGTCAAATCCTAAACGCGCTTGTTTCACATCCACTAAAGAAGTGAACAGCATGTATGTACTTATTGTAAGGATTTTTTATCAGCCCACGTTTGGGCAGTGAAAAAAATATATCTACGTGTATACTATTATGAATATATGTGGCTTTGAGTGTTTATGACTTTGGATGTTTGTGAGTTTGGATGTTTGTCAATCACGTCAATAACTGTAGAATGGATTTAGTATGTTTTATATTACTCATGGGTGACCTGTAATAGAATATTTAACGGTAATCCTTATCAAGAGTCTCTTTACTTACCTATAGATTTTTCTTTAATTTCCGATTTGTACATGTTCAAAACCCCAGTCTAAAGCAGTTTTACCATCTTTGTTTTGTCTAATGGTGTACATTTTTTTTTTTACATAACCTCTTTTTGGACGGTTATATTTTTGGGACAGCCATAATAATGAAGATAGAGATCACGCATGAGATATAATAATATGAGCAATTGTGTCTTTGAAAGTTTTTTGTTCCAAATAACGACACGCGAATATAGCAATTAACCAATTTGGAAGACGGTTGAAATTAACAGCTGGTCTAATAGCCGTTTAAACAACTGGGTCTATCTATAAATAAAAAAGGTCAAATTTTTGCATTAATAGGTACTTAATTAAACCAAAGAGCTTTTAAACTCTCTTTCTATTACTTTGTACTTAATAAATATCAGATTTCAAGACTCCGCAGAGGATAATTGTCGAGGCTTAGAAAAAGAAATTATTTTTTGTCGCCCGTATTTTGCGGTGGTCATCGGAAATTAAAACTAAGAATTAGAAATAGTGCCGACCTAATTGAGACTTGAGACCTAATTACATTTTTCTACGAAATTTTGAAGCTTGACGGCTTGGCGGATGTTCCTTCATATACCTAGACTAGTTCTCAGAGAATTGAGTTAAAATAAAGTTTTGGGTCATGAAAATATTTTATTTTTATTTCGTGAAGCTCTTGGCTAAATAAAAGCCGTACAGATAGACCGGTCATGATGGGTAAGGCGACTATATACGCCGGCGATCTTGAGCGACCAGAGAATCGTATGCGCTGCGTCGAAACCTCTCAAAGTTTAGTCGAAAAAAATTAAATAAAAGATAGGTAGTATTCTTTAGCTAAAAAAAAGGCGTATACTTAAAGATAGATAATAAAATTATCTGTAAGATAGTAAAAGCTTCGTTTAAATATTCCTGGTAGATTTTGTGTGATTATCAATGTTTTGTCCGCGTCAGACACAACTTCACGATTTGCTTAAACTATTCAATATGAACTTAATCAAAATTATTCACATACTAAATGATTAAGAGAATGTTCTAGTTTAACATTTATTTTTTTTTCAAATCATTTACACTACACATTTTAACGTGATTGTCAGTTTAAAATCTGCAAAAGTCGCTTGTGTTGCCTTAAGCTATGCTTGCCGCGGTCGGCCCGTGGATAAATGAGTATCCTTTTCATACTGAAACTCCTACGTGTCTCGGAAAGCACGTAAAGCCGTTGGCCCTGGCCGTCATTCCTAGATCTTTGACAGTCAAACTCAAACTCAAATCATTTATTTCAAATAAACCATTTACTTTTGAATTGTCAAGCAGTCAGTCAGTCAAAAAACTGCAGCTAGTTGCTCTGGGTAGTCAAATCGTTGTGGGTAGTCAAGAACTAGAAACTCTGGCAACCACTCATAAGATAGGTTTTGGTGTTACCCAGCAACTGGGTTGTGGAGGTCAGATATAATAATAATAATAATAATAAAATTTTCTTTTCAGACCAGGGTCCATAGTAGTTATACTATTACTTATACGGTGGTAGTACTTTCACAATAAAACATGCTTAGTAATTAAAACTTTACTTACAAATTTAAAAAACAGAATTATAATAAAAATAATTATTATAGAAAATTAGTTAAATTATAACAAAGAAAACATCAAAATCAATATTAAAAAAAATGCAATTAAAGTAATTATCGAACTTGAATTAGACTTATCAAAAACAATTACAATTAAAATCAAAATTAGAATTAAAATCAGAATTGAAATCAGAATTATATATATATATATATATTCTACACATAAAACGTTTAATTCGACCTCAAAGGATCATAGCCACAATAGATATAGGCTGTTGCTCCATGTAACAAGAGTCCAGTCTAACAAGATGCACCTGAATACCAATTTAGCTGCATCTTGTTAGACTGGAAGCCGACTCCAACGTAGTTGAAAAGGCTTGGCAGATGATGATGACCTGTTTTGAAGTATGACGAACAATGTGGAAAGTTCCTCATCCTCCGTTGATAAAAGAAGATCTTGCAACTAGACGGGTGTTGTGTCGTCGAGGAGTTGTCGGAGTATATGCTAATGTTGTGGAGAACTTTAGTACAGTTATGTATGAAACGTCAGTCATGGTTTTTATGTAAACCACGGAGTAAATGTGAACTAGCAGACTTATTGACAATATAAAAATTGCCTTTATATAGGTTTATTGAAATCAATGCTTTGATTTTGTTTGCGACTTTGATGCGATGGATGTCACTACGACGAAAATTGTTGAGTTTCAGTTCTAAGTATGGGGAACCCCCAAAATTTATAGCTTTTTTGTTTCTTGTTTCGAGTGAAAATCTTAATGCGGTTAACAGAATACATCTACTTACCAAGTTTCTACAGTATAGTTCTTATAGTTTCGGGAAAAAGTGGCTGTGACATACGGACGGACAGACAGACAGACAGACATGACGAATCTATAAGGGTTCCGTTTTTTGCCATTTGGCTACGGAATTCTGAAAGTGATAAATGACTTTGGCACAGAACACACATGACTTTTTCGGAATCCGGTGGCAATACAAATCATCAAACAGATCAAAGCCACCGACTTCCGAAACTAAAGTCATGTGTGTTCTGAGTTAAAGTTATTTATCACTTTTTAGATTTTGAAGGCGGTTGTCTTTTTTTAAACCTTTTTTTTTCGCTTTTTAGTACTTCCATAACATCCAAATCCAGTCAAAACAGAGATTGAAAGTACAAGAAGAGAAACTTAAAACATCATCCGCGTATTTTTTTTTGCTTTCTGTCGATTTTTTCAAAAAGTGCTGAATCAATTTCCATAGAATTTATGGGGGACCACCCCTGAGGTATACCCTTTTCAAAATCGCTTTACATTTGTCGAAAAAATCGCGTAACAAATATAGGTACAAAAAAAGCAACATACAGACGAATTGAGAACCTTCTTTTTGAAGTCGGTTGTATAATTAGAAAAATAAAAAAATAAATCTTATTTTAATGACTCCATTTTAAATAGGTACAATAAAGAGTGCTGCTCTCCGCGCCGATCTATGTGACAAACCCCTAATGACACAGTGAAACCCAGACATCTCGAAAACTGACAGTCAGTACCATTTAGAAATAATAAATTCTAGTATTTGGTTTCATTACCGTTCCACTTTTCTAGCCATTTCTTTAAATGTCTTTGGGGAAAAACGGAAATGGACTTTAAGTTTCGATTTACTAGGTTCTGAATAAATGCCATTTAAATAAACATTAAGGTATTTTATACTAGATTTGGATCTTGTACCTACTAGCAATAGCCGCTAGTTTAATACCAGCCTAGGATTATTCTACTGCAGGACAAAAGACTCTTCTTATTCAGAGAAGGCAATGAGCATTGATCACGACGGTTGCTCAAGGTTGATAGGCGATTTCAGATTTATTAATATTATTATATAATTTATTCGTTTTTGCCGTACATTTGGGAGGTATACGAGGGGCCGAAGCCAACTCAAGTTTTCCAGAATATGCTTATATATACATGGCGCTGTGAGTCTTAATCACTACCCTCAGTTCTTGTTTTAACACCAGGAATTTTTCACCAGGAAAAAAAATCCTGTATCGTGGATGCGTTAACAAAAATATATAAACTCATATACACAAACAATAAACCGTGTTAGAATTATATATGTATAAGTCCAGGTTTCCTCATGATGTTTTCCTAAAACATCCAATTTAAAGTATACTTCTACTATATCCTTGAAACAGCTTTGTTATCAATCACAACTAATATATATAATTCACTTACATAATCTGAAAATCCAACAGTGAAAATTATAATTAAAGGGCCTACCACAGTCTCTTAAAACAGATATTTACTAAAAGAGGATAGTACAGAAGTACCGAACCGATTTTGATGAAATTTGGCATGAAGATAGATTTAACCCCGGGGAAGGACATAGGCTACTTTTTTCCGCGACTACGTCTGCATCCACTATAACCGACATTCACGCGGACGAAGTCGCGGGCAAAAGCTAGTTAGACATATCATGCCAACCTTCAAACGCCTACTGCTGGGCTTAGGTCTCCTCCAAGGGGGAGTTCAGCCGTAATCGCCATGCTTGTCCAATGCATGTTAACGATCGCAGTAGGTGTTATGGTACTCAGAAGGACGCTACTGCCCATCCTCTGATCAAGATACTGCTTTTAACTAAATTCATACCTAGTTATGAATGTTTACACTGTACTCATATAAATAAAACATTCTTTAAAATTGTTGTCTATCTCTTTTAACATATGTTTTATTCCGGCTTATCTCCGAATCGGGTCCGATTTCGACTGGAGTACCTCATCATCATCATCAGCAGCCGGAAGACGTCCATTGCTGAACATTAAGCCTCCCCCATAGAACGCCACAACGAGCGGAAACCTGCCGCTTGCTTCCACCAGTTACCCGGGATCTTCCCGATGTCGTCGATCTATCTGGTGGGAGGCGTACCAACGCTGCGTCTTGAGTACCTACCACTGGAAAATAGCTGATGCTGTAAAGAATAACATAGAAGCACTACTTTTGTTTTTGAAAAATGACATACACTACACCTGGGTACTTCAGGAGTCAGAGGCTTCAAAAATGTTTCTGTAACCTATTATGTCAATAAAGTTTTTTTATTATTACATTATTAAAAATAATTTTAGTTCCGCGCAAAAACATTAAAACCTGCAGAAACCCGACATTCACAGGGACAAAGTCCTCGATAAAAACTTTGGTATAACAACTATCAAAATCAAACCAACAGAATCCATCATTCCGTAATCACTGAACACGTCGCTACATCACTACTAAACTGTGTACCCAACACACTAAACATCGAACGTTTAATATAGGCAACCTATTCCATTACTGGAGTGATTTCCTCTAGCTAACAAAGCGTAGGCACGTTACGTCTATCGCAAGTGATCTAGCTGACACTGTTGCGTGACTGGAACGAAATATAAACAGAAAGATGAAAACAGAAGGTTCAGTGCGTGCTGAACTAGAAATCCTTGCTTCAGTGATTATCATCTTCCTGCCCTTATCCAATGTTACTTCGGGTCAGCGCGATATGTTTTCTTCTTCCATTTCGTCTTGTCAATTGTCATGCTTTTACTGAATCCCTTTTCATTCATATCATTATTCACATAATCCATTCATCTTTTCTTTGCCATTCTCTTGTCACATGCGTTCCATCCCTTCCACATGTCTGCCGTATGCCGGACAAACTATGAGCACAAAATTGGTGCAATTAAACAGTACGATGGGGTTGCGGCAAACCACGAAAGAGATAGCGACGGTGGGACGAACTGAACGGCTACCAATATCTACATACAAGCAAAAGTATTATTGAATTAAAATAAGGAGTGTCTAGACAATACATGGCAAATGCGCCAGTCGTGAGACGCTTCCGAACTGCGAGCGGGTTGCTCACATGCGGCTACAGTCTACGTTTGGTGCGCTGCTCTAGTGCAGCTGCGACGAGGCTCGAGTGGGGCGTGCGCGCAGCGCGTGCGCACGTAGCTTCTTTCGCGTTTGAACTATGCGGGTGGCATCCGCGCACCTCGTGCGCCGCTCAAGTACGGTGCTGCGTACGAACATACTGCGTTTGAAATGTCCCACGCAGTTTGCAAGCGGCTTGCAAGCGGCGCATTCGGGGCGCATTCGCCAGGTCTGAATACACCACAGTTGCAAGGAGTGAACCTTCTATCTTTGATTTATGTTGTGATATAACATAAGTAAATAGATAGAGCTGTTTAGTTGCGTGTGAGATTTGCGAGGGAAAATAATTGTTAGAAGCAAAAGATTAATACGTGGGATAGTGATTAGGTTTTCCTTGTTGGTTGTACTGTAATCAAGTTAAGAGAATGCTTAAAGAAGATTAAGTTACAAGTATAGAATAATGTCTTCTTTAAATGTTTAACACGCGCTTGGCCCATGACTCCGTCCGCGTAAATATCGGTTATTGTTGTTGCGTTCATGGCGACATAAACGGCAGTATCTTTTTTTCACATAGAGGGTTGATTTTTTTAACAGCATGAAGGGACTGTAGACTTTAGTATATGGTTTTAATTTTAACTCGATACCTCCACGCGTTCCCAAGATAAAGGGTCTTGACAGACAGACAGACAGACAGACGGACAACAAAGTGATCCTATCATCAAAGTGTTCCGTTTTTTCCTTTTGAGATACGGAACCCTAAAAGTCTGTCATTATCAACGATGCTATGGATATTACATTTTAAATCTTTCACATATTGGAAGCAACGTTATGGCTGAGTGTTATCCATACTAATATGGTAAATGTGAAAGTAACTCTGTTTGTTACGCTTTCACGATTAAACGTCTGAACCGATTTTCATGAAATGTTGTATGAACATAGCTTGAACCCTGATGAAGGACTTTTCAGCGACTTCATCTGCATCGAGCTATAACCGACATTCACGCGGACGGAGTCGCAGGCAATAGCTAGTAGGCTACATTTTATTATTAAAAATCCGTAGAACAAATCATGCGAACGAAATCTCGGGGAAAGTGCTAGGGAGTTTAAGAGCTCGTCGCAGAAAATGAATGTAACTTTCTATAAACAAAAACATAATTTATTTCAATTAACAGTGATCACTAATTTCAGCGTCATGGCCATTGGTCCCATTATAGGCAATAGTGCATTGACTGAATTTCTGATTAAAAAGCCGTATTTTTCCTCTTCCAAACAACGTAATTATTTTAATTAATGTTCCTTGAGAACGTGCCAGCAATGCGTTTACATCGCACAACGTCCTGTTATCTTAGTTTTATTGCAATTTTATAACTTCATAAAATAAACAGAAAAATAGTAAAATGGCGGAATCTGAAATCGCCAATCGGCCTTGAGCGAAGGATGATGAGAGATGACACGAGGATTGATAGAACCACGCTTGATAACAGGCCTTTGCCCAGCAGTGAAACAATAATCATCATCATCATCAGCTGGGAGATGTCCACTGTTGAACAAAGGCCTCCCCCAAGAACGCCACAACGAGCGGAAACCTGTCCCTAATCCACCGGTTACTCGCGACAATAACGATGTCGTCGGTTCATCTGGTGGGAGGCCTACCAACGCTACGTCTTCGGGTTCGTGGTTGCCACTCGAGAACCATGCTTCACCAACGGTTATCGGTTCTTCAGGCGTAGGCCTGCCCATTGCCACTTCAACTTGCATATGCAAGTTATATTCTGAGAGCTATGTCGGTGACCTTAGTTTTTTGGCGAATTTCTTCATTCCGGATTATATCGCGCAAAGAAACTCCGAGCATAGCTCTCTCCATGCCTCGCTGCGTGTCATTGAGCTTCTGTAGGAGGCCAGACCACGTTTTTGTACCATAAGTCAACACTGGCATCGCACACTGGTTCGTCTTTAGGCACTGTGGAACTTTGGCCAAAAAGATATCTCGTAGTTTCTCGAACGCTGCCCAACAATAATAATAAAACCTAATTAATATTTATTTAAGAGAACTAGGATCCAATATTTGTTAGTAGTATAATAACATATTACTAGTTAGCAATACATACAACCTTAATCTATTCGCCCCCTACCTGACCCATGAATAGAGGTATCAATAGTCATATGGGTGTGTACTTGTTGGTAATAGGTTGGTATTATTTATTAGAGAATAAGTAACAATCGCTCAACTAGTCGCTTCATTATTTAGCAGAAAAGTACTTTTTATAAACGATAGGGCTTACTGAAGATTCGGACACAATATATTTGGACACAGTGTCCGAAACGATATCTTTGTGACTGATAATTCGAACACTAATAAAAAGTTGTCAGATAAAAAAAATCAACAAACGAAATCCGTGTCGAATCATCAGTCAAGAAAACATCGTTTCGGACACTGTGTCTGAATATATTGTGTCCGAATCTTCAGTAAGCCTTATTGTTTCTAAAAAGTACTTTTCTGCTAAACAATGAAGCGACTAGTTGAGCGATTGTCAACGATAGCAGTTAATGATCACAATGAATGAAAAATGTTTTAAGAAATTTACTTATTGTACTTACTGTAATTGTATATTTTACTAGTAAAAAAATTAGGGATACGTATTAAAAGTCAAGTCGCGTGCTGAAGTTAAGAATAGAACTTATACAGAACAAAATAAGCTATAACTGCATGCGCTAGTAAATCTAATTATTTTACCTTAGAATCATTTTACGATCACCAACTGGCTTGACATTTATATCTAACAGGATGGAATTATCTGCAGTACATAGCAGGAAATAACTTTACGCAATTACTAAGAAGACATCGTAAAATTAAAGGCCAGACTTGACTCTGTTGAATAAGCTGTCTAAAGATTTAATTAAAAACCTATATAGTTCATGGATTTATTATAGATTCTAGGATCATAACTACAAAAGGTCAGTTGCACTTTGCACTTTTTGCACACAATGCACTTTAATCGTGATTCATCTCGGATTTTTGTGTAATAAGAGCCAAATATTACTGACTCGGTTCTCTTTCATTTCATTCTTCACACATTACGTTTATATTTTCTTGAGCAAAATACTTTTACATAAAGCGTGACTTAACCGATAAATTCAACAAAACTATTATATTTTTCTATTTATTATTTCCAAGTAACTATTAGTAAAGTACACAAAGTCATGCGACGACAACTATTCATGTTATATCAGTGGGAATAGTTAACATAGTGTCTCTGTAATTAGTCATAATATTGTAATGTATACATAATATTTTGTCATTCATGCTTCCTGCATTCATTATTGCAGTTTACATCCATTCAGCATGATAGTGGGCCGTGATTCATAATTCTTGTATGCTATGATAGTAGTATAGAAGTAGCTAGTTATACATGTGGGTAAATACAGAAAGTCTGACAACCAGTCTTACTAAGAGGTATCGTGCTACCCAGTAACAGTGGTTGTATGAAGAGGTCAGATTGACAGTCCCTCCATGTGAAACACTGGTATTCAGCTGCATTCAATTAGACTGGTTGCCGACCTGGGGGCCAAGTCTGCTATTTTTATAATTTCGTCATTCTAACACGATTCCATTGTCATTTTGCTAAAAGTTCGTAATCTGCTAAATCCATAATGGTCGATCATTGGTCGGTCAATGGTCTCATAATAGAATTGTGTTATAATGTCATTGTCAACAAATTTGAACATTTATTCATGCCAGATTTCATTTATATATATTTTTACATATTATTTATAAGTGTTATAAGCAATCTGAAGTAGTACGAAGTTCGTAAACTAAGTCAGTCATTAATTTGTCATTATGTACGAGATTACCATTCTATATCACTTCTTTCAATGGTCTGTCATTGGTTGACCACTGGAAAGTCATAATGACGCCATTATATTAGTAGATTACCAAACTTGTCAAAATCAACAATTATGAAATCAATGACAGACCATTCTGGCACTATTGTAATAGCAGACTTGAGGCCCTCCACATAGTTGGGAAAAGGCTAGGCAGATGATGGTTTAAATAAAATAAAAAAATATTTCTCTCTCCACAAAGGTTATTGATACCTTAGGACTATACAATATGATAAATGCAAACAAAAGCACCTTTGCGAGAGACTGGAGTCCGTACTAGGGAAACCCTGTGTTACAGATCTCCAGGCTCCAACCCTAGTGATTAAGTGAAGTAATGTTACATTGCAAAAAGTTAAAAAAATAATTAATTTATTAACTAAGTAAATGAAATAATTATATTTATTTTATTCTAGTATTATACTTCGCATGTTATTCAATACTTTACCTCACCGGTTATCTTTATTGAATATTATAAATTCGCAAGTTGGTTTGCTATGCCTTCACAGCTTAACTTCAGACCCTATTTTGATGAAATTTAGTACACAGACCAATCTAGAACCACCAGAAAGGATATAATATATAGACTAGTTATAAATCCGTGACTTTGTCCGCATCTACGATAACCGATATTCACGCGGACAAAGTCACGCGCAATATACAATATTTATAGAATTGTTTATATAACTTGTCTCTAAGTCTTGATAGCTAATTATACAGAATTGCCAATTATTATTTTCCTTATAAGTTACCTACTTCATAAATAGAATCATTATTTCTAGTTTAATAGCTGAAATAATGGTTACATAACTGTTTTGCTTTGTATGACTCGACTGTGCTTGACATTTTGTACATATAATTGTATTGAAAATAGGTAATATCAAAATCTGCAATACGTACAATGTTATTTTAAATTAAAACATCTGTACATAACTATTATATTTTATTTAAAGAAAACAAGTTAAAATGAAAGCTGTGGCGGTGGCAAATTTGTCAGTTTGACAATTATCTTCTATCTATCTATCTAAATAATATAAATAAATCGCTGTTCGTTAGTCTCGCTATAACTCGAGAACGGCTGGATCGATTTGGCTAATTTTGGTCTTGAAATATTTGTGCAAGTCCATGGAAGGTTAAACGGTAAGAAAATTGAGAAATCAATTAACAGGACAACGTCTGTTGGCTCAGTTAGTATATAATAAAAATTAATCGTTGTTCGTTAGTCTCGCTACAACTCGAGAACAACTGGACCGATTTGGCTTATTTTGGTCGTGAAATATTTGTGGAAGTCCAGGTAATGTTCAAACGGTAAGAAAATTGGAAAATCATTTGAGGACAACGTCTGTTGGGTCAGCTAGTTTTACATAAAATTATATTATTACGGGTGCTGTAACATAATGTCACAGTACAAGAGTGTTATACATATATACACAGTGACATTTTAATCGTCTTACAACAGCAGCCCACATCGTGTATCCAATAACTACTAATAATTTATTAAAAAATATATAAACATATATATTATATATTTACATACATATAACTTTATTTTCGAGCCGTTTGGGGTTGAAACTCTCGGGTCGTGAGGTCCGAGTGCTCCGAGTGTTCATCTGCTTTTTAAAGACTAGTCCAAAAGGTTAGTTGATAGTTCCCGTGATCCAAGAGCTGGTTTTTTCCTTGGCCAGAGAATAAGCATTGCCATCCAACGTGGCAATGCCGCCAGTGTGTTGGGTACATTAACTGATGGCGGCGATGGAGGAGGAATGTTTTGATGCCCTATTATTTTAGTTTTTTAACTTATATGTTATAGATTTTCTTTTAGTATTCATGTAGTTAGGTATTGAATTAAAATATATTAAATACGTTAAAATAAACATATATTTATGAACATCTAAATAATTAAAAACTAAAAATATTATTCAATAAGTAAGGATGGAAGGGAGGAAGCAGTCCGAGCCTTGCGTTCCAAGAGCTGTGCATATTGGAACTGCAACATCTTTATCAGAGTTCATTGACTTTAGCGCAAAATAATTATGTTTTTGTAAGTATTTAGAAAGACGTGATAAATGCCATGGTATATAAGAATATAATCTGATTTAGTATGTCTATCTTTACTTTAATTTTAAGAGAACCCATTTTGTAGTCTATCCAATTTTTTACTTATACACCATGCTATAAACTTAGCATAGAGAAAAAAGAATCCAGTATTCACACAATTACTCAAACACAGATTGGCTAATTTAATCTCTCACTTCTAAATGTAGGTAGACAGCGTCATCAACTGGATAGGTGCCCTTCATGCATTAAAATTCCTTCATCAATATAATTATGATATTGAAGCAAAGACAATTCAAACTGGTGAAGTCATTTGTTTTTATAAATTAGTGGCAATTTAAAAAGTGCGTATCGTGCCTAGAAATGAATTTGATGAGACACAATTTTCGCTACAACTATCGTCGCCATGCTAAATATTGACGTGGATCTGACAACTCTTGAATCTCGGTACATAATTATTAAATTCGATGATAACAATGATCTACCTACAAGAATTATTGTGAAGAAAATAAATTCAAACAAAAACGTAGTCACATGTTAAACCTAGGTATAGCATTGCGACATACTGGAACTAGATCAGGTTTTACGACCAGCCCACTCAAACATTTCGTCTAGCCTTGGTACTAGTAAGTACAGGGTAATAAATTAACGTGTTATTAGTAAAACGCTGCTAAAACGTTTATGAAACACTTGTCAATAAGTGTTGTTAAATGGGCTATTTGGTTAGTAATAGCTAATTTGGATATGGTTGTAAGAATTCTTGGAACTATGATCAAGTTCTCCCTTCGTTTCGACACTATATGGGTGTAGATACCATCACTGCCCATAGACCCCTCCGTTCGTAGTTTCCAAAAACTAAATATTTTTTTCGCAGTTCTTTGACAGTCTGACAATCTGACATCTAACACGCCTTGGTATGAATCAAAGCGTGATACCCAGGAGGCAGGAGTGGGAAATCCTCATGGACGCCCTTACCGGCTAAAACCACACTCCTGCCTAAGCGTGAGCCCCTGCTATTATTTTCTTTTTACTAATTACTTGTTCCTTTTATTGTCAATTTTATCATTTTTTTCTATATACTTGTAGGATCAGGAGCGAGGAGGAGTGTCGAGCGGTATAGTACATCGTCAGGACTATAGGCGTTCCCATTATCCCATTAGGGATCAACAAGACCTGTACAAACAATTACACACTACATAAAGAAAACACAATACAAATGGTAATTAGTAACTAGAATAAAGTAACTTAAAGGTACAGTAACAATACAGTTAATCGAACAGACCATTAAAGTCCCACAGTTCGTACAGTGGCCAAGCCACCCAATGATTATGCGTGATAACCGAACAAATCCTTTAGGTTACAGTTCGTACAGCAGCGTAAGCCACCCAATGATATACGAACAAACCTGTTAGATTTACAGTTCGTGCAGCAGCCTAAGCCACATAATGATAAACGAACCAACCCTTAAGGTTTATAGTTCGTACAGTAGCGTAAGACACCCAAATACAAAGTATATCGCTCGCTAGCAGCAAGCCGATACAGCTATGTGAATATACAGCAGCGCTGTACGAGGTAAACCGACAGTATGGTCGGGAGCAGGAGCTCTTCACTGAGTCGTATCCGAGGCTCGACTGACAGCATTACGTTTTTTTTTTTTTTTTTTTTTTCGGATTGGCATCTCGCAGGTCAACCTTGGAGGTTGTCGGCTGCTTAACCGGACTTTCCTGTGGTGCCTTAAAAAATATTATTTTTAGGGCCTCCAGCCAGGGCAAAAGAGCTTACAAACTAAGCGACTACACGCACCCCCTGTGGGGTACGAGCCTCGGCTTAGGGCGTCGCTGGGAGAGGACAGCAAAGGGACAGGCTGGATCGGATTTCAACTGTATTACGAAGTGCACGCTCTTTTATAAGACGATACCCCACCTTGTAAGCTCTCCATAACCAGTCTGCCCAATGGCGCACGGAAGTGCATCACGCGTTTACTTGATACAAAACACTAAAATGTGCTAAATCTAATAAGACTTCATTATAAAATAGTCAATTAACACAAGAATAATCGTCATAAATAAACAATAGTGATTTCATTAAGTAATTCGTTCTACATTCAAAGTAACGTGTCAACAGTTGTTTTGAATAAAACCATCGATAACAATTATCGAAATAAAGTAACCACAAATCAGTGTGCACACACAATACCTACATCATGTTTCGAATTAATAGACAATAATTGAAAGTAAAATCACATAAATTAACAATAAGAAACATAAATCAACAAATTATGTTGACTACCCACAATAGTAATTAAGAAACCGTCTCCGACATACTCAATAATCTTTCGTCTTTTTACTTTTTAATTAAATTCACCCAGTAACTAACTGAGTTGTAAAGGTCAGACAGAGTAAAACATTGGTACTCAGCTGCATCCAGTTACACTGGAGGCCGACCCCAACATAGTTGGGAAAAGCCTAGGTAGGTGATGAATATCAAGAAAATAATAATCATAAAAAAGCGAAAACTATTTCGAGATTCCGCGGGTAAAGAGTTCTTGGAAGGAATTGAGCGAGGTGTTTGTCCAGCAGTGGGACAGTGTGGACTAAACAAAAACTAGTGAAGTCTAAAGCCACCTTTTTATCTACCCAAAAAGGTAAATACAGTTACAGGTAATGACGGATAGAAAATAACTTTTAGTTTGTGTTTTAGCGAAACTACAATTTCCATAGTAAACCAAACTAGTCCTGCACTGATGAAACTTTTGCCAACAAAATATTTTGTTTTAAAAAAAAGTCAGGATATAAAAAAGATATTTCAAGCCATCAAAATACACAAACAAAACAAATGAAAGCGGCACACGTAAAAATTTAACAGACTTTTTATTGTTGGCTTTAAAAACATTCATACTACGTATCTGCTATTCTACCTGTAACTTTTTTTTTTAAATATACTTATTATAAAAAAATCAGTGGCGTAAATAACGGTAAATACCTACACGTTTGTAGTAATGGCGGAAATTTGCAGTCATCCACAGTGCTTTTTACCGTTGATAAAAACCGTCCTTTCCGTCTTGAAATGCAAACTTAATTTGTTCACTTTGTGTTTAATAACGTCCCTGAATCAGGTAAAAGTCACTCATTTTAGAGACCGTATCTCCCGATGGTATTAAATATGAATGAATCTTCTGTAGATCAGGTCAACGACTCGCTCGGAACAGCTGTTACACACCACTTTTGGCAGCACCTTTCATTCGTAAACTGACTTTAAGATTTGAGTCAGAAGACTGGATATTCAGTGTAGGAATCTTCAGGTAATGGCTCTGTTGAAATCAGTTTTATTCTAGGATTATCGCTAAGTTTTATGTTCCAAAAGATTGCAAGAGTATGCAATAACTTATTGAATGCATTTTTACTTCTATGAGATTTTTCTATGTGTGATTGCAAAAGGAGAAATTACATAAAAAAGCTGCTATTGTTTTCTTAAATAAATGGCGTTAAAGTCAAGCAGGAAAGTAACTTACACTGTTTCTAAATAGTTTAAAATATTATGTTTGTCTCTGCCAAGTTCAAACAATTTGACAGGGCCAGGGCAGTGATGTAATTAAATGATGCTCTGAACTAAATGTTTTAATGATCCATAGCGCAAGTACGTATAGCTAGTCTCAAAGCGATTAATTGCTGCATTTTGCAAAAACGAGCAACAAATCTTTATCAGAATCACCAAGACAAATTGACTACTTCTAAAATCATTAATAACAATGAAGTATACGTTGTAAAAGTTACATCTGTCCGTCCAGTCATTTGTGGATATTGTTAAGTGTATAAATAGTTATAAAGTGTTTTATAGTGTTTTTAAGAACCTTGTAAATGATGTTTTATTTAAACGTTGAGTGTGAATGCACTCTACCGATTGTTCTAAAAGTTTTCGAAAAATAGGAAAGCTTTTTGAAGGTTAAATAGATTACTAAAACAAAAAGCTTTTTTACAAAAAGGGCAACCGCCTTCAAAAACTGGTAAGTGAAAAATGGTAGCTTTGTGCTGTTCGTTGTTTTGTATTGCCACGACTTCCGAAACAAAAGTCATGTGTGTTCTGTGCTAAAGTTATTTTCACTTTGCAGTTTTTGAAGGCGGTTGTCTTTTTTGTGAAAAAGCTCTTTATGTCCCGTTTTTCAGTACCTCCGTCTCATTCAAATCCATTAAGAAATGGTAACACAGTTAAAACAGAGATTGAAAGTAACTGCTCCAAATATTGAAGAAACTAAAACGTCGTCTATGTAAAATTTTTGGGTATCTGTTGATTTTTTCAAACAGTGCTGAATCTATATTTCGATAAAAGTATGAGACCGCCCCTGAGGTATACCCTATCCATCAAAAAAATAATTTCCAAAATCGATGTAGGTGCCTTTGCCGGAGAAATCGCATAACAAATATATTAAAAAAAAACATACAGTCGAATTGAGAACCTCCTTCTTTTTTAAGTCGGTTGAAAATATATAACTAGTCTATAAGGTTATGGGTTCGAATCTAAGGAAGTAGCAATATGATTTTTTCAATTAATAATTATTTAAGTATTTACTGTCTAAATTTATCTTGGACATCGCTGCCATTGGTGAAGGAAAACATCGTGAGGAAACCTAGACTTAAAATTAATATCAGTCTAGAAACAATGTTCATGCTTTTTCTGTATGAATAGAGGTCTATACCACACCCGCGAAGTGACGCGTTTCTATGGAGTGCCATACAAACAAAACGATATATTTGCCTACACTACTATGAAAAATCGCAGTTCCCAGAGCAGTCGTTCGACGCGTGGAGAGGTGAGGAACGGTTTCAGAGGGAGGCGGAGCGTGTCGCTACTGTACGGTAGTACTAATATTTATACTGTGTCTATACCCTGCGGTGGGACGCAAATAGGCTGATTTCATTATTATGGGAGTTAAGTCATCAAATGTATAAGAATAAAATAGTTAACATTTTCAAATTAAAAGTTACGACTATTACGATACTAAAGATTGAATCGTGGCTATTAAAAGTAAGCAGACTTGAGTTGTCGTAAGCAATTTAAGAGCTGCCATAAAAGTTATTTCTGCCATGTATGTGCCTTTTGGTCCCAAGATCCTAATCACGAGTTCTACGCCATTTAAGCACGCAGCTGAAAGTCAAAGAAGATATAGGACGTCATGCATGAGTGGCGAGTATCCTGACAACTAGGCCACCACGTCTCTGACTTATAAATAAATTAAAAATAATTATTGTTGTTTAGCCCTTACCTTTTTCTGGTAATAATGGATGTTCTCACTTTTTGAACCTATTAATTATGTTAATTATAATCCCTGATGATTGACAACTGGGCTTATCCCACTTGTAAACGTCCCTTTGTGCCTATTGACGTAGTTCTGTTGTATCTTTAGTTCTGTTCTATCTTAGAAAAGTATATTTTTCATCCTTTCTATTCGAAAAGTGTCGTTTTGCTCCTCTATAAGCGGGAGCAAAGTAGCTCTTTCCTCCACTAGACTTTTTAGTAGGCAGTAATGAGATTTGAATTTGGAACATGAATCGGTCATGGAAATCGAACGCAAATTGTACAAATTACTGGCTGTAAAAAAAAAAACAAAAGCGTATCAAATATAAATATCAATTTGTAATTGATCTTTTTACATTCATGTATTTTTTTTAAATTAAACTTATTCATTAATTACTTAAAAGTGTCTCTTATTTATTTTCTCCTAGAAGGGGATAAAAAGTAGAGTATATGACTCGAGAGCAAAAATATTTTTCCCTCAGGCGATGTACTTTGAATCCGTCGCTACGCTCAGGATTCTATTTTAGAATCCTTCGCCGTGCTTGGGATACTATTCTAGAATAATTCGCTTTGCTGATTCAAAATAGCGCCCTCGCCGTAAAAATATTATTTTGCTCCCTTGTCATACAATCTACTACTCATTCGCTGTTCTTTTCTGATTAACTTCATTGCGGGATAGAAGAGAGTTGAATCGTTTCTCCAGGACTCGTCAAGCTTCATTCTTGCGCGGATGCCGTGACGGAAGTGTTGCGTCAAGCTATGGAGTTTTTTATACCATATAACGACGTACCTCTGTCCGGCAAAGCTCGCCCCTGGTTTAGTTCTCAATGCAGACGCGCAGAAGCGCAGAAGCATGAGGCTTACCTAGCTTGGGTTGACGCTCGTCACCGTAAAGCAAGGGATTTACGCCAGAAGAAGACAGCCTTTAATAGAGCTGCCAAGTCCTACAAGAAGGTTCTACAGAGGGCTCGTCATGACCACATTAGTCGAATAGGGAACAAACTTGCTTCGTACCCTGCGGGTAGTAAAGCTTTTTGGTCCCTAGCTAAATCGGTCGAGTCAAACTTCTGTCGCCCCTCACTGCCTCCACTGCTGAAACCTGATGGTTCTCTGGCTCACTCTGCGGAAGAGAAAGCAAACCTATTTGCTTCTCTATTTGCAGAATCTTCACATCTTGATGCAGGAGACGCGACTCCCCCGACTTTACCTGGCAACACGACTTCAATGTCTGATACTCGCATTCGCCAAAAGGAGGTTCGTCAAGCGTTACGCAATCTTGATGTGAACAAGGCCAATGGACGAGACGGTATTCCGGCTATAGTTCTGAGGACCTGTGCACCTGAATTGTCTCCTGTACTGACACGCCTCTTTCGGGTCTCTTTCGAGACTGGATTAGTGCCGAAGTCATGGAAGCTTGCCAACGTGCAGCCCGTGCCCAAAAAAGGTAGTCATGCCGATCCTACCAACTATAGGCCCATCTCGGTCACGTCCATTATCTGCAAGACAATGGAACGTGTCCTCAATAACAGGCTCCTGGCGTACCTTGAAGCTAACGACCTCCTCAGTGATCGTCAATATGGCTTTCGCCGAAATCGGTCCACTGGGGATCTTCTCGCGTACGCCTCTCATATCTTTAGTGAGGCCATCGAGAAATATGGGGAAGCACTTGCCGTCTCCCTGGACATCTCGAAGGCCTTTGATAGGGTATGGCATGATGGCCTTATTAGCAAGCTTCCAGCATATGGCTTGCCCGCTGGTTTCTGTGCATGGATATCGGATTTCCTGAGTGATCGATCAATTCGCGTAGTCATTGATGGCTGCTCGTCAGATCAAATGGCAAGAAATGCCGTGGTTCCTCAGGGCTCAGTACTCTCTGCAACCCTTTTTTTGTTGCATATCAACGATCTGCTGAAACCCGGTACCTTTGGGTACGCAGATGACAGCACGGTTGTAGAGAGTTATACATCCAGCGCACGAGCCAGTGCGGTTGAAATCCGGTCTTCTAGAGAGTCTATGGTCGAGCGCTTGAACTGGTCCCTCAAGGCAGTCTCCGATTGGGGCGATGCCAATCTGGTCAGGTTCAATGCAGCTAAGACCCAGGCGTGTCTTTTCTCTGCCAAGAAGAGGCCTTTCCATCTGGCCCTTACTTTCCGACATGTATCCGTTCCAATCACTGACCAGCTTGAGCTTCTTGGCGTTACTTTGACGTCAAATCTTAACTTTGGGTCATTTATTGAATCCAAGGCCAAACTAGCTGCCAAAAAGCTGGGAGTCCTCGCAAAGGTGCGAAAGTACTTCACGTCGGAACAGCTGCTCAACTTATACCAAGCACAAGTTCGATCGTGCATGGAGTACTGTTCGCACCTTTCGGATGGATCGGCAAAATACCAACTGGAGGCATTGGAAGTCATCGATAGACGTGCCAAGAGGCTCATAAACAACGACTCCCTGGTTAGGGCTAAGCTCCAGAGCCTTGAACATCGCCGCACCGTTGCTAGCCTTTCGGTCTTTTATCGGAGAGTTTGCTTTGGAATTGCACAATTTAATTCCCCCATCCCCGTTCCATCATCGGACGAGCAGAGATACGGCGAAGCGTCACCGCTATATGGTTGAAGTTCCACGGTCTCGAACCAAGCGCTTTGACTCCACATTTATTGTGCGAACTGCCAGACTGTGGAATTCCCTGCCCGCCTCTCTGTTCCCTGATAAGTATAATCTGGGTATCTTTAAGGCACGAGTGAACCGGTTCATCTTAGGCAAGCGTGTTCCAACTTAGGCCGCATTATCACTTACAATCAGGTGAATTGCGGTCAAACGCAAGCCTATTTAATAGTGAAAAAAAAAAAAAAAAAATTCTTTCGGCGATATTCTGGTGGTCGCCGCAGTTGATTCCGTCTTGCAGAAGTTGCAATGGTTTGAGACTAGAGCTTGTCCCAAAAAAAAGTACGCATCGCTACTTACTTATATATACTATACAGCATATTCCTTTATGTATCCTCTGGACAAAACAGGTCTTACCTCATAGACTTCATCACTCCTTCATCCTTTTCAGGTCAATCTGCTTAGATTATGAAACCAAAGGCAGATAGACCGCGCGAAATACTGAGAGTAAAGCCAAAAAAGCAAATACAAATGCAAAAGCAAACACCTACAACGTGCTTCGTGCTGTACTGACACGAGTCGGTATAGCTCGAAATGCCGCATCGTTAAAATGTAAAAATAGAAATACATATTCCAAAGCGAATGCAATCACGAGACTGTAGGTATTCGCTATTGAATTTGTATTTGCTTTTTTGACTTCACTCTCAGTGTTCCGCGCGGTCTATCTGCCTTTTGTTTCATAATCTGAGTCAATCTGTAATTATTACATTACATTCCCTTAAACCTAGATTATTCTCCAGAATTCTAACTTCCTATCCTAGTTCCGAATTACTGGCTGTTAACAATTCATCAAACTTCAGGAGCTAATAAATCATGAAGCGCTGTACTACATCAAAATCAAGCGCTTTGTGAAGGATTGTGAATTAATTATAAATTATTATATCGGTTGCAATACCAATATTGAGGTCCTTTATCTTATGTATATTTGAGTTTAGATATGAGCTTCATTCGTTCGTTTCGTTCTTTGTTTATAATCGACTTTAAAAACGGAGTGTTTTTCATTTAAATCGTATGTCTTTTTTTCTAAGGATGAGCAAGCGTGGTGATCTATGATTAAGCCTTCTCTTCTATGAGAAGATTATTTTGCCCGGTTAAATAATAAACGGCTGGTATTGTTGTTATGTGTCACTTCATAGTCCCGACCTTTAAAAGCGTTTGGCTGAAGGTATGGCTAACAGAAAGTGCCTGCCAAATATGTGTGTTGGTTTTTAATAATATCCTGTAAAACTTGTACAAAAAACTATCCATCATACTTGAACGTAAGTAATTGAGGTATCTTTTGAACCTGATACCTGTAAAGGCCCCAACTTATTTTTCTTATGATATACATATGTATATAATTATATATATGTATATATATATATATAAATATATTTATGTAGGTATATTATTTTATTAGTTGTTTTTTTTTTTTTTTTTTTATTAGTTATATATTTTTGTTTAAGTACTTTACCTATTTTGTTAAGTATATTTTTTATATGCACTTGCCGTGTTATGTCTTCACCACCCTGGGTTGACTGGTAGAGAATGCCTAAGGCATTAAGTCCGACTTTGTACCTTTGTGCATGAAGTGTAAATAAAATAAATCAAAACTACGTACACATGGCAATTTCGTTGCGGGATCTAAGACAGTTGTAATGTTTCTGTGAGACTCGTCGACCTTTATTGCCTGGACGCTTTTTTGCTGGTCGCCAACTGTTGATCCTGGCTTTCAGGAGTGGCAGACGGTTGGGAATAGTATGGCAGGCTTGAATCAGAATCAGTCTTATTATTTCTAAAACATAGGTATACATAAAGCCGTTAGGTTAACATAATTGGCGCTATGCTTTGCCGTGAAGGCGTCCAAATGTGGGATAAAAATTATTAAAAAAAACTAAGATACTTAAAAACTAAATAAAACAAACCATATAACAAAACTAAAAATAGACTAAACAAATATTACAAATTATCATTTAAAGAATCTGGAAAATTATAATACCAATTTCCAATCAGTAGCGAGGTGAGAGTTTTCTTAAGGCGACGATATACGACTTTTACAGATTTTAAACTGACAATCACGTCAAAATGTGCAGTGTAAATGATTTGAAAAAAATATATGTTAAACTAGAACATTCTCTTAATCATATAGAAAGTGAATATTTTTGATGAAGTTCATATTAAATAGTTTAATTAACTCGTGAAGTTGTGTCTGACGCGGACAAAACATTGACAATCACACAAAATCTACCAGGTATAATTATCCGAAACTTACATTATCTTACAGACAATTTTATTATCTATCTTTTAGTATACGCCTTTTTTTTTAATTTTGAAAGAATACTACTTTTATTTAATTTTTTCGACTAAATTTTGAAAATTTTGGACGCAGATTGCGTCCGTTCTGCATCAGTTTTGCGTCCAAAACTCTCAAAGTTTAGTCGAAAAAATTAAATAAAAGTAGTATTCTTTCAAAATTAAAAAAAAGGCGTATACTAAAAGATAGATAATAAAATTGTCTGTAAGATGGTGTAAGTTTCGTTTAATTATACCTGGTAGATTTTGTGTGACTGTCAATGTTTTGTCTGCGTCAGACACAACTTCACGTATTAATTAAACTATATAATATGAATA
This sequence comes from Charanyca ferruginea, assembly GCA_947361185.1. Classification (NCBI taxonomy): domain Eukaryota; kingdom Metazoa; phylum Arthropoda; class Insecta; order Lepidoptera; family Noctuidae; genus Charanyca; species Charanyca ferruginea. Next base: position 17,679,025 of record OX376071.1, on the reverse strand, counting down.
TAATTAAAAATATTCACTTACTAAGTGATTAAGAGAATGTTCTAGTTTAACATATATTTTTTTCAAATTATTTACACTGCACATTTTGACGTGATTGTCAGTTTAAAATCTGTAAAAGTCGGTTAATAGCCCCTTAAATGTATATATTAATTAAATTTATATTTTTTAAACTATCAGATATTTTATTATAAACTAGCGACCCGACCCGGCTTCGCATGGGCCTATAGCCTTCCTCGATATATGGACTATCCAACACAAAAAGATTTTTTCAATTCGAACCAGTAGATCCTGAGATTAGCGCGTTCTACCAAACGAACAAACAAACTCTTCAGCTTTACAATATTAGTATAGATTTTTTACGCCATTCCGAAAAAAATCTTTTTCATCAAAGCGGTTGTCCCAAAAACGATAAATTCTTCTCCTCTATGTGTCCTCAACATTTCTGCTATGCTAAAATGACGTAGGCCTAGCGTCTCTGGGATGTCTATATAGGGCGGATTCGACCAAATTAAATACCTATTACACCAGAGTAACTATCCCATGAATAGTTTAACTCATTGGTTTCTTACTGGTACTTTCAGATAACATCGTTTGCGTTTTTCCATCTTCTTTCTTCTTGTTTTTCCATCAAAAACGTAGAGTAGCCAATCCTTGGGATATGTTACTCATAAGTTGATGAATGAATGATAAATCACATGTGTGGTAAGCAGACTAAAATAGAAATACAATATTGTTTATAAAAGCGGAACGCAAGATTTTATGTCAACATCGTTTTGCCGATTTATAATGGTGTCATCATTCTGGCAATGATTCACATGGGTTGTCATTATCTGCTAATCATGGTGTGGCTACCAATAATAATAATAATTAATATTATAATAATTAATATTTATAATTTATTTATTAAAATAACGTTTACAAATGTGTACATTTAGTCAACAAAAAGAATAATTTCGATACAAAAAATAAAGTAAAACTAAAATATTTATATAACTGGTGCAAGTAATGATGGTTCGGAAACAACAATGTTAGGTAGCGACCCGCCCGATCTAGGTTAATTCAAACCTGTGTTTCAGGCCATCACTTTGTACATAATTAATCATTACCTTTATATTAATCTCGGATAACTTATGTCCTTGATGTAAGTATTATGGCGGTATAGCGATTTATTTTTGAATAGACAGTTATTCCGGAATTAAAATTTGGTTTTGATTAGATTAGGAATTTCCTGTATGAGATAAAATTCTGGTGACACAACAAAACAGTACCAAATTGGGAACGACGCTTTCTCAATACAATTTAGCACAATGTACACATACAAGCAACTCTAGAACAAATTCAACAAAACAATATAAAACGCATGCAGTCACTTCCTGAGACCGCTTCAGCGAATAAGATCAAAGAGAAAGATATAAACAGAACAAAGTTTATCTAGACAAAGGCGACGCAAGTTTGCAACATAGTAACTCCTAGTGTGATGTAATTGTATCAAAGTCATTGAGGGAATATTTTGAGAGTTTCAACTCGACGATATGGTTAGCGCAGTGGTTTAGCGATTGGCTATTGACATCTCATTATCATCATCATGTAAACTTTTAGACGCCCACTGCTGGGCATAGGGGGGCTGGGGGTTTAGCCATAATTACCATGATTAGCCGATGCATGTTGGTGGTCGCAGTAGGTGTTATGGTACTCAGAAGGATGCCGCTGTCCATCTTCTGGTCAATATTCCTCTGTCGCCTTCTACGACATCCACTCGTAGAAATGGGGTGATGCTATTCGCGGCTGGCACCACACAACTAATTGGCGTCTGCAGCTTCGATTTTCGCACGGAAAAAATATTTGGAAATAAACAGAACCCAGGATCATTTCGTTGTCCGTCTATCAAGATCCCTTTTCTCAGTAAAGCGTGGAGGTATCGAGTTGAAATTAAAATCAAACTTCTAAGTCAACTCAATCATAACATTCCGTCCGACCGTTTGTGCTTCATATAATATTGCATATTTTGACACTTCACTTTACTACTTAGGTTTAGGCTAATTAAAAAAATCATGAATAAGTAGGTATCTAACAAAATTAGCTATTTATCTTTCAGTAAACAAGTCCACTCCCCATTTCCTGTCCTTCCAAAAACATTAAAGTAGTACAAACCCGGTAATGGCGTATTGTGTAGTGCTATTTCCACTCGACAAACTTTAGTTTGCAAAAAAAATGTGCGGGCGAAGCAAATAACGTGAAACTCCAGCGCACCGGAAGTGATAATGCATTAATGGCGGTTGCTATTAGCTTCCGGTTGTGAATGTGATATATTATTACGGTTTTCTCTTACCTGTTGAGATTGTGACTAAAACGGTTTTTATTTTGGTTTGTTGATTTTCGGTTTAGCCCCTAAAAACGGCGATTGAAGTTGTTGTGCTTTTAGCATGACAATAGAGGTCATCAACCCATGTATATTTTGTAACATTATTGTTCGTTTAATTTTCTAAAACGACCTAACTACATTATTTAACTTTACGGTACGTAGATAGGTACTGTAGAGACTGACTGGTATCAAGAAATAAAATCAATTGTATTGAGATGATCTTTTTTTATACATTAGTAAGAGTTGACATCCGTGTTGTGGACTGTCAGGTTGAACTATGAATAAAAAATATGATATAATTTAATTATTCATTAAAGCAGTAATTCGAAGAGAATTGTGAATCAGTCTTTAGATACTACCTGTCCCGGTTGTTCCTACATAGTTCATTTTTCGGTTGCTTACGTGTTCCAACTTAGGCCGCATTATCACTTACGATCAGGTGAATTGCGGTCACACGCAAGCCTATTTAATAGTAAAAAAAAAAAAAAAGATATTAGAAAAAGGTACCTACCTACCTATTATTATTTTATGCATATTTCTTTTATTTAAGTCTACTCTAACGACTGATATTTATATATTTTACGATTTAATAATTCTTATGCTATTCTATATGTAGCTATTAAAAATTAATGAACAATTGAATAGCGTTTTAAAATTAAATTATGACAGGATTTTATGACTTAGCTTCGACAGAACTGACATCACTTTTGAACCTACCTATCTTGCCTTCGTTATTATAGTATCGTACAAGAATAAGTATAGTATCTACGTGTCATTTTCTAAGAATTTGTAAAATCTCATTACTATACCAGCTCTAATTTTAGTTCAAGCTGAAACCTTGGATACAGGCTTTCTATTTCAAACTTTGTTCCGAACACGTTAAAGTTTCTAATACAAAATTGATTTCTTTTTACAGTTACTTTTTAAATTAAAGACGGCTTTATAATTACAGCAGGCGTAGCATGACAATTCTATCTCTACTCTACGTAGAATAGACATAGTTCTTTCTATCCTACTTGACATCTCTATCTAACCGAGCATGAGCCGACTGGTAGACTCGCGTTTCTACGTAGAGAAAGACATATCTTTTCTTTCCATAGCAACGCCGGAGTGCTGTGTTGTAGATAGACGTTAAAAATTTTACGATAAAATTGCGTTTCGTTGTCGACAAAAATGTGTCAATCGTTACGATTTATCACATTTTGAACGTTTATTTATTTACTTAGAGACAACAAACAGTGTAATAATAAGTAGACATAGGTTAGAACTTAATAATAAAGGTAACAAATAAATATTATGTACACTACTCTTATCCACATTGTAATGTTATATTATCCAAGCAACAACGAAACGTTATTTTTATTGTGACGGCTGTCGGATCGATATAATAACAAAATATTTTAGAAAACAATATTCAAAATTGAATTGTCCAAAATCCAAATGTTTCGATTTTGGAAAATAAATAGACTTGGGACTACGGCAAAAAAAAGTAAGTACGAGTAAATCTAAGTGAAAGAAATGACTAAATATTTAGCATTGTGCATTGGTGTACCTATTGCGTGTGATTAATTTAAGAGAATGTAGTCCTCGATTAGTTGAAAATCGCATTTGAGGATTGAAAGAAGATACCTAGTCGCATCGTCTGATAAAAAATCTTGGTTTACAAAGGAAAATTCTTCACTTTTATCTTCAATCAAAGAAAAAGCATGCACCTATCTTAAATCATAGCAAGTGATATATGATAGGTGCATGCTTTTTCTTTTCTTTATTACTTATCGTCAGTGTTCTTACCTCATTCACATACTAAAACTGATTAATTATTTATTTGCAGTGTGCGAAGTACCAACCCACAGATTGAGATGTTGTTGGTGGACTACAATTTCCAAAGGAACTATTAGTTAATCTGTTAATTTAAAACAAACTAACTGAAAGGAAAATGAGACAAAGCCATTTACAGAGGTACAATTTTTATTTAAGTACTTAAAATCAATTTCTTATTATACAAGTAATGTCAGTTCTTCCATGAGTTAAAACTTGTAGAACCTCTACCTATGTGCCTCCATAAAGGGCTACCTCTGTGCTTCCGTGCTTCAGGGTGTACCATGATAAGCATTCAAGTCATGAGCCGGTTCCAAAGTTTAGCCTGAACCTCCTGAAAATCAATAATAAATAATTAATTTTGTGTTTTGTTATTACAGATAACATAGTTCCTGAATGGTGAATCGATATATGAGGCCCAAAAATGAATTACCTAGTTGTACATACTATAAATATATTAATAAATAAAACTATACACAACTGTTTATTATTTCAAATTATTAATAAGTCCGGTTTCAGACTGAAATAAATTAAATACAATATAGTATAAAGTTTCTTATATGAATATTTTCTACTTTTTTTACTTGTTTGCAAAGTATTCTGGCCTTGCATGCTTCCTTTGCCGTTTATTGTATTCTTGTTCTAGATATAAGAGAGCGCCTTGACTTCCATATTACAAGTTTTACTTCGTTTGGAAGTCCAGTTTGAAAATAAGTACAACCCTATTATGTGCAATATACTTTTTTTTTTATTTGGTAAGTACCTACAGTAAGAAATCTATCCAACTAAACGGCTACCTACTCACTTTCAGCAATCAAAGACCCAGCAAATGATTAGACATTGTTGGATCCACCGTACCTAGGTAATATTTCTGACCTATTTGTATTAGAAGCAGTTGGAAGGCGTGGGTTCCTAATCTTCAAATAGGTTGAACTTACTTTAACAAGAATAGGCAGTTCCTGAGATTTCCTAGGAGACAGATTCTTGCTCAGCTCCCGGCACAGATTCTGCATTTCTCTTTACTAACTTCATAATTTTCCAAAGCCTCGTTTTCGGGGAGAACGTGAGCCCCGGTTTAATGCATTCTTTCTTTGCAAAAAAAAAACTGAAAGGATGGTGACGGTAGTCCTCCAACAAGTTTATAAAAACAACTTCAACTCTGCTTTTGTGGAAGAGTCACCACAATTTTGCCAATGTCACGTAAGTACTTATCATGATTGGCCATCAAATGAAGGAGATTATTCATTAACAACAAATTTAGATGGTAAAAAATATTGAATTGAGTTTTTAAAATCAATATAGATCCTTGTCTACATAGAAATATACTTGTCTAGGTCAATTGTGATGTAGACTATTTGACACTTGTTAGAAGAAAAGTTTCTACACCCAAATGTCAAAAGTAGAGAAAAAAATGGTCGTCATGCTCGGCATTGTAGACTCTTGTCTACTGTAGAGTAGAAACATTTCTTCTCTTCATCGCCATGCTCGCAACGTAATAAATCTTTCTACGACCGTCATTTTGTCTATTCTTCCTGTCAGTATGTCTATTCTTCCGTAGACATAGCGGTGGTCATGCTACGCGTGCAGGTAAGATAAGGGCACTAATACCTAGGCTTTTGGTTAGTTTGTGTTCCGTCTAATAACTCAATTTTAAAACAATACCTAATTTGAAATCTCGTACGAGATTTAAAAAAAATGTTTTTTTTTTTGCACGAAGCTTTTACAGCTATCTTCAATGTCTTGTTATGTACTGACACCAGCACATCAAGCCATACCAAACTATCAAATTTTCCCAATTGAATATAAACCTGGAAAATTTATCAAAGAAATTTGTCAGATTGTTGTAGCGTGTTGTGGTGGCCTCTGTACGTTCACAGAATATAAAAGACAAGTGGAAGTGCCCACGTAGTTATCCCGCGATTGTCATAATTATGCGGAAAATATGTTGAATAATAACAACCTTCATCTGTTATAATAAGTCTTAATTTTATTTGAACAACAAATTATCTTTTTGACAAAGTTGAATTTATTGTTCACTAGCTGACCCGACAGACGTTGTACTGTCAATTGGTTTTTAAATTTTCTGTACCGTGTAAACCTTCCCTGAACTTCCTCAAATATTTCAAGACCAAAATTAGCTAAATCGATCTAGCCGTTCTCGAGTTTTAGCGAGACTAACGAACATCGATTAATTTTTATTATGAGTATAAATATTAAATTAAGACTTATCGTAACTGACAAAGGTTGTTAATATTTTACAAATTCTTCCGCATAATTGTGACACGTGCTGTTTAGCTGCGTGGGTACTTCCACTATAGCTTTTTCTATTCTGTGTGTACGTTAATTATTATTGAAGAATGAGAAGAAAGCTCTGTTTACGAATTAAATGGCGAGAAATTTTGAGTAAATAAATATTCTATATGTACACAACTTATTGTCATTTAAACCTAGATATTAGTGCTTCTTTTTGGAGCTCGTGGCTACGTTAAAGCCGTACAGATCGATTGGTCAAAGGTTAAGCTACGCTAGTCGCGGTCGGTCTGTGGATGGGTGACCATCCCTGTCATACCGAGTTCGCCGTTCGCCGAGGTCGCGTAAAGCCGTTGGTCCCGGCTGTCATTTGTAAATCTTTGGCAGTCGTTATGGGTAGTCAGAAGCCAGAAAGTCTGTGTTACTGGGTCTGTGGATTGTGTTACTCAGTTACTGGGTTAGGGAGATCCGATAGGCAGTCGCTCCATGTAAAACACTCGTATTCAGCTGCATTCGATTAGACTGGAAGTTGACCCCAATGTAGTTGGGAAAAGGCTAGGCAGATTATGATGATGAACAAAATTGATTTTTATTTTCCAAAGTCGGTTTCCAGTCTAATCTGATGTAGCTGAATACCAGTGTTTTACATAGTTTGACTGTCTGTCTGACCTCCATTACCCAGTTCCTGGGTAACACGATACCCCTTGGTGAGACTGCTCATAATGACTGTCAAAGTTCTACAAATGGCAGCCGGGACCAATGACTTTTACGTGCTTCCCAAGGCACAAAATGAATGGTCACCCATCCATGAACCGAACGCGTCAAGCGTATCTGAATCAACATGACTCTTAGGCACGACCTCCCCCACCCCCCTGCTATAAACCCACCCCCTTGCACCCTTAAAACGTAAACTACAAAAAGGTTTTAGTGATTGATTCACACGCACAGAATGCGTCGTACTTATAGGATAATATCAAAATGACATCATAGTTACGTTGAAAATAAAGGTAAATATAGTGTGTGTCCCATGAAATGAGTGCTGTCATCAGTTTTAACTATAATTTTACCAGTAAGTGTACTACAGTTAGGTATTGGTTTATTAGCGATGACACGAGTTTTGCGTCAGCTGTGGTTAAATTAAAGTAAAAATAACATTCCTTGAATTTTGCAAAACGCTGGGGTCTTAGCACGGCGGCTGAGCGTAGGGCCCTAGGTTCAATTCCAAGGTCGAGCAAAGTATTATTGGGATTTTCGGGAAATATTTTTACAACCTACAAATTTATATTTGTTTGTGTACATAAGTTAATATGTTTGTAAACGCACTCACGGTACAGAAGTTCCAAGTGTAGGCAAAAGTAAAAAATACAAAACGTAATTTTAATGTTGGAGAGCAGAAAAATATAAATTTCCTTCTAGTATAAGGCTCATCAATCAGGCTATGACAGTTCTCATAAACATTTTGACATGTGATGTCACGATATATCTTTACTAGTAATCATATTACATGTCAACCGCTATCGTGGCCTAAATATTTTGATCAGTTTATTTATAACTATTATGACTGACTGTATCCACATGACCGCATGTATAGAGTAGAACTTTTTTAAGTTAAAGTGCTCCCTCAACGGTCGTGTATTGTGTATTGGCCTGTAATATAACAGTTCAGTACAAAATATAACAGTTCAGTACAACATATAACAGTTCAGTACAAAATGTACAGAGGCCAGCACAACAAGCTACAACAATCAAACAAAGAATCATGGCAAGATTTGGTACAAATAAATAATGATGGTTAGAGAAGTTGAAATTCTAATTCTTATACTCTTGGGTACGTAAAGAGTATCTTCAAACAATAACAATACTTTTAAAACCCCGCAAAAAAAAGTGAACAGTTTAACGAAAAGCTCATTATTTCAGAACGAAACGGCAACTGACAGCAACAATGACACTGACAGTCGCCGTTCCGCAGTTTTAAACTGACATTGCATCGTTTTATGGGAAATAACGTCATATATAATTATTTTTTCCCCATACATGTCACATCACTTGTCTGCCAATTTGATAGTTCCGTTAATATTACTTTCTTTTTTTATAAACACAAAACGGGAAACGAGATGAAATGAAAAAGTGTTATTTTCATTTCGTAATATTTAAATTATGCGAGAGTTTAAAAATATGATAAGTATATCAATCTACTCCTTGTATTCTTCACATTGAAAAATGAAATAAAAAGTTGGAAAATAAACGAATGTATGGAATTCGCCATGATTCTTTCTTTGATAGATTTTCAACTTTATCACAAACTAGCACTATGCCCGCGACTTCGTCCGCGTACATTTTCCCAAGGATCCCTAATTTTTTAAATTGATAAATATAGCCTAAGTTTCTCAAGGATAAATCAGCATTCTAATAGTGAAGGAATTATTACAATCGGTCGCGTGTTTTCTTTAAATCGTAACAAACAAACAAGTGTTTCCTGTTTATAATATTAGTTTAGGAGAAAAAGGTTCATATAAAATTGGGAAAATTTGTCAGTTTGATACAAAGATCGATCAAAGAAAATCGATCAAAGAAATGTGACCGATTGTTATATCGATCGATTTTTAACTTTAATACAAAATGATAAGGTTCGTATTCAATTGGGAAAATTTTAAAGTTTAGTATATCTTGATGTGCTGGCCTCTGCGCCTATGTCTTGATGTGCTGATGGCGTCTGTACAATCCATACCAGTATTATACATGCGAAAGTGAATTTGCTTGTCTGCTCCGCTTCCACGGCGGTATTACTATAAAATCGATTTTGATGAAATTTGGTACAGGTTAAGGCGATTCGCACACTGCCCTACATCACGCAGCGTAGCGCGGGAGTGCGTGCTCTAATGTTGCTTTAAAGTATCTCTTTGCATTGAACACCCCGCTGCGTGATGCGAGGCAGTGTGCGAATAGCCTAAGCTTTAATCCCAAGAAAGGACATATCCTACTTATTCATTTTTAGTTCAAGCAAAAAGGTACAAAGGCGTACTTAATGCCTTAGGCATTCTCTACCATTCAACCAAGGGTGGAGAAGAGATAACATGGAAGGTGCATAACAAAAAAGGTAATATTTAAAAAACTTTTTGAAAAAAAAAGAAAACCACCTTCAAAAACTAAAAAGTGATAAATAACTTTAGCACAGAACACATATTACTTTATTTTCTGAAGTCGGTGGCGGTGGCTTTATGTTTGTTATTTTGTATTGCCACCGACTTCCGAAAGTAAAGTAATGTGTGTCCTGTGCTAAAGTTATTTATCACTTTTTAGTTTTTGAAGGCGGTTTTCTTTTTTTTTGAAAAAACTTTGTTAGATTACGCCTAGAGTGTAATCTAAGCCCGCGTAGGCGCGGAGGGGTGAGGCGGCCCGTGAGCTGAGGAGCAGGTGGTTTTAACGCTCGCCACCGTGGCTGAGGATGACCGGCGCAGGCGGCCAGCAAGCCGAAGCTTCGGTGGTGAGCGTAAAACACATCTGCGATGATAACCTCTCGTGGGACCGCCGGGGCCCCGCAGCGCCGAAGCCGTGACAGAAACCATGCCTGCTGCATGTTGCATGCTGCATGCTTGCTTGCATGCTGCATGCTTGCCGCGTGCTTACTGCATGCTTGCTTGCATTCTGAATGCTTGCTTGCTGCATGCATGGTGTATGCTTGTTTACATGTTTGCGTGGTTACTGCATGCATAGTAAAAATATGTTTTAATATCATTATGCGTAAATAAATTTATGCTTTAGAATGGTAAGTAAATCATTATTATGATTAGAAAAATTATACGTAAGCTGTTATACGTAAATAATGTTATTGCGAAATATAATTAGGAAGAAACAAATGTATGCTAAGTTATATTAGGTCTTAAAATATGCAAATGGATAGAGAAGGTTTATTTCTAGGTTTCCTTGTGATTAAAAAATCTGTATCTCCTATCATGATCATAACATCAACATTGCAGGCGATTGTACTGAACTGGCATTGTTGTACTATTATTGGCAATGGTGAATAAATGTTATGGAAAACGAAATTATTGAAAATAAAAATTATAGCAAATAAATTTATGGATTTACATTATTATGACACTTGATCGATTATGACCAATGAAATTAGTGAAAATGATTTTATGTCATTTAACGATTATAGCATCTGAAGCATTATTTCTAATGAAATTATGGCAAATAAAAGTATGGCATATAAAATTATGGCATTTTAAATTATGGCAAACATTAGTAAACCGTTTCTAGCATGTGAAGAACATAAACACTGCACTTATTAATCCGCGACTTCATAAAACTGACATTCTTGTGGGCGAAGTCGCGGGCAATAGCTAGTAATAATATTAGCTAGTAATAATACCTAATAGGGAAACAAAAACATTGTTCGTAATTTGAATAGATACAATTTAATTATTTGCCAATAGTCACCTACTATTCGGTTAAAAGGCCTATTTTAATTAATACCTAATGAATCTATTAATTACTATCAGCATGTTTTTGTCAGACGAGTTTCCTGTATGATACGTTCATGTTTTTGAACTATTTTACTATTACCTACTTAGTGGTTAACAGACAGTTTTTAAATGAAAATCGATATCTAAAAGCGCAAAATAAAAATAACAAAGCGCGTGTAAACTGCTGTGTTTGGTTGACGGAATTGTCGGCAACCAATCAGAGACTTGACTTGCATTTAATTTTGACACGTCGATAAAATTCGAGAAACTTGGATAAACATATACTACTCCGCCAAGACAAATAGGCACCTGTCAAATGGAAATAAGGTTAATTAAATTATGTATCATTAATTATTATACATTAAATTAAGCTTAAAATATTTGTAAGTATACCTGAAGTAATGTGCAGGCCCCCGAGGCCGCATTCCACTTGAGTGTCTAGTTGGCTTATGTAAAATTTTGAAAATTATGCCTTATAATTTGCAAGACAAAGGTCTTTTCTTATAAGAAGAAGGAGCGAGCATTGATCACACGCTTGGCTTAAATGCCGAGTTCAGGCTTACGTTAAATTATATACCTATCATGTTTTTCAGTCGATGTCAGTGATGTCCAAGGTCATCATCTGCCTAGCCTTTCCACAATTAGGTTTGTTAGGGTTGGCTACAGTATTTTACATGGAGCGATTGACAGGTACTGGGTAACACGATAGCCCCTATCGTGTGACAACAAAGTCTGACAACTAGTTCTACCAAAGGTCCTCTGGTAAAACTAGCTGTCAGAGTTTCTGGCTTACCCATAACGACTGTCAAATTTCTGCGATTGACAGACAGGACCAACGGTTTTACGTGTTTCCGAGGCACGGACATGGTTCCACAAAATGACCGCGGCAAGCGTATCTTAACCGTGACCGATCGATCCCTGCGCATTTTACTTGGCCATGCGCTAATAACGTATTTTAGAGGTACCTGTAAAAAAATATATAAAAATGATCCTTATTTTTATTTAATGTATGCAATTGAAATAAGCGAGTACATCTGACATATTACGAGTACATAACAGTGGCGAGTCCAGACATAATCTCCGAAATATTCCACGTTATTCTACCCCGCAATGTTTCAACATCAAGTTTTATTGCATATGCTAATTTTCAGGTGTGTTGGGTACGCTTGTAAAACACTTCGTATATTCGTTAAGTGCTAACGTAAATGTAAATTTATATGGATTTCTGGAATTTCAGTGTTATGTGACGTCAGAAGACGGTCACCCTAATTTACTGCTTACAAAGTCTTTAGCAGTGTAGGTTAGAGTAGTTTTCAAGACATCTTGGTTGTTTCACGGTAGTAGATGCAGAATGCGGATGCAGATTAGGTACCTAACTATAAAACATAATAGCTAATATATATAAAATATTTTACCTATTGCAAATTAGGTACCTAACTATGTGATTGTTCATACGATAGTTATCATTACAATTAGTCCGGAAAAAAAAAAGTTTTATCCAGATTATTTGAAACACGTGCGTAATCTAGTAATTACGTAAATGACAAACTTACTAACTTATACTGTATACATAATTTTGTACGCAAAATACGCGCTGTGACGTGGAGTTGCGGACACCAGCACGCGTAGCATGACCATGACCACGCTATGTCTACGGAAGAATAGACATACTGACAGCAAGAATAGTCAAGTCAGTTCAGTTTGTCTATTCTTCCTGTCAGTATGTCTATTCTTCCGTAGACAGCGTGGTCATGCTACGCGTGCAGCCCGTCATACGTCTACTACTACTACATAATTCTGAAGGTTTGACAGTTTAAACTTTTTTATAATTATATATAAGTTAGTATGTAGGTATCTATAATACCAGCTTATAATTGTCCCACTGCACGGAAAAGGCCTCTTCTCATACTGAGAAGGCACGAGCTTTTATTTATCACCACGCTTGGTCAAGGCGGATTGGCAATTTCAGACTTTTATTAAAAATAACTCTAGGTTTCCTCACTATATTTTCCTTCGCCAATGTCAGTGATGTCCAAACTAAACTTAGAAAGTACGTATACAATAAAATTGGTAAAGTCACATTGGTAATTACTCGTGCCCGGTTACGTACCTCGTGTATGGGAGGCAGGCGCGTTAACCACTAGCACAAAGTACGTAAGGCTGCGTCGCGCCCGAGCAGAGAGACCGCTCAGAACAAACCGCCAGTTTTACCACGCACACATTGACATTACGTTTATAGGCATTCTCAAGCAGTTTCAAGCAGACTTCAGACTCGACTGTCACGTGTTGTCTAAATGAATAAAGAAGAGACATTGACATAATATCACGGCGATCGAGAAAATTTTGTTATAAAAAATAGCAGAGTTCCAACCAGTGTCAATAAAATTTCATATTGTCACAAATAAAACCTACAGAGTCACTACAGCAGCCCTAGTGAGTCTGGCAAGTTTAGGTAATTATTTTTGAAGATGGCGGGAGCGGTCCTTCTGTACCCTCTATATTTTGTCATCACGACTTTAATGTACAGATGCCAACACATCAAGCCATACCAAATTGTCAAATTTTCCCAATTTAAATGAACCTTAACTCTTTTGCAATAAAGTTGAAAGTCTATCAAAGAAATTTGACAGATTATTGCAGCTTCATGTGCTGACCTCTGTACATAATACATATAGATTTTCATTAAATATTAATCCACAAAGTATTTGAAAATAAATCGCTTTACTTGATTATATAAATAAACTGGAAATATTGTCAGTTCACCTATTGAGTCAGTCACATAAACATCAATCAAGTTGTCAATGAACTCAATTTATCGTAAAAGCTACAAAATTACACACAAAATGTTGTAATAACTCACTCAATGTGTGTTACGTTAAATTCGATGATTTATTGATTAAATGGTCATAATAATTATCCTGAAAGCTGTGCTTTCAAATAAACATTGATACACTAGGTGCATAGATTATTTTTTATTTATTTATTGATTGATCGGCACTAAGTTTTATGAAAGCTTAAAATACGGTAAGTGCAAAAGTAAATATTTATGACACCATTTTTGCATAGACCTAGAATAAAAAATAAATAAAATATACCATTATATACGTACAAGTTGTAAACATAGCTATAGCTAAGTCGTTGAATACGCATTCTGTACATCAAACTAAGCAATTTTTGTTGGAAAAATGCTGGAAATTTACTGTTACTAGCACAGTATAAGTCTTCTTTCTTATATCTATGGTATAAGTATTAGTACTACCGTACAGTAGCGACACTGTCCGTCTAGGGAGGCGGTGGAACGGACCTCTTCTCGCGTGGAACGTGCTCTCGCAACTGCTTTTAGTTCGAGCGGCGCGTAGACACGCACACACACGCACGTATTTGTACAGTCTGTTATTTTGGTAGTAGTGTAGGAAATTATATCTAATTATATTATATTATATTATATTTGGAGTGTCGTGGGGGTGCTACTAGTATGCAATCAACAATTTAATGCACGTAAAACATACTCAACGCTTTAAAAAGTTGCGATTTTTAAAGCCGGTCTGGCTGAAGTGGAAGTATACGATCGATGAAAAGTGGAATAACGTAGTATGTTGGTTTTTAACAGCATCCAGTAAAAATAATAATATAATTATATCTACCAGCGGTCACGCTTGAACTTAAGTAAGGTATCTTTTATACCTGGTACCTGAAACAGGGCCCAGCATTGAAGCAAGCCAATCATGTGGTTTCATCGCTGAATGTGCACTTCGCAATTGGTGAATTTCTCATAAAGCACACTTCACAAAATGAGTTCATCTCAAAATTAGCACTTCGCAAAATGTGCACATATTATTAAAATAGTTTTATTAATAAAAATCGTTTGTTTTTTGATAAAATTTTGTGCTTTTATTCACACATAATGACAATATCAGGAAGAGTGCACAAATTGCGAAATAGGTACACATTCAGTGACGGTGGACGGAACCCTACAGTCACACGAAAATGAGGTCAGTATGGCGATCCTGGAATCTCAGACTATAAGCGTAAGATCCCATTTTACGAGCAGTTAAATTGAATGAATAAAATGAAGACAAAACATTATAATATTGCACACAGTGACATGTTGAATAGCTCGAGCAATATGTTCGTTGGCCTGACGACGATTATGGTCCATAAATTAATCAGCATTGTGGACTTGTCTTGTTTCTACTTGAACGTCTTTAGAGTTCAATTAAACCTCTTGTTATAAAATTGAAAACAATGTAAACATAATGGTCCAAGATCCTAGAGCCGATCGGAACTACGTCTATGAAGTATTGCTATCATTTTGCAAATAGATAAGTAGTCAGATGTCAGAAAGTTGTACAACCAGTTTTAACAAGGGGTATCGTGTTACCCAGTAACTGGGTTATGGAGGTCAGATAGGCAGTCGCTTCATGTAAAATACTGGTATTCAGCTGCATTCGGTTAGGCCGGAACCCGACGGCAACCTAGTTGAGAAAAGGCCAGGCAGATAATGACTTACCATAGGTATCAAATGACGTAGGGCTCGCGGCTCCGGAGTTTCAGACCATAATAGTTCTAATTTGATAAGACACAGCTTCTAGTTTAAATTGATACTCAACTATTATTTGAAATTTTAAGTTGTTATTGGCCACTTAAAAATAATTAATAGTTAGTTTGTCAAGATGGATCGTTAAAGGTTTTATTCAAATAACAATTTAACGTTTTTAAGAACACTTAAAACTGAAGTAGACTTTAATTGTCCTGATATTGAGGTCCTATACAGGGTTATAAAAAACTATCTATGAACTATTTATAATATGATGTTAACCCTATGAAATGGAGGTTTGGCAAACTCAAACCCGATCTTAAAATCATTTATTTGAAATAAACCTTTTACAGGCACTTTTGAATTGTCAAAGTGTTTGCTTATTGTTGCTCGTTGTTCTATGGAGAAAAACGAGTAAGAAACTCTATGAACACTCTTATAAAATTAATAGAATATACAGGTTACATCATTCACAAACAAATGTGAGAAAAATGTAACAAGTTGTGCAGGTAAAGGTGGTCTAGAGACAATCAAAATAAAAAAATCTAAATAAATTAAAAATAACCGAAGCAGCTGGTCCCAACTGACTGCGCGCGTTCACGAACATGACGCACGGATCGCCACCATTTAGCTCAACCATATTGAAGGTAACTCCAATCCAACAGGGCCTATGGCCCAGGGCATATTCAAGTCAATGAAAGACAAACCTCGTAAATGGTACCAATAAAGAACATAGTGCTCACATCTGTATGCTAGTGTTTTACAAATAACCCTGTATCTTTATTTTAATCCGTTTGCCTTGGCCGAATTTTGCTTCATTGCAGTTTTAAACGCCACATGCAAGTACATGAATAAAACACTAGACGGTACATGCTCTAGCTATTTTACTCTATAAATTAATCAACGTTTACATCTCTGACATTTGTTTTCGTACATCTTAAGGCGAAGTGATTTCCAAGTGGTGTCGCGATAACAGTTGCACATTGTTTCATCATCATCTGCCATCTTTTTTTTTTATTGGACATGCCCGCACACTATTCCCGAACCACTGGAACTCCTGAAAGTCAGAATCATCAGTGGCGACCACTAAAAAAGAGACGATTCCCGGAGAAACATTACAACTGTCTTGGATCCCGCAACGAAATTAATCAGAAAAGAACAGCGGAAGAGTAAGAAAAACATATTTTCCACTTCCCTCCAAATCAAGCAGGAGACAGAATAAAACTAGGCCAATAGGACCAAAGGTTAGATAGGCAGTCGCTCTGGTTCTCAGCTGTATCCGGCTTGGCTGTCTGGTTTGCTCCAACATAGTTAAGAAAAGGCAAGGCAGATTATTGCCGTCCCACCGGACTATGAGATTTAGGGAAGAGGGTGTGCACCTGTGTTTACGCACACATTTGTGCACTATAATATCTTCTGCGTAGGTACTTGGCTGATCTCCATTAAGATTGGCCGTACGCTAACATAGTTGGGTTCTGCTTCTAGTCTCATTGGAAGCAGCTGAATATCAGTGTTTTCTGACCTCCTCAACCCAGTTACTCAGTAAAACGATACTCCTTGTGACTGGTAATCAGACTATCTGGTTTCTGACTACCCATAATGACTGGCAAATATCTACGAATGACAGCCGGGACCGACGGCTTTACGTGCTAGAGACGGAGGGGTCTTTGTATGAATTGGATAGTCACTAAGTATATTTTAACTAGAACATAGGCATGATGTTCTAGTTAAAATATTCTTTGTAGAGCTAGGCAAAGGTGTTGTGTGTAAAATTATGTATGTAAGTACACATACATAATTTTACGCTAGCTATCTTTAAGGCCCATGTAACAGGGCGCGAATCTAAGGCTGTAACTGAAAATGAGACCTAGGACCACGTTTTGACCAGCAGTTGGGCTTACAAAAATAAAGTATTTATTTAAATTAAATCATTTACCACGGATTTAGCCAGTTGCTCAAAAAATTGAAGCTAGTTGCTGGTTCTAAAATGATCAAGAAATTCCATCACTCGCAAAATGTGTGATGTAGTGACTGCACTACACAAACTGTTGTGTTGTGTTGGTGACCACTACACTAATGATGCAGATGAAGCTTCTTAATTTTAAAAACGAAAATAGAATGATAACAGATGTAAGATGCAATAACAGCAAATCAAACCTGGAATTCCCTATTTCCCTATTTATTATGGGGTCATTATCATCTGCCTAGCCTTTCCGACTATGTTGGGTCGGCTTCCAGTCCAACCGGATGCTGCTGAATACCAGTATTGTCAGTATATTACCAGTAACTGCCTAACTGACCACACCCCACTGTAAAACGATAACCGAGACCCCTAGAGGACCTGAGGTAACTAAGGTATCTATTAAGGAGTACGGAGAAGAATATTTCATTGAAATATTATTCGTAACTAGCTTTTGCCCGCGACTTCGTCCGCGTGAATGTCAGTTAACGCGGATGCGGCCAAAGTTGCGGTTTAAAAAGAAGCCTATGTCCTTTCCCAGGGTTCAAGCTATTTTCAGACCAAACTTCATCAAAATCACAGAGTTACTTTCGCATTTATAATATTAAGTATGGAAGTATGGATTGTAGAATGAAACTGCTTTTCTCCTAATACTCCATTTCATTATAAGTAACATTAGATAATTAGACAAATACATTGTTATGTAGTTATAACTTATAACACTATCATTATTTCAATGTTAGCATATACCTAAGCAGAAGATGGAGCAGGCATGCTTAGACTGGAGATCGCGTTTGGGCAAGCGTAGTGTGGGACGCACTGCGGCATGATGGACCGAAGATTTGAAGAAAGTGGCTGGAAGCGGGCTGCTCAAGACCGGGTTGTTTGGCGATTTAAGGGGGAGGTCTACATTCAGCAGTGGACGATAATAGGCTAATATGATGGTAATCAATGATGATATAATAAGTTTCGTTATTTTACGATAGCAAAGCAATAAATAATAATCTATGTCCCACATGCGTTATAAAAACACTGAAATGCAGTTATTTGAACATTAGATCTCCTAATCATAACTGTCGTTCTTTGACCAAATTTGTTCTATGGTAGTGTAAATGTAGTCACGTTTAGTTAATCGTGTATCGGCACCATATTTTACTAACTTATACTTAAATTCAATTACCAAGAAATAGAAAAGTTGGTCTCATAGTTATTACCGTCGTAAAATAGATTGTCCGAGCGGTAAAAACTTCTTTGGGTCTCACTTCACCTTAAGAGTCCAATACTTCTAATGGTTTCTAAATGGTTCTAGATTAGTATTCTAGTCGACGGCACTTTGATAGTTTTTCTTTGTAATTGCCATTCGCTTTGGTATATAGGTGCAATTCAAGTCTTTTGGCGGTGCTCGGTTTAGTATTATTTGGACAATTGTAAGTGATGATAAACCTTAATTGATGACATTGGGTACTATTGTTTTTAATGAGGATTTATTATAAGATCCAGTTTTGGTAAGATCTGATAACTAACATAAATAAAAATTGTGCTAGATATTTGTTAGTATAGTTAGTATCTACTATATCTCTTTTTTTGTCATTGAATGGCATCAAGCCAACAGTCTACCGGATGTTAAGTGGCAATGTTAAGTGACATCTGCAATACCAAATACCTTACAGATTGGTTGCCATCAATAATATCAATGATTGACCTCAGAAATAAATTACCTCTAAATCAGATACATTAAAGAAAGCTCTCTCCATATAGGTCCACGCCAATTAACATAAATGAGCCGTCAAGAACTTAGTGATATATCTCATCGTAATTCATTTTTGATTTTCGATCACGTCACTTGTCGTTGAGGTGACGTCATTCCCATACATTTGATTAGTTTTCTTTTAGCGATATCGATTGTAGATTGTTAATTTGTCTAAGCTTACAGTATTTCTATAGAAGCTACTAAAAACATAAAAACTAATTTTTACCTATTTCTAAACACCTCTATAATATGGATTAACCGCAAACATAAATCCATACTATTAATGCAAAACTGACTTTGTTTGTCATAACATACAAAGTCAAATTTGCATTAATAGTATGGAAAAACGGTTCTTTATTTTAATTGTGACAGCATACTATCACAATTAAAATCCAGAACCGATTTTGAAATGAAATTTAAATCAGACCCAGCTTCTGCCACAAGCAAGGTGATCTCGCGGACAAAACCTTGTCAACTCTAAATCTGTTATTAAGAAAGCTCTATACATATGAACACACGCTAATTAACACTAAGGAGTCATCAAGATCTTAGCAATATATCACGCATAACAAGCTCCATCATTAATTCAATCATGATGCTCATTTTGGCCATAGACGAGCAAACATTCCGCGTGTGACATCTGGGCACCACACGCTGTCAATTTCTACAATAAACAGTTTAATTTATGTGAGAACTGTCAATTTTCGGCTCATTGCAGACTTTAGTTCGTTAGCTTACATTAAATGGAATCTACTAATAAAGATTGGGTGTGTCGCTGTGTATTTCGTAATGTGTCATGATTATGATTGCTGCGATTCTACCCCGTGCAATTTACTGTTATGATAGCACATTAAAATTTCGAGTATTACCTAAATAAATGTAAATCTTTGAAATTATTACCATAGTTTTAATTATATATAATATGTATATATCAGCCCATTGGCGCCCCCACTGCTGAGTGTAGGCCTCCCCTAGAGATCACCAACAAACCCGGTCTTGGGCAGCCCGCATCCATCAGTCTTCAGTTCTTTAAATCGTCGGTCCATCGTGCCGCAGGGCGTCCAACACTACGCTTGCCCAAACTCGATTTCCACTCTAGAGCATGTCTGCTCCATCTATCGTCTGTCCATCGGCAGTCGTAGCCGGCCCACTTCCACTTTAGCGTGCTTATTCGACGAGCAATATCGGTGACTTTAGTTCTCTGGCGAATGACTTTATTAAGAGTTCTATCCTGAAATATGTGGGTAATCATTTTATAAAATACTAGCGACCCGACCCAGCTTCGCATGGGCCTATAGCCCTCCTCGGTAAATGGACTATCCAACACAAAAATATTTTTTCATTTCGAACCAGTAGATCCTGAGATTACCGCGTTTAACCAAACAAACAAACTCTTCAGCTTAGATATTAGTATAGATTGGTGAACACCTGGCCAACAAGCGTAATGTTAATGTATTCGTTTTACTTAACTGAAGCGGCGATCCGCCGTACAGCGCCATCTATTGAAGTATCAACAAAACGTAAGGCGGAACGAGAAGAATAATAAATCTTTTTCACACGTTTGAACAGTACCCAGTAATTATAAAGTTGTATAATATTTTATTTTATTTTATTTTTATTTGGAAAACTTACAGCTAGGTACAAAAATAAGACAGAAATAGTGACAACGATAAGGCCAATTAAAAGTTTTCACAGATAGAAAAAATATACGATTACCATCCAGTAATCTATCATTTTCATTATACGAGTATCGTATACAATTTACAATTTCATTGCTAATAAAAGAAAAACAATGTCGCGTGGGTGGCCTTCATTTAGGCATAAATAAGGATATGAAATCATAATTCTATCCTCGACTAGTCAATCATGTATTGTATGTTATTTTTATCAACACCATACGAAAGAACAAGCCAAGCGCCAGACAATTTGAATTTCTACGTGACAAGCTTCTAAAAAAAATATTTTATAAAAAGTGCAGCCTTATGCAAAATATGTATAAATTGGTAATAAACATGCGGAAACCGTAATTGTTAAGCAACCTTGACGTGTGTGGCATTATCGAGAACATTGTATAAAAAGACTAGTACAGTCAACAGCAAAAGTAGATGATCAAAATCAGAAATTCAATACTAATATACTAACACTAATTTAAATAATTTATTACTAGTTTATTTATTAAAAGTATGTGATTGTCACACGCATACTTTTGAATCACTTCGACGCCACACAGTTCTGACGCGAACTCCGTTCATTAGTATTGAATTTCTGATTTTGATCATTTACTTTTGCTGTTGACTGTACAACATTTTATTACTAGACCAGTGCCGATACCTTTGAAAATGGTAAAAAGTGAAAAAAAATAATAGTAAAATGAAACCCATTGGAAAAGGAAGAAAATATAACAAAAATGAAAGTAAATAAAAATATTTATTTTTTTCACCTTATTTTGACTTAATATCGAAAAAGCACCCTAATTTTCAATCGAAAAATCTCACGTCAAAATATCTGTTTTTTTTTTAAAAGTCGGTGGGTTTTTTGTTCGTTGAAATCTCTACTTTCTGATGGTGTAAAAAAATATACATTACCATGGTAAATTTTCTCAGAAAATGCAATAAAACGAAAAGATCTCGAAACCGATTTATTTTTTAAATCATGATGTTAAATTTTGGGCTATTTATTATAATATACTTACACTTCAATTACTCGAAAAACAAAAGATTCCATGTTACATTGATAAACAAAAAAATTGCAAATCAAAATATACTACTATAATTAACAACCAAATAAGTTAATATTTAATAAGACATCTACAATATTTTGAGAAAGTTGTAAAATTTTCTTGAAATTATATGCGTAAATGCCCATTAATTGCTATTATAAGATAATCTTATATACCTAAGTGACCTACGTAAAATTTTAGCCCATCAAAAGGTATTTCATAGAGAAGTGGGGAAGGGGCTAGAAGGGTCTGGGCCTTACTGGGCCTACCTGTTATTTCGTAGCTGTAAAAACCGTTATCCAGTATTCGGGATACAGAGCAGTGAGTGATGAGAATTTTGAGCAAATTACACATCATGATTAAAAAAAAAAAACAGTTTCGAGATTTTTTCGTTTTATTGCATTTTCTGAGAAAATTTAACATGATAATGTATATTTTTTTTACACCTTCAGAAAGTAGAGATTTCAACGAACAAAAAACCCACCGACTTTTTAAAAAAAGCAGAAATTTTGATGTGAGAATTTTCGATTGAAAATTAGGGTGCTTTTTCGATATTAAGTCAAAATAAGGTGAAAAAATAAATATTTAAATTCAAAAAAACTACAGTGTATTTGGGACATAAAAAGGTAAGTTTTCACCAAATTTGGTTAAAATTAAATATTTTTGAAAAAGATAAAAATAAAAAACCAAAAACATGGTTATTTGAATTTTTCTCATAAATTTTGAGGTTATGTGAAAAAGTGTTAATACAAAAGTTGAAGATATTTTCATTACCTACAACTTTGCCATTTAACTTTTTTCCATAACACTTGTAGTTTTGTCGGAAATCGAGATAAACCGTTTTTTACCTTTAAAAACGCACCCCCGTCCACTTCCCGACCTCAGATCGCCCGTAATTTATTTTTCCTTTCATTTTTGTTATATTTTCTTCCTTTTCCAATGGGTTTCATTCTACTATTATTTTTTTTGCTTTCAAAAATTATCGGCACTGGTCTATACTAGCTTCTGCCCGCGACTTATCGCGGATGCTGAGAAAGTAGCGGATTAAAAAGTAACCTATCCCTCCCTCCTCCGGCTGTCTGTTACGCTTTCACGATGAAACGGCTGAACAGATTTTGATGGAATTTTATATGAAAATATCTTGAAGGGTTAAAGACATTTTAAAAACAAAAAAGTGTAAAAGACATAGTTACTTTCGCATTTTTTTTTAAGTATGGCAGTGTGGATATGGATTAGTATGTATTCATACACATACATGTACAAAGGACACATAACGACGTCACCAACGAGCGACACGGCACGGCGCGGGGACCGGAACGCAAGACCATCGCGATACTGCATCGTCCGACACGACCGCGCTCAGACATACTTACTTTAATTAAATACTAAGTTGCTATAATTATTGTAACCACCAAATAAACATTAATACAGTCCACTTTGCTTTCCTTTAACCTGGGCCTAGACAGTATGGACTATTCAATGTAACTACTAGTAACACTTTGTCGTGTGACTACGTTCGCGTAGATTTCGAAATTTCGCATAAAATCTTCACTAAAGACCCGGCCACACCGAAGCGTACGACTAGCGGCCGCGGGCTCAGTCAGATACTGGTTCTTACTACTGGTACTTGTTCAAATACTACTGTAGTATCTGAACAAGACCATTCAAGATTTTTTACGATACCTAATCAAATATTCCTTATTATTATTATTATTCTACCGGAATCATATGTCACTTTTTAGGACCCATTATAATTACGTTAATTGTAATCCGTGGTATTTGGTAACTGGGCTTCTCTCAATGAACGTCCCTTTGTGCCTATTGGTCTAGTTCTGTTCTGCCTCCTGCTTGATATGGGTTGTTCCACTGCGCTCCAGAAATGCATTTCATTGCGCTCCAAGATGTTACTCCTACCTATTTTATAAAAAAAAAATATAGTACCAAATTGGTACCACAACGGTCCAAAATAAAAAAAATTATAGAGCATAAAAGGCAAACCATAAGTTGTTTGTAGCAAAATGTGCTGCTTTGGCGCATTTGCCCCATGAATTCATGATGTAACTGATGATGCTTGGTTGATAATCATGGCAGAAGCACCACAAAGTGAAAATATTTCCAAGTTTAATTATTACTTTGATGGACAATGATTAGACAATGGAAATTTACATTTCTATAATATTTCATGCTAAATTTATTTTTTGCTAACTCTACTCAAAATAAGGTATTTTACTCTATACGAGAAAAAATCTATAAATATGTTATTGAGACAGTTTAGGCATAAAGCAGTCGGAAAATGTAAGTTTTAGTTCATAAAACAACAAAACTAATTTTTAAATTCAATTTGTAGCTGCATGCCAACATCACATGTTCGGCGCGTGCGGTCACCACCGCGCGCGCCGCTGTACTAAATCGTACGCATGCCGCATTCAAATATTTATACCTCAGGACATTTTCGGCTGCGCCGCTCACAGCAAATACGAAACAAATACCTACATTAATTAATATTTTAAACTTAGTATTAAGCATTGTGATTGGTCAATATATTTCCCAAGTGTTTTATTTAGCCACAACTTGTGAGGCCAAAAACGACCACTTAAATAGCGCAAATATACACATGATTATGCTACATCAAAAGTTAGTGTTTCATTTCTCCTGACTTAACACTACAGTGGTGACCCCGAAAAACAACATGACCAGCGGAGGACCAGAACTCTCGGGTGTCTCAACCGCACTTCGTATCCCACCTATCTGGAGAGACAAGATCAGACTATGGTTCGCACAGTTTGAGGTCATCATGTCGCCGCACAAGAAAGGCGATCAAGCAATGTACGAGCTGGTTATCGGTCAACTCGAACGGCAAGATCTCGATGAAATCACCGATATCATTCTCCACCCACCTGAGACGAAGCGATATGAAATGCTGAAAAATCGCCTACTGCAAGTTTACGAGGAATCCGAGCAACGTCAAGTTCAACGTTTATTGTCTGAAATGGAACTGGGTGACATGAAACCATCGCAACTACTTCGTCGCATGAAAAACCTTGCTGCCGATAATATTTCCGACCCGGCGCTCAGGATTATGTGGACAAACCACTTGCCACAATCAATACGAGCAGTGCTTGCCGTCAGTGAAAACATCGCCAAGAAATCCGACATTTACGACCTCGCGATGATGGCTGATAAGATTTTGGAGCAGACCCAGCCGCAAGGCATCGTATCTGCCGTAGCAACCAGTTCACAGGAACCTCCTCGTACCAGCACCACTCTGGAAGAAAAAATCGACATGCTTACGAGAGAAATCGCAGAATTAAAGGCAAAACATAGCACCCACCACAGTCGAAAAACATTTCACCGCTACCGTACAAGATCTCGTTCGAGGAGCTCGCCAAATCGACAACGCGCACCCCGCTCGTCCCGCAGCAAGACGCCGCATCGTGCCGACCAATCAGACATCTGTTATTACCATCGAAGATTTGGGAAACATGCACAAAGATGTACGCGGCCTTGTAGTTTTGTTGATTCGCCCACTGTCTCGGAAAACTAAAACCAGCGTTGGATGAGGCGGGAACCGGCGCAGAAAATATATCATACCGCCTATTCATCACAGATCGTAATTCACGGTTGTCATTCTTGATCGACACCGGCGCGAATATATCTGTCATACCACGAAGAACAGGAATGAAAGCTAAACCAACTGACTTTCGCCTGTACGCTGCAAACAACACCACCATACCTACCTACGGTGAGAAGTCACTCCAACTAGATTTCAACCTACGAAGACCATACAGGTGGAATTTTGTCATTGCCGCAGTCAGCAAGCCAATCATCGGCGCTGATTTCCTAAAGCATCATCAACTACTAGTCGACATCGCCGGCCGATGTCTCATTGACAAAGTAACGCAACTCACTGTGAAGGCACCCATATCGTACTCATCTGAGCCAACAGTACGAAGTATTGACGTCGACCAGCAGTATCACAAGCTGCTCACCAACTTCCCCGACATCACCAGACCATCATGTTCTAAGGAAACGCCCAAACATCATGTTGAGCATCATATAGAAACCACAGGTCGACCACTACACTGCAAAGCCCGGCCCTTACCACCACATCGATACTTAGCAGCAAAGAAGGAGTTCGAGATCATGATGCAGCAAGGCCTTTGCCGACCAAGCAAGAGCCCATGGTCCAGCCCACTACATGTCGTACCCAAAAAAAATGGTGACATACGAGTTTGTGGCGACTATAGAAGATTAAATGCCATCACTATACCCGACCGATATCCAGTGCCACGCCTCAAAGATTTCTCCAACCACCTGCATAACAAGAAGATTTTCTCAACCCTGGACCTCAACCGTGCATATATGCAATTACCTGTCCACGAACCAGATATTGAGAAAACAGCAATAATAACGCCATTCGGATTATTTGAATTTCCCCGAATGTGCCCAGGCTTAAAAAATGCGGGGCAAACATTTCAACGGTTCATACATCGTGTGTTGAGTGGATTGGATTACGTATTTCCTTATATTGATGACGTCATCGTAGCGTCAGAGAACCGGGAGCAGCATGAACAAGACTTACAAGTTGACTTAAGCAGATTAAATGACTACGGAATCACAATCAACCCATCAAAATGTGATTTCGGTAAAGAAAGCGTCAAGTTCCTGGGCTATGAAGTATCGAGTGAAGGAATCAAACCACCGATTGACAAAACCAAAACCATTGCTGACTACCCTAAGCCAGGAACAATTCATGATCTACGTCGATTCCTGGGCATGGTGAATTTTTACCGAGACAGCATTCCAAATGCCGCGCATATTCAAGCACCTCTCAATGCATATCTACATAACTGTAAGAAACGTGACAAGACAAAGATAGAATGGACTACGGAAGCAACAGAAGCATTTGAGTCATGTAAGGCCAGCATCCAAAACGCAGCCTTACTCGCTCACCCATCACCGACCGCAGCAATGTCACTTATGTGCGACGCATCTAATACATGCGCTGGAGCCGTTCTACAGCAACACGTCAATAACAAATGGATTCCCCTCGGCTATTTCTCGAAGAAACTATCAGAAACTCAGCAGCGATATAGCACATTCGACAGGGAATTATTGTCAATCTATATGGCCCTCAAGCATTTCCGAAATACCTTCGAAGGAAGAGAATTAATAGTCTACACCGATCACAAGCCGCTCACATACGCCATACACAAGCCGCCGTCCAATAGCGACACACAACGACGAACACGTCAACTTTTATTCATCAGTGAATTCACAACGGACATACGGCATGTGAGCGGTGCGAATAACGTGGTCGCGGACGCACTATCACGCATCGAAACAATCGACATATCTACAAGTATCGACTATAACAAATTGGCTCAAGCACAAGAAAATGACTCATCGTTACCTACGCTATTAAAACAAAAAAACCTACAACTAAAGAAGATCGTCACTCCCGGCACAAACAAGTTGATATTGTGCGAAACGTCAACAACAAACATACGGCCGTACCTACCAGATGACTATCGTCGTATAGCATTCCACGCAATTCACGATACCAGTCACCCAGGAATACGAACTACACGGAAAATGATGAAACAACGTTTTTTTTGGCCGTCAATAAACAAAGACGTCAGCAAGTGGGCAAAATTATGTATTCCATGTCAACAGTCCAAAGTACAGCGACACACACACAGCGACAGTGACCAGTACCCACCGAGTGAACGATTTCTACATATCCACGCAGATATCGTCGGAAAGTTGCCTACATCTGCATGCGGACACCAGTACTTACTAACCATAATCGATCGACAAACACGCTGGCCCGAAGCGATACCAATGCGAGAAATCACAGCTGATACCGTAGCAAGGACAATATACGAAGCCTGGATAACCCGTTTCGGGTGCCCTAGCAAAATCACAACTGATCAAGGACGTCAGTTCGAAAGCCAGTTATTTCATGAACTCTCAAGATTACTGGGCGCAGAGAAAACACGTACTACTGCCTACCACCCGCAGAGTAACGGCATAGTTGAGCGCTGGCACCGTTCGTTAAAGGTCGCACTAATGACGCGATTATCAAATAATAACAAATGGATGGACGAACTACCAACCGTATTACTCGGTTTACGGGCAGCTATACGGACCGACACAAATACAAGTGCCGCACAAGTAACGTATGGACAAGCATTACGACTGCCCGGCGAATTCATAACATCATTACCATCTAAGTCCACAGCGAAGATGGACCATACCTACGTCGAACACCTGCATTCCGTCATAACACAGCTAACACCGACATTCCAACCGCATTCCAATGCGCGGTCTATGTTCGTGCATCAAGACTTGAAGACATGCAACTCTGTGTTCGTGCGCATAGATGCAGTCCGGAAGCCACTGCAGCGCCCATATGAAGGTCCGTATTTGGTCGTCGAGAAACATGAAAAGTATTACAAGTTACAACTACCAGGACGTACCGCCATCATTTCTATCGACCGCCTGAAACCGGCTTACACCATAAACACGGACAATCATAACAGCAGCTACACAAATGACTCGACGCCTGCAACTACACCTGACCGCTCCAATCACCCACAGAGGACAAGATCTGGCAGACTCGTCAAGATGCCCGTACGCTTCGCTAGGGGGGGAGCACTGTAGCTGCATGCCAACATCACATGTTCGGCGCGTGCGGTCACCACCGCGCGCGCCGCTGTACTAAATCGTACGCATGCCGCATTCAAATATTTATACCTCAGGACATTTTCGGCTGCGCCGCTCACAGCAAATACGAAACAAATACCTACATTAATTAATATTTTAAACTTAGTATTAAGCATTGTGATTGGTCAATATATTTCCCAAGTGTTTTATTTAGCCACAACTTGTGAGGCCAAAAACGACCACTTAAATAGCGCAAATATACACATGATTATGCTACATCAAAAGTTAGTGTTTCATTTCTCCTGACTTAACACTACAAATTCATAGTTTTCAGTATTTTTAATCTGTTATAAAACACCGTGAAATAGTAGCGGCCATGATATTACGCCGTACGGCTGTGTAAACAAAAAATTGTCAACTGTCAGTCAACCGATTGGCGTAATATAGGCTTTATACTTTTATTATTTTCGTAACCAACGTAATATTTTCATTATTACACCAATTACAAAATATACTTTTAATTATTTTTAAATGATATACAATTATCTATTTAATATGAGCTCATTTGATACAAAACGAACTGACGTCATTTACGGTGAGCAATATGGCGTCCAGTAAGAGGCGTTCTCACCAAACTACACGCGAAATTTGAAAATTAAAAATTTGGATGCATTTTTGTGGCACATAGCGATTGAATAAAAATTTTGTGTTTTTTTTGGTGGCATATTACCACTACAGAAATTCATTGACACACTTTTCAAAAATGGGTGTAATACCTTATTACTTGGAGCGCGGTGGAAATCAATTATTGACACATTCTATTTCTAAAAATTCTTGGAGCGCAGTGGAATTAATGTATGAACATTACAATTATGAGAACAATGGGATTTGGAGCGCAGTGGAACAATCCTTTCATATTAAGGGAAATGGAAAATAATAATATGTTTTTTTCTTCTTACTCCACCGCTGTTCTTTTCTGATTCATTTCACGACAGTTGCATCTGTTGTTTTCATTTACTTGACTCCGGCACGTAAATGTGGCTGAAACCAGCTAAAAAGCTGAGAAAAAATAACACATCAGAAAATAATGATAATATGTACACTTCACACACGTCCATCTGACCCCAAACTAGGAAGACCCTGTACTGTACTATGGGTGTCAGACAGCTGATTTACATACACAAATACATTTAAATACACATACGTAAGTATATAGATATACAACAACCAGACACAAGGGGCCACAAGTGCTCAACACACAAATGGTAGTTACTATAGTTTCTAATGTGACTGGGTGGTGAACATTAAAATAAATTGAAAACGGAAAAAATAAGAAATTTATTTTAGGGTATCAATTACGGCGAATAATCTTCTTTATTTTGCAAATCTTTCTTTTTCTTTATTATGAGAAATCTAGAAATATTGATTTTAAAATCACACATAAAAAATACTGTACAAAATAACAAAACCTGAAATAGGTATCTCTAAAAAGTTTACTCGTCGTAAATGTCAGTTATAATTTTGACATAGAAGTGTTGGGTCGAAGCCTGTCCGTCTATTACAAATTATACTGCCAATATTTGTGCAAACGTTCGTCCAGAGTAGGCCAAACTACTTTTTGTTGGCGATCTGTATACTTAATTTATTTTAAGACTTAGTTAAATTGATTTTTTAAATAGAGGTTTTCTCTTCTAGGGAATATAAAGATTGAAGACTTTTTATAATTTTCCTAGTTGTTGAATCGGCTTCACTGTTTAGCCAGATGCAGCTGAAAACCAATGTTTTACATTCCACCGGGTAGGTATCATTTTACCTAAGACCTTCACAAACTGCACTTCGTCCACTGGTTTAATCGTTTTTTGACAGCTGCAACTAGTGAACAATATTTATGTTTTTAGTAAAAACTGATACGCATACCTGTATTATAATGTCTGTAAGAGGTCATAAATAAGATAATCCAACAAGATTAGGCAGTTTATTTTATAACACATTTTAAAGTTAACATAAGGTAATCGGGAATAATTACATTATAAGGCAGCTGTCAAAAACCAATAACCCATTGGACAGGGTATAGTACCTAATTAGGTAAAATGATACCCCTAAATAAGATATTATTACTAACATTAAGAATGCGAAAGTAACTCTCACTGGTATCAAACCAATTTTTTTGCAAACCTTGGAAAAACTATTAATCCTAGTTTACATTAATGATTTAAAATAAGATATTAAAAACAACTCTTGTGGAGAGGGTTTCTTACAATACCAATAGATAGAATTTATATAGGTTTTCCTGTAATCTACAAGCGATGAACTATATTTCGTATTTTTTTCAAAATTTTAGGCTCAGTAGTTTCGGAGATCAGGGGGGTAATGGTCAATTTTTGTCTTCTTTCATGAATAAAATCAAAACTATTTATTTTACAAAAATAATAAAAAAAAACTTGAGATCCTCATAACGAGCCCTTTCATTTATGACACAGTAAGGTTTGCAAAACTTTTTTTATTGCGAATCAGCTCTTTAAATAAAGAAAAAAAAAACTTTTTTTTTAGTTTCCTAATTTGTCCCCCGAAAATGACACTTACTTTAAAAAAAAAAATATTTTATTAACTTTGCACATCTACATATGTTTGGGTCATAGGATTACACCATCCTACCAAATTTCACCTGATTTGATCCCAGTAGATATGGAGCAAATTGGCTGTGACAGACGGACGGACAGACAGACGCACGAGTGATTCTATAAGAGTTCTGTTTTTTTTTGTACGGAACCCTAAAAACACGCGATCAAAGTGGCTTGCAAAGTTGTAGCACCTATATACCTAACTATAATTATATTTATACAAAAAAAGAGGAACCAGTAAATCATTTACCGTATTTGGAATTTTTACAGCAACATACGTCTAAATCTTATATATAAAATTCTCGTGTCACAATGTTCGTTCCCGTACTCCTCCGAACGGCTGGAACGATTCTGATGAAATTTTGTGTACATATTGGGTAGGTCTGAGAATCGGCCAACATCTATTTTTCATCCCCCTAAATGTTAAGGGTAGGTGTAGGGTAGGTGTAGGGTAGGTGTAGGGTAGGTGTAGGGTAGGTGTAGGGTAGGTGTAGGGTAGGTGTAGGGTAGGTGTAGGGTAGGTGTAGGGTAGGTGTAGGGTAGGTGTAGGGTAGGTGTAGGGTAGGTGTAGGGTAGGTGTAGGGTAGGTGTAGGGTAGGTGTAGGGTAGGTGTAGGGTAGGTGTAGGGTAGGTGTAGGGTAGGTGTAGGGTAGGTGTAGGGTAGGTGTAGGGTAGGTGTAGGGTAGGTGTAGGGTAGGTGTAGGGTAGGTGTAGGGTAGGTGTAGGGTAGGTGTAGGGTAGGTATAGGGTAGGTGTAGGGTAGGTGTAGGTAAATAGGCAGGTAAGTAGGTAGATATGGACAGGACAACGTCTGTCGGGTCAGCTAGTAAAGATGTATAAATCACATGTGATACACACACTACTACCTATACACGTGGACAATTATTAATTAGACGAGCAGTTTCCTCCACGGCCTCTAGTTTCGAACTACAGGGTGCCTTATTAGTACGAGCAAGTTATGCACCTTTGTTAACTAACTTTTGACGATATTACATTGTGATACCATGTCGGACATGGCAAGGGACCGACAGAAGTTATGAAGATCAGGTAAAATAGGGATGTAAATGGTAGGTTCGTGTTTTACATACCACTTGGTTTTGGCTTGTCGAATATAGTTGGTGATGTTACCTGACGTAATCATCTTTATTGTTTCATAATTTTCCTCAGAATCTTATTTATACTTTATTGATACGGAAATGTTATTATTCGTTATGTGACTCGTTTTTTGACATTCCAGCAATTTAATATTATTGACATTATTTGATATTTACTTTTAGGCTTCTTCAAGACTTGTTAAAATAATTTATGACTAATGTAATTTTTTTTTATTTATTATTTCATAATTTGACTTAAAATATTATTGATACCTACTAACATTATTTATTAAATTTTGCATGCCAAAACTCAGGCAGAATACCAGGCTCTCTATATTTTAATAACAACTTGATGTACATACAATACCTACATTCTATGCGAATAAATGATTTGATTTGGTTTTGGCGAGTATTTCTTTTTGACGAGCATTTAAGGTTTCGGTAATAATACGCCAGAGAACTAAAGTCATATTACGCGTCGAATCAACACTCTGAAGTGCAAGTGGGCTGGCCATGTCTGCTGACGACGGTAAATGGAGCAGAGTGGACACCGCGTTTAGGCAAAGTGTGGGACGCCCTGTGGCATGGTGGACCGAATATTTGAAGAAGGTGGCTGGCAGTGGTTGAAGGCTGCAGGCTACACAAGATCCGGTTGGATGGTGATCTCTGGGGGAGGCCTACGTCCAACAGTGGATGGCAATAGACTGAAATGATAATAATATTCGTCTATTATTGTTTAGCCAGTCTTGGTCAAGGTTATTGGGCCAACTTCTCTCTCCTGCTTGTTATAGACGGAAGGGACAGCAGGTTTTGTTTTATACCACTGCTGTTCAAAGTCAAAGTCAAAGCATTTATTTCAATTAAACCATTTATAGGCACTTTTGAATTGTCAAGGAGTCGGTCAGTTAGTCAGAGAGTTGAAGCTCGTTGCTCGTTCCAAAACGTAGGTAGGTTTCTATGGAGAAGATCGAGCAAGAAACTCCACGGACACTCTTTTAAATCAAGTTTTTACAAAGTACTGGTTACAGGATTCTTGTTGGTTCTATATGTGAAAACTATGAAGGTAATCAAGCAATACAAAACATAAAAAAGATTATTTTCTAATTAATTTCGTCACGGGATCCAAGACAGTTGAATTGTTTCTCCAGGACTCGCCAAGTTTCACTGCTTCGACACTTTAATGGTGGTTGCCAGTGTTGATGGGAATATTGCGAGAAACTAGTCCCAAAAAAAAAAATGACTGCCTCATTGGTCTTGTGGTCACAAGGGCGACTAAGGAGCGTGGGTGGTGGGTGTTCGATTCCCAGGTCAGGAAAAATGTTATTGGGTTTTTCTATACGGAATTTTTCCATAGCAGCCCGAAGTTTGGTAGTTGGCGTGACTCGGAAATCACGTTAAACCGTCTTGCGTCTGATCACTCTTCGGTAGTGTCAGACTGTGAGAGTGAGGGAAGAGGGTTTGTGTTTACGCACACACTTGTGTAGGTACTAACTATAATAATTATTATCTTCTGCATACTTAGTTGGTCTTTATTTGAGATTGACCACCATGACCGAAATTCAGTCGGGATTATATTATTATCCAGGTTTCCCACACTAACGAATATCTTATATTCTTCTCCATACATAACTACCTTTTGGAATGGGCACCTAGAATCAATTTTTTTTTCTGTTTGACGTTCAAAAGTGCCTTATAATGGTCTAATTGAAATAAATGATTTGACTTTGACTTTGACTTTATAAATAAATTTGGAATCAGCAATTTTTTGCGGATTCCAAATATTATGTATATTACTTAATAACGTAAAAAAAAAATAGATTAGACCAAATGGCCTTGGGACCGCAGATGTAATTAATAAATAATATAGGTATGTAAGATCAGTACCTATGTTTAATCTGTTACAATCTCCTTCTGTCAACACCTAGGTGAAGTGAGTTGTCATCCGGCCGTATGTTTTGTCAATGCCTAGCATCGGGACGGATGACAGCTCACTTCACCTAGGTGTTCACCGATGGAGATTTTAAACTAACAACTGCCCGCCACAACCACCATCTCTCTTTTCATGACAAAGCACAAAACAAATGACGAACTTCTAAAACAAGAACACCAAGCAATCCTTAAAACCGCAGAAACAAAACCTTCTTCAACAAAACATACAAAATAAATTCCCCGTCGTCGGTTTGTCCTTTACACAAAGTTCTAAACTTGGCAAGTTGAAGAAACTGACCACATACACGTGCATCCTGAAACTCCTTTGGGAAACTCTCACTTGGAACAAAGGGTGGGCTTAAACTGGCTTAAACTTAGTCTAGCTCGGTTTATATTGTGTAATTAGAGGATTAGAATCACCGGACTTAGTACTATCTGCCTGGTTTGCAGTTTGTTTTGCTGCGATTCAGATTGTTTCATTTAGTAATAGTCAGTTATATACTAGGGTAAAAATGTATGAGTAACAGTTTAAATCTAGGTTTTAAAATTTAAATAATAGTGTGGCGACATCTATCGCACATAAAACGAACTACAACCGACGTTTCCTAGATCGCGCAAGCAGAGTTATCCCCGACATTAGGATATATACAAAAATCCCAACTACAACCGTCGGGCAGTAGCCCACCAGATACAACACCCGTCTGGTCGGAGGATCCTTCCTTTTCTATGGAGGTTGAGGAACTTTACACTTCCTCATACCTCTAAAATAGCTTCAATGGAATTGGTAGGTAATGAAGGTACCGATGGAACTTTAACAACTCATTTTTTATTTTCCTCAAACTTGTTATAATATAAAATTCTTGCATTATTTACCATATTTAGGGCCTAAGTAGACGATAGACTTTTTGTGTGTTTGAGTTTGTGACCAAAGTCTGGGAGGCCTGCATTCTTTTTGAGATTGATTTTCATTAATTACTTTGTATTTTTCTTTTTGTAATCGCGATATTTCGGAATGCTAAAATCAATTTACTTATTTATTTATTTATATATTCAGTTTCGGACAACAATGTAATCCATTTTGTTAGTAAAACAAAAACCTTATACCTAATGTTAGTATTTTAAAAACAAAACACAAATCAACCGGCAATAATAAAACAATACATATTATGATCACTTAAGTGTCCGAAGCAGGTAGCACAGAGAATGACCACGCAGGAGATCAGGTACTTAGTTGACCATCCTCTCTACAAAATGCCTCAGAACAGGAGAGTAAGGGCTCTCCGCCACTGATTTCAGGATACTATTGTTACTGACCCGCGTTCGATGCATCAGTGAAGCAACTTTCTTACGAATGACAGCGTGGAAACCGTCAGTTCGGTTTTGCGAAAACAATTCCGATGCACTACAAAAGCGGGGCAGTCCCAACAGCATCCTGAAAACATTATTATACTGGACGCGTAGAGCATCTAGCGATCTCTTGGAGTAGCTGACCCATAGACCCCCCGCATACAGACCCTGACAGAACGCCTTGAATAGGGTGATTTTGACTTGGTCACTACAACGGGAGAATCTACGAGCCAACATATTACCTCGGACCGCTAGTGCCCTACGTTCCCTCTCAATGTCTACATTATCCTTAAGGTCGTCGGTAAGCATATGCCCTAGGTACTTAAATTTGTCTACTTTATTCATGCTCATACCATTTAGGGTAAAATTAGGTATATGATTAGGACACTTACCGGCGGCCTTAAAGATCATGTATTCGCACTTCCTGACATTATAAATAAGTCCATGCGTACCAGCGTACTTCTCGCAGACCTTCAACATATCTCTGATAGACCCCTCAGTCGGGCCCAGCAGTACCATGTCGTCCGCGTAGCTAATGTTGTTAATACTAACACCACCCACCCGGCAGCCGACACGCATACTGCTGAGCTCACCTATGAGATCATTTATATACAGGTTGAAGAGTCGTGGAGACGTCAAACCCCCCTGTCTCACACCACACTCCAACCGGACCGGAGGAACCGGAACCGGAGGTTCCGGACCACTTTACAGTATTTGTTTGGTTTGCATACCAATATCGCAGGATGTCTAGAACTTCCGCCGGTACACTCCTGTTCCCCAGCTTTCTCCACAGCACATCATATGACACAAGGTCGAAGGCTCTGGAGAGATCCAGGAAACAGGCATACACCGGCGTTTTGCGGTCTGTGTAATATTGAACAGTATTCTTCAAACTCAGTATCGCACTTTCGGTCGATAGTTCAGGTTGGAATCCAAACTGTGCGTCGTGCAAACACAGATATTTTTTCAAGCATGAGTCAAGCATACTGTCCAATACTTTAGCAAAGGTGGTCGCTAGAGAGATCGGACGATAGTTACCCCGGTCTGAGATATCCCCTGTCCTGTTTTTAACAATAGGCACCACTATAGTTCGCATCAACTCGGCTGGTAAGTGAGAGTGACTAATGCACATTGTATAAAACCAGGACAGGACCCTCGGTAGGTGAACCCCAGCATATTTGAAGTGCTCAATGTTGAGTCCATCGTGGCCGGGTGATTTACCTCTGCTCATGCTTTGAATGGCAAGTTTGACTTGTTTAGCCGAAAAGTGTGTCAGTGGTTTCGACCTCTCACGGTCAGACTCAGCATCGCCCATCGCAACAGACGGACCCAGAGGCGACTGCACCTTAAAATGTTCCATAAACATATTCGCGATCCCCCCAGGGTCACTGATCCCTCCTACGCTCACCGGAAGCCCAGGCCTAATATCTAACTTACGAGTGGATTTCCAAAATTCCTTAAAATTACATGTGGCTCTCTGCTTTGCTATGATGTCCATTTTGATTTTATCTTTATTTTTTTGACACCATTTCAGTCGACCCTTAAATATTTTACGAGACTCCCTCATTTCTTCAAATACTACTCCACTTGTTGGCCTCTTATGCATTACCCATAATTTGAAATTAAGCCTGGCCTTATTGTGAGCATCCCGGACGTGACTATTCCACCCACATAACACTTTGCCTCTCTTTGACCTGCATTCGCCCACAATATTGGTCTGCTCCGCAGCGTTACATAAAATACCTACAATGTCATTGTACAAACCGTCTAAGACACTTTTGTGTGCTACCGAGCTACACGACCCATAACTACACTCTGCAAACTCTGAGGGAAAATCAACGTCACGCAATCCATTGTTACATAGGTCATGGTACCGTTTGATCTGACGTTCATCCCTTTCCCCCCAAATAACTCTAGAGCGCGATGCATTCAGTGTTCTTAATTTAGGCCTCACTACATTCAAATCACACTCAATGTATAACGGTAAGTGGTCTGACATATATACGTCTTCCATAATGCCTACCTTACCAATTGTTTGCCAAGCAGACAAAGACACAACGCAATGATCCAGCCACCTTCTACACCCGTGAGCTTCGCTTACAAAAGTGTAGTTATCTGTCCCGTAACCCAGTTTCTTTACATCGGCGCAAATCCAAGATTGGTCATTGCAGAAATTATTTAATTCTCGAAAAAACAGTTCATGTGGGTGCGCATTAAAATTGCCTAATACAAAGACACTCTCAATATCTACGCTTGCAACTACAGCACTAATTTCACCTAGAATCTCTGTAAAAATAGGCAAGTTTTCGGTCGAATCAGTCGGCATGTAAACCGATATTACAATAATCGAGCGATCCGCTACAGTCGCTTTGATGGCAGTTAAACGAGAGCTTGTGCATGTTAATATTGATACATCTTCAAAAATACCCCTTCTCCAGAGAATGGCCACACCCCCATATGGTCTACCTACTAGCAGACCCGCGGATGTGTCAACGGCCGACTTACCCGTATATTCAAAATTGTCACTTATGGTACCTAGGAATGGAATATAATGGGGGAGAAGCCACGTCTCCTGGAGGGCTACTATATCTGACGTCTCACAAATGCTCCTTACACTGTCAATTGAACGTTTAACAGACTTACAATTAAAACTAACTAATTTACAATAATTATTATGGTTCTTGTTCATAATGTACCTCGTTAACTTACTATAACCTATAACCTATTTACGTCTTCATTCTTCCGATACGTAAAATGCACGAAACGTCTAAAAGTTATGCCATCTGGCCACAGTTCATTATTTAAAAATAGATTAAGTTTCGTCTTAGAGACATACAACTTATAAGCATTATATTTCTTTGTTGCTTTCATATTTATCGATCTAAGCGAAACACACTCATTCGTTTTTTCTTGTATATAACTAATAATGTCCTGCTCACTCGCTTCCTTGCTAACATTCGACATTCGAGATACTTAACACGTTGACCGTTTCGCATATGACTTCCCCAATTTGTCTGAAACATCATTCTTCATATCATGCTGCCAGTACTAATGAGAAATGTTCACTGTCTGTATCTTCTTTAACTTGTATTAATTCATAAACAACTGAATCTCATCTGTCTCAATTCCTGAATATATCAATGGCTCAATTCAGAGGTCGTTGATTTTTCCACAGGACTGAATAAATACAATGCATTTGATTTTTCTTAATCGATAGATTCGTTTTCTTTGTATGTTAATACCTACTGTTTTTTTTTTTATTGACCAATCATATTTTAATCAGACACACACACAAAGACATTTACACGGAAGCCCAAAGCGCTCTGAGGTATAATAAGAGATTATAGTATACACTTTAATCTGCAAATCAGCAGTGGATGCATTTCTTTTTTAATTAGTTTTCATGTACTAACGGCCAAACCCAATTACCTATTCTATCTCCAATTTTGACATACTGGTAATAGAAAAACCTATCTGTCTGTGGTTATAGTGTCCCAATTATTTGTTAGAGAGTAAGAAATCTTACCGGCACTTGATATCTATCGATGAGAGGGTCTGTGGCTTACTACGGTTAACTATTTGTTTGAAAAAACAAAAGTATGTGTCCCAATGACGTGTTGACAATTATTATTATTTGTTTGATAGGGTGGTAACTAATAGTAACAGACTTGTTGATCCGCCGAATTCTAGGAATAAATGGTTTGCTTTTAAAATAAACTTTATTTATAATCTCATGAAACCTGTCCTACTCAAGTTAAAGTACTGATTTTGAAATAGTATCAGGGTTATCCCACAAGGAAATTGCTTTTTCATCCCACCATCTCGGAAAGAGTATTTTTAATCTTCAATATCTGAGTGGAAAAGCCGTTTTTATTCTCTAGAGGATAAAGTAAATTTATCTTCAATATCTGAGTGGAAAAGCCGTTTTTATTCTCTAGAGGATAAAGTAAATTGAATTTAGAACATCGTGTGCACTAAGTTTGTGAATTAAAAAAAAACATTAAACCTATTTACTGCTACCTCTATGGTGCCGAATATATCATACAACTTTTTTTTAATTTGTTAAAAACTCAGACTTTGTAAACGTTTTTTTTTTGCATTTAGTCATTTCCTCGCTGAGGTGGAATGAAAAGTTACGTGTTGCACTCGAGTGCAAAGATTTTTCACCTCGTGCTCTTTTGATTCCCTCGCTAACGCTCAGGATTCTAATTTTGAATCACTCGCTGCGCTCGTGATTCAATTTTAGAATCCTTCGCTTGCTTGGTCATCAAAATTGAACACGCGGTTAAAAAGCAACTTTGCACTCTTGTAAAACAAATAACTATTGAGGTCCAATAACATAGAACTAATAACAAACAATAAAAACCGTATCGATCATATGAGCAAATTAACTTGTAATTAATTTACATATAGATTCCATTTAAATAAATCAATAGCAAGTTATTTACTCATCGAAATAATTACAAAAAAAAATTTTTTTTGGAGTTTTAAATAGTCAAATAGGTACGTTTAATTCCTACTCTCTAGCCTTACCGCTGTGTTTAGCAAAATGTAGTCAAATCTTGATGTTCGAGTTACTCGCAGAGTTTTATATTTTACGTAAACTATTACTAAATCCAGTATTTTAATACTTTAAACATACCTACAGAAGTCTTTTTTATAAAAATCAAGTTGTTTATGATGATGTTGGTTGTAACGAAACGCACGGGAGGGCCACCCCTATCTATTGTTTCCGTCACATAGATAACCGTTATTGATGAATGTGAGATACCGCTCAAACATAGATAGAAACATATGGTCTTCCAGCAGTAATGATCTACATTTCGGTGAAGGTAGGTAATTGGTTTCAGCCGAAAGCAACTCATTCATGTAGCTAAATTTAAACGATGTCTAGTCTAAATTAGAGAAACGTTTTCGTATTATGTCATTTAGTTACTGTTGACTCAAAGAACGTAGTTTAAATGCATTCGATTTTTAATTTTATTGTCATTTTGCTTTGTTTTTTTTTTGTCACTCAGTTTTAAGAGACAAAATACTTAAATGAAATTGTCAAGTGTATTGTAAAGCTAGACAATGAGTGAGTACTAAATATAAGTTAGTCGTCTATATAATCTGAGATTGAAGTGGTTTGACCTCTTAGTACTCGATGATGAGGATGTTATTGATGATAGTAGAATAACCTATACACCTTGCTAGGTCACCCAAAACTGAAATAATTACCTACGTTCAAAATTTTCTAAAAACAATAATTATACTCTAGTTTCATCTTTAATTAAAATAAAGAAATAATAACTAGAAAATAATCGAAAAGTGTCAGTGAATCACAGAAGATTTAATTAAAGCTTATGTTGAAACCTAAGCACTAATTTTAGAGAAAAATAAAATAATTGAGCTATTTATTTCTCAAAAGAATGAAAATAAAATCGATATTTATTTCTTCTACGAGGACCGATGAGGTGACGAAAGGTCGCGGAAATCCACTGTAGGAATGCGAAAAGCAGAGAGCCGTGTTTAATGTTGTACTTGTAACTCTAGGAGAACGCAGCTTAGACGTCTTCCTTATTCTATTGTTTTTTTTTCGGTTTTGCATCACGCAGGTCAACCTAGGAGGTAGTCGGCTGCTTAACCGGACTTTCCTGTTGGGCCTTAAAAAATATTATTTTTAGGGTCTCCAGCCAGGGCAAAATAACTTACAAACTAAGCGACTACACGCTTAGGACACCCCCTGTGGGGTACGAGCCTCAGCTTAGAGCGTCGCTGGGGGAGGACAGCAAAGGGACAGGCTGGATCGGATTTCCATTATTTAGGGACGAATTTAAAACTACGGGCTCAGCGGCGCGGGCTGGCACGAGCAAGGGTCGGGGAGGGGACGTACGGGGTCATCGCGGCGGGCGTCGGGGGTGAGAACGGAATGACGGCGGTCTGTGTTTGATTACTGTACTGGTGGCTTTATTGCTCTCCTGGAGGAGAGATATAGCATCGTCAGGGTCGGTCAGAGTCTTCCTTATGAAATGACGACGACGATGATAAAAGATCATCTGCACGCGTAGCATGACCACCGCTATGTCTACGGAAGAATAGACATACTGACAGGAAGAATAGACAAAATGACCGTCGTAGAAAGATTTATATCGTTGCGAGCATGGCGATGAAGAGAAGAAATGTTTCTACTCTACAGTAGACAAGAGTCTACAATGCCGAGCATGACGACTATTTTTTTCTCTACTTTTGACATTTGGGTGTAGAAACTTTTCTTCTAACAAGTGTCAAATAGTCTACATCACAATTGACCTAGACAAGTATATTTCTATGTAGACAAGGATCTATATTGATTTTAAAAACTCAATTCAATATTTTTTACCATCTAAATTTGTTGATATTGAATAATCTCCTTCATTTGATGGCCAATCATGATAAGTACATACGTGATATTGGCAAAATTGTGGTGACTCTTCCACAAAAGCAGAGTTGAAGTTTAAAAACATGTTGGAGGGCTACCGTCACCATCCTCTCAGTTTTTTTGCCGAGAAGAATGCATTAACCGGGGCTCTCGTTCTTCCCGAAAACAAGGTTTTGGTTGGCAAGGATCTACCTCCAAGAAAATCTCATGGACTGCCTTTTCTTGTTAAAGTAAGTTCAATCTGTTTAAAGATTAGGAAACCACGCCTTCCAACTGCTTCCAATACAAATAGGTCAGAAATATTACCTACCTAGGTACCGTGAATCCAACAATGCTGAAAGTGCTGCTCACAGTAGCCATTTAGTTGGATAGAATTCTTACTGTAGGTACGGTACTTACCATATAAAAAAAATTGTTTATTGCACATAATAGGGTTGTACATATTTTTAAAACTAGACTTCCAAACTAATATAAAACATTCATATAAGAAACTATATAAGTACTACCTATATTGTATTTATTTCAGCCTGAAACCGGACAGATTAATAATTTGAAATAATAAACAGTCAATAGGTGTATAGTTTTATTTATAAATATTGTTGTATGAACATTAAGTACATATTTATAGTATGTACAACTAGGTAATTCATTTTTGGGCCTCGTATATGGTTTCATCATTCGGGAACTATGTTATCTGTAATAACAAAACACAAAATTAATTATTTATTATTGATTTTCAGGAGGTTCAGGCTAAACTTTGGAACCGGCTCATGACTTGAATGCTTATCATGGTACACCCTGAAGCACAGAGGCACAGAGGTAGCCCTTTACAGAGGCACATAGGTAGTGGTTCTACAAGTTGCGACCCATGGAAGAACTGACATTACTCGTATATGAAATTTATTTAATGTAAAAAAAAATTGTGCCTTTGTAAATGGCTTTGTCTCATTTTCCTTTCAGTTAGTTTGTTTTAAATAAACTTATTGTCACAGATTAACTAATAGTTCCTTTGGAAATTGTAGTCCACCAACAACATCTCAATCTATGGGTTGGTACTTCGCACGCTGCAAATAAATAAATAAATCAGTTTTAGTATGTGAATGAGGTAAGAACACTGACGATAAGTAATAAAGAAAAGAAAAAGCATGACCAAGGCACCTATCATATCCTAGCAAGGAGTTATGTGAAGAATTTCCCTTTGTAAATCAAGAATTTTTATCAGACGATGTGACAATGTTCTTTTAATCCTCAAATGCGATTTTCAACTAATCGAGGACTACATTCTCTTAAATTAATCACACACAATAGGTACACCAATGCACAATGCTAATTTCTTTCACTTAGATTTACTCGTACTTACTTTTTTCTGCCGTAGTCCCAAGTCTATTTATTTTCCAAAATCAAAACATTTGGACAATTACATTTTTAATATTCTTTTCCAAAATATTTTGTTATTTAAGTCGATCCGACAGCCGTCACAATAAAAATATTAAATAACGTTTCGTTGTTGCTTCGAATAACATTACAATGTGGATAAGAGTAGTGTACATAATATTTATTTGTTACCTTTATTATTAAGTTCTAACCTATGTCTACTTATTATTACACTGTTTGTTGTCTCTAAGTAAAAAAATAAACGTTCAAAATGTGATAAAACGTAACGATTGACACATTTTTGTCGACAACGAAACGCAATTTTATCGTAAAAATTTTAACGTCTAGCTACAACACAGCACTCCGGCGTTGCTATGGAAAGAAAAGATATGTCTTTCTCTACGTAGAAACGCGAGTCTACCAGTCGGCTCATGCTCGGTTGGATAGAGATGTCAAGTAGGATAGAAAGAACTATGTCTATTTTACGTAGAGTAGAGATAGAATTGTCATGCTACGCCTGCTGTTGTCACAAGTTGGTCGCACATTACAAAAAGATGATCAGTGAGTACATTAGCGAAACATTTATATGTTTTGAAAACCCTAGTTAGTTATGGGATTTATATAATTATTAATATTATAATTAGCCCGTACTGTCCCTCTGCAAAGAAAAGATCTACCTTCAATCGGTCACGAATTAAAAATTAAATACCTAGGTACATGACTTTTGTTATTTTGTTTGAAATGCCTTTTTAATCTTCATAGCAAATATACACAAAAGCGCCTCACGATTTATAGTAGGGTCAGTTCAAGATAAACTTCGTCACAACGTCGCTTTTGATTTTAAAATCATTAAACCGTATGTTTAATAGCTAAATAATTTGCCATAGATGACTTTGATTATATGGTTTTAAACCAACTTGAATAAAGGTAGTTGTTTTTAAGTTTGAGTCATATTTGTGTATGTAATTATGTTTTTGATTTTCTCAAAAACTACTGATCCGATTAATATAGGATTTTTGCTATTTGACTATATATAAAACTTCGCCCTAGATCGTAAGATACCAGAGCTATAGACTAAAAAGTAGGAGTAAATAGGATTCATCCGGCAATCAGCATCCGGTTAGACTGGCACATCCCAAGTATCTAAAACAAGTTCACCTAACTAGCGCCGCTCACCGGTTGTCTTTAGTACTAATTAACTATCAAAAATGAAACTTCTGGAACTTTTCTCTACCTTCGGCTTGTTAGTGACCGCGGACTGCTA
The DNA here is from genome assembly GCA_947361185.1 of Charanyca ferruginea. Lineage (NCBI taxonomy): Eukaryota > Metazoa > Arthropoda > Insecta > Lepidoptera > Noctuidae > Charanyca > Charanyca ferruginea. The sequence goes on along the minus strand of OX376071.1, from coordinate 17,634,462 downwards.
AATTAATGAAATAAGTAACGTCCAACGTTTCCTCGCAAGGGGGAGTAATGATAGCACCTTGTAAATTATTATTATTATTTTAGGTACATATGCATTACATTTTAGGTAGGTACATAATTATATCATAGGTACAGTCAGCAAAAGAGATAGGTATGCAGGTCATCGGAAATGGTAGAAGTTTACTCAAAAACCGATGGATGTTTTCGAATGAAATTTAATTAAATCATTAACTGTTTATACTCTATTAATTGTATTTTATTTTATTCATAAACACCCATCGGTTGCTAAACCAACTTCAACTATTCCCGGCGACATAGATATTTATCTCTTTTGGTGACTGTACATTAATATTATTATTTTCAGCCTGAATTTTCTCACTACAGGGCAATGAAGCAACCCGCCCTTAGTAGGCATTGTCCAAAAATCTATTTTTTTAATATAGTTCAAATATATAGTTCGTATTTTAAGAAACTAATATTAATAATATATACATACTTTAATCTAAAAATAGTTGTATTAAATTTGAACTTAAACCTGTAAAATGGTCTAGAACTTATTATCTTGATTTTTAAAAGCCATTCAGTGACAAATGGCAGTCAATATAGCACATAATTTCTTATTCGGTTCCGCCGCCATATTTTATTAAAATCTTCTTCAGAAAATTTCGGTGAGTTCGAGATGAACTGTCTATCTAGAAATAGACCGCTCACCGACAGACATTTAAACAGAATAGGTACTTAACACTTCTGTTCTAGAATTCGGTATACAAAACTCTAAGAGAGCGCTCACGTCAAGTCAACCGCTTTGCCGCGTCGCGGTCACTGTTTACTGTTGCCTTGCTAAAAACAGGCTTACAAATCGCTTGTGTGATAAGTGAGTCCAAAAGTTTTATCTACTAAGGGGTCACACTTTGATTCATTATCTTTTAAAGCATTAGGAGTGATTGTCACAATATTGCATAATTATAATTACGTGAGCACCATTTATTTAAATGTTACTGTAAAATTCCGTATATCAGTAAATCTTAGGTTTAACTAGTAAATCTTAGGTTTAACTACTAAATCTTAGGGTTTACCAATGACAGTAAGACAAAGCTAAAAGGAACCTAACACGAAGGGAATGATGGGGGATAGAGCGAGCGAGGAACGTCGAACCTAACTTATCCGTGTACGGATGCCCCAAGATGGCCGAACTTGCTTCGCTTGCTCTTGAACTTATTATTCTTATTCTAATAAAAAAAAACCACCTTGCTCCACACGAGGAATTTCTCCTGAATTGTGGGTGTGTTTACAAACATATAAACTTACATACACAAATAGCCAGACCAATTGAGAATTAGAAACTTGAAGAAAAGAGGACAGACAGACATGTAAACTTTTCGACATTTGCCGTGTCTATGAGGTGAAACCTAAGATCTACCAGGTGAAATGTGGTAAAAGATCAAAATGGACGATAATCGCAGAACATTTCAGACTTTACGATTATGAGTTGGTAAATCTTAGGTTTTACTGGAAAATCTTAGGATTTACCGTAGATAGGGCTTTTACAGTAACATAATAAATTCATTTGTCACTGCTTATTTGTAATATTTTGTACCAATTGTAGTACATAAATAGTGTAGTTATTATTTGTGACTTTATCTGCATCCGCGATAACCGATATTCACGCGGACGAAGTCGCGGGCAAAAGCTAGTATTCATAATATAGTAATGATTGAATTCGAAAGTTCCAGAACATGTAGTTCTGCTATTCGACAATAGATGGCACCAGCATGTGACGTAGTTCTGCTACTTGACAATAGATGGCGCCAGCGTGTGATGTAGTTCTGCTACTGGGTAATAGATGGCGTTTTTGATAGGCACAGTTTGCATTTTCTTTTGTATCCGTTAAGTGACGTCGTTGATCTTGGTCACAATTCGGTATGGCCCGTCCCATTTTGCCTGTAATTTAGGGGACTTTCCTTTATTGCGCTATGGGTTATAAAAAAAATTATAATGTCACAATAAGGAGTACTTTCTAAAGTCAAAAAATAATAAATAACCATAAATTCAATTCACGTCACAAAGTCACAGTAATCAAATAAACATGTTTCTCCAGTGAAATAAATAAATAAGTCTACATTAATTTATCATTCAAAAATTGATCAGTCGAATAATAACATTTTTCAATTAACATTAATTTTATCTATGTGGGCTTTCCAGTTAATTTGGTTATCAAGGAATAAACCTAATAATTTTGCTACTTTAACTTCTTCAATGTCACAGTTACTATGTCTTATATATACTTTTGACACTTCAGTTCTTTGGTGGAAGTGTATTATTATGGTTTTCTTTAAGTTAATTACTAAATTATTGCGATAATAAATTATCGACATTTCGCTGTTGCTGAAAAATATCGCTTTTGCTTTCGCAAACGGTAGAATTTTTCTACGTAAAGAAGAGGGTACTAAATATGTACAGGTCAAAAATGAGAACACCCTTGTACAGTTGCGTGGCAACTAGTTGTAATATTTTGTTATCACACTTGTCTAGTTATTTTTATCTTTGTTCCTACTTTTTAACGTAATAAACCTTAACTATTGTTATATAATTAACATTTTTGGTCATAGATTGTACTTAAAGGTACATTTACTCTCACCACTTTTAAGCTCCACTATTCAGTAATAATATTATTTTCGTTCAGCATCTCATCAATGCAGGCTACGAGGTGGGCCTACCGTGGCGACAAGATAACATTATCATGCCACCAAGCTACAGCCAAGCACTCCGCCGTCTCAAGAAGATAGAACAGAAGATGGACGCCGATCCAGAGTTCGCTGAGGAATACTCCAGGCAGATCAACAACCTGCTTGAGAAAGGGTACGCGACACTGTGCGGCGGCTCGGAACAAACAAGTCCGGTCTGCTGGTACTTGCCACACTTTGCCGTGAAGAATCCTAACAAACCCGGCAAGTGTAGGCTAGTATTCGACGCAGCCGCACGAAGCAACGGGGTGTGCCTCAACGACGAGCTGCTGGAAGGCCCGGACATGCTGCTGACGCTACCTGGAATACTCTTCAGATTCCGGGAAAGAGCGATCGCGATAACGGCCGACATACAAGAGATGTTTCTCCGCATAAAAATAAGACCAGAAGATCAACCAGCCCAGCAGTGTCTATGGCGAGGCAACGAAAGAGAAGCGCCTCCTGCAAAATATAAAATGACGAGCATGATTTTCGGCGCAGCAAGCTCTCTGTTTATGGCCCACTACGTCCGGAACCTCAACGCGGACGTACATGGGCAAGAGTTCCCGCGAGCCCTAGAAGCGATCAAGGAAAACCGTTACATGGATGACCTAGTAGCCAGCTACGATAACCCAGAAGAAGCACGAAAGGTGATAGAAGAAACAAGAGTGGTGCACGCGCACGCGGGGTTCACGCTACGAGGATGGAGCTCGAACGAACGAACAGTGCTACGAGACGTACCCACCGAACTACATGCCACCTCTCCCACGCAACTGGGGGGAGAACAGCCCGAGAGTAAAATACTCGGGCTATATTGGAACGCAGAACGAGATGAGTTGGGGTTCAACACGTCCATGAACAGAGTGCCAACCGAAGTACGAACCAGAGCCCGCGCACCGACCAAACGAGAAGCCCTTAGTGCAGTCATGTCCATCTATGACCCGTTAGGACTGCTGAGCCACTACACGATACGATCCAAGATAATACTACAAAGTTTATGGCGCCTCCAGACCGCATGGGACGAACAGATTCCAGCAGAAGAAAACGAGCTCTTTGCGTCCTGGCTCGCGCACCTGACCGGACTGGCTCAGCTACGATTGCCGCGATGTTACCTAACACAGAAATACGAACGTGTCGATCTACACATATTATGCGACGCCAGCGAACAAGCCTACGCGACCGTGGCCTACTGGCGAATCATAAACAACGACGGAAGTATCGGCGTGGTGTTGGTGGCCGCCAAGGCCAAGGTAGCACCGAGACGAGCACAGACAATACCGCGACTAGAACTCCAGGCGGCCGTCATCGGAGCAAGACTCGCCGACACTATAAAAAGGGAACATCGAGTCAAGATCAACCAAACGACCTACTGGACCGACTCATCCACTGTAATACATTGGATACGTCACGACATGCGACGCTTCACACCGTTCGTCGCACACAGGCTGGGTGAGATCGCCGAGCTAACCCAGAAGGAAGAATGGCGATGGCTGCCCACGGAAGTGAATGTGGCCGATGACGCGACGAGGCTCACCGACACTCCACTGAGCACAGCGGACCGATGGTTCCAGGGGCCTAGCTTCTTACATCTGCCAGAAGAACAATGGCCCATGATGTCGACAACGGAAGAAGAAGACGAGGAGGAGGTCCTACACGTGACGCAAGAACCAGGACGAGATAGCTGGCTACCAGACCCGGCCCGCTTCTCGAAATATGAAGTCCTGGTGCCCTCACCAGGACTTCATATTTCATATTTCCACTGCACGAGCGCTCGCCTTCATAGACATCTGCCGACGTAAGGCCGTGAGCATGGAGCATCGACACATCCAGCACGCCGAGACAGAACTTATCCGACGCGCGCAAGAAGAAAGTTTCAAAGAAGAAATAGAGAAGATCAAGTCAGCTCGCCCCCTAACTAAGACGAGCAGGCTATACAGACTGGACCCTGTAATAGAAAACGGGCTCCTCAAAGTACGAGGACGGATCGAGGCTTCCTCGGCACCGACAGAGACAAAGCGACCCATCATCATGGACGGTCGACATGCGCTAACTAGACTGATAGTGCTACGTGAACACTGCGCTGCGGCCCACGCCAACAGGGAGCGCGTGACAAATGATCTACGGCAGCGCTATTGGATCATACATCTACGACCCACTGTGCGCACGATCGAGAGAGACTGCGCCTTCTGCAAGAAGTTGAAGGGGACACCACGGACGCCAGCCACGGGGGACCTGCCGCACGCCCGCCTCGACCCTTTCCACCGCCCGTTCACCAACTGTGGGGTGGATTATTTCGGCCCCATGACCGTTAAGGTGGGCCGTCGCCGAGAGAAAAGGTGGGGAGCGCTATTTACGTGCCTCACCTCCCGCGCTGTGCACATAGAGCTCGTCGCATCCCTATCGACAGACTCTGCAATCATGGCACTAAGAAGAATGGCTGCACGAAGGGGATGGCCGCGATTAATATATTCTGATAATGCGACCAACTTCCGCGGGGCTGATCAAGAGCTCCGCACCGCCTACACTGAATGGCTGCCTGCCCTGAAGGATGTGGGGCTACAACACAGAGTGGAATGGCGCTTTATACCTCCTGGCGCGCCCAATCAAGGCGGCGCGTGGGAGAGAATGGTGCGCTCCGTAAAAGCAGCCCTTAAAGTAACCCTACAAGAGAAGGCGCCTTCAGAAGAAGTACTCAGCACGCTCCTCGCCGAAGCTGAGTTCTGCATCAATGCACGACCTTTGACCCACGTCAGCGTGGACCCCAACGACCCTGAGGCCCTAACTCCCAACCACTTCTTATTGGGGTCTTCGAACGCCCTACCAGCAACGGGATCATGCGACGAAGCCGACCGACGAGCATGGCGAGCTAGCCAAGCGCTTGCCGACTGCTTCTGGCAGCGCTGGCTACGAGAATACCTACCCACACTGGTACCCCGCGGCGAGCCGAAGAACGACGCGCGGCCGCTGCAAGTAGGCGATCGGTCGTCGTGGTCGACAGCACACTGCCCCGGAACACCTGGCCTATGGGGGTCGTCGAGCGCACGCATCCGGGAACCGACGGCAGCATTCGAGTCGTCGAGGTGCGGACCAGAACCGGCATCTTCCGACGCCCAGTGAGCAAGCTCGTCGTCCTGACGAAGAAACCAGAGGCTGCGCAGGCTTCGCCGGGGGGAGAACTGTTACGGACGCCGACCTAAACTGTAATAGACGCTAACTGTATATAATAAAATCATATTATAAACATGTTTGAATAAGAATAAGATGTAGCGTTAAGTTTGATAGGTTTAGTGTAAGCATTATAGGTACAAACCATGTTGTATTATATAATTAAGTAGGATAGATAAATAGGTAATAATAATAATTACGAATTGTACATAGTTTCAAGGCCATTTGGGCGCAAAGTAAGCGATCGAGTGGTCGGTCGAGATTTTCATTGTTTACCCCCGCCACTACTTGCACCCAGGCAGCCGTCTATATAAAAGGGCACTAGGCCCGCTTGAATTCAGATCGAAAATAGCAACTGACTGATACTGAGCTAAGAAGAATAAATGGGAAAATAATCAAGCCTGAAGAATTGTTTTATTTTCAAAATATATACAGTCCACACTGAACATAGATTAAATTCGGTTTTATTGTAAATGAAGTTCTAAAGAATTTATTTCTTAAGAATCTATACTAATATTATAAAGCTGAAGAGTTTGCTTGTTTGTTGGTTTGGTTGAACGTGCTAATCTCAGAAACTACCGGTTCGAATTGAAAAAATCTTTTTGTGTTGGATTGTCCATTTATCGAGGAAGGCTATAGGCTATATAACATCGCGCTACGACCAATAGGAGCGGAGCAACAATGAAAAATGTTACAAAAACGGGATAAAATATTTATTTTTGAGAGCTTACGTTGCGTGCGCTGCATAAACGGTTCAAGTTACACAAAAATCATTTATGACAGAAATTATCCTCTATAAAAGTTCTAAAAAAAAATACGCGACAGCTTATGTCTATCTTTTAAGGTTGACTCACTATAACCTTTTTTATGGTAATCAATTGTGTTCTAAAATAATACATTATTTGCGAAGGTGTTTTATAAACATGGTATTAATCGTTATCCAAATAAACATCAACGTTATTCATCACAAGTATTCAATTTTAAACAAAATTGCCTTCAACATCATTTGATTTCAATTAATATCTTAGGAGATATCATATTAAGGTCATATCATATCAAGGTCATCATATTAAGATTTTAAGGTGTACCTAGGTGTACCTACTTAATTTTTTTTTGTAGTCATTTTCTATTGGGTATTGTTTCTCTAATTCTTTTATGTGTTTTTTTACTTTGCCATTTTTGAAATTACCTAACATAATATTTTAATAAAAAAAAATATTTACCTATCATCATATATATTAATAAAATGCCTAAAAAAAGAAGTAAGAACTCGGCTTTCTCTGGCTGCGTAACGTCTGTGACTATTACGCAGCAATGAAACAACGGATTAAAATATGCATAGGTGGGCAACGAGTAGGTAACTGCGGCGCTGTATGCGCAATAGGGATAAGCTACATCAAAAGGCTAAATCGTTTCCATAGAGTCATCTGGAAACGATTTAGCCTTTATATTTATAATTAGTACATATGTTCGCTATCGGAATTTTTGTACCAAAAACCTGAAAAAAGTCAAATGTAACTATGACAGAGAACTCGTTCAGAAGGCTTGTAAAGATAGCAAAAAGTTGGGGGACACCTTTAAAAATGTCACTAATACCACCAAAGTCGTAAATTATCCTAAGGAAATACTCACTTTATCGGACTCTCCCTAGTGCCTAGTGTAAACAATATCAATAAGTATTTTTGCAATGTTGGCAAATCATTGGCAGAGCAGATAGCGTTCGATCAATCAAAAGCCCTTAAAGAAACTATAACTTCCCCTAAACATAACCTTGATTCGGCTGTTCTTTTTGACACCGATGAAGATGAAGTTTCTTGTCTAATAACTTCGCTTAAGAATGAATGTTCTGTTGGTTGGGATAATTTGTCAAATCAGTTATTAAAAAATCACAGAAATATTCTGGTGCCACACTCAACCTATATTTTTAATATGTGTCTTGGAAAAGGTAGTTTTCCTAAAGACCTCAAAAAATCCCAGGTCCGTCCAATTCACAAGAGTGGGGTCAGAGACCGTATAGAAAACTATAGGCCTATTTCAATACTCCCTTCCCTTTCAAAAATTCTAGAAAAAATTATAAACAATCGCCTAGTCAACTGTCTTGAAAGCAAACACATTATATCTGACCAACAGTTTGGTTTTCGCCGTGGTAAATCTACCGACCACGCAGTTAGCAATCTAACTGACTTCATAACCACAAACCTAGATAAAGGTAATAAATGTATCTCCATATTTTTAGATCTAGCAAAAGCTTTCGATACGGTTTCTGTTCCAATCCTCATACAAAAACTAGAAAGAATTGGCTTAAGGGGGACACAGCTTGCCCTTCTGACCGATTACTTATCTGACAGGACCCAATGCGTTAGGGTAGGGAATTACACTAGTTCTGATCTTCCGGTGACATACGGCGTGCCGCAGGGTAGCATTCTTGGACCTACTCTTTATCTTGTTTATATAAACGATCTCCTCTGTCTAAATTCATTTCATGGAAAAAATATCTCATACGCAGATGACACTGCTCTCATTTTTGCCGCAAATACATGGAATGAAACTTTTCAGCTAGCCCAAACTAGTTTTAATTTAGTCAAAAGATGGATGCATAAAAATGTTCTTACCTTAAACATTGATAAAACCAAATACCTCACGTTTTTGATCCGTGGTTCATCACATGTGAATCGAAACTTGATCGCACATGATTGTGGTCTTGATACTCCGGCTGATTCGACATGCTCATGTTATACATTGGAGCGATCAAGAGCAGTTAAATATTTGGGGGTTGTAATCGACGAACATTTTAGCTTCAAAGCACATATTCAAGTGTTGAGTAAAAGGATAAGAAAACTTATCTACATTTTTAAAACACTGAGATATATTACCCCATCAACCTTGAAGCAAATTTACTATGCGCTATGTCAGTCTCTAATTACATACTGCATATCATCTTGGGGTGGAGCACCGAAAACGTCACTAAAACAACTTGAGGTCTCCCAGAGATCCATACTTAAACTCTGTACTTTTAAACCTTTTCGTTACCCGACTACACTTCTTTACGAGTACTGTGAGGTGCTAATCGTGCGCCAGCAATTTCTCTTCAGTATTTTATCTAAACAACATACTAATTTGGAGTACTGTCCGAACCTACTAACTAGGCGAAGAGGATTACCAGTTTGTAAGTCATTGTTGCAGCCAAAAACAGCTTATATCCGTAGATTTTATCCTTTTTTGGGCCCTTATATTTATAATAAAATTAATAAGAATATTGAAATATATTCTATGAATAAATCAACCTTTAAAAAGTCGGTATCCCAGTGGCTTTTGCAGTTATCATACGATGAAACTGAAAATATATTGTCTATTTTGAAGTAGTGATGCAATTGTTATCTGTTACAACATATTAGTCTTCCATGTAAATAAAGGCTTGGACTGAATTTGTGGAATCTACTAGATAATTTTAGTTGATTTTCTACACACCCTCTTACACACATACACTCACCCTTTTCACTTTACACACCCAGAGGACAGAAACCAATTTAAATTTTTTTGCTTAGTTTCATATGCATATTTTTGTTTTAACTGTTTCTTTTGCGTGAATCTCACAAGGTTATTCCATATTTGAGGGCTTGAGGCGCTGCTTGCTGATGTACAGGCTATAAACTTAGTTCGGCAGCAGATGCTAATAATGTGACACAATTATTGTTTTAGGGCTACCAAGTAATATGTCTGTAGAATTTAAACAAATTGTGTAAACCTGTTCTCATTTCTGGTCTAATAAATATTATTATTATATTTTATATACTTTATGTATCTCGGGACCCAGAGGTCCCGGGCCTTTGTAAGGCGTACGAGGAGCCAAAGCCAACTCGCAGAGGCCCCTTAGGTAGCTTTATATGAAATAGGACACCAACCGACGATTATCCCTGTATGCACTATGCAAGTGCACCCAAGGACAACCCCCGGTTGGTGCAGGACTATTACAGGACATGGAAACTAACAGTACTGGACTATGGGTATAGGTTGCTGAAGTGAGTGGCCATCCCCTGCCGAATCAATGTTTGTATACATGGATAAAATAGCAGGGGGTGACTTGCACACTCACTAAATGGGCCCCCTGAAACAGTCGCTAGCACGAAGTGACGTAGTGACAAGGGAGCAACATATCTTGAGGTGCTAGAGGAGTGGAGAGGTTCCACGGCTATCAGGACAATCCCGGAAGTACGGTCAAGATCCCTACCAGCGTCTTACGGGAATACTTCCTTACCCCGAGCACGAATGCTCTCGCGAGTTTCCACTCTAACCGGCCAATTAAGGCAAGATAGAGGTGGGAGCTCCGTTCCTCATCTCTGGCTTGCCCTTATTGAAAGGCAAGCCAGAGATGAGGAACAAGACTTCTCCCGGGAGATCAGGTCCGTGGGGTCGCTACTGCCCAACAGCTCGCCACAAGCTGCCCTGCGGATTTTTTTATTTTTTTTTTATTATTATTATTAACTAATCAATTAACAAAACCGTGCTAGGGAATCAAGCGTTTAACGTTTGGCCCCACAAAATTCCCGAACTTTGGCTAATCGTGAACGGGGAATCAAGCGCTAAACGGTCCCACTGTTTGGCCTCACGGAATCCCCGAATTTTGACAAACCATGAACGGGAATTAAGCGTTGAATATTCTCAACGTTTGACCTCACAGAATTCCCGAACTATGGCTAATCGTGAACGGGGAATCAAGCACTTCTTACCGTATGGCCTCACAAAATCCCCGAATTTTGAAAAACCATGAACGGGAATCAAGCGTTGAATGTTCTCAACGTTTGCCCTCACAGAATTCCCAAAATTTGGCGATTCGTAAACGGGAATCAAGCGTTGAATGTTCTCAACGTTTGACCTCAGAATTTCCGAACTTTGGCGAACCACACTTACTGATTATTGCGTGATGTACAGACGCCAGCACATTAAGTCATACCAAACTGTAATTTTTTTCCAATTGAATATCAACCTTATTTTCTTGTGATAAAGTTAAAAATCTATCAAAGAAATTTGACACATCGGGGTAATTTGATGTGCTGGCGTCTGTACCTAAAATAGTTTCATAAAGTAATGTACTAAAAAATAATGTAAGTGTATAATACCTACTCTTAAAGTAATGAAATATACTTCAGTGGTTTTATTTCTCAAATTAACGAGGGTGAAACCGCGGGTGAAACTGCTAGTCTATTAATAGTCTAATATTGCGATAAATGATTTGACTTTGTAATCTTAGTAAAAATTAAATTTGTAGTCTTAGAATAACACGGTAAATATCTAAATATTGTGTGTAAAAAGTTGCAGTAGTTGGACCGTATGAGATAAGCCTGCCATTTATAGTATATGTGGTAACACATACTATATTTACTTTTTATAAGCATGCAATCATTCTACATAATTATTGTCTACATATTATAATACTTGTTTTTATAAATTCATGGAATCTTTTATATTTTAAATGGGCCTTTAAAGGTACTTACAGTCTTTATGCTCGTCTCGTCTCTCGTCTCTCTCTTTATAATGTGTGTCTCATATCATAGTTCCCTTTAGTTTTACTTACATTATATTCCATGGAGCATAAAGCTAGTTTAGTTCCCTTTTTATAAATCTGGAAAATAAATAATGTTTTGTTATGACATGTTTGTCAATGACAGTTGTCAATATTGACATTTGTCAGTAATTCTTTTTATTATTTTACGGCTTATATAACTTAAAACCTTCAAACTGATGTCGAATATATGTGTGTATTGCTGTATTTTATACTAAACAGCTGGACACCCGCTAATGTATCTGGTGTTCTTAAAAATTCTATACGCACTAATCGAATAAAAATAACTGGCAGTCTATAATAATTGAGTCTGGCCGGTACTATAATACCCCGCTATATGACCATACAGGCGTTCTAGAAATAGAATTTATACTTGGAAAGTATTATGAATTTCGGAAGAGCGGGCAGGAAAGAAACCTGTCAAATGGGTCAGTCTAGATCTCGCTGTCGCTTAGGTAACACGCTGATTTACTTATACGTTACGGTCCAGAGTCGTGCCGTCGTGCTGTCGCGTGCCTGCTGCTCCCAGGGCGGGTCTTACTGTTAAGATCCCCGGGGACTTCCATCCCAAAGCTATGAGCCGACCGCGGCAGTTATATCTTCGGCCGATCCTGTTTGCCGGCCAGGCTGTGGAACCAGGAGCCTGGAAATCTCTGCCTAACTTAGTGCGTCTAGGTTAGTGTTTTTTATATCTCTGTTTTAGTTACTCATCGCATTCCATTCTTGTGAGAGCTATTAAAATTCTAACGTACAATTCTACACTTTTATTTCATAAAGTAGTTGAATTGTTACACATTCCCAAACCACCGCAACTTCTGCAAGCCGAAATCAACTGTGGCTACCACCAGAAGATCGCTGAGGCATTGGTGCTCCACAAGTCTCGGAGAAACGTTACAACTGGTTACAACGAAATTAATCAGAAAGAACCACATATTTTCACTACCGTTTTCAGTTGGAATGTATACACGTTTTTCAATTTATAATATAATGTTAAGTTTGTTCTTATGATTTTTATTTGTAGAGTTTACATTTTTTACTATAGTACGGAAATCTTCGTGTGTGAATCCGAATCGCATTTGGCCGAATTTTTAGTGATTGCAATCCGGCGTAATTTTCAGTCTGGCCGGATCAATCAAATCAGGATGATTTTCTCTTTTTCGGTTCAAAATTAAACTATTAGTAAGTTAATCAAGTGTCATTGTACTTTATATAGGTAGTTAATAAAAAATAAAACATAAATATAAAATCAACTTTCGATCTTAGAAAACAAACAGTGTTAATTGTGTCATCTGTTAGTCGATTTCTAATAGAGCAAGAAATATAGCCTGCAGCCGAAAAGGCCCTTTCAGCTTCTACACTGGTCGGCTTTATTTTAAGCAAATAATCATGAATAGCAGACAAGTATTCTCCTCGAACTTCGTCACTTTCAAATGTTGTCATTTCCTTTTTTAGTAGTTGATCAAAATATTTCTCTTTTTTAGTATGTATGCTATAACAATTGGTTTATTGCAACTTGCAACGCAGCTCAATTACTTTGCCAAAAATTGCTAGCACCGGATCCGGTCGTTTTCAATTTCTTTTGAATATGCCTTTTATTTATTGGCGAGTAATAAAATAACAATTAAATTTAAATAATTACGTTACAGACACATACATTAATTAACGTCAAAAACAAAGTCAAGTTACGAATATAATTCAAAGTCCATATTCCTCGATAACCTTTACTTGGTCGAGGTCTTATAGATATAACAAAAACTGATGCAATCCCAAATAAATGTTTTTATATGTATTAAAAATACACGTTTCTTGTGTGGGGCCATTAGAACATAGGAATTTATGATAAGCCAGTCTCAGTTTATGCGCTAACGTCAAGAAGCGCGTGAGCAAATTCGCAAAAAAATTGTAAATACATAGTACCAACATACTTTAAATTTAAACATGAAAATATTGTAAGTTTTTGTTTCTTTAACGGGAAATTGGTCAAACATTAGAAACACTTACGGAGGAGTGGATGATTATGAGGAAGACAAGGATAGACCTTAGTGTTATTCCAAAAGTGGAACAACACTGGCTAAAAAGGAACGACGATTACTAAGTTTAAAACTATAAGGAACTTGTTCAGTATTTCTTTAAAATGTTTCCTTTTTTTTTTCAGATATCTTATTATAATAAGTGTATGCGTCGTGTCGACAAACGCAGATACAAACGAAGCGATAATGGGTCAAAAAGGTTCCCAAGGAGAACCTGGTTTCCCGGGGCATAAGGGAGACAAGGTAAGAACCAAGTATAATAATAAAAATCTACTTTTATAGAGCATACGCGACTTGCTCTTGCACATTATGACATTATGACGTATTATTAACTTATAAAATACAATAAAGTGAAAATGGGAACAAAGTTTAGTATCCGACAAAAGAATTGAGATCTTAATGGCTGCCAAGTTCAGGAGATAATCCTGAAAATTGACAACATTAAAAAAAACATTTTAATCACAATTTCTTGTTCTTCTGCTGCAATAATAGTTGCTATTTAAAAACATACGAATTAATTGAACAAAGCAAATACTTAGACACTCAGGATAAGTTTAGATATTTTTTTACCAGCATACCAAATTTTTTGAAGATAATAAGTTAACCTTATAATAAAAAAAATAAAAAAATTGCGTATAATATAAAGAAGATAAAAATATAAGCTAAACATTTTTATTTTTTTTATTTTTTATTTCATAACATATACACTATCTTACATAAAATAACTTGTACGAGAAAACTAGCAAGATTTGCAACATCTACAAGAAAAATATTTGTATGAAACACAGTAGATTTTTAAAAAATAAATGACGATAAATTTTACCAAATTATGGTTTTAAATTATGTACTAAATTCAAAGTCTGTTGTGCTGTACGTTTTCACTGTTCATTTCAAAATTTGTGGGTCATGTCTGGTCTGTGTGTGGTCATGGCAAGTAATAAAATGTAAAGTAATACGACTAATACTAATAGGTTAAGGTTTCTATGGGTTTATGTGTTGGGAAGGTCTGTAGAGCGAAACAACAGGAAATACTGTTAAGTATATATTTTGAGGATAGTGAGAACTATATTCAATTAGTCCCAACCTAATTGAATATTATAGTTCTCACTATCCACTTTTAACTTACCTTATAGTCGTTATAATTTTAATTTTCATTAGTTACAAACTTTGTAAGAAGTTTGGAAAATATTCTGACTGCAAAGCAAAACCTAAATTACAAAACGATAACACCAAATATAATGATTCAGAACCTGAAATAATTCCTCTTCCATGTTTAAGAATAAACTCGTAACTTTCCATGAAAACCGTAAAGTTCCTCTTAAAGGGGGGTTGGTACATCCCTAGAATACACCCTTAAGTGCCTAGTCAGCACCCCATCATTATTTCCTTTCTAGACTTAGTAGATTAGTGTGGCCGTAGCGTCAGTTCGGGTTATGACTCCTACCGGATAGGTCGCAAGTCAGAATATTGACCAAGTTTCCCATTAATTACTGTAATTGTGCCTTTTACTAAGTATAATTCATAACCATTTAAATAATCGTTTTTTTTTAAAAGGCTTTTCTAAAGCCCGTACTAACAATACCATCGACGCTGAAGCGTCCAGCTCCCTTAAGTAATATAAATCACCTCGCCGATCCGCGGTCAGTTTTACCTCACCATCTAAACTGGCTACGTCGTACTTGAACGTGACTACACAACCTCGTTCAGTAAGCTGGGCGATGGAAATTAAATTACTACGTAAATCGGGAACCAATAGGGTATTTTCAAATTGAATTTTACGCGTTCGATGGTGATTGCAGGCTAATAACTTAACTGTACCTTTACCTTGCACGTTTGTCAAAGAATCTGTGGGTAATTTTAATTTTTGACTTGCAGGGAGTATCTCAGCAAACCTTTCCACGTCATTGCACATGTGAGAAGTAGTACAACCACTATCAAACATCTATTCCTAATGGCGCTTCGCATCAACAGCGATGCGACCGTCATCTGAAACATGATATATGGATAAATCTTCACAATTTTCATGACTAGTGCATGACTTCACACATCGGGTTTCTTGAGTCTTCTCCCTTTTCTTTGGGTAGTCCGATGCCTTATGGCCAAAATTATGGCACTCAAAACATTTAAACTTAAAATATTTTTTGGTAATTTTCTTCTGATGTTTGTCGAAATACATGGCGCCTTCTATTTTGTCAACTTGAGCGTTTCCTCTTGAACTATCCTCTTCGATAATTTTAACTTTTAGTTGCTCTGGCTTTGGAAGCTCATCTCGAGACTCTATAGCACATCTAAAGTTTTCATACCTTCCCGGAAGACTGTACAGCAACATGATCGTTAATAAATCATCATGGATTTTTATTTCTTCTAGTTAGTCGACGGCTTCAAAAATAGAATCAAAGTGCTCACATACCTTTTGGTTTTCACTCATCCTTTGTAACATGAGCCTTTTCATTAAATCGCTTTATTTGCAGGTCCTCTTGATGCAAACAAGCTTTCTAATTTCAACCATACCTCTCGTGCAGTCTCCACCCTTTTTACATTACGAACTACATCATTCACATCTAATGCCAATATCATTTGCCGTTCTGTCAGTGGTCTTCCATGTCGATATAGCAGCATCGGTAGTAGGTTTTGGCTTTTCTCCACTTATGTACTCCCAGAAGTCATTTTCTATTAACAATGCTTTTACCTGTACCTTCCAACTGTCGTAATTGTCCTTTGTCAATAATTATATACGTACATTCAAAGTCATTTTTCTTCCTACATGTACTTTACAATTTTTTTCAATCATAACCTTTGTTGGGAAGGTCTGTAGAGCGAAACAACAGGAAATACTGTTAAGTATATATTTGGAAAGGTATAAAGAGTAATTAATCTAAGAATATCGTGGAAAAAACAATAATGTATTAAACCATAAGTCACTTGTCTAGACGACAGTTTCTATCTAGCCAGTGCTAGTACATGCAGGTGATATATCTTGAACATTATGCTACCCGAATTATTAACAAAAATCATTTGTGTCGGTGTTCCGCGTTGCTCTATGACTAAATCCATTATGTTCTCTTTTAGGGTGCAAAAGGAGACGAGGGTAGGCCAGGTTATCATGGTGTACCCGGAATCGATGGAGAAAAAGGACATCCAGGCTACACCGGCCCGCCGGTAAGATCTATCGTCATCAATGGCTTATAAAAAACAATAATGTGAAAATGGGGACAAAATTTACTATCCGCCAAAAGAATTGAGATCTTAATGGGTGCCAAGTTCTTGAGATAACCCTGAATTGACATACAACATTCAAAAAAA
Organism: Charanyca ferruginea; assembly: GCA_947361185.1. Taxonomy (NCBI): domain Eukaryota; kingdom Metazoa; phylum Arthropoda; class Insecta; order Lepidoptera; family Noctuidae; genus Charanyca; species Charanyca ferruginea. The sequence goes on along the minus strand of OX376071.1, from coordinate 17,617,682 downwards.
TATTTTAATCACATTCTCTTGTTTTTTCTGCTGCAATAATATTTGCTATTTAAAACACATACGAATTAATTGAGCAAAGCAAATACTTAGGGACTTAGGATATGTTTAGATAATTTTTTACCAGCGAACCAAATTTTTCGAAGATAATAAGTTGACCTTATAATTAAAAATAATAATAATATAATAATAATACTATATTAATAATAATAATATATTATATTATTATTATATATTATATTATTATTACCTTATAATAAAAAAATAACTTGCGAATAATATAAAGAGGATAAAAATATAAGCTAATAAAATAACTTGTATGTGAAAACTAGCAAGTAGTGCAACATCTACAAGGAAAGTATTTGTATGAAACAGTAGACTTTTTTTAAATAAGTAACGATAAATTTTATCTGGTTTTAAATTATGTGCTAAATTCAAAGTCTGTTGTGCTTTAATAGCTGTACGTTTTGACTGTTCATTTCAAAATCTGTGGGTCATGTCTTGTGTAGGTGTGGTCATGGCAAGTAAAAAAACGTAAAGTAATACTACTAATACCAATAGGTTCAGGTTTCTATGGGTTTATGCTACCCGAATTATTAACAAAAAATCATTTGTTGCAAAAATGTTGATCTTGCAAGTTGGTAAGTACAGCAGTTGTTTTTGATAAACGTTGATAAAGTTCTTCGCTTAAAATTGTGTACTAAATCCCATAAAGCAACGCGGAACACCGGCCGCACGCGTCCGGTGCGTGCGGTCGGTGTTCCGCTTTGCTCTATTACTAAATCCAAGCTAAAAATGGCATGTTCCTTTCAAACTGAATAAATACTTCAGGTACAATATTTTGCTCTAAAAATTATGTACTCTTTTAGGGTCTAAATGGAGAGAAGGGTAGGCCAGGTTATCCTGGTATGCCCGGGGCAAAGGGAGATAGCGGTCAAAATGGTGCCATAGGACCAAAAGGAGAATTAGGCCCTGTCGGCCCTAAGGTATCGTCATCCATTGATGACTTTTTTCGTGGTGTATATCGTTGTGTTCTTTACCAGCCATTGCTGGTAAAGAACACAACGAGATACACCACGATGAAGGAATTCCATGAGGATTTCCACCGTTCACAATAAAAACGAGTGGTACAGTCGAAGATGTTATTTGGTCAATAATTTAAAACGACCTCATTTTTATTTTTAAGAATGATGTGAGTATACTGAGTAGGCAATTCTTCTACATCAATCTCTTAAGTATGTCATAAGCTTGAATAAATATTACGTACATAATTAAAATGGAAAATATTGACAATGTAGATGAAAGATGAATATTTTGCCTGGGGACCTTATAACTTGTTCGATTCTACATGATAAGTTCTTAAAACTGGCCTTGCTCTTCTTTGCCAGTTTTAAGACTTTTCAAAAATAGAATCAAGGGGCTCACATACCTTTTGGCTTTCATTCATCCTTTGTAACATGAGCCTTTTCATTAAATCGCTTTATTTGCAGGTCCTCTTGATGCAAACAAGCTTTCTAATTTCAACCATACCTCTCGTGCAGTCTCCACCCTTTTTACATGACGAACAACACTCGAATCTAATGCCAATATCATTTGCCTTTCTGTCAGTGGTCTTCCATGTCGATATAGCAGCATCGGTAGTAGATTTTGGCTTTTCTCCACTTACGTACTCCCAGAAGTCATTTTTTATTAACAATGCTTTTACCTGTACCTTCCAACTGTCGTAATTGTCCTTTGTCAATAATTATATACGTACATTCAAAGTCATTTTTCTTCCTACATGTACTTTACAATTTTTTTCAATCATAACCTTTGTTGGGAAGGTCTGTAGAGCGAAACAACAGGAAATACTGTTAAGTATATATTTGGAAAGGTATAAAGAGTAATTAATCTAAGAATATCGTGGAAAAAACAATAATGTATTAAACCATAAGTCACTTGTCTAGACGACAGTTTCTATCTAGCCAGTGCTAGTACATGCAGGTGATATATCTTCAACACTATGCTACCCGAATTATTAACGAAAATCATTTGCTACAAAAATGTTGATCTTGCAGGTTGGCAAGTATAGCAGCTTTTTTTTTGATAAACGTTGATAAAATTCTTCGCTTAAAATTGTGTACTAAATCCCATAAAGCAACGCGGAACACCGGCCGCACGCGCCCGGAGCGTGCGGCCGGTATTCCGCGTTGCTCTATTACTAAATCCATTCTAAAAAATGGCACGTTCTTTTCAAACTAAATAAATACTTCAGGTACAATATTTTGCTCTAAAAATTATGTACTCTTTTAGGGTTCAAAAGGAGACGAGGGTTGGATGGGTATTCCTGGTAATGACGGGGAACAGGGAGATAGCGGTCAAAATGGTGCAATAGGACCAAAAGGAGAATTAGGCCCTGTCGGCCCTATGGTAAGATCTATCGTCATCCATTGATGATTTTTTTCGTGGTGTAAATCGTTGTGTTCTTTACCAGCCATTGCTGGTAAAGAACACAACGATATACACCACGATGAAGGAATTCCATGAGGATTTCCACCGTTCACAATAAAAGCGAGTGATACAGTCGAAGATGTTATTTGGTCAATAATTTAAAACGACCTCATTTTTATTTTTAAGAATGTTGTGAGTATACTGAGTAGGCAATTCTTCTACATCCATCTCTAAAGTATGTCATAAGCTTGAATAAATAATACGTACACAATTAAAATGGAAAATATTGACAATGTAGATGAAAGATGAATATTTTGCCTGGGAACCTTATAACTTGTTCGATTCTACATGATAAGTTCTTAAAAGTGGCCTTGCTCTTCTTTGCCAGTTTTAAGACTTTATTATTAGAACTGGAAAAGATCATTGCGGCAAGTCATTTATTTTTACAAAGGCAAAAAAATCAAATCACGGAATAATAAAAAAGTTCTTCGAACTTGGTCAATATTTTATTTATTTATTTATAAATAACCAACCTATACTGAAAGTTTACACCAGACATATAAGTTATTGGTTAATAATAATATATTGATTTCAATCATCTCATATAATTTTATATTGGTTTGAAAATGTATTTCTTATTTTAATTTAGGGACCCATAGGACCACAAGGATTGATAGGCCTAAAGGGACAAAAGGGTCTACAGGGAAGTACACCAGAAATTGATTATTACAAGGTTAGTTTCAAGGTACTAAATAAAATAACAAATAATAAAAAAAAGTATAAACTGATTACCGGAAAAAATCGCTGAGGTCGGCCCAGGAGGAGGTGGCCAGATGACCTACACGCGTAGGTCATCTCGCCACCGAGTTTTTCCCAAGTTTTTCCAGAGTACCTGGAAAAACTCGGGGGAGGACTTACCCCAGCAGTGGGACACAACAGAATATAAAAAAAGCGGCAAAAAAAAATCACGTAGGTAATATCCTAATATTTCTTAAATCGGTCTAATTATTAAAAAAAAAACTTCATAACAGCTAAAAGGCGATAAAGGAGAAAGCGGTTTCATGGGTGAGCGTGGGAGGCCAGGAGCAGTAGGACCACAAGGCCCGCCTGGAGTATGTATCATAGCACCCAACGGAACTCCTATAGTACTTGGACCGCACGGACAGCCTGAACCTCTTGGTCAAAGTGTATTTTTGCGTACCAATACAACTACTACAACTTCATCTTTATCTGAAACGCGAGGTAAAAATGACCATAATTATTCAAAGTACTCATTTGAAACCAGTTAAGTGATCATTGATCATCGTGTGGTGCCAGCTGCGAATGTGCCCATAATGGGTGTCGTAAAAGGGGACGGATATTGAACAGAGGATGGGCAGCAGCGTCCTTCTGAATACCATAACACCTATCGCCAACATGAATGGGCAGAGCATGGTAATTACGGCTGAACCCCCCTTGGCCCAGCAGTAGACGTTTAAACGCTGGCATGATGTGATCATTTAATCATTACAATCTCGGCTCCATTACAGCCTGACCTTTGACTTAGGATGCTATGTTCTCAACTATAGAAACACACTTAGCTTACTTATATCATAATGTACTATTCCTTCATTTTTCTTTTTCTTAGAGAGGACCTAACTGCTGTTAGAAATAGAAGTGTGTCTTATGAACTTCCGTCATTAAGCTCATGAAAGCAATTCCACGTAATAATAGACCTGGACCCTTTTTTTTTTCAGAGGTAAAATATACACTATTGCAACCAACAAACAATACAGAAGCAATAAACAACGATTCTTATTATCCTGGACAACACTCATACAAGTTTACTAGCGGACTACCTGTACAAGTGGACCCCAGTACCACAGGTCTTGTTGGCCTCAACTTATCTGCACCGTTCATTGTGACGGCCATTTTTAAATCCTACACTCGCAAGTCATCATGTATATTCTCCATAAGTCAAAACGAAAGTACAACTATGAGCCTTTGCATACAAGCTGCCGGATTTAATGTGTCAAGAGTTACTCTATATACTGAATTGTATTCGCCAACTGAATCAATTTCCTTTTTATTTGGTGATAATTTCTATGACAAATGGACTAAACTCGTTTTGTATGTAAAAGATAATACAGTAGATTTGTACGTGAACTGTAAAAAGCAACCAGAAAAGTTGACTTTGGTGAAAAGTAAAAAATATGTGCTTCTGTCGAAGGATATGAAGCTGCAATTGGCTTATTCAACGTCACCTAAGTCTAACTTTAAGGTAAGCGACGCTCGACTTTTTTAGACCAATTATTATACGTCTTTGGAACCACTGAGTACTTAATGAAATTCTTCCAACCGAATTTCGGTCACGTCGGCCAATCTTAATGGATATCAGCCAAGTTTTTTTTTTGTTTTTTTATTGTCAAGTAGGCTTGCATTTGACCGCAATTTACCTGATCTCAAGTGACGATGCGGCCTAAGTTGGAACACGCTTGTCTAGGATGAACCAGTTCACTCGTGCCTTGAAGATACCCAGATTATAATTATCAGGGAACAGAGAGGCGGGCAGCGAATTCCACAGTCTGGCAGTTCGCACAATAAATATGGTATCAAAGCGCTTGGTTCAAAACCGTGGGACTTCAACCATATAGTGGTGACGCTTCGCGGTATCTCTGCTCGTCCGATGATGGAATGGGGATGGGGGAATTAAATTGTGCAATTCCAAAGCACACTCTCCGAAATGTACCCGATAAAAGACCGATAGGCTAGCAACGGTGCGGCGATGTTCAAGGCTCTGGAGCTTAGCCCTAACTGGTTACTGGAGTCGTTGTTAATGAGCCTGTTGGCACGTCTATCAATAACTTCTAACGCCTCCAGTTGATATTTTGCTGATCCATCCCAAAAGTGCGAACACCACACACACTGTATATTTATAGTGCACAAGTGTGCGCGTAAACATAGGTGCACTCCCTTTTCCCCCAATGTCATAGTCCGATGGGGCGGCAATAATCTGCCTTGCCTTTTCTTAACTATATTGGAGTCAACCAAAGCGACTGCTTATCTGACCAACACAACCCACTTACTGGATAACACGATACCCCTTGGTAAGAATAGTAATAAGACTTTCTGGCTTCTGACTACCCTGGTACCAATGGCTTTATGTGGATTCCGAGTCACGGACGGATCTGGGTAAGGAATGGAAGGTCACCCATCCACGGAACAACCGTGTCAAGCCTAGCTTAATCAAAACTAATAGATCCAAACTGCTTTTACTTAGACACGACCCTCCTCCTCCGACTCCACGATATTGGAATCAAATGTACGTGACAGCTCACATTTTAGGACCCATTTAATAATGTTAATTTGTAATCCGTGGTGCTTGGCTACTGGGCTTTCCTCAGTTGTAAACGTCCCTTTGGTCCTATTGGCCTAGTTCTGTTCTGTCTCCTGCTTGATTTGGAGGGAAATGGAAAATTTGTTTTTTTACTCCTCCGCTAGTCTTTTCTGATTAATTTCGTTGCGGGATCCAAGACAGTTGTAATGTTTCTCCGGGACTCATCGAGTTTCGTTGCCACGATGCTTTTCTAGTGGTCGTCACTGTTGATTCTGGCTTTCAAGAGTTGCAGTGGCTTGGGAATAGAGTGGCGGGCACGTCCCAATAAAAAAAAATTGCCATGACCCTTTCATTTATTTAAACTCAATGCAATATAAAGGGTACAAAGGCGGACTTGATGTAGCTTATTTTGAACCCTGCCGAAAAATTGCTGTTTTCTAGTTGAATGTGACCACCTTCCATCATTTTCATCTTTTTCTTATTCCTTTTCTTCTTCTTCTGTTTTTTTTATTTCTTCATCCTTTCTTCTAGTGTACAAACGTTTTACCTGAAATAAAACGTCAATTAAATTACTTACCTAAATTTGAAGCCTAATAATACATGAGAGAGAGGCCATCGTTCTGTCCCTTTCTAGCACCCGTTTCCCCTCCTTTCACGCATACTATTGCCTTCTCTGTCTCTCCTCCCACCACCACTAGCAGTTGCAAACGTCGGTTTGCTTTTGGATTGAACTCATTGAAGTCGTTGTGGAACCAGGCAGAATTTAAATTATTAGGCTTCAAATTTAGGTAAGTAATTTAATTGACGTTTTATTTCAGGTAAAACGTTTGTATTAAATAACTTGACCGTAAATTTGAAGCCTAATAATACATGAGAGACGTGTTTGTTATCGCCTGGTGGTGGTGGAGACGTCAATGTGATTATTAAATTGAGATTTAGACCACACGACAATGAAAAGGATTGAACCCTTAGTCAAAAGACACCCCTGGTCCCCTGGCCTAGCGGCGATAGCGCAAGTTAAGGTGTGTTGTTTTGAGATAAATGAAAATGTTGGTGTTTACTAAATATAAGGAATAGTTTTATTGATATAAAAAAACAAATAACAATATACTCGCTCGATTAATCCATAATTACAAAGCATAATATCAATGAACAAATTAAAATCAAATCATTAAACATATTGCAAAATGCATTATTATTTATTACATTGAGCGGACTAGGAGTATTGTAATCAGAATCACACTGCATTGAACAATCTTGTTACAGAATTTTGAACATTTGATTTCTTAATTTCTTCACAATAAAATCGTCTAAATGTGTTTTCTGATCTCCAATTGCCTCTGGATAGAATTTCATCAAGTGAACAGTTCTCGTTCCAACTTTTTGAAGCTACAGCAGACCTAAAACTTCCAGCTGGAGCCTCTATCCCAGCATTCTTTAATACATTTCTAACCCAGTTAGCTATAACACAACGTGAAGCAGGTCGAGCTTTACCATACGCAGTAATAAATAAATTATCACAATTAGCTTTAATTCTCCTGTCTTTCCCAACTGAAATTAACTTCATAATCCAATGTACTGGATCTAAGCATTTATTGTCTTTGTTGACCATTAATTTCCAGCCTGATTGACGATAATTTGCAGAATCAGTTTTTGAGCCGAACTTTGGCCAAAGTATAATATAATCATTATTACTTTCACAATCTGTAGAGCTTATGCTCAAGAGGGTCAGGTCATGGACCCTACGACCAGAACATAGTAATAAAAGACATGCTGTATGTTTTGATACCTCGTAAAGATTGTTTGTATCAGGATTTTGTTGGCACAATAAAGACTCAACTTGATTAACATCCCACACTGGGGTCTTCGAGGGTTTTGGAATAGCTAGTGCTATAGACTTCAATATTCGCTTGACCAAAGGATGCCTGCTTAGCCGTTCTGAGGATTCAGGGCTACATATAGTCGAAACTACGGCTTTATGGACAAGTATAGTGTTGTAAGAGAGCCTATCTTGTAGGTGAAGATCAGATAAAAATCTAGCAAGCGCTGAACCACTCGGTTCTTTAACAGAAATATGATTAAGTTTGGCCCATTTTATCCATCGAGTCCAGGCTGGTTTGTACGACCTTAAGGTAGACGATCGCCAGCTTTTAATAAGTAGACACTTTTGTTGAGTCGTCCAGTCGCTCAGTCTTTCATCCCACCCCCACATCTCCAAACTTCCAACGTCATTTCTTGCGCCTTGTGAGGTGGTTTGTTGGTTGAGGTGTCTACAAGTACTTTGCACAGGTTTCTGATCGTCCAAGGGTGGTCTGTTGCTCGATTTTTCAGGTCCGGTCTCCAAAAGACTTGGTCCCATTTTGGGGACACTATCAGAAATAACCCTCGACATTTGTTCAGATGGATCAGCACTTTGGGTATCTAGAAAGGTGGCGGAAAGATCCATGCCAATGGGTAGTCCCAGATCTCGCTGAAGGCATCTTGAAATATTGCATTTTGATCTTGGTGGTCCAGGCTGCAATACCTGGGGACTACATGAGCTCGCCGAGATGCGAACAAGTCTATTACCGGGGTTCCCCATTGGGCAAATATCAGGCTCGTAGCTTGAGGGAGTAGATGCCACTCTGGTAGTTTCTGCAGTCGAGATAACCTGTCCGCTTCTACGTTGTATAGGCCGGGAATGTGGTAAATGGTGAACTGCATTTGATAAGTGTCTACGACTTGCAAAATCTGATAGGTCAGATCTATAAGCGCTAGGGACTTTGTGCCCCCTTCGTTCCTCAGATATGATACTGTGGTCTTGTTGTCGCACTGGACGTGTAGACTGGCGTTGCGTAGGTTCTGGCCACAATATTGAAGACTCTTTAGGATAGCAAGCATCTCTTTCTGATTGCAATGGAGACATTTTTCTTCTGCTTTCCATATGCCGCAAACATAGGTGTTGTTTATGTAAGCGCCCCAGGCGTCGTCCGAAGCATCGGTGACTATATAGTGTGTTGGACGTGGAATATGGATGCGAGATGAGGTTTCGAGATGATTTAGCCACCATTGTAAGTCCTTCAGGGCTGCTTCGGGCAGTAACTCCATTATTGCAGGTTTGAGGTGTAACATGCTGATGCATAGTCTTTGAAGATGACGAGAATTTATCCTTCCCCGGGGTATAACAAAGCTTGAAAAGTTCATCATTCCTATAATGCTCTGCAATTCCCTTAGACATGCCTTTCGCTTGTCGATCAAGTGAGTGATTCGGGTTTTCATTTTCAAGCACTTTTTTGTCGGAAGTGATTTTATATTTTTCCACGGATTCCAAAGTATGCCCAGATACTCTATCGATTGCCTTGGTTGCAAGATGGACTTTTCGTAGTTTATCATCCATCCTAAATATTTCAGTATGTTTACTGTGATATTGACGTGGCTCACCAGTGTGTCGTGATCTTGGTTGACAAGTAAGTAGTCGTCTAAATAAACTACGATTCGCATTCCGCGGTCTCGAAGAGTCTGGGCAATCCAATTGCTCATGGAGGCAAATGTTTTTGGTGCTGAACTCAGCCCGAAGGGCAGGCAGTTCATTTGAAGTCCTTGGTAAATTAGGCGCAAAAATGTTCTGTGTGCCTCTGTAACTGGCAGATGAAAATATGCCTGGGATAGGTCTATTTTTACCAGCCAATCGTCTGGCTGAGGGAAGTCTGGGATTCTGAAAATATTGATCAGCCTGAAGCTGGGAACTTCGATGTATCGGTTTAGGGCTTTGAGATTGAAAATCGGCCTGAAATTGCCGTCTCCTTTCGGCACCAGAAACATAGGTGAAATAAAACTTTGAGTCAGTGGCACATTTGTTAGCACCTCTTCTGATAGCATTTTGTAAATAATCTGGTCCATTTCTGTGGAATGAGGCGTCGACTGAACTGATTTTTTGAGATTGGGAATATGAAGTGGAGGTTTCCGTACGAACGGAATTCGGTAGCCAGATATTATTTTTAAAATATAATCTGGTGCACCCATTCTCTTCCATCGGTCTTGAAAATGTCTCAGTTGGCCGGCGCAAAAAGGACTCGTTGAGTCAGAATCAGCGTGAATTTCCTCTCCTATCCCGGTGGGATGAGGGAGAAGTTCTGCGTCTATATGCGTTTGAGTCATCATTGTATCTGCGGGAATTTGCTTGCTTACCGCCTCGACCCCGAAAGGGCTTGCCGCTGTTATGAAAAGGTGTATTATTTGCTCTTGAAGAGGTATGTCCCATCTGTTTATAGCTCACCTTTCTTTGACTTGGGATTGGAAACTTTCGCTGAGCCGTGGATGTGCTTGGATCGGTCTGCGGTGCAGAAGCGCGATCCTTGTCACGAGGCCAGAATACTTTATTCACGCCTCCCGCTTTGTCTAAGATAGAAGTTAGTTGCTCAGCTCGGAAAAGATTGTTACACGATGGTGGAATTTTTCTCATGATACTCTTATGCAGTGGATCCTTAACAGCAGCTAAAATAGTTTCCCTTCTCTGCTGAATACATTCTGCCCGGTGTCCGCAAATCATTTGTAAAGTATCGCTAGAAATTTTTGCATACTCACCGTTGACAAAAATGTCCGTTATTTTTTCACTTATTGCGTCAGGGTTTAAATTATTTGCTTGCCTAGTCCAGCACAAAAATGAGCGAAGCTCCGTTTGCAGTTGCTCTTTTTGTTTAATAAGGGCGAAAGTTAAAGAGGCAAACGCTTTTTCGGTATTACCTAACGAACGCGAAGTGTCATAACGTTTTAACTCATCATTTGCATCGAGCTCCGTAAAACCGGGGGTATGTCTATAATTTTTTTGTACTTCAGAATATATCACGTTTGTCCAATCAGGATCCTCTAAACGTTGAATATTTTTTAAAACTTCTAAATACGTACTGGGCGTATTTAAAATTTCAGGATCTTTAATTTTCGTTCCTATTGATAATGAAATTTCCGGGCCTAATTCCGAATTATCCGGTTCCTCATCATCGCCATACAGCTGGCGGCTCACATTATCATCAACACAGTCACCGCAGTCAAGATCATACGACCTGCGATCGAATTCACTATCACGACATATTATTTTTTTCTTTAAATCGGCTACTTCTTCAAACAACTTTTCTAATTTACGATCTCTATGGCTACGTTTATTCCTTTTACGTGAACGACGAGGACGCTTACGGTTTGGCGAACTAATAGAGCTACAAGAACTTGAACTTGAACTTGATGATGTCGAGCTACTTATATCACGAACGCGGCGTTTTCTTTTTTGAGATTGTATGTTACTATCTACATTTAAATTTGAAGTGTTCATATTTTCGTTTGCTAAGATATTTTGATCACTCATTATTACAATTCGCACGCTGAAATACAATTAAAACAATTTTATGGAAAACATAAAAAAGGAGGGTACATAAATAATTATTATAAAATCGAACGGTAACACCGTTAAGAGTCTGCACAAATATTTGAAAAAGAAATACACTGTACTAAGTAAGTACTTAGTTCAAATTATCTTGATGCAATTTCGAAAATACCAAAAAGTATAGTTTAAAATGGGTTAAACATTTACCTTGCTTTTCTTAGGTGTTGTCGGAACAGGAACAACGACGTCAATGAGTTCAATCCAAAAGCAAACCGACGTTTGCAACTGCTAGTGGTGGTGGGAGGAGAGACAGAGAAGGCAATAGTATGCGTCAAAGGAGGGGAAACGGGTGCTAGAAAGGGACAGAACGATGGCCTCTCTCTCATGTATTATTAGGCTTCAAATTTACGGTCAAGTTATTTAATCTATACTTAATATTATAAAGCTGAAGAGTTTGTTTGTTTGTTTGTTTGGTTGAACGCGCTAATCTCAGGATCTAGGTACTGGTTCGAATTGAAAAATTATTTTTGTGTTGGATAGTCCTTGTATCGAGAAAGGCCATGCGAAGCCGGGTTGGGTCACTAGTTAGCTATGTTTCAGAAATAAATAATATTTGATTTTAAAATTTTCTCGTGATTTTATCTCATCTTCTTGAAACAAGGGTATAATTGGATATTTTTATCATTTCAGGGTCTCATTGAAGAAATAAGCTTCCATACTAATGCTGATGATAACACATTAGTGCAAATTTGTCAGGTATGTACCTACAGGCATTCAAAAAGAAATCCATTTTTTGTGTACCGTGGGTTCCTAAAAGATATCATGAAAAACCCCGTGTATTACTTAGCGTACGTTGTCGGCCTGACAGTCGCAGCCTTATCATTTCTAAGTTGTAGTTATAGCTAGCCAGCTTACTTTAAACAAAAATCATGTCTATTTATGGCTGCTATTATGACATAAAGAAAAAAATCCTTTATATACGTCTTATAAAAAAACTCGGCAAAAGAATTTACTTTTATTAAACATTTTTATTTATGCTTTAGCTTAAAAATGTTTTTGCAGATCATACAATTACACCGAGACCGGCCATACCCAATAACCGTAAACTTGTTGAATTGTAGTAGATACACCCTCTATATATTTAAAGAACATTTGTTTTTGTAATACGGAATCCTTAGAAAACTAGTTCGGTTCATACTTTTTTCTGCTTCATTTATTTTGTATCCATTTTAATGTTTTAGCCTAGAAGTATTCCTAATTCAAACAACTTTGAGGAAAACAAAACTCCAGAGGAACCGAGACCACTGCCCATAGAATATATTAACTTCAAAAGAGATTTGAATGAATGTCGTAGAGAAATAACCGGCATAAAAAATGAAATGAGAAAATTAACCATAATAACTTCTATTAATCGAAGTAAAGTTATACAAGATATTGATGAACTGAAATTAATAACAGAGCAATTAAAACTGGCACAAAATAAAAATGGTTAGTGAACACTGGAAACCACAACGCTTGAATCTCGTCAGATGTTTTCACGAAATGCAAGACAAGAAACAAGAACGAATACTAATAGGTTTAAGTGAATAAAATAACATTAATATTTCCATCGTGTTCATACGTGTTTTGTCATTTCAATATCTTCTACAAAAACATTCTCTGTTTGGATCGCCGCAGTTCGGTAAAAGACACATATAAACATTTTTTTTTGTAGCAGCACCTGTCAATGTCGTATTGCTTAATGTTAACGCAATCTAATTGACAAACAACCCTACCTACTAAACTATCCAACCGTAATATAGTGACTACTAGTACTGAAGACAGGGCGATTGTACCCAATGCAACCTATTTTCCTAACGAAATTATTGTTACATCACTTCATTTATTTATTAAACTTTATGCACATAAAAAAATACCGTACAAAGGCGGATTTTCTACCAGTCTACAGTACGATTCAAACTTTATGGCGGCTCTGAACACAAGTCAAGTGGCTGCTAACAATTTCACGTGTCAGCGGGGGTGAGGGGCGGGTTACTGCGCAGTTAGTAGCTCACTTCACAGCCGCCATTAAGTTTGAATCGAACTATACCTTAGGGTGACGCAGAGACAAAACATGGTGCAAAAAAACTTGTTTACAATAATAAAATAATAAATACATACATACAAAATATACAAAGTAGGCAGCTAAAAATAAATAGAGTGAGTAAATAACAAATTCATTATTGGACGATTCTGCCAACTTGAAAATGTTCGTGAGCTTTTACTTTGAACGTGAACCGACTGGAGGCCGTCCTGATATACTGAGGAAGCACATTCTAAAGGAAAACCGCCTGGACCAGAAAAGAAGATTTTAGATCAGAGATCGCCACCAAACCCTGCAGCTGTGATGAACTGCAGGATCTGCTTTGGGCTAACCTCCATTAATTCATCCGGGCTTAACATTAGTATTTGCCCAGATGATTGTTGCGCTTGTGCATTAGTGCTCCGTTTCCCCCAGGAGGTGAAGTGGCGTTTCATCAGCGTCCAGCCCCTTACAGCGTCTGCAGGTTCGCGTGTCACTTAGCCGCAGGTAGAACACGTGCTTGTTTAAGCAGAAATGTCCTGTAACCACAATACGCAAGTTGTTCCTACTGAGTGATAGGACTTGGTTCCTAAGCCTTCTGTCATAGGCTTTGATACGTGCTTTCGAGTGTAACATGCCCAGAGACTCCTTCTATAACTTTATGGAAGTTTCGAGGCATGCTTTAGTCAGTTTGCTCTGAGCTAGGCTTTTCGGTATACGTATTACGGGAAGTAACTATGTGTAATTGGGTAACTGACACCGTTAACCAATTATTCTAAAATAGAAATTCTTTTTTGTAGCTGCGCGTATATCTACTTATAGGGTGATTGAGGGTGCAATAACTTCAAGACTTCCGTGAGGATTATAATGGTATATTTGATAAATAAATTACAGTGAACTTCCTTCTTCGTATGACAATAAAAATGTAAAAAATATGACGACTAGATCTAAGCACTTGTTTTTCACTAGCCTTCCGTTATTGGTTCGCCGACTCTCGCGTCATCTAAGCGCAGCCAACCGCAGCGGCCGACCAGTGTTGTGGCATTGTAGGATATATTTACTAAAATCTATCTATGAAAGTAATCAGTAACGATAAATCGATTCGTAAGTTTGATACGCGGCAACATGCTCCCGGCTTTGGAAGCATCAGGTTCCAATCTAAAGTAGGAGGGAACACCGCAGGTCTTTAGCTTGATGTCAATAATAATTATCAGTCAGAGAGAGCGGACAAATCTTAAAGAATGCCCGTCTAACTATGCCGTCTGCCTTGCGTATATCAGCAACACGTGATACGCCATCCTTTCCTGGATACGTTTTGATAATTCTGCCTAGGCTCCACTTCAATGGCGGCAAATTATCGTCTTTGATGAGAACTATCGTGTTTTCCTTGAGGTCATCCTTATGCTCATGCCACTTACTCCTGATCTGCAATTCCGACACGTACTCCTTAGCCCGACGTCTCCAGAAATGCTGGCGTATCTGTTCCACCCTTTGGTATCGCGTAAGTCGGTTCTCCGGAATATCGTGAATATCAGCGGATACTGGTGCAGTCAACGGACGACCAACCAAAAAATGAGCTGGAGTAAGGGGAAGGAAGTCAAATGGATCAGTGGACATAGGAGTCAAGGGTCGGGAGTTTAAGACTGCTTCAACTTGCACTAGTAAAGTAGTATACTCCTCAAAAGTGAAATGTGCATTACCGATTACACGCCGGAGATGATGCTTACAGCTCTTTACCCCAGCCTCCCACAAACCCCCAAAATGACTAGCGTAAAATGGAATCATTTTAAATTTTATGTTTTGTGAAGTTGCATATTCTTTAATATCGTCAGAACAACCTTCCAAAAATTTTGTGAATTCATTCATCAGACCGACGAAATTTTTTCCGTTATCAGAGAATATCTCAATCGGTTTACCGCGTCGAGAAATAAAACGCTTGAGAGCCAACAGAAAAGCTTCTGATGAGAGGTCGCTAACAAGTTCCAAGTGAACAGCACGTGAAACACAACATACGAATAAACAAATGTATGATTTCTCTAATTTTGCTCCCCTTCCTTTACGGTTCAATGTGAACACTGGACCCGCGTAGTCCACGCCACAACGCAGGAAGGGAAACCCTGGGTCTAACCGTTCTGACGGCAGGTTGCCCATTATTGGGTTAACCGTGGTAGCGCGCAGTCGTGCACACTTAACGCAGGCGTACACAACCTTTTTTGCGAGGTTGCGACCACCGATCGGCCACCACGACTCCCTAATACTGAATAAAAGCAGTTGTGGCGCTGCATGCAATGTGCGGTCGTGCTCGTGACGAAATAACAACTCTGCAAACCAATGTTTAGCAGATATCAAGACTGGATGTTCCTTATCAAAACTAAAGTTAGAATTCTGTATGCGTCCACCGACTCGAGTTAAATTATTGTTATCAATAAATAAATTCAGTTTTACTAATTGAGCGTTTTTTATACTCCCTTTGTTTTTAATTGAGTCGTAGACATCAGTAAATGATTCTTGTTGACTCAACCTTGCTACAAAATACAAAAATGTTTATTTTTATCTCTCACATAGAATCTTACAAGGAATGTGATAATATACATAAATCAATGCAAACAAAGTGATTTTTAAAATCTATGTGAGAGACTGGTTTCTGTACTAGGAGACCTGTATGACAGATTACCAGCCTCTCTAGACTCTGGAAAATGTATGACAAGCACGGGTAGTACAACATTCCAAATTAATTAATAATTAAGTAGGTTAGACTAGGTGAGGTGTGACTGTTGTGAGTATTATTATGAGGGTGAGGATCGGGTGTCTGATATGTGAGTGTGGGGAAGATGGTGTATATATGTATGTAGAGTGTGGACGTGGGTGTGTGTATGAGTATGTATGTGGGTGTGTATGTATGTGGGTGTGTATGTATGTGGGTGTGTTTGTGTGTGGGTGTGTGTGGGTGGGTGGGTGTGTGTAGGTGAGGGTGTTGGTGTATGTGTGTGTGGGTGTGGATGAGTGTGTGGGAGTTGTCAAATCATACGAGGGTAGTTTAGGATAGGACTTTATGCAAGTTTTCTGTTTCATCGTAACTGAGGGACTTTTACCAGGTGGTTAAAGCCCTAAGTGGGTAGATTGCGAGCTTTTTGTTTATTTTATTGTATAGATATCCACCTAAAAATTCAAAGAATTTGCGAGAGAAAGTAGTGTTTCGCTTGGTAAGCGTTTGGCAAACCCTGTATTTGATTCGTTTATTATTATTAAGTGAGGGATCATACCCTATTTGCGAATGTAGTTTTAAAGCTGTGAACAATATATACAGTTGGCGTACTGTCAACACATCAGAGAGCAAGTAGAGATCCTTAGTGGGAAAGAAGAATGGTAATGACAGACTTACTTTTAGGACCGCTCTTTGGGCTCTTTCAAGTTTTAATATGCTAGTCCTATTGGAGCCACCCCATACAGTAATGCAGTAGCTTAGAATGGATTGGCATAAGGCCATATATACCATTTTAATTACTTTTTCATCTGCTATGCGGCTCAGACTTTTAAAGATATAGATCAGTTTCCTAGTTCTGGAGGATAGTAAGTCCAGGTGATGTTTGAAACTTAGTGTACTATCAATCATGATTCCAAGTTACTTTATACTAGTAGCTATTTCTAAGTGTCTACAGGAACAGAGACGGTCGGATGAGCAGTAGTGAGCTTTTATGCAATAACTGTCTTGAATTGCAGATGTAGGGTTTTTGATCGAAAATGGTACCTATATATTTAGTTTTATCAACATTAAGAGTAAGGCCGTTGACATTGAGCCACTGTATTACTGTGTTGAATCCAGTTTGAGCGAAGCCGTAGACTTCCTTCCAAGTGTCACCATGGAAGATCAATGCTGTGTCATCCGCAAACGTTACGATTTTCCCATTTTGTAGTGCAAGATTACACAGATCATTAATGAAGACGAGGAAAAGTGTGGGGCCTAGTACACTGCCCTGAGGGACACCTAGGATACAGGTAGGTCATCACTAATGGTTTCTCCCAAACTAATGGTTTCTCCCATCACTAATGGTTTCTCCCACTAACGCTAACGTTAATGTAGCGGATTCAAGTTCCTCTACGGTCAATAAACCCGTCCGGCGGTTATCCCTATTTCGCATATTGTATATGACCCGAAGTATGTAAGCGGTAGCACGCTTCATCCTCGCATACTGAGAAAACTTCGAAAACGGAAATAGAATAATGTCATTCGCTTGATGAACTGCGTGACCCACAAAGTGTGATCTAATCTCAGGCAAATCATGAGGTTTTAAATGATTATTATTCGCTAAATTATGAGCATCAAAATTGACATCGTGTAAGAATTGAGGGCCTTCCCACCATAGGGATGAAGTATTAAGTTTTGCTAAACCTTGGCCTCGAGACACTAAATCAGCTGGATTATCCTTGCCAGAGACGTGCCGCCATGGATGTTCCTTGGTTATGTCATGAATTTCTGCGGTTCTATTCTGAACGTATGTTTTGAGCAGATTAGGTTTCATACCCAACCAGCCCAAAACAATAGTGGAATCAGTCCAAAATATAACTTTTAGAACGCAAAGAATTAATCACCTTAGAATACAATACGCGCCTAAAACAGCGCCGCACAACTCTAATCTAGGTATAGTTGTAGGTTTCGTAGACGCGACTTTACCTTTGGAACATAACAAACGTACCGTAACAGCTGATTGGTTATTAATCGTGTGAATATAAGCGCAAGCACCGTACGCTATCTGCGAGGCATCGGTAAATATATGTAATTCTATATAGGTAGGATCAGAACACATAACGTAGCGCGGTATTTGTAAATTACAAAGTGAAGTTAAACCACTAATTATATTAATCCAAACTTGCGCGACGTCATTAGGAACCGGCTCGTCCCACTCTAATTTTAATAACCAACATTTTTGTAACAATGTTTTCGCTATTGTAATTACCGGACTAATTAATCCCAACGGATCAAAAATCTTCGACGCACTCCATAAAATAATACGTTTAGAAATTACATTCATATCTGTTTTAATTTGCGAATAGTAGTTCAATTTGTCGGACTTATTGTTCCATCCAATACCTAATGTTTTGTTTTGACCGTTCTCGTTCAATGTTAGTTGTTTTGTTACATTCTGTGCATCGTTAGGGTTCGCGCGGTCAAAATTAAAAACCCATTTACGTAAAGCAAGACATGCGGATTTTAAAGCCTGATTAGTACCATCGCAAATTAAATTTAATTCAGAAATACTGTTAGCGCCGCAAATGAGATCATCAACGTAAAAAATATTTTTAATGGTCTCCGCTACGTACGGAACCTTACATTCTTCAGCCAGTTGTTTTAAACATCGGCAACTAAGAAATGGTGCTGAAGCGGTACCGTACGTTACAGTATTTAATTGGTATACCTTTAATGTATCTGACGGGTTTTCCCGCCACAATATTAGCTGTAGATCTTAAAAATTGGCGATACATCTTCTCTATATCAGCACAAGCGACGTATCGATTTTCTCTAAATTGCTATTAAATCGCCTTGAATGGCTGATCCGACCATCTGCCTCATTCAATGACACACCTGAGCTGGAAACCATTCCAGCATCGAAAACAACACGCAATTTGGTGGTTGTGGCGTGTTCGCGAAAAACTCCATGATGTGGTAAAAAATAATGCGGAGTATTGTAATTGAAAATATTACTCATATGCCCTAACTCAATGTACTCGTGAATGAAATCACTATACATTTTTTTATAGCTCGGGTTACGTTGCAGTTTTTTTTCTAACGAATAAAACCTACGCTCAGCTTGATTACGAGTGTTACCTAACCTTTCAGGTAACTGCTTCAAAGGGATTCGAACACAAAATCGCCCGTCGGCAAGCCGCGTTGTTGTTTTAATAAAATGCTCCTCGCAGGCGAGCTCTTCGTCGCTACATAGCTTATTATTGCTCATGGATAATTCTTCTATCTCCCAAAACTTACGTAATAATTGATCTCGTGAACATGTATTCATTTCAAATGACGATTGCGTAAAATTACATGACACTTGTTTCACTGGTTTTTGCGGAGAAGATTGAATCGACCCTGACACTATCCAACCCAATTTCGTGTTTTGAAGATAAGGGCCATTTGTAAGATGCATTTTACCTTCACTAATTAATTCCCAAAACAAACTCGCGCCTATTAACAAATCTATCTGTTGACTGTCATAGAAGCTCGGATCAGCTAGAGTAATATTATCAGGTATACTAAAACAAGTGATACTCAAAGTTGGTGTAGGTAACTTTGATGATATTTGTGGCAGAATTAAGCACTGAACGCGAGCAGTGAAGCTACCGACGCGCGATTTTAATTCAATATTACAGGATTGCGTACGTGTTATTGAATTTCCTACGCCGTGTATTTTATGAGTGGACTGTATGATTTGCGCATTTAATTTTACACAAAGTGACTGCGTAATAAAAGATCGTTCACTGACGCTGTCAAGAATCACGCGAACTTTATGATAAACACCTGACCGGCTACGTATATCTACGATTGCAGTAGACAGCAACACTTGTTGTACAAAACTCTTGTTTTCTTTAATGGAAGTAATCGAATGAACATTATGCACCTGTAATGCATGACTGTGTGTGGACATATTACCATTTTCCCACCCAGTAATAGTAACAGCAGATTGCTCTCTAGGTGTAAGTGCAACCACACCTGAATGATTGTCCTTAATGTTATGAATTACTTCACAAATCAAGGAATTGTGTTTTTTGTCACATTTTCGGCATGGACCAAAAACACAAGTACCTACTGAGTGACCAGACCTCATGCAATTGATGCACAAGTCCTTGTCTTTAAATGTTTTATATCTATTTTTAGCACCTAAATCAAGGAAATTTTGACAAGAATATAAGGGATGTTTTTCATTACACATAAGACAAGCTTCATAAAACCGTGAGGTTTTGGATTGTGACTTGACATTAGATTTATTTGTAACTACATTACAATGAACCTTAGGCGAAACAATATTAGTATTGGTCTGTTTTTTATTTTCATTCCCGCTGTACGTAACATTTGCCTTGCTGTGTAATGCTACAAGGCTCTCCAATATATCAGCCTTGTCTGCAAGAAACTCTAATAAATCACTAAGTTTCACTCGATACTTTGATTTACCCGCAATTCTTGACAAAGTACTTCTATGCTGTTCCCAATCACGTTCTGTAATAGGATCTAATTTGAATACTACTATATAAATTATCAGTGTATGCCAATGCTCTACTGGTTCCCCTAGTATTATTAATGCACGTACATTCCTTAAAATATTGTCTATAAGCTTGCGCAGTAGTCCTGGAGATTCCTTGGTTAACGCTTGACTTGTAAATATAGACTTTACATGATTATGCACCAATAACTTAGTATTGTCAAACCGATTAGTCATCAACTCCCAGGCAACCTCATAATTGTCCGCAGAGAACTCAAGCGAATCTATGACCAACTTTGCATTACCCTTTAAAGACGCTTTTGAAGAAACTTTTGAATCTGTGATATTGTTTTACAGTTGTGCACTAATGATATAAATGTATCGCGAAATTCTAACCAATGTTCATAGAAACCGTCAAAGGTAGGAATGGTAATAGTTGGTAATTTAATAGAATTTAAACTTGTGCTTGGTAGGTCAGATATGCTAGTCGACTTCTCATCAGTGCTAGTCATACATTCAACAAGCGCAAGAACAATATAATAAGCGCGCTCAAACTCCTCGCGCGATTCGAGCTCTGTTTCAATATCTGATTCAGAATTACAGGCGTCCTCTATTTTACCTTGTACCTGATTGAAATCATTTATTAGGCTTTGAAATCCTACCACACGTAACTTTAATTCTGCTTGCTGATGAGCAGATAAATCAACGTCGACGAATGAGTTCACATACTTTTTGAAATTAGTTAAACGACATTTTATCGACGCACGTTTTTTCCTTAAATCTTTCATCATTAACTCGAGTTTAGCCTCGGATGACTCCAAAGTCAAAGTCAAAGTCAAATCATTTATTTCAATTAGACCATTAAAAAGGCACTTTTCAAACGTCATAATAAAAAATATATAAAGTTGATTCTAGTTGCCCATTCCAAAAGGTAGTTTCGTATGGAGAAGAATGGGCAAGAAACTCCATACTTACTCTTTTAAAAAAAATGTGTACAATATTTTGCATTTACAGTTATATAACTATACGTGAATACGATGGACCTTGCATAAAAACACTATATTGAAGTATGTACAAAGTATTACAAGATAAATAATGACAGCTAAGTTGTATACATAGATACATAGTGTTCACATATTATTATTTACAATTATTGTAAAAGTAGACAACCACTCCATACATTTCAGCAAACTATGAACCTATGAACCAGTGTGTGACCCAAAGCAAGAATTAAATATAATGTATATACTAAGTATAAATTAAGTAGGTTTAATTAGCAATCCGTTTGATTTTGTCTAGACTGTAGATTGTCCTATGGAGCCCGGACCAGCATGTTTCCAAGCATTCTTATCATGGATATAATCCTCTAAACTGTAATATGCTTGTTTACAGAGTGTACTTTTAATATATGTTTTATATTTTCTTTCATTTAGTTGCAATATATCACTAGGAATTTTGTTATAACACTTAACACAGAACCCCATAAAAGATTTATGAACTTTAGACAATCTAAAATATGGTTGAGCTATTTTGTCTTTGTTTCTAGTATTAATATTATGTCTATCACTAACCTCATTAAATAAATGTAGGTTTTTTCATACGTACATAATATTTTCATAGATAAATTGGCAAGGCACTGTCATTATATTAATATTTTTAAATAGTTCCCTAAGAGAATCGCGGCGACGTAGATTATAAATGGCTCTAACAGCTCTTTTTTGTAAGATAAAAATGGATTCAATGTCGGCAGCCCGACCCCACAGTAAAATATCATACGACATAATGCTGTGAAAGTAGCTAAAGTAGATCTTCTACATCTGTCAACTGTCTTATCTTTCTAACAGCATAAGCCGCAGAGCTTAGTCGCCCCGCAATAGATGTTATGTGAGGTCCCCATTGTAATTTCTCGTCTAGCGTGATTCCTAGGAAAACCGTTTGACTATTAAATTCCAGTTTCTCTCCATTTAGAATGATGTCACAATTGCTATTCCTAACATTTGGTAAAATGAATCGAATACATTTGGTTTTTTTTTCATTAAGTACCAAATTGTTTACCGTAAACCAATTTTGAACCTGAAGAATAGCGTCATTTACGTCGTCAAGATGTTGTGACCGTCTGTCTACTTTAAAAATCAATGAAGTGTCATCGGCAAATAACACCATCTTCGGTTGGTTTTGAAGTAATTGGGGTAAATCATTTATATAGACTAAGAATAGAAATGGACCTAATATTGAGCCTTGAGGAACGCCCATAGTCATTTTAGACCCCAATGAGTTCACACCGTTAACCTGAACTTTTGCCTGTCTATCCCTCAGGTATGACCTTAGTAAATCAAGAGATACTCCGCTAATCCCGTAGTGCTCCAGTTTCAGCAATAGTGTCTCGTGGTCAACGCAATCGAACGCCTTTGAGAGGTCGCAAAAGATTCCAATGGCATCTTGTGATTCCTCCCAAGCGCTAAAAATGTTCTTTATTAGGGTGACACCGGCGTCAGTTGTACAACGCCCTTTGGTGAAACCGTATTGTTGTTCATGAAAGATGGAATTTTGATTAAAGTGATGTAACATTTGATTGAGCATTAACTTTTCAAACACCTTACTGAGAACTGGTAGAATCGACACAGGCCTATAATTGTTGGGGTCTTTACTATCACCGGATTTGAACAATGGTACTACTTTACTGTGTTTCATCAGATCCGGAAAGACTCCTTGGTTTACACTGGTGTTAAATATGAGAGCTAAATAGGGCGCAATCGTTTTGATAATAGATTTACAGACTTTTACAGAAATTCCCCAAAGATCTTCTGTTGATTTAATTTTAAGATCTTTAAAGGCTTTTATAACAGCCTGGGGGTTTGTATGGTGAAACCTAAACTCCAAAGGGCACTTCTTAACATTTTTCCTAAGTAAGGCAGCAGAGAGAGCGGGAGAGGAATTTAAGGCTTCAGTGGTTCTAATGGGAATGTTGCCAAAAAAGGTTTCAAATTCTTGAGCTACTTCTATATCTGAATTTATGGGACCATGTACAGTCTCTAAATTAAATTCAGTACTACGCTGCTTTTTCCTACCTGTTTCATTATTTATTATTTGCCAAGTAGTTTTTATTTTGTCATCCGCTAATTTTATTTTATTTTTAATATAAAGAGATTTGGCTATTTTGCAGACACTTTTAAAAAGTTTCGAATATTTCGCAACATACTGATGAAAGCTTGTATTAATTATATGTTGCTTTAGGCCATAAAGCTCAAATAGTTTTTCCCTGCTTTTACGAATACCTGGAGTCGCCCAGTCGCTAAATAAGAACTTCGTGCAAATACTTTTATTCCTTAGTGGAAAAACTTCATTAAATTGCATGTTTAATAGTGAAAAAAACTCGGCGTAGAACTCATTTGGGTCACCTATATTATCAAAGCACTGAACACTCAATTTACTTTCCAATGAATTATCAAATTTCTCTAAGTTTTTACATATGTTATTGGCCTAAACCTTATTTGAATTTTTTGTAAAGGTATGTAGGCGCAAAACGTTATTGTCTGTCCACTATGATCAGATGGCAGTTTATTTATAATTTCTTTATGAAAGTAATCACAATTACAAAATATATTATCAATACAGGTGGCAGAAGAAGCTGTCACTCGAGTGGGTTCCATGAAAACATTGGACAAATTAAATGACCTAAAAAGACTCAATAATCTGATACTATTGGAGTTGTTTTCTAACAAATTAATATTAAAGTCACCACATATAATGATAGATTTACTACTAGTACTAATTTTTTTTAACACATCTTCCATTACCGAATCAAATATAGATAAATTCTGGTAATTTGGAGGTCTGTATACGCATACTATAACATGCTTATCCAGCTCAACACAGGACAATTCAATAATGTGTTCAACTGATAATCTAACAATGTCTTTTCGTGCTTTACATTTAATAGAATTTTTAATTAAGATTAATGACCCATCCATTTTGAAATACCAGAAAGGTAATACTCACAGTTTATCCAGTATACTTAGCGAACTATGCAAAATCTGTGGTGAGCTAAAGCGCATGCATCACCCCACGACGTGCAAGCCGGTATGCGAAATAGCAAAGAACTGAAATTACAAATGAGCAATATGACACAGGTGAAGAAGAAAGGATTAGGAGGTTTTTTTTTTTTTTTTTTTGAACAAGTGACTCAATGATTTTACCACACGCGGATAAAATAGATACGGGTCTGTAATTTGCAGCATCGTGAGCACTGCCATCTTTAAAGATTGGCGTAATGTATGCTAATTTCCACTGATCAGGGAAAAGGCCCTGTGACAAAGAACAGTTAAAAATTGTAGTCAGAGGTTCAGCTAAGTTTGCCGCACATTTTCTAAGAAAGAGGGGAGGGATTGAATCAGGCCTGGGTCCCTTATCGCAATCTAGCGAACACAAGTAATCATAAACTTCTTTTGCTTTAAGAATACAGTTGCTGAAAGTATTACTCTTACCAGGAATGGGTAAAGCTGTCATTGGTGGAGGTAATTTACTATTTATGGTATAGACAGATTGAAAGTGATCGCTAAACAGATCACAAATTTCCTGACCGTCTCTGGCAGACCTAGCATTACTTAATGTCATTTTGTTTGGAATGTAGTTATTACCCATACGTTTATTTTTAAGATACCTCCAGACATGCTTGGGATTGACATGGAGATGATTTGCAATATTCTTTTTAAAATTTTTGTAGCAGTCTTTAATCAAAACACTGCATCGTAATCTCAGGCATTCATACGTGATTTTATCTCTAGGGTTCCCATATTTTTTATGTAGATTATGATATTTAGCTTTCTCTTTAATGACTTTTAGCAGAGCACGACTGTACCATACAGGATAACGTTCATCACGTGGCTTAGAAATAGGCGTATACTGTTTAATAATTGGCATTAGATTATTATAAAAAAATTGTAACATATCGTTAATATTAGTAATAGATTTCCATTTATCCGACCATATAATTTTAGTTAATGCAGCGTTGACTGCTTCATAATTGCACAGATAGAAGTTTAAGTATGGAACTTTATTTTGAATGAGAGGATTGCTATGATTGGTTGCAAATAAGATTTCCAGCGCTGGATGATGAGGATCAATCGGTATAAGTGGACTCATGGCTTGAGACACCAGCACTATGTTGTTGTTACTACTAAGAACTAGATCTAAAATACGATTTGATGCGTTGACTATCCTATTGCACTAATTGAGGTTGTTAAAGGCTATCATATCTAAAAAACTATTTTCCTGATTACTACTAGTGCCTTTGGGGACCATAACACCAGAGTCCGCATTATATTCCTAATGAATACTACCCATATTAAAATCACCTATCAGTAAGTTAATAGAATTACTTTTGTTATTTTTGTTAATTACTTCAGTAACATTCTGAAATAGTGTGTCGATATAGTCTTGTTTGATTGGAGGTGGGATATACACTACACAAACATTAATATTAAAGCCATTTTCACACTTAATTGTTATCCACAACTCTTCACACTGGGACTCCCAACTCACCCTCCTCGAGACTTCGTATTTGTCCAAAGTAGCAACAACAACCCCCCCACCATCTTTTTTTGTTGTCGATGATATCGTGGATGACCTATCGCGTCTGAATACCCTGTATCTGTTGTCTCAAATTTCATGGTCTAACACCGTGTCATTAAGCCAACTCTCAGTGCCGATAATTATATCATAGTCAAAATTCAAGGCAGCAGTATAGAAATCATCTGTCTTGGTTCTTAAGCCTCTTACATTTTGATAATATATTTTAAACTTGAATTTAAATTCTTATCACCCTACAATCGTGCAAATTTTATTTTATTATTGTAAGTTACATTGATTCCACACATTCCATATCCATAACTAGTTGAGATTTGGTTGTTACATCCTTTCTCACGAATATGCGACCATTTCGGACCCAAACAAAGTTGTATTTCTTTTCCTTAGCGGCAGTTCTTGTAGCTGCGTGCAGTTTTTTATTAGCCAGAGTCAAATTTTCAGTAACAAAAATTGGTTGCTTCGGTCCACCAATGCCAATGTGACTACTGTTCAATTTCTCTGACTCGTTTTTCTTATTGAAGTTTCTGACAGCAGCAAGTAGATTGTCACGGACACGAGGACTGGCTAGCTTGACGACTATGCTGCGAGGACGATTTGTCTCTGCATTCAATTTAGCAATTCTATGAAATTACTGAATTTCATTTTCATGAAGCTCATTTCCCACAATTCTACCCAACTGTTGTAAGATCGTCAACAAGTTTTCGCTTTTGTGTTCAGGAACGCATTGTATCTCGATGTTGTTTTCACGTGCCAATTGATAAATTTGTTGCATTTTAGTATCCAATTCTCTAACTTGAGCGCTCAGTATGGCATTATTCTTAAGAAGTTCGCCAATAAAGTTACCATTTTTCGCATTTAATTGCTCCTGGTCATCGTGAGCGTCAGAAAGAAACTCTACAGTTTTCTTAAACTCCTCCAGGTCTTCGTACATTAAAGAAAATTTTGATGTTAAGTCCTTGATATCATTCTGAACTGTACCTAGAGTAGTCCCAAATTCTGCCAAAGAAGCCTGTTGTCTATCAAACTTTTCGTTCATTTCCTGGCGTAATTTACGAATTTCAGCAAGTATTTCGTCTTGAAGTTTGACCTCAGCTGAGCTGAGGCGCGCTACCGGAGACGTAACGGGTGGTAACTTCTCAACCGGCGTCCGCTTTTGACTAAGTACTGGTGGTTTACTTTGATTGGACGAACCCGATTTAGGAGAAACTGTTGGGGCCGGTTCAGGTGCCGCTTGATCAATTTGCACAGTCTGACCCTTAGCGTGGATTAGTGTGTTTGTATTGCCCAATTTAGGACGACTAGAGACGCAGTTAGGACAAGTCCATTTAGTTCTAGGTGTTGTCGCTTCATCGAATTTAACGCACTCCAAATGATACTGCAGGGAACATTTAGTTATACAGCATTTAATTCTCTTTTGCGTTACGAGAATATTAACGTTACAACCAGCACAAATCATTCTTCCGAGAAAAAAATAATAATAAATAAAATGTTAACAAAAGCAGAATCCAAAACAAAATATGCAAAAAGTATATGAAGATCTGGGACTCGAACTAAAGTGTTCATGAGCCTCAGCTGCCGTTTGACGAACACGGCTACGGAATCCTTGTGATAGTAACTTGAAATTAATGTATACGTTCATCAGAACGTTTGCCACGATTAAAGTGAAGTAGTAGTTGACGTAAAGTTTTTAACAAACACCCACTTTCACATAAAATGGAACTTGCAAATCACTCTTTTACCAAATGTTTACTTAAAGTTATTGCTAACACACAGTCACTGCTCACTCTGCAAATGATACAACGTATGCCTCGTACACTTGTTTATAGTTTTATAACAATATTTATACTGAATAATAAGTTATTTGTATATTAAAAGAGAATTGTTTACGGAGCGTCATAAACTGACTTTAACTTAGGTAGGTAGTTGTCAGTGTTTTGGGTAGGTTTTAGTTGGCACGCCTCACTAAAAGCACAGTAATCCACTGAATTCCTTGCGAATAGAGTCGTTGGTTATGCACCGAATCTCTTCTCAATCTTCCGGTTTTATATCGTAAAAATCCGGTCCGAAGGTCCAAAATATGTAGCTGCGCGTATATCTACATACAGGATGATTGAGGGTGCAATAACTTCAAGACTTCCGTGAGGATTATAATGGTATATTTGATAAATAAATTACAGTGAACTTCCTTCTTCGTATGACAAGAAAAATGTAAAAAATATGACGACTAGATCTAAGCACTTGTTTTTTCACTAGCCTTCCGTTATTGGTTCGCCGACTCTCGCGTCATCTAAGCGCAGCCAATCGCAGCGGCCGACCAGTGTTGTGGCATTGTAGGATATATTTACTAAAATCTATCTATGAAACTAATCAGTAACGATGAATCGATTCGTAAGTTTGATACGCGGCAACATTTTTCTTATTCTTCTTTCTAAAAAAACACTTGATAAAACAACAAAGATCTGATTAATTTTCAATTTACTGTTAAATTAGATTTTTATTTGCTTTAAAAACAATAAATGGTTGGTTAATTAAGTTGACAAATGACAACCTATAAATGACGTCATAAGTATAAATTGCTATACAAAATTTATGGGGCAATCACGTTCTGACAGCTCATAAAAAGTCATGTCAATTGAGCGGTCACCTACCCAACTAGTGTTCAAATACTCAAGCACTACTCAATTTTAAGATACCGTTACGTCTCGTACTGTCGCTGTCACTTTGACATAAAGTGATAGAGGCAGCACTATACTTAACGACATGATAACATTGAGTCGCGTTTGAGTATTTAGCAATAAATCGTTTAGTTTTAACGAAGCTTACCTAGTTTCTGATATTGGATACTGAATAGGCTGAAAGTATATGGACTAAAATATAAAGTTTAAAAACTAAAACCCGACCACAACAAAAAGTAATCTAAAAAGTACAAAACAAGAAAATATTTCACACAGAAATCAAGACATAGGTACAAAATGGTCAAGGTAAGCCGTGGTTGCATGCCTGTATCCCATATGAGTGCGATGAACATGAATATAATGGCATGCAACCACGGCTTACCTTGACCATTTTGTACCTATGTCTTGATTTCTGTGTGAAATATTTTCTTGTTTTGTACTTTTTAGATTACTTTTTGTTGTGGTCGGGTTTTAGTTTTTAAACTTTATATTTTTATTTAAACCATTTTGGAGTCACAGCTAAGTATTATATATTTAATAGGTACTCAGAACCCCTTTCCAATGATACTAAACACGGTATGCGTATCTTACTTTATTTGGTAATCTTTCCTTTTTTTACAATAATTTGTGACAAATTACCACTAAATATTATATAAATTTGAAATGTACTAGTGAACCCCTTTCCAATGATACCAAACACGGTATGCTTGTCTTTATTTTTTTTTTAATATTGCTTTTTTTGTCCGCCAGAGGGCGCCACATTGGATTCGGTGATACGTCATATAGCCTATAACCAGCGGACGATCAAGACGCTTCTAACGATACCTCACTTGTTCAGTTCTGATAAGTAGTTTAGGAGCTATGAGCGTACAGATGAACATACATACATACATACATACATACATACATACATACATATATACATACATAGCCTGTCAAACTCATAACCCTCCTTTGGCTTTGCCGTAGTCGGGTAAAAAGTAGTTGCAATGCATAAAAATTAAAGTACCATGATTAGAAAAAAATCTTCTTACTGTAAAGTACGACCTGAAATCTAAACACAAACCAAATAAATCCAATTAAGCTGCCGACCACATCTACAAGTTGGTAGCAAAATAAACAATTAAAGAAACAAACCTTGTTACTCGACTAATATAGTTTTATTGAGCCATTAATAGCTCAAGCACTCACATGTTGGCCCTTGTTTTCATGTAAACTATTAGCATTTAGTGTTGCGCGCAATATCGACTGTCGCAAGCGTGATACATTCATAAAGGACTTATCAAGTTGTTAAAATCTATCGACAAAAATCACTTTTTATTCAACATGACAGATGATCAGATGGTCGTTGAGACGATCAGTTTCAACTGTCCCGTTCCCGAACATGATGTCAACAGCAGTATTTAGCTTAATCGTTTTAAAAGGTTCCACATTTATTGTGCGAACTGCCAGCCTGTGGAATTCAAAGTCAAAGTCAAGTCAAAGCATTTATTTCAATTAAACCATTTACAGGCACTTTTGAATTGTCAAGGAGTCGGTCAGTTAGTCAGAGAGTTGAAGCTAGTTGCTCGTTCCAAAACGTAGGTAGGTCTCTATGGAGAAGAACGAGCAAGAAACTCCACGGACACTCTTTTAAATCAAGTTTTTTACAAAGTGGTTACAAGATTCTTGTTGCTTCTATATGTCAAAACGATGAAGGTAATCTAACAATACAAAACACAAAAAAGAAGCAAGATAAAGTCCATGGCAGATAAGAGCTGACCAATCTCTACTGACAGCACCCGTTCACGAACATGACGCGTGAATCAGCACCGTTTAGCTCCATCATTTTGAAGGGAGCCAAATGATTCAACACACGCGCCACCATCAGCGAGACATTTGAGCGAGCATGTCAACACTCTCAACCGCCATGTTAATTTTTGTCAAACATATAGGTATTAATATACTTAGTAAATGGCTCCATGGTATTCACATTTACAAAATTAAAATAATGCTGCTAAATTGTACAAAACTAAGATTTCCAATGTATATTATTTTACTCATGTCAATAGAAAAAGGGGTAGGAAACATCCTCTTCTTCCAATTTGGAAATTCCCTAAACTGGCTGTGGAGCAGTACCAGCATTCAGCCAAGCATTTTTATCATTGATGTAATGTTCTAACTTATAATATGCTTATCTATATATGTCATAGTGTGCGTTTAAAACATATTTTAAATTGTTTTTCATTCAATTGTAGAATATGAAGTGGTATTTTACTATAACATTTTACACAGTACCCCATAAAAGAAGTATATTGTACTTTTGACAATCTGAAGCTTGGCTGATCTAATTTGTTCCTATCTCTAGTATTGTTTGAGGTAGTAAATCCTTTTTGCTACTAGTATTTTTACATTTTTTTTCTTCTGAAATTAACCTGACATGACACAAGTCTCTTGTAAAAAATCATTAAAATAGAACAATTCATTGGCAGACTTTCAGAGTTTTATTCATCCACAAAATAGTGTTTCTAGTTCATTCCCGTACATTTTGGTCCGTCGAGTCGAATTATATATTCGAACTAGCTAGGGAGTACTGTTGCGGCGAAGTTTTTTTAGCTTAGTACACCGCGGCAGTTGATAGGGAAAAAGGGGTTGTGGATCGCAACTCAGGTGTTGGAAGGGATTCCCCCAAGAAGGGAGATAATATCAGGTGGCGCCAGGAGCGTGACGTCATCAGCCAACCCTGAGTGGAAGTACTGTCAACCAGGGCAACGCCGTCGTCAGCAGCGTATCGTGCGTGACGTCAGTGGTGGCGTGCAGCGTGACGTGGCCGAAGAACAGGTGGAATATTGTGTGTGAGTGACAAGATAACTGTGAGTACATTTTATGCTATAATCATTGAAGAAATTGTTCAAAAATGGAAAAATACGGCAATTTGCAAATAAATTTAAAGACCATTATGGAAAAGTCGAGATCTAATTTTAAGAAGACGCTTAAGGATCGTTTCTCTTATCAGTACATTGATGCAAGATTAGAGAAGTTGGAACGAGATTGGCAAGCATTTTCTAAAAATCACTACGAAATATTAGAATTAGATAGTGCAACAATAAAATCCTTAGAATGTATTGTGAGTGATATTTATGAGGCGACAGAGGAAATTTATATTGGTTATAAGTCGGAACTAAAGATCGCTTTATGTAAATATCCCGCTCCAGTCAATGATACATCAGCTTCTAAGAGTACCCAAGACGTTTCTGTACGTATGTCGTCTGGTTCTTCTGTTAGATTACCAAAAATATCTATTCCGATTTTCTCTGGAAAATATTCGGAATGGACATCCTTTCGACTTATTTATTTCTCTGGTGCACAGTAACCAATCTTTAGATTCAGTACAAAAATTACATTATTTAAAAGCTCATCTTACAGGAGAAGCAGAACAATTGATAAGGTTTGTACCTATAGCAGCAGCTAATTATAATCAGTGTTGGTCACAGTTAGAATCCAGATATAATAACAAGCGATATTTGTCAAATTGTATTCTGAAAAGACTATTTAGTCAACGTAATTCTAATGTCGAGTCAGCTACAGCATTAAAAGAGTTGCTGGACACTACAACGGAGTGTTTATATGCATTAAAAAATTTGGAAATTGATGTGAGCTCATGGGACA
Organism: Charanyca ferruginea; assembly: GCA_947361185.1. Classification (NCBI taxonomy): domain Eukaryota; kingdom Metazoa; phylum Arthropoda; class Insecta; order Lepidoptera; family Noctuidae; genus Charanyca; species Charanyca ferruginea. Next base: position 17,585,422 of record OX376071.1, on the reverse strand, counting down.
TTATTATTATTCACATTGTTACTTATAAATTAGATCCAGATACGAGGAAGCAATGGGAATTACATGTCACAAATGATAACTCGAATGAGTTGCCAAGTTTTAATTTGTTTTCGAAATTCCTAGAAAGTCGTTTTCGTGCATTAGAGTTTATTGAACCTAAATCAAATTCTTTAATTCAGCCAACTACTTCACAAAACAGAGGTCACTTCAATAAACCAAAGATTTTTCATATTTCAAATCAAGCTATTGCATGTGAATATTGTTCAGAAACTCACAAATTATGCTTTTGTAAAAAGTTTGCAAAAATTGATTTTGATAAAAGGCATGACTTTGTTATGAAAAATCGCATTTGTTTTAACTGCTTAGGTAGCAATCATTCGGTAAAACAATGCCAAAATTCTATTAATTGTCGTCTTTGTAATCGTCGTCATCACTCACTTCTTCACCCAAACAACAGCTCAGCAACTACCGTTGCACAACAAAGCAATGATCAGGTCACAAAGGTCAACCCGCATTCACCAGTGGCGGCGGGATCGTCATCAAATGAAAGTTCACCTATTGTCTCATGTTTTTCGTCAGGAAATAGTAGTCAAGTATTGTTAGCCACCGCGCTAATCAATGCTGAGTCGAAATTCGGAGGCAAACAGGTCATCAGAGCCTTGATCGATCAAGGCTCACAGGCTTCTTTTATAACAGAGGCAACAGTACAAATGTTGGGCCTAAAAAAGGTTCACGTAAATGGTATTATTTCAGGTGTCGGTGGAGATAGCACCATCACTTCTAAATCAGTCGTCTCTTTGAAAATTCAATCGAGAGTTGACCCGTCTTTTGAAATTGTAGTCAGAGCATATGTACTGAAATCAATAACCACTCTTCTCCCAGTTATGAAAATAAGTGAGTTGCAAGAGTTGGAGTTACATACGATTACATTAGCTGATCCCCAGTACAATAGGCCTAATAAAATTAATATTTTATTAGGTGCTGAAATTTATTGTCAGATCATACAACAAGGACTTTTGAAAGGACCTACCGGTACTCCAGTAGCTCAATGCACTTCTCTCGGCTGGATACTGTCTGGATTGGTGTATAATAAACAAAGTGATAACACAGAAACGAAGCTTGTAGTTTTGAATGCTACCGTAAATGAGGACGAAGTTCTGAAAAGGTTTTGGGAATTGGAGTCAGATCATTCTTCAATTTCACAGAAAATGTTAACAGAAGAACAACAGAAATGTGAAGAATATTTTAATAGTACAACGCGTAGAGCACCTGATGGACGTTACGTGGTCCGATTACCTTTTCGCGACGCTGATCCTGCATGTAAATATGGTAGATTTCGTGGGATAGCTGAAAATAGATTAAAGTCGTTAGAAAGAAAGTTAAATAAAAATATGGAAATGAAAATAAGATATACAGATGTTATAAAAGAATACTTACAGTTAGGTCACATGATTCCTGTTCCAGAAAATGACGATAAGCAGTCTGAAGCTGTTTATCTTCCCCATCATGCGGTCATACGAGAAGACAAGTCCACCACAAAAGTGAGAGTCGTTTTTGATGCGTCGTGTAAGGGTGTAAATGGCGTATCCTTAAACGACACATTACTGATTGGTCCATCATTACAACCTGAATTACGACATCTAATTATACGATGGAGAGTACATCCTATTTGCTTAGTGGCTGATATTATAAAAATGTATCGCCAAGTGCGAGTCCATGATGATGATGCAGTGTTTCAGCGAATATTGTGGAGAGATAATCCTGAAGATACAGTGCAGGAATTCCAGCTACTCACTGTAACATTTGGTACAGCTTCAGCCCCATATTTAGCAGTCAAGGCACTTCAGCAGGTAGCACTTGATGAAAAAGATACATTTCCAGAAGCTGCAAAAAAGGTTCTTGAAGACTTTTATATGGATGACCTTATGAGTGGCTGCGAAACGGTAGAAGAAGGCATTCAATTATTTAAAGAAATTAATATTTTACTTAGCAAAGGTGGGTTTAAATTGCAAAAATGGACCAGTAATGTTGAAAGGATAATAAAAGAAATTAATTTACAAAATAAAGAACAAGATATAGTAAGGGAACAAGAGTTAGAACAAAATTTGGAAATTAAACTTGACTCTATAGTGAAGGTTTTAGGACTCACCTGGAACCGTAGAGATGATATCTTCCAATACTCTGTGAAGCTTTCAAAGACCGCAGGACCTGAAACAAAAAGAACAGTTATTTCTAATATATCACGGTTGTTTGATCCATTAGGTTGGCTGGCACCGGCGTTGATTACAGCAAAAGTATTTATCCAAAAGCTGTGGTTAGCGGGAATAAGCTGGGATGAACAAATTCCAGTACAATTATTAGATGAATGGAATACTTACTTTAGTGAGCTGTCACAACTTACGAAGTTCAAAATTCCTAGATGGCTAGGAACAAGGGCAAGTGACGTCACAGTAGACTTACACGGCTTTTCCGATGCTTCCAAGGTTGCATATTCGGCAGCAGTCTATATACGTAGAGTTGATGTCACTGGTAACGTTCACGTTTCACTAGTTGCGGCTAAAACACGAGTCGCACCTATTAAACAAATAAGCATACCGCGTCTAGAATTGTGTGGTGCAGTATTGGTGACACGTTTGCTAGTTGAGATGGCAGAAGTTTTAAATATCCCCAAAACTAAATTGCGGGCATGGACAGATTCGACGGTCGTACTCGCGTGGTTGAATAAACATCCAAGTCATTGGAAAACTTTTGTAGCTAATAGAGTTTCGGAAATTCTTACAACGTTAGACGCATATCAATGGGCACACATACCTTCAAATCAGAACCCTGCCGATTGTGCGTCCAGAGGAATACGACCTGTAGAACTTATAGATAATAATCTGTGGCTACGAGGTCCAGAGATTTTACAGGAAACGGATATAAATTATCCGAGGCCAAGGTCATTAGAAGTCGATTTAGAAAGGTCAATAATAACACATTGTTCATCTGTCAACAATTTCATATGGGACAGATATTCTTCTCTCTCTAAGTTGTTACGTATTGTGGCATATTGTAGACGATTTTTAAATTATAAAACAGATACCGTTCGGGCTAAACACTTACGTAAATGGGAGATCGATGAGGCTATGAATTGCTGCATTCGGCAATGCCAAAGACAAGAGTTTGAAGAAGAGATCACAGCATTAAAACAGCAAGGCGAGGTTAAGACAAAAAGGAGTAAGATAAGAACACTTAACCCGTATATAGACGAGAAAGGTATAATTAGAGTTGGTGGAAGGCTTCAAAAGGCTCAACTAGAAGAAAAAACAAAACATCCAATTGTATTACCCCATCGATCCCATTTCTCACAATTAATCATCAGAGATGCTCATATTATAACTTTACATGGGGGACCACAACTCATGCTAACGTACATACGGTCAGCGTACTGGATCATTGGCGTTAAAAAATTAGTAAAACATCATATCCGTCGATGTGTTCCTTGTGTAAAAAATAGTGCCACTGTGAAGACGCAAATGATGGGTTCTCTGCCATCAGTTCGCGGAACCCCTTCCAGAGCGTTCTTACACAGTGGAGTCGATTACGCAGGCCCGATAAATGTTAGAACGTCAAAAGGACGAGGACATCGGTCTTATAAAGGCTACATATGTTTATTTATATGTATGGCAACACGAGCTATACATTTGGAGATGGTTAGTGATTTAACTTCCCAAGGTTTTTTAGCAGCGTACAGACGATTTGTATCGCGTAGAGGTCATTGTACGGATTTATGGAGCGACAATGGCACCAATTTCATTGGAGCATCCAAGGAGTTAAGAGAATTGCTGATCGCGCAAGAGTCCAACCTGATTGAGGAAATCGCGCAGAGCTTAGCTCTCGTCGGTACAACGTGGCATTTTATTCCTGCACACGCTCCGAATTTCGGTGGATTGTGGGAAGCAGGAGTAAAATCCACCAAATATCATTTAAAAAGGGTCATAGGTAATTCTACACTCACCTTTGAAGAGATGACCACTCTCTTGACACAGATTGAGGCGTGTTTGAACTCCAGGCCGCTGTCAGTCGCATATGGCACAGATCCAAATGAGTGCACACCGCTGACTCCTGGTCATTTTTTAATAGGAGAGCCAATTCTTACTGTGCCTGATATAAATTATCATGCAAGTCCTATAAGTAGCCTAAAAAGATGGCATTTAGTGCAAGGTATGTTGCAAAACTTTTGGCGTAGGTGGGCTAATGAATACTTGACACAGTTCCTCCATAGGTATAAATGGACTAGGAAGATACCTGAACCCCAAGTAGGAGATGTTGTTTTGGTAAAGGAAGACGACTTACCTCCCGCGAGTTGGCTTCTTGGTAAGGTTGTTGAAAAACACCCAGGCACTGATAATCTTACCCGAGTGGTTACATTGAAATGTAAAAATTCCTTTTTAAAAAGACCCACTTCGAAATTGTGCGTTCTGCCTGTTACGCATTGAAAAATGTAATTAAGTTGTTTAGTTGGATTAGAATAGTTTTGTCAGATTATAAGCTTATATTACTATGTATAGTGCCAGTTCCTGAAAGGGTAATTGCTTACTTAACTATTATTTATGTGTCTAGAAATTTCCCACCAAGGCAAATTTTGTATTCTTGTTGTTGGTATTCTCATTATGTCTGCCACGTTGGGCGGTTATTTTTAAGGACAAGGGTCCTTGGTGGGCGGTATGTTTGAGGTAGTAAATCCTTTTTGCTACTAGTATTTTTATATTTTTTTTCTTCTGAAATTAACCTGACATGACACAAGTCTCTTGTAAAAAATCATTAAAATAGAACAATTCATTGGCAGACTTCAGAGTTTTATTCATCCACAAAATAGTGTTTTTAGTTCATTCCCGTACAAGTATAAACATTATGTCTGTCACCTATTTTATTAAAAAGATGAAGATTTTTTCGAACATGCATAATGTTTTCATATATATATTGACAAGGTACCGTCATGATGTTAATCTGTTTAAACAATTAATAAATAATAATAAATAAATATCTTGGGACAACTCACACACGGTCATCTGGTCCCAAGCTAAGCAGAGCTTGTGTTATGGTAACCAGACAACTGATATACATACTTATGTGGGAATCGGAACGCATCTAGAGGTATGAAAGAGCAAGTGTAGTGTGTGTGAAAGAGATAGAGAGAGTGAACGGAAGGAAAGGATGAAGGAGGGGAGATGCGAGGACGCCATTAGAAAGATTAGACGAAAGACTGTGCGATCTACTTTTCAAAAATAAAAAGAAAAGTTTAATTTCAAGAAGACTTTATTTTCTTCACCCATTCTAACCCACAATTTTGGGGGCTCGTCCGGGATAGAGCGAGTGAAGAAAATATCAAGACGAACACGACGATTACCGAAGTTGCTTCTACGCATGCACGTGGCCGCCCCAACCCATCAACCGGCATAAGAATTTCAAAAGACTTACGATTTTAACGATTTACGACGAAGACTGGAAAGAAGATGCCGAACGCGGAAGACGCAGCGCGAGGTGTTTCTTTTGCCCAATATGCTGAAGAGTTAATCAATAAATTCACGGGTCAAGATAGTACCTACCCAGTAAGCCGCTGGATACAGGATATAGAAGATAACTCTGAAATATTTGAATGGACGCCGTTGCAACAATTGGTTGTTGCTCGGAGGTCGCTGAGTGGAACGGCAGCATTATGGCTGAAGAGTGAGAGACCGTTTAAAGCGTGGGTGGACTTGAAGCAAGCCATCATCAAAGAGTTTCCCGACGCAATTGACCAAAAAACCATCCATGAGTTGATGAGCGCACGTAAGAAAAAACCCGAAGAAAGTTGTTTAGACTATGTACTAGTCATGAAAGAGCTGGGAAAACGAGGAAAAATTCCCGACTACGTCGCTATAAAATACATAGTGGATGGTATCCAAGACATAGAAATTAATAAAATAACATTGTATGGTGTCACAACGTATGCCGATCTCAAAGAAAAGTTAAAAATATATGAGTGCGTGAAAGAAAAAATGAAAGCGCGACGCGATTCTCAACGAAATAGGCAAGCCTCTCAAGATAAAGATACGAATACGAGTGCTGGAAGAAAAAACCGTGGTAGTGAAATACGTTGTTTTAGCTGTGGGGAATTTAATCATTCATCTCAAAAGTGTCCTCATAAGGAAAAGGGCCTCAAATGCTTTAAATGCAATAGTTTCGGCCATATTTCCACTAAGTGCACGACGACGACAAAACACGAAGATAGTCGGAAGCATTCGGGAGACGCCGATAGCCAAACTCGTCGGCCAACCAGCAGCGAGGACGACCTGCAGCGCCGCCAACATGACGGACGGCAATTAGGCAGAAAACCGACCAATCAGAGCACTTCAAAGAGCGCGATGTTCACTATGGACGATGTTTCTAAAGTTGGCACCACTGACAACAATGAAGATAATGTCACCTGTCATGGCTGTCAAAACAAAGTCATGCAAATTGTAAACAAACCTGGAACAAAGCTAGGAAAACCAATTTTAAGTATTTTGATACAAGATGTCGAAGGAAAAGTTCTTATAGACTCCGGAAGCGATGTCAACTTGATGGCAGACGACTTTTACGACGTGATCGGGCAACCAGAGAAGATAGAAGATGGTGTTGTGCTTTCGGGTCTCGGACTTAAACAAGTGCGTTCGACGGGGAAATTTACGATTAGTGCGAAAATTGAAGGACAATATTACGACGAAATTATATTCCATGTAGTGCCAAAAGACTGTATGCCGTATTCGGTAATATTAGGACATGAGTTTCTCTGTAGGGTAACGATGATTATGAATGAAGGAAGTGTGTCGTTGCTACCCTGTGGTGAAGAATGGATGAGACGAATGAATTGTTTTACTATAAATGAGAGTGTTGTTGTAGGTTCAACAGTTGATCCAGCTGTCAAAAGTGATGTTTTACGCTGTGTAGAGGAGTACAAACCTCACCAAGTAAAAGAAGTACCTATACAACTCAAGATAATACTGAAAGATGACATCCCAGTAGCTCAAAAACCAAGGCGGTTGTCCCTTAAAGAACAGGAGTTAGTGGAAAATCAGGTAACAGAGTGGCTGAACAATAATATAATAAGGGTAAGTTTTTCAGAGTTTGCTAGCCCCTTAGTACTTGTTAGAAAGAAGGACGGTTCTACTAGAATTTGTGTGGACTACAGACAGATTAACAGGAAGATGATAAAAGATGAGTATCCACTTCCCGTTATTGAAGACTTAATTGATAAGCTGAGAGAGGCTAAAGTATTCAGTGTACTTGATTTAAAAAATGGTTTCTTTCACCTACGAGTAAGTGAAGAATCTATTCCTTATACTTCCTTCGTGACACATCACGGGCAATTCGAATTTTTGAGAGCACCTTTTGGATTGTCTAACTGCCCAAAGTATTTTATGAGATTTGTGTCTACAATATTCAGAGATCTAATAGATAAGGGTATTATGCTAATATTTATTGATGACATCATAATTCCAGCCAAGGATGAAGTACAAGGTGTGCAGAGACTAAGAGAAGTTTTATCTGTTGCTTCAGAGTATGGACTGGAAATAAACTGGAAGAAAGCTAAGTTAATTTGCAACGAGATTGAATACCTTGGACATCGTATACAAAATGGTGAAATCAGCCCAAGTTCTGAAAAAACTGATGCAGTGATGAGATATCCTGAACCAAGAAGTATAAAGCAAGTGCATAGTTTCATAGGACTCACCTCATATTTCCGAAAGTATATACAAGATTATGCTAAGATTGCGAAGCCCTTAACCGACTTGATAAAACAGGATGCCATCTTTATTTTTGATGATAACCAACGCGATGCATTCAACCTACTGAAGAAGAAACTGGTGAGTAGCCCAGTGTTAAAAATTTATAACCCAAAATTGCCTACGGAAGTTCACACAGATGCGTCTAGCATAGCATATTCAGCGATTCTGTTTCAGCTACACCAAGGTAGTGGACTTCATCCCGTCCAATATATGAGCAGGAAGACAAGCGATGCACAACAGAGGTATCCTAGCTATGAGCTAGAGGCGCTCGCAATAATAGAAGCAATCAAGAAGTTTCGCCATTACCTATATGGGGTACATTTTAAAATAGTTACAGATTGCCAAGCTTTTGCTTTAACTCTCAAGAAAAAAGATTTGTCAGCCAAGATTGCAAGATGGGTATTATTCCTAGATCAGTATGATTTTGTGATAGAACACAGAAAAGGTTCACGGATGAGGCATGTAGATGCATTGAGCAGACACCCTTATATTTCAGCAGTAGTGACAAACCTTCATGATAAAGTTAAAGAAGCCCAGATCCAAGATGAAGGACTAAAAGCTATTATAGACATTGTTAAAGAAAAACCCTACCTAGACTACTGGATGGACAATGAGATTCTATACAAGGGAGAACAGAAGCTATTGGTAATTCCAAGAAGTATGGAAAAAGAAGTCATAAGAAGAGTGCATGGCAACGGTCATTTTGCAAAGAGAAAAATGAAGGAACTTATAGTAAAAGATTTCTACATAAAAGAAATAGATAAGAAAATTGAAGACTTTATAGTAAGTTGTATACCCTGCTTACTAGCAACGAAGAAGCAAGGAAAACAAGAAGGTTTCCTGAACCCTATCAAGAAGGAAAGTGATCCACTGCATACCATACATCTTGACCATATTGGTCCAATGACTGAAACAAGGAAGAAATACAATCATATACTTACCATTGTGGATGCCTTCACCAAATTCGTGTGGCTCTTCCCCACGAAAAGTACAACCAGCAGTGAAACCCTGGACAAACTCAGAATACACCAGCAGATGTTTGGAAACCCACAAAGAATAATAACCGATAGGGGTACTTCCTTTACGAGTCACGAGTTCCAGGAGTATTGCAAGGATGAGAACATACAGCATGTACTGATCACAACAGGAGTTCCACGTGGAAATGGTCAGGTGGAGCGAATTCATGGGATTATTAAACCAACCCTTACAAAGTTGTGTGCAGAAGACGCGTCTGTTTGGTACAAGCATGTAAGTAGATTACAACGGGCAATAAACAGCACTTTCCAGAGAAGTATTAACACCAGCCCATTTGAATTACTTACAGGTGTTAAGATGAAATGCAAAGAAGATATTCCTTTAATTGACTTATTACAACAAGAAAGTTTAGAGCAGTTCAATGAAGAAAGAGAAGAGTTGAGAAATAGAGCAAAAGAACAAATACTAAAGATTCAAGAAGAAAACACAAAAACCTATAACAAGAAGAGGAAGGAAAGCACCAAGTATGAAGTTGGAGATCGAGTAGCAATACAAAGAACACAGTTTGGCCCAGGACTCAAGTTAAAATTGAAATTCCTAGGACCATATAGGGTCACTAGAGTCAAACGCAATGATCGCTATGACGTTGAAAAAGATGACATCACAGTGGAAGGTCCAATAAAGACTTCCTGTTCTGCCGATGGTATGAAGAGATGGCCTGATGATGCATGAGTAAGTACGAAATGTTTTAGATGATGTATTGAATGTGAGATTGTATGATTGAAGTGTTACTGTATTTTGCTTTGTGTATTTTATTGTAAGTCTCACAACTGTATGCTAGAGAAACTCATTTCATTTGTTCTTCAAGTGTAAATTGATGTTACCACTCATTAAGCTTTTTATATTGTAAGTTAACTTGTCCTATTTTGTAATTAAAATAGTGTTTAAGCTGACAACACAATGTTGAATATTGTTATGATGTTTTGTGGTTAAGTTGAAAAGAATACCTACCTTTTTGTTTAAAATTATGTTTAATAAAAAAAAATCCTAATGGTGTTAAGTGTAGAAGAATACTTACTTTCGTTTAATTAAGACTGTGTTCACTTAATAAAATATGAACATTGTTATGTATGTACCTTATGTTGTTAGTTATGTATAAGATAAGATGTTTATATTATTAAGTTGTCTTGTTGAATGATATTATGTGCTAGTTGTTTTGATGAATAAAGATGACCGATAGTGGAGGATGATGATGAGGTAAGAGTCATGTCGATGATGATGAGGTAAGAGTGATGTGAATGATGTATGATGTGTAACAGTGATGTGAATGATGCATGATGTGTGAGAGTGATGTGTATGAATAGCGTGCATGTCTGAGGACAGACATGATTGTCGGATGGCCGAATGTGGGAATCGGAACGCATCTAGAGGTATGAAAGAGCAAGTGTAGTGTGTGTGAAAGAGATAGAGAGAGTGAACGGAAGGAAAGGATGAAGGAGGGGAGATGCGAGGACGCCATTAGAAAGATTAGACGAAAGACTGTGCGATCTACTTTTCAAAAATAAAAAGAAAAGTTTAATTTCAAGAAGACTTTATTTTCTTCACCCATTCTAACCCACACTTATATAATTTATAAATACATACATATTATAGATAAACACCCAGACACAGAACAAACACTCATACTCATCACACAAAGTTTGTCCTGGGTGGGAATCGAACCCACGACCTCCGGCTTAGCAGTCAGGGTCAGTGACCACTAGACCAACAGGCCCGTCAAAATTATCTTAGAGATTCGCGTTTGAGGAGATTATAGATTGCTCTGACAGCCCGCTTTTGCAGAATAAAAATAGAATCTATATCTGCAGCCCGTTCCCATAGCAAAATACCGTAAGACATGACACTATGAAAATAGCTAAAATATACTAGCCAAGCGGTATCCACGTCTGTCAAATGCCGGATCTTTCTGACAGCGTAAGCGGCTGAACTTAACCGCCCTGCAAGAGATGTTAAGTGAGGACCCCACTGTAGCTTGGGATCAAGTGTAATCCCTAGGAAAACAGTCCTTTCGACGAATTCAAGTATGTCTTTGTTCAATACAACGTTACGTTTTTACTCTTAACATTCAGCAAAGCGAATCTTATGCATTTAGTTCTCTTCTCATTTAATACTAAATTATTTACAGTAAACCAATTATGAATCTTAAGCATGGCGTCATTTATGTCGTCAAGGTGCTGTGCCCGTCTATTTACTCTAAAAATCAATGAAGTATCATCAGCAAATAACACCATTTGTGGTTGATTTTTCAGTAAATGAGGTAAATCGTTTATTTAAACTAAAAGAGGAACGGACCCAATATTTAGCTCTGCGGTACCCCCTACTTTTTCTTTTAAGCCTATGAATTTACACCATTTATTTGAAATGGCTGCAGTCTATCACTCAAATATGATTTTACTAAGCCAAGTGCTTGTTTACCCAGTCCGTAATGCTTAAGAGCAGTGTTTCGTGATTTACATAGTCGAGAGGTCGCAAAAAATGCCAATAGCATCTTGCGAATCCTCCCATGCCTTAAAGATATGCTTAATTAAGGTGACACCGGCGTCAGTAGTACAACGCCCTCTGGTGAAACCATACTGTTGGTCATGTAACATGTTGTTACAGTTAAAATGACTGAGCATTTGATTAAGCATTACTTTTTCAAACACTTTGCTGAAAACCGACAAAACTGAAACGGGTCTATAATTTTTTTTAATTCGTGTCCTTGCATTCGCCGGATTTAAAAAGTGGTATAATCTTGCTGTACTTCATTAAATGCGGGAAAACCCCTTGGTCTATACACAAATTAATAATGAAAGCTAAATAGGGTGCCACTGTCTCAATAACCGATTTACAAACACTAGTAGACATTCCCCATAAATCTTCAGTAGCCTTGATCTTGAGTTGTTTAAAAGTCTTTATAACGATTGCATAGTTTATATGTTTAAAGGACATGGACAAAAAAGTACATTCCACGTACACACACATAATAAATATATTGTATATTAAAAATAGAAAAATGAATTAATTCGTAGATTTTAACCTCTCTGATCTTGTCAGTTATTTTGCAAAATAATAAGTAATGAAAGATGAATTCAGAGTATCGTTTGTCAATTTCCATCATATTGAACCATAGAGAAAGATAAATAATATAATACTGGACGTTTTACATCATGCATACTAGGTACTTGTAGACATGTGATGCTCTTGTGGCATTCCATACCACTATAATCACATCTCAACTCCACAAGTTACATTATTTATATATGTATATATAGACACTCACCAACATTTATACTTAAATTAAATATACATAAAAACCTATACTATGTATACACTTATCTAAATATAACATAATCTACTTAATAATATTAACTTATAAAATAACACAATACTCACGACGTTAGTAAAATATCGTAACTACATACATTGCACACTATCACCGCGGGTCAGTGGACGCGCGCCGCGATCACGCACTCGCGTGACGTATGTGCGTGTCGTCACCTACCGAGCTCCGGAGTGCGAGCGCGACAGCGCGCGGCCGTTCACCTTGAGCGACCTCAGTCAAGATCACGCTATCGCGACGCGAAGCCTATGCAACTTTGTTGTGTACTATATGCGCTTTAGTTGTTGTTATCGACGTACTATTACCTAAACTATATTGCCTACTAGCTGTCTAGACCTAAAACTGAGACTATTTAGCTTGTGCTGTACTCATATATCGTGTGTGCTACCTGTATTGTGCCTTTCTTCCTTCTGTGGCAGTTTCTGTGTTTGTGGACTATTGAACAATTATAAAACCGTGAGTAAACAAACTGGATTTCATTTTTACTCCTGTACGCACCCGAACACAATAGATTAGTGCATACCCCAATTACACTAAAGTCTTATTAGGAACATTTTATAAAAACGATTGTTATCAGCCGTGTGATGCCGGCCGCGAATAGCACCACCCCATTTCTACCCGTGGGTGTCGTAGAAGGCGACAGAGGGATATTGACCAGAGGATGGGCAGCAGCGTCCTTCTGAATACCATAACACCTACTGCGATTGCCAACACGCATCGGCCAAGCATGGCGATTACGGCTGGCCCCCCTTGGGGGAGACCTTTGCCCAGCTGTGGGCGTAAAGGTTGGCATGATGGTGATGATGATTATATATACGAAACTAATCATTACATTGGTATTTGTTGCATTTAATAAAATCATCTTTTCATATGTTTAATATTGTAAGATAGTTTTTTTCATATTTCACACAAGAAAAAAATGTGTTAGTGTTGATAGACTTTTCCAATGCTTTCAATACCGTCAGTCACGAAGTCCTTTTATCCATCCTCTCCTATCGAATGGTCTCTCCTAAGGTTTTAGACTGGTTTTCTTCCTATCTTCGGGGGCGTCAGCAGTCAGTTCTTGCAGGTGATTCTTTTTCTAGCTGGTGTGATCTTGATGCTGGCGTCCCTCAAGGCGGTATTTTATCTCCACTTTTGTTCTCTATTTTTATAGATCTTATTACCGCCGAGCTTCAGTGTGCGTATCATCTTTACGCTGATGACTTGCAACTGTACAGTCAGGCAGGTGTTGACAACTTATCCGATGCGATTGAGGAACTAAACCGGAATTTAGCAGTGGTGAAAGATTGGTCTGATCGTTTCGGCGTAGCGGTTAACCCAACCAAGTGTCAGGCTGTTATTATAGGGAGCACACATAGCTTGCGAAGGCTTAATTGTTTAGCGGTGCCGCCGATAACCTTTGATGGCACAGTTATTCCGTTTAGTTCCGACGTCAAGGATTTGGGTTTGTACGTTGACACTTGCCTAGGCTGGCGTAAGCAGGTCGCGAGTGTGAGCAAAAATGTCACTGGGACATTGCGGACGCTTTATCGATTCAAAAATATTCTCCCTTCACACATAAAGGCAATGCTAGTTCAGTCCCTTATCTTCCCCATACTTGATTATGGTGATGTGTGTTACTACGACCTGAATGCAGATCTCCTCAATAAACTTGACCGACTTCTTAATAACTGCATTCGATTCGTATTTAATCTCCGTAAGTATGATCATGTGTCCACACATCGGTCGCCCTTAAAATGGTTACCCATCAGAGAGCGCAGAGCGTTAAGGGCTTTGACAACCTTGTTTTCTCTTTTAGACAAACCCAGTTCTCCTTTCTACTTGACTTCTCACTTTCAGTATTTATGCTCTGCGCACACCAAGAACCTTCGTTCCTCCAATAATCGTCTTCTACGATGTCCTTCTCACCGCACTGGTTTTCTTAAATCTTCTTTTCCTGTCCAGGCGGTTTTCCTTTGGAATGCACTTCCTCAGAATATCAGGATGGCCACCAGTCGGTTTACTTTCAAAGTGAAAGCTCGCGAACACTTTCTTAAGAAATTGGCAGACTCGTCACACAATTAATTTGTTGTATTACTGTATCTATGTTTTTTTAGCTCTCTACTTTGTATATTTTGTTTGTATGTATGTATATATGTATTTATTATTTCATTATAGTAAATAAGTATCTTTGCACCTACCATGTTTTGTCTCTGCATCACCCTAAGGTAGACTGGTAGAAAATGCCCAAGGCATTAAGTCCGCCTTTGTACAATGTTTTTTTACATTATGTGCATAAAGTTTAATAAATTAAATTAAATTAAAAAAATACTAAAAACGGAACGCGTTTACTAGTTTGACAAGGAGTCATTGTATATGTGAAGTGTCAGTGTACTACCAAGAAGCTTATAGATAAAAGTGGAGGCAACACTCTAAACAAATAAGGGAAGCCAACTGTGGGCAGACGCTCTCTTTCTGAATGCATACATTAGATAAAGAAAACACATATCACTGTCTCGTTCTTATGTATGCCTGTGGTAGAATATTGTTATTTATAGAATCTATTTTTATTCCAAATATACTGAATTATTATTTATTTCAAGTTAATTTGTTATTTAATATATATTTCTAACGTACACTGTCGATTTGTATAAATTTAATTCGATATTTAGAGTTTATTCAAAGGTCGTTATTTTATGAATTTATTTTTATTGTAAACATGCTCATTTTATAATTATTTTGTCATTTTAGACAATTTCATGAGTTTTTAAGTAAAACTGTGATTTTAATAACTGTTTTTGATAAATCTTCATTTAAATAGTTTATCTGTTTGTAACTGTTAAGTAGTGGGTATTTTGATATAACAGACGTTGTCTCGACTGAGCACGGGCATTCGTTGGGTATCAATCGTCGAGGACAGACATCACTCTGTACTAGAAGCTGGATAACTTATAGATAAGTATACTTGTTTACTTTGTTCTTATTGTTACATTTACATTACATAATATACATGTTGACCAATAGGGTATTTTATAGATAAACTGAATGATATAATTAAAATTTGTATTATTAAAATGATCGATTTAATTTGTAAACTTAATGGCAAACTTTGACCTGACACAAATAGATATAAATAATAACTACTTTTTGTCTCTAACTTCAGAAGTGGGATCAATAATAACCTCTTGCCCAATAAATATATTTGTTTATTTTCATTTCAGATAATGGAGCCGTCTCATTTATTGGAAAGTATGGTGAAAGACATCCGCCACGCAGTAACAGCAAATCAGCGCCATGATGACATCGCACTGCCGCTCTTCGATCCCGATAAAAATTACAACGGAGCAGGGATTTGGTGCAAAAGTATCGAGAAACTTGGCGCTGAATTCAAGTGAAGCAGTATTTAACAAGCGGCTAAAGCAGGTAAGGCCCTACGGGGTTCTGCATTAGTATGGTTCGAAACCTGGGAACCAGAGTTCGAACGTTCTTGGGAAAATGTCCGCAAAGATCTTCTGAAAAATTATCCAAGCCATGTTGTATACTTCTGACTTTGCTGACACCTACTGAGAGTGTGCTAGGGAAGGTTAGATTATTACGTAGTATAGGAGTAGCATTTACACAACCACAATTGATTGAGCTTGTGTGCGGGGGAATAACTGAAGTTAACGTTAGAATGGCTCGCTAGCTTAAATAGTTCTGTCGGTACCATTCCCGAATTGATCGCCTTTCTCATTTGACGTACAAAAGTGCCTTAAAATGGTCTAATTGAAATAAATGATTTGACTTTGACTTTGACTTATTTTCCACGTATGAAAAGGTCACTAAGAAAATATACTTGGAGGTAGGTATAAATTGTAGTCAGACCGCTGCTAATAATACTAAACCTAGAGATGAAAAAAAACGTGTTACAGATGTGGTAAAAGTGGACATTTAATGGTTTGTTGTTTTATTTTAAAAAATGTAGTTCACTCTAATGATAAGAAATCAAGTACTTAAGTAGTCAATATAAAAATTTGCTTTTAAAACCCATTACAGAAAGACTGGAAATTGTCTCAGCAGACCTCCGCGCGCTGCGCGACAAGGAGCCACCAATCCAGGCACCCCCGGCCCTGAATCTGGAAGCAGAGCTCGCAGTCGGGGAGGTCAAGAAGACCCTCCAAAGCATTGAGAAGGGGGTAGCGGATCTGGGTAAAGCGGACAGACCGATCCAACAACAGCTGGGTCCCAAAACCTTTGCCCAGGTCGCCAGTACACCCAAACCCCCCAAGCCACCTACACAACCCAACCACACCCTGATCGTCTCGTCAACGAACCCCCGACATACCGGAGACAACGTCATCGAGAGGATCAGGACCGCCCTGGACCTGAAAACTAGCGGAGCCCGAGTCGACACGGTTCGGAAAGCGCGGAACCAGAAGGTCATCCTGAGATGCGCGACCAAGTCGGACCTAAATCTCATTAAGGGCCAAGTTCAGTCAAACGCAGAGCTTAAGGTTCAGGAGCCGAAACCTCAAAACCCTCTAGTCTGCATCAAGGGAGTGCTGTCCAGCTACAGCGACGGGGAGATCGTCGATCTCCTAAGAGCGCAGAATAAACACCTTCTGCAGAACGTTGCTGTCGATGGACAGACCATAAAGGTGCGTTATAGGAAACGCGCGAGGAATCCCCACGAGTGCCATTCTGTGCTGGAGCTCTCCCCAGAGCTCTGGAAATGCTACACGCAGGTGCAAAAAGTCCACGTGGGCATCAAGCGATGCTCGATCGAAGACCAGTCCCCACTAGTCCAGTGCACAAAGTGCCTTGGATATGGACACAACAAGTCCATATGCAAGGCCGCTAAAGAAGTCTGCAGCCACTGCAGTGGAGCACATAATGTGAAGGACTGCCTCACTCGAATCGACGGCAAACAGCCCACGTGCATAAACTGCAAGGCAGCACACAGGACGGGCAGCGACCTGACACACACAGCGTTCAGCGAAGACTGCCAGGAACGCCAAAAATGGGATGGCATAGCAAGATCGCGCGTTTCCTATTGCTAAAGGCGACCAAGACGATATAACAACCACACCAGTCACTCCTCAAAACGCATCAAGATCGACAGCAAGATTGCACTTCATCCAGATCAATCTTCAGCGCTCCAAGCTGGCCACAGAAGAACTTCACCTGGTGGCTCGGACAAAGGGAATTTCAGTAGCACTTGTTCAAGAACCCTATGTAGGTAGAACAGGTGTGATGAAACAAAGCCCTGGCACGCAAGTCATCCAGTGCAGTCTGAACCGCCAAAAACCAGTAAAGGCGGCGATCGTTGTTTTCGGAGACAACCTGGAGGTCATCCACGATCCCCAGCTTGTGACCGAGAACATCGCTGCCGTCCTGCTGAAGGCGGGTCAGCTCAGCTTTGGGGTGGTATCTGTCTATTTTGAGGGTAACCAAGACTTAGAACCCTACCTTACCGCAACACAAGACACTATACACAAATTACACACAAGCAACACCCTCGTGGGAGGTGACATCAACGCCTGGAGCCAGTGGTGGGGAAGTGTTTCCGAAAACCATCGCGGGGCAGCGTATAATTCATTCCTCAACGAGAGAGATCTCCAGATCCTAAACACGGGCCAAACACCGACTTTCGAGACCTACAGAGGAGACAGATGGTGCACGAGCGCCGTTGACGTGACGGCATGCAGTCTGTCGCTGCTGGCGAAGGTCGAGGAGTGGCGGGTAGAAAGGAGTCTAATAACTTCAGACCACAATGCAATAACTTTCTCGATGCGCCTAGAAAAGGTCTTAGAACCCCTAAGGCCAATCTCAACGCGCATCTACAACACCAAGAAGGCAAAGTGGTCCGACTTCAGCACGCACTTCAAGACCAGCCTGGCGGAGAACGACATCACACAGGCAAGAGTCGCGGAAGTGTCGAACCCAGAGGACCTGGAGACACTCATCACCACGTACACACACCACATCCACAGTGCATGTCGTAAAACGATCCCAAAGCTGGGGTCGCCTAAACACAACGCCAAGCCCCCATGGTGGAGCCCTTCTCTAGAACGTCTCAAAAAAGAAGCAATGACGAAGAAGAGAAGGATCCGGAACGCAGCCGCAACCCGGAGACACTTCACCATCCAAGAATACGTGATGGCCAAAAACACATACACCACAGCAGCGTCGGAAGCAGCCACAGCCAGTTGGAAGGAGTTCTGCTCGAAGCAGGACCGAGAGAGCATGTGGGACGGCGTCTACAGGGTATTAAGGAAGACAGCCAGAAGACGGGACGACGCGCTCCTTAGAAATACTGCAGGCGAGACGCTCAGCCCAGAACAATCTGCAGATCTTCTGGCAAAAACCCTCTACCCCGACGACTCAACGGATGCCGAACAGCCTTACCACACCAATCTGAGGAGGCTAGCGGAGAAGATAAACCCCCGAGGACTGTCTGCCGACGATCCACCTTTCACGACCGCGGAGCTCGAAATGGTTCTCCAAAACCAAAATCCGAAAAAAGCACCCGGTCCCGACGGACTAACAGCAGACATCTGCACTGCGGCAATAAACTGCGATAGGGAATTGTTCTTAGCGATAGCCAACAGGTGCCTATTGCTGTCACACTTCCCGAAGCAGTGGAAGGTCGCCCACGTGTGCATTCTTCGCAAGCCAGGAAAGGACGACTACACCAGCCCAAAGTCGTACAGGCCAATAGGTCTGCTCTCGGTCCTAGGAAAAATCGTCGAGAAGCTCCTAGTAGGCAGACTCCAGTGGCACTTCCTGCCAACACTTAACCAAAACCAATACGGTTTTATGCCACAGCGAGGTACCGAGGACGCCCTCTACGCTCTAATAGGGCACTTACGAGCCGAAATCAAAGCCAAAAAGATCGTGCTTTTGATATCATTGGACATAGAGGGCGCCTTCGATAACGCGTGGTGGCCAGCACTCAAAACACAGATGGTAGCCAAAAACTGTCCCAAAAACCTCTACGCTCTCGTCACCTCATACCTGGAAGACCGGAACATCAGGGTCAACTATGCCAGAGCGACTAGCGAAAAGGGAACCACGAAAGGATGCGTCCAGGGCTCAATTGCCGGTCCGACGTTTTGGAACCTTATCCTAGACTCACTCCTACACAAGATGGCTAGTATGGGGGTATACTGCCAAGCCTTTGCAGACGACGTTGTTCTTGTTTTCTCGGACTTTACAGCCGGTCCCCTGCAGCAATCAGCCAACGACACGCTAGACATAGTATCGGAATGGGGCGTCCAAAATAAGCTACGTTTCGCCGCGCACAAGACCAATGCGATGGTGTTAACGAAAAAGCTCAAATACGACAGTATTTAACAAGCGGCTAAAGCAGGTAAGGCCCTACGGGGTTCTGCATTAGTATGGTTCGAAACCTGGGAACCAGAGTTCGAACGTTCTTGGGAAAATCTCCGCAAAGATCTTCTGAAAAAT
The DNA here is from genome assembly GCA_947361185.1 of Charanyca ferruginea. Taxonomy (NCBI): domain Eukaryota; kingdom Metazoa; phylum Arthropoda; class Insecta; order Lepidoptera; family Noctuidae; genus Charanyca; species Charanyca ferruginea. Next base: position 17,565,844 of record OX376071.1, on the reverse strand, counting down.
TATCCAAGCCATGTTGTATACTTCTGACTCTGCTGACACCTACTGAGAGTGTGCTAGGGAAGGTTAGATTATTACGTAGTATAGGAGTAGCATTTACACAACCACAATTGATTGAGCTTGTGTGCGGGGGAATAACTGAAGTTAACGTTAGATTGGCTCGCTAGCTTAAATAGTTCTGTCGGTACCATTCCCGAATTGATCGCCTTTCTCATTTGACGTACAAAAGTGCCTTATAATGGTCTGTCGGAGCTGATATTAACGAGCAGCTCTTGTGATGGTCGGGTTCTTGTATGTACTTGAATTATTGAAACTACTTCGTACTAACAACGTATACTTTAATAGCGTTTCTGCATAGTTATGTAAATAATATGAATGACATGGTCTCACTGTGGAGCGCGGTAGCGGTGTGTTGTGGGCGCGGGTGCGAGCCGCGCGCGCGCCTCTCCCGCGCGCCCCTGTCAGGCCCCTTTCGTCTCCGCGGACCGGTTCGCGGCGTGAACATCCTCCCCCCCTTGAAAGCTGCTGCTTTCAAGCTCTTCCGAAAGTGGGAGAAGGCAGGCTCTGTTTATTGCACGTCGAACAATGCCTCTCGCCGTGTGGAAGTCGGCAACTCTGCAGATTCTATCCGTCCCAGGGAAAAGTTGTAGGATTCGCCCGAGTCTCCACTTCAGGGGTGGCACGTTATCCTCCTTTAGTATTACCAAATCTCCGATTTTTAACGTTCTATCCTTCAAGCGCCATTTTGTCCGCTGCTGCAATTCAGCTAGGTACGCTTTGTGCCAGCGCTGCCAAAAATGCTGCCTCAGCTGCTCAATCCTCTTGTACCGGTCGGGAGCCTTTAGCGTGATAGGTGGAGATGGCAGTGATGTTAGGGACCGCCCCACAAGGAAATGGCCGGGAGTTAGAGGGGTACAATCAGTGGGATCGGATGATAGAGGGGAAAGGGGACGGGAATTGAGGATGGCTTCAATTTGTGTAAACAATGTGCCCAATTCCTCGTACGTGAGGCTAGCGTTGCCCATAATCCGCTTGAGGTGGTATTTGGCAGACTTAACGCTCGCCTCCCAAATTCCACCAAAAGTAGGGGAATATGGAGGATTGAAAACAAATTTGATGCCTTCAGAGTTGGTGTAGTTATATATAAAATTTATACTAGCCAGTAGTAACCTACCCAACTCGTTATTTGCCCCAACGAAATTTGTGCCGTTGTCGCAATAAATCGTATGAGGTCTACCTCTTCTAGCAATAAAACGACGTAAGCTAAGAATAAACGCATTAGTGCTAAGGTCACTAACGATTTCTAAATGAATACTTTTAGTAGAAAAACAAACTATAACGTTAAGATAACATTTAGTTATTCGGTTACCCTTTCCTTTCTTACTAGAAATAAGGAAAGGTCCAGCAAAATCCACGCCACATACTTGAAACGGATAGCAAGGTGTGACCCTATCTACCGGTAAATTCCCCATCAGCGGCTCCATAGTTTTTCCTCGCAGTCGTGTGCAAACAACGCACTTTCCCACAATGCTGCGAGCCAGAGTTCTGCCTCCTACAGGCCAGAATTGTTCACGAAATGAACTAAGGAGCAGTTGAGGGCCGGCATGCAGCAGACGTAGGTGTTCGTCTTCCATCAGGAGCCGAGTGAAATAGTGCTTACCGTCCAGGAGGATCGGGTGCTTTTTATCAAATTTGTAAGCAGCATTCTGTAGACGACCACCTACTCTGAGCACTCCATTGCCGTCAAGGAAAGGTGACAACTGTAACAGGTAAGATTTAGAATTAAGATTTTTATTTTGTTTAAGTAAGGATATTTCTGAAAGGTAAGTTTGACTTTGAGCAAGTTTTATCAAGTAATTAAATGAATTTTCTATTTCTTCTAGTTTTAAATTACCTATTATTTTATTTTTTGGATTTCTGCAATTATTCACAAAACGTAAGACATAAGCAATCATTCTTTTTAATCTATTTATTTTAGAATAATTATTAAACTTAATTAATGGTGACTGTGTAACATTAGTCATAGTTATACAATCACTGGTAGGCGTTTTTATTTCAGGTAAATTTGAAGAATTTATGGAATTTATATTATGGGGCCAGTTTGTTTCATTTTGCAACAGGAATTCTGGGCCATTCCACCATATGGTTGAACCCTGAAGTTGACCTGGATCGACTCCACGAGAAGCAAGATCAGCGGGATTTAAAGTGGTAGGCACATGTCTCCAAGATTCCCTAGTTGTCAACTCATGAATCTCGTTGACTCTGTTGCAAACAAATGCCTTGAGTAATTTAGGTTGTGTTCGAATCCAACCCAGAACGACGGTCGAGTCGGCCCAAAAGACTTTACGGTCAATAGTGCAACGAAGGGAATGACCCACCTTAGCAGCTAGTCGCGCGCCCAGCAACGCTCCGCACAACTCGAGGCGCGGGATCGTAGTTGGTTTCAGCGGCGCGACGCGTGTCTTTGCACATAACAAGATAACTTGAACATTATTATGACGGTCTACAGATCGTAAATAAACACAAGCCCCGTAAGCCTCTTGAGACGCATCTACGAAACAATGAACTTCTATTAACAATGGAGAAGTACATAAAACATGTCTAGGTACCCTAATGTTAGCTAAAATATGGGCATTGGAAACAAACTTCTCCCACGTTTTTGTAATATTCTGTGGAACCAACTCGTCCCAACTTAATTTTAAAACCCAAAGTTTTTGTAATAAGATTTTAAGTTGTATAGTACACGCACTTAGCATGCCTAAAGGATCAAAGATTTTACATGTGTTAGATAAAATAGAACGTTTTGTGACGTCTTTAACTGTGTTATCTAAATTAACTGAGAACTGTAAATGGTCATTGTCAGGAAACCACCACAATCCTAAAACACTTGATTGTTTATTCAAGTCCAATGACTGTGACAAGGTACAGTCGGCTTCAAATATTTGTGGACAGTTAGTTCGAAATTTATGAATAGGAAAACAAGCAGATGCTAGTACCTTTTTAACTGAATGATAGATATGGGAAAGTTCATCTTCCGTATCAGCGCCGCTCAAAAGGTCATCATAATAAAAATCATGTTGTATGATTTAATCATATCATATTTCATGTTATATCTGAAATAGATATGATTTTATCATCGCATTCTTTTGCTAACTGTAGCAAGCATCGCGTACTCAGGAATGGAGCAGACGCCGTCCCATACGTAACGGTATTTAACTGTAATATTTTTAATGGCTTATCTATATCATCACGCCAAACTATTAATTGTAGGTGGCGCTGCGAGGGATCGATTATAATTTGCCGGTACATTTTTGTTATGTCCCCAGACAAAACAAATTTGTGTTGACGGAATCTAATTAAAATATTTATTAATTCGTCCTGAATTACAGGACCTATAAACTGGATGTCGTTTAGTGATTTACCGGACGTAGATTTTGCACTACAATCAAAAACTACTCTGACCTTGGTTGTTTCGCTATTTTCACGAAATATAGCGTGATGTGGCATAAAATACCCAAATACTGGTTAATCAACGTTACTTAAGTGTCCCAATTTTTCGTATTCATCAATAAACTCACAATATTGTTTTTTAAGTGTAAGATTTTTAATAAACTTCTTCTCGAGACTTTGAAAACGTTTTAAAGCCATGTTATAGGAATCACCCAGTGATGTTTCTGGTGATTCACAAAATGGCATTTTAACATTAAACCTCCCGTTTTCTAAACGTGAAGTATTTTCTATGAAATGTTTTTCACAAACGTGATCGTTTTCAGAGTAAGAAGCACTTGAAGAAGGAAGTTCTTCAAGTTCCCAGAATTTAATAAGGTTTTTATTTATTTCTTTAGTAAAATTACAATGTAAATTATTTTGTTCATTATAATCTAGTTTAGACATATTGGCCCAGCGACTAACCAACCTAATTTAGAACTCTGGAGTATAGGTTTATTATCACCTAATCTTATTTTCCTTGCAGTAATGATATCAAAGAAAATATCAGCACCAAGTAGCAGATCAATAGGAGATGAACAATGAAATTCGGGATCAGCCAGCTGAATATTTCCCGGTATATTTAATTCAAAAGGATTTATATCACTATTAGGTAAGTTACCTATAATTTCAGGTATAACTAAACACTTAATATTCGTGCTGTAAGAACTTGTTAAGGAATCTAAGGTAAGTTCACAACAATCTTTTATATAAAATCGCATGTTATTAACCCCACTAATGCACGTAGGTCGTGAGTTAATAGACGTTAACCCTAATTTATTTTTAAGGTTTTCAGATATGAAGCAGGATTGACTACCGGCATCCAGGAGAGCCCGGGCAAGGTAAGTCTTATTATTTTTACTATTAGTTAGTTTTACTAAAGCAGTACAGAGAAGAACTTGTTTACTCATAAAGACAGAGCAAGAGGATACAGCACTAGCGATTGACGGCACACTAGAGGTATTGGTATTCTCAGACTGTGTAACTAACGCATTATTTGTTTCTGAGTTTTTATGTAATAGTGTATTATGTTTTTGTTTACAGATTTGACAGGTGCCGAGGCGACACTTCTCAGCATTATGACCCCTACGTAAACAATTTGAGCAAAGGTGTAACTTTAAGGCTTCACTCAATCTACTATCTAAACTCATTTCTTGAAATTTAATGCACTCTGTTATCCGATGAACTTCATGACATACCGGACAAGCAGGTTCTTTAAAAGGTTTGCGGCCAGCGGAAGTAGCGCAGGCCTTTGTTGTTTTAGGATTATTGGATTTGTTATTAGAATCAGATCTATCGTTTTTAGTAACTTGCATCGTTTCAAGTATGTCTGCGCGGTCACGTAAAAATTGACAAAACTCTGATAAAGTAGGTAAATCCGTTAACTTATTTCTATATTCTTCCCACTTTCTTAAAGTAGTGGAATCTAATTTAATGGTAACCAAATAAATGATTAAAATATCCCAATAATTAGTTTGCAAGCCCAATAAATTAAGGGATCTTAAGTTTTTATTTATGTGATCAATAATAAAGCGAAGGGCTTTATGAGATTCCCTTGTTAAGCTATCTATATTAAATAGCGCTTTTAAATGGTTATTAATCAAGATCTTTTTGTTATCGTAACGTTCACATAGTAGGTCCCAAGCGACCTTGTAATTCTGAGAGGTAAACTCTATAGACTTTATTACGACAACAGCAGTGCCCTCTAATGAGGAGCGTAAGTAATGGAACTTATTAATATCAGGTATGGACTCATTCGAATGGATAATAGAAGCGAAGGTGTCTCTAAACTCCAACCATTTGAGGTAGTTGCCATCAAATGATGGAAGTTTTATTGTTGGTAATTGAATGTTATTTAATTTATTACAACTGTCATGACTTGAACAAATGGTTTTTGCACCTACGCTTTTAAACTCTTCACTACTAGAATGAGAATCAATAATTTCTTGGGCTGCTGAGATGAGAGAATAAAATTGAGATTCTACGGTATCTCTTTCATCGATTTGTTCGTCTATCTTTGTTGATAGCATTTCTATTTGCGTTTGTATTGCATCAAACTCTGATAAAAGAGCTTGAATTCTACATAAACGTAATCCTAATTCTTTAATTTGTTGTTTTGTAATCTCACTTGAGCTAATTTGATTTAAAATCGCAATATGATCTTTAAATTTTGTTAAACGCATTTTAAATGTACCTCTCTGTTTTATTAACTCTTTCATATCTACGCGTTTCTCTTCTCTCCTCTCAGAACCCTGCTCTGCTTTAGATTCAGGCATTTTAAAGAAAAGTAAAAATGTTAGGACAAATAAAGAAGTTAGATAAAATAACTTGTGCAATCAAACCCGTATATAAAGAGGCTCGATGGTCCGCCCAACACGTATACTTAAGGATGACACACGCTACACCAAGTTTGAATAGTCACCGGGCACGCCAACCACGCTGAGCTCGCCAGCACACAGCACAGCTCTGTGTCTAACGCGTGCGCGCCACGCGGCAACCGATCACTGAAACGTTTACTCAGAATATGTAAGAAACTTGAAGTTACTTGAATGATTTTAAAGTCCTAATTTGCTATAATCTAGTGAATTTACCATTTAATTTAAGATGGTATTTATTCTAAGAAGAAATGCAATTAGCTTGCTATGCAATTTTCGCAAATGAAGAATGGGAAACACTTTTCGTTGTGAGAAATAAAACCACTGACCAACACTTGTGAAATAAAGGATAAAATGCACGTAAAAGGCGCGTGTAGTAATAAGCAAGCATGGACAATAGCCGGCGCACGACGAAAATCACACACTATTCACACAAATTGATACCTAGAAAAGGAAATAGGCGGATAGAAAGGAATAATAAGCCAAACTCCCCTGGGTACGTCCTTCTTCTAGCGTATTATGCATGCCATGCAGCGCGGCACCAGCAATTAGCTCACCCAGAGTTCCAGAAAGATTTCGAAGATTCCAGAAAAATGGCGTCACCGAGCACTTTATTTAAATATCCAAATTCTTCCTCGAGGTTCGGTCTTACGGTCGCCAGATGTCGGAGCTGATATTAACGAGCAGCTCTTGTGATGGTCGGGTTCTTGTATGTACTTGAATTATTGAAACTACTTCGTACTAACAACGTATACTTTAATAGCGTTTCTGCATAGTTATGTAAATAATATGAATGACGTGGTCTCACTGTGGAGCGCGGTAGCGGTGTGTTGTGGGCGCGGGTGCGAGCCGCGCGCGCGCCTCTCAGGCCCCTTTCGTCTCCGCGGACCGGTTCGCGGCGTGAACAGGTCTAATTGAAATAAATGATTTGACTTTGACTTTGACTTATTTTCCACATATGAAAAGGTCACTAAGAAAATATACTTGGAGGTAGCTATAAATTGTAGTCAGACCGCTGCTAATAATACTAAACCTAGAGATGAAAAAAAACGTGTTACAGATGTGGTAAAAGTGGACATTTAATGGTTTGTTGTTTTAGCAGTCAAAATGTAGTTCACTCTAATGATAAGAAATCAAGTACTTAAGTAGTCAATATAAAAATTTGCAGACATTTAAAACAATTAAGGCTACTATTTTGTTCTTTCTGTAAGAAAGAGGGCCACACATTTGAAACGTGTTTTCACCGTACAGTTTGTAACAAAATGGGCCATTCATCTGATAGATGCTTCCACTGTTTTCAACATCGCGAACAAGATAAAAATGTAAACATTTCAGAAACCAAATAACTAGCAAATGGTGTCGAAATTGATTATCTGTTGGATACCGGTGCAGACTGTAGTATAATAAAAGAATCTGTAGCAGGGCGTCTTGGATGTAAATTCTTCCCATGTTCATTATATTTAGATGGTATTGGTAACGGGAAGCTGCTTATTTTTGCTAAAATATTAGTTCGTCTATTTAGACCGTAAAGGACCATTTCCACAATCTCCTGACGGTTAAAATAAACATTTGCTTATTTTGATCGACGGTTTTACAAAATTTTGTATTTTAAAGCCACCAAAAACATTGGGTGCCCAAGAACTGGTCAACATTTTACTGATTTTGATACACCATCCTTAATTATTACTGATCGCGGAATACATTTTAGTTTATGACAAATACGAGAGTTATTTGATAGCTGGCAGGTTAGACATCACATGATAGCTACCGATACCCCACGTGGAAACTGCGAAGTAGAACGACACGTGTCCACGATTACAAATATGATTAGTACCTCTTGTACTGACGTGTCAGACTGGCCGAGCGTTTTGTGGAAAGCCCCACTATCTCTTAATACTACAACTCAGAAATCAACTGGATTTTCACCAAGGCGGCTGCTTTTGGGCCGAACTTCTAATGTTCCTTGGGTACAAGCTCGATTAGACGATGTAATAGAGAATAATGATAATGAAATTATAGATGTAACTTCTGACAGGCAATTGGCACGACAGCGCCTTATAAATAAAGCTAGCAAATTTAAAGAACGTTTTGATCAAACTCATAGAAATAGTATAGAATATAACATAGGCGATATTGTTTATGTAAATCAGGACCATAGACGTCATGACAAATTAAAGCCAACAATTTAAGGGGCGGGCTATGAGATAATCAGCATATTAGAAAATGACAGGTTTTCATTAAGAGGTGTGGGAAATTTGAGCAATATAACAGTTGCCAAAGAAAAACTTCGTCTATGGCCTGGTAGTTGGGTTGATCAAAACGCTAGTGCAGAAGATAATTGTGTAATGTGTGTATAGTTTATGATTTTATTAAAGATAGGATGATCATAAAAAAAAAAAATATTATGGAGAATGAGTATTACTACTACTACTAAGAAGTTATTATGAAATATGTGTATATTATGAATTTGTGATTATGATGATAATGTGTATATTATGAAATTGTGATTATGATGATAATGTGTATATTATGAATGTGATTATGAGAATAATGTGTATATTATGAATTTGTGATTATGATGAGGATGTGAATATTATGAATTTGTGATTATGATGATGATGTGAATATTATGAATTTGTGATTATGATGATGTGAATATTATGAATTTGTGATTACGATGATGATATGAATATTATGAATTTGTGATTATGATGATGTGAATATTATGAATTTGTGATTACGATGATGATATGAATATTATGAATTTGTGATTATGATGATGATGTGAATATTATGAATTTGTGATTATGATGATGTGAATATTATGAATTTGTGATTACGATGATGATATGGATTTTATGAATTTGTGATTATGATGATGATTGAATATTATGAATTTGTGATTATGATGATGATATGAATATTATGATACTGTAATTATGATAAATAATGGATTATTGTACTAGTGAACTTTGTATTGATTTTTCCCGGCATTCACTGACGGCGGGTGTTTTGCCACATACAGTATGATGTGATTATGTTTGGATGATTATGTAACTAAAATTGTATCCTTAATTAAGTTGAATAATCACACTATTGTTTTGGTATAATGACAATTATTTTGTACTTCGAGGACGAAGTATATGTCAGTATGGCCGTGGTAGAATATTGTTATTTATGTAATCTATTTTTATTCCAAATATACTGAATTATTATTTATTTCAAGTTAATTTGTTATTTAATATATATTTCTAACGTACACTGTCGATTTGTATAAATTTCATTCGATATTTAGAGTTTATTCAAAGGTCGTTATTTTATGAATTTATTTTTATTGTAAACATGCTCATTTTATAATTATTTTGTCATTTTCATGAGTTTTTAAGTAAAACTGTGATTTTAATAACTGTTTTTGATAAATCTTCATTTAAATAGTTTATCTGTTTGTAACTGTTAAGTAGTGGGTATTTTGATATAACAGACGTTGTCTCGACTGAGCACGGGCATTCGTTGGGTATCAATCGTCGAGGACAGACATCACTCTGTACTAGAAGCTGGATAACTTATAGATAAGTATACTTGTTTACTTTGTTCTTATTGTTACATTTACATTACATAATATACATGTTGACCAATAGGGTATTTTATAGATTATTATGTAATATGTAAGAAATAAACTGAATTATATAATTAAAATTTGTATTATTAAAATGATCTATTTAATTTGTAAACTTAATGGCAAACTTTGACCTGACACAAATAGATATAAATAATAACTACTTTTTGTCTCTAACACCTGCAGAAAGAGAGCATCAGCTGCCCACAGTTGGTTTCACTTAGGTATTCAGAGTGTTGCCTCCACTTTTATCTATAAGCTTCTTGTGTACTACCAATCATCATTGCAGATTCTTTCTTCATTGCGTACGGTGTATTTTTGCGAGTATTACATATCTAATATTTTTGACCCCCGCTTATCTCTACGAACTGAAACCTCGATTACCTTGCTATTAACAATGCACTTTGATTTTCATTGCGTTTCGGATTTGTTTTATGGAACAAAACAAGGTGCATCAACTGCGGAATAGCCATGCGAAAGTTACAAAGGCATCTCATATCCTAACTTTCTGCACACCATCAAACGAGGTTGTTGCGTTGGCTATCCAATACTCAAACCCAGGTTTGAAGTTGGAGGACAAAAATCTTAATCTGATTTATTTTGATATACGGTATTTTGTTATCCGATATTTACTTGCATCTTAGTTTTAGTTGATTTTTGATAGATTGTAGGACAACATACAATCTATCAAAAATCAACTAAAACTAATAATATTAGGACAACATAATATTATTAACAATTCAAGAGTAATAAAATAATATATTATACGCTCAACTTTACGTGCCCCAAGTCACGTTACGAAATCAATAATATTAAATCCATAGTAATTCAAGAATTAAATGAAGGTTATAGTAACTAACTCAGAATTTATACAGATGGCTCGAAGTGCGTTAATGATAAAGGAGCAGCCTTTTATGATCCCGTCAAAGACTGTAGACATATGTACAAGGTAGCGTGTAATGTATCGATCATGACGTTGGAGCTAATTGCGATCTCGAAGGCTATCAGTTATGCGCTTCGCTTAATTAATGTCAAATATGAAAATGTTGTCATTTTCACTGATAGTAAAAGTGCTATACAACACTTGGCTCGATGCGCCTCTGGTTACAGAGGTGTATCGATAGCCTACAATATCCTTAGAAAAATTTTAATTTTTCAAGAGTCTGGTTTCATTTTGAGATTGCAATGGATTCCGTCCCATATAGGTTTACATGGTAACGAGGAGGCTGACAGATTAGCGAAATTGGCAGGTATAAACGGAGATTTAATAAATAATACACCCCATTTTACAGAAACTCTAATTATGGTTAAAAAAGAAATATATATGATGTGGAAGGAGTACTTTGATAGAACATCCCAAGAAAAAGGTATATGGTACAAGACAATCCAATGTCAGCCTCCTCGAATACCATGGTTCGATAATATTAAAATGAGTAGACATTCCGTTGTAACAGCACATAGACTCCGCACTGGTCACTATCCATCAGCAAAATTTGGATATCTAATGCGAAAGACTGATTCTCCTAATTGCGAAGTATGTCAGGTGATTGAAGATGTCCATCATTTGTTGATGGACATGGATGGTCAGAACAATGATAAGAGAGAGGCTATTTTTAGGCAGTTCAAGCTAAATAAATTAGATGTAGGTTTATTTCATAGTATTTTAGCAACTCCTGGGTCCGACGTAGCTAAAATGAGTTATAGTTTAGTTTCTAGAGATGTATGAATAGCTTATAAGATGTATAATTAGTTAAGGGTTCGATGGAACTGACATGTCGTATAGATAAAAAGTTCCTAAATAAATAAAGATACAAAAAAAAAAAAAAAAAAACGCTCAACTTTATACATAATATACTATTTTCAGTCTAAATGTCCACAAGGGGTGGCACGATATAAATATGAAACATTTCCAGTAAAACATTACCTCTTTGTTACAAGCTGTATGTAATCACATGCTTACGGTGCGAGCCATATTGCAATTTCGGTGTCGCCGGCGCATTTTCCTAGGTGGCAACCCTGACGCAATATGTGCCGCTGAACACATGCGATAGTGATGTGTCGATCTATCGATATGTTGATAATATGATTTTTTTGTGAAGTGGCTAGTGTAATTTACCAACAAGATAAAAGTTTTGAATAGGTAAAATTTTGACATGGTAGTTTTTTTTATGTATAGTTACGGAGCTTGGTCAAAGACTAAGTCACTCACTAAGATCCACTTACATGTAACAGTCACATATTCCACAATATAATTAATAATTACACGGGATCTAGACATTAATATTACAAATTTGCCTTAGAAATAATACCGTCTACGCATACCCCCGTCCTCGCAGTCTGTGAAAGTGGATAAGCATGAAATGGTAATTGAAAAAACATTACACCATAAGAACATGATCAAAACAATATTTACTTTTACAATTTTAAATTCGTCTTTAAACTAGGTTACATAATTATTTTTTTAAAAGTAGATTAAAGCGATGCTGGTCATACTAGGCAACTAAATTTTTTGTCAGATAAGAACAATTATGTCACAAATAAATGACAGTACCTGTTTACACCGCTAAAAATAAAGTTTCATGCTGACTTAAATGTAAACAAGTAGGGGCGCGTATGATGGAATGGGTTCATTCGATTTTTTTAATTCTAATAGACTTGCGTTTGGCCGCAACGATTTTAAGTAATGATGTGGCCTTAGGAGGAGCACTCTTGTCTAGATTGAACTGAATCACTCGTTTTTATATTTATCGCAAAACAGAGAGGTGGGCAGTGACCTTAGCATGAATAATGGTAATATTTTGTATAAAGAATTCTCCTCAGTTGTGCAAACTGAGTTTCAGAATATTTTTAAGAAAAAAACTAAAACAATTTTTCCTAAGTTTTTATTCAGTGACTGGGCAACTAAAGGTATCAGGAAAAGTAGGAAAATACTTTTTGAGCTGTATGGCCTTAAGCCTTATATTAACACTGACTCTTTTAATAAGTATGTTACTATTTATTCTAAAACTTTAAAAAATGCTTGTAAGGCAGATAAAGCGTTATACATTAGCAACAAAGTAAAATCAGTTGATGATAAAATTAAGACTGTTTGGAAAATTATTAATAATGAAACAAATAGGAACAAAAGACAAAATACTGACTACACTCTGGAGACTTCCAGTGGTCTCATAAGTACTACTATAGAAGTTGCGCAGGAATTTGCAACATTCTTGAACAATGTTCCTATTAAAACTACTGAAACTTTAGATTCCTCGCCTTCACTTGCTTTTAATTTATTGAGTTCGAATGTCCCAGCCTGCCCCACGGAATTTAAAAGACATGGCCAATTTCTGTATGGGCGTTGGCATAGTTATCGAACTTCGGGTACACTAATGATTTTTGGTGTTATATATTCCTGAATATGGCACATTCAATTGCTATAAATAGAAAACTCAAAGCACTTGTCATTATATCGGACTAGACGAAAACAGTTTCATTGAACATTGTATGAGATTGTAGCGACATCTATCGCACATGAAGCACACTACAACGGACGTTTCCTAGATCGCGCAAGCAGAGTTATCCGCGACATTAGGATACATACAAAATCCCGACAACAACCGTCGGGCAGTAGCCCACCAGACATAACACCCGTCTGGTCGGAGGATCCTCCCTTTTCAATAAAGGATGAAAGAACTTTACACTCTGTTCCTCATACCTCTAAAAGATCACTGGCAATAAGTGTGTAGATTATGATTTAGCTATATAAAAAAACTAGGCGTTTCAAAATAGCGAACAGTTATGAATTATTACGTTCAACTGATATGGTTTTAAAATATTACTAGGCATGGTAATGACCACCCGAACTAAGGCTTTTAATTGTATATTGATTAACATTTATTAAACTGGGTAATAGTCTCAAAAAATGTGACAATACTAAAAAGTTATATACGAAACTAATATTATTCTCTAAAGTATATTTTAACAGGTTACCCTTATTTATACTTAAAAAAAAATAGTTTACCAAAATTCATCCAGAGAGACTTTTACAGAATAGCACAACTCAGGTGTTATGATAGTGGATGTTATTGAGAGATTGTGAGTTGAATTGATTTATTATTAGAGAAAACAAGTACAATTATATTATTAGATTATAATATATGTTGACGTACTTGCGTATGCCATGCTTGGGACATACGCTTTCCATGCATCGCAGTGACCGATGTGGAACCGAAGCGCGGGAGCGCCCTCTGGCGGTGACGCGCCGAACAACTCCCTTTACGACACCATCTTTAAAGTCGTGTGCGCATACAACCTTTTAATTATATTTTTACGAAGATTTATACAACTTTACAACTTTACAATGTACTCTGTTAAAAGTAGTAAATCTTTAATGCCGTTATTCTGCGTTTAATTTTGTATTCAAAACTAAAATTCCACCCGCACACTGCGAAATAACCTGGTCTACAATATATCTTAATTGCCTACCTAGATAGATAACTCAATGTACATAATGCAGTTTTTAATAAAGATTAGCCTTTTGTTAGATTATTTTATTACTCTTGAATTGTTAATAATATTATGTTGTCCTAATATTATTAGTTTTAGTTGATTTTTGATAGATTGTATGTTGTCCTACAATCTATCATAATAATATTAACAATTCAAGAGTTGTCAACGATTTACTTAAAATCGTTGCGGCCAAACGCAAGTCTATTATGTTATAAATATTTAAATTATACCTTTAATATTATTATTTACGTTGGCAACTATTTACAATAATTTCTAGGAACTTGTATGATCATTGTAGTTGTATTGACTTCATGCGATTGGTCTACTCTGACAGTTGTCGACGACCAATCATAAAGCAAGTAAAATGGCGGGAATTAACTTAATGGTCAACGGGCATTGGAGCGATAGGCCACCATTACCTGGCCATTCGAGCCTCGACCTCGGTGCTTGTCACCTGCCTTGTATCTCCAAAACAAACTGTATTACTGTATTGCTGTAACTATAATAATAAAGCTGAACTTTAAAGTTATTATAGTGTTTTTTATATTCTAAATCCCTGCTTCTGAGTATTGAACCAGATCGGTTCACATCTCAGAAGTGGGATTAGCAACCTAGTGCCCACAAAAGGATCAGAGATACGCTAAAATATTTGGCATACGTAGAAAACGTAAGTGTTCTTTGGTTATTTTATTTTAATTGTGCTGCCTACCCTTATTAATCATATCATTGCAATTTGCAATACCGAAGTAAAGAAAGTAGGCTACAAGTTTATTCTTGTACCGTACTTTTTTTTTCTCTTCTTTCACAATTACTTACCTTTCTTTACCAGACTACTAAATAAGTCGATAGTCTCTTTTTAATGATTTCAGAAATTGAACTGTATTTACCGTAACGGAGTCATTCCGGAGGTCCATATGGTTAGTCATGCATGTTTATCTTGCCAGGGTACTCCCTGGAGATGGACATGTATGATATATTTTTTCTGTAATTTGAAAAATTGAACTGTATTTACCGTAATGGAGTCATTCCGGAGGTTTATATGGTTAGTCATGCATGTTTATCTTGCCAGGATACTCCCTGGAGATGGACATGTTTGATATTTTTTTTTGTAATTTGAAAAATTCAACTGTATTTACCGTAACGGAGACATTCCGGAGGTTTATATAGTTAGTCATGCATGTTTATCTTGCCAGGGTACTCCCTGGAGATGGACATGTTTGATGTTCTCTAATAAAGTATGTGAAGGTCAATAAAAATCTTGTTTACAAGTTTATTTTAGCGAAGTTTATTAACTCGGACGTTTCTTTTTTTTATATATATATGTTGAAACCCGCAAGAACATGGGTGAACGTGCGTCTGGTTCTCGAGGAGAATGTAATGGACCTAGGCGGACCACCCGCGAGATGCTGACGCCGCCACTAAGATCTCGCGATGCAACTCGAAGCCGCAGCAGGGGTCGAGGGCATACGCGTTCACCTAAAGAAAATTGTGGCAGCCAAAACCGTCTGTCGCGGTCCAGGCGGTCGAAAAGAAGACTACCACGACCGACGATTAGTCGGTCTCCATACCGGCCACGTTATTCAAGAAGGCCAAGTAGTCGTGTTGGTCGCTCCAAGACACGGCCGCGCACTCCAGACCGGCACGAGACGCGCCATGCGGAATCCATGGATTCGCTAAGGACACCATCCCGTGAAGAAACCCATCGTGAGCGTGAGTCAAGCAATAATCTATTTATTGAGAATTTTATTAATGCGCTTAAGGGTATGAATAATACAAGCGACCGCGATAGGTTTCCTGTCTTAAATAACGTAATTCCTGATTTTAACCCGTTATGTAAGGAACAAACGGTTGATACGTGGCTTCATAAGATTGACGAATGTGCACAGATTTATGGGTGGAACGATAAACAAATAGTCCACTATGCCTTACCGGAATTAAAAGGGGTAGCTAAAACCTGGTATCAAGGTCTACCCTCACTACTATTTTCTTGGCCAGAGTGGAAGTTAAAGCTGAAGGAATCCTTTCCAACTAGGGATAATTATGCAGACTTACTAACGGAAATGCTGAGTAAAAAAGTACGTTATGGAGAGTCATTAGAGATTTATTACTATGCCAAAATTAATCTTTTAAATCGTTGCGAAATATCGGGAAAACGTGCAGTTGACTGTCTCATAGCAGGTATAGAGGATCGTAGTGTTAGGTTGGGAGCACAAGGAGCAGAATTTACGGAACCAGAATTGCTTGTTAAATTTTTGAAGTCTGTAAAAGTAGGTCAACATAGGTCCACAAACGAGCAACAGAAGGTTAAAGATAGAGATATGCGATCGCAAAACAACACATTTGCCGGTAAAAAGTGGGCTCCAGTTCCCAGAAGCCGAACGGATCCCGCATGGTCTGCTACAATTGTAAAGAAACCGGTCACCCATTCTATCGATGCACAAAACCAAGGATTCAATGTTCTAAATGTAATTTGTTAGGACATAAGGACACTGAGTGTCCTGGGACAAAGCAAAGTACCAACGATAAACCAAAAGCAATATAGAAAGTAGAAAACTCGGGCGATTCAAGTGCCAAGTATAAAATGCCTATTAAAATAAATGGGTTGTTTTCAGAATGTCTTGTTGATTTAGGAAGCGAAGGTACTTTGGTCCGTCTCAGTGAAGCTCAGCGTTTAGGATTAGAATGGAAGGTAGGAGAAGTACCACTATTAAGAGGAATAGGTAACGTGCCATATAACCCCCTTGGCAAGGCTAACGTCACGATCGAATTGCAGGGTTTAGTAGAAAACCACGTAGAGATATTTGTAGTTGGTGATTACTTAATAAATTGCCCTGTACTACTAGGTCACACTTTCACCGTAAGGCCCTCAGTCAAGATAGTAAAGACAGAATCGGATGTCATTTTTCAGCGGGTTAGTGAGGAGTCTGTTTTGATTTGTCCGCTTTTTTGCATGGAGGAGACGCGTATAGATCGCGGCAAATTAAAGGCGATCCCAGTTAGCTCGCGTAATTCTTTCTCGGGAAAAATTTACGTGAATGGAACGGTGCGCAATATTGAAGGTCATGAACATTACTTGTTGCCCGACAAGTATCAATTAACACACGGCGCGGGTAGGATTCTCATTCAGAATATCAGTGACAACCAGCTGGTTATAGAGAAGGGTAGTCTTATGACTAGGAGCCACGCTTTAGCTAAGAGCCTAAAAATTCAAAAATTAGATTTCAGTGATCAGTCGCCCATAGATGAATCACCAATCAGCTGTGGAGAAAATTTAACAAAGGATCAAAAAGAGTCATTAAAGGTCTTGTTGGATAAATATAAATATTGTTTTTCCAGTGGTTTAAAAGATCTTGGGTTTACAACAGAAACTGAAATGGTGATTCAGCTGGACGATCCTGATCCTGTCGTTTACCGCCCATACCGGTTGTCCTTTACCGAACGACAACTAGTTCAAGATATGATCAAGAAAATGTTAGAAAGCGGCATTATAAGGGAGTCTAAGAGTCCGTACGCGAGCCCTATAGTACTAGTTAACAAAAAGTCTGGGGAAAAGAGGTTATGTGTGGACTATCGTGCCCTGAATAGTAAAACAAAGAAAGAGCACTAGCCTCTCCCTCGTATCGAGGATCAGTTAGACTTGTTATCAGGCAGTTCAATATTTGTTACCCTCGCTATTGTTGCCTCATTGAATAGGTTCAGGCATTACTTACTTGGAATTAGATTTATCATAGTTACAGACTGCAACGCCTTACGTACCACTTTGAGTAAACGCGACCTAGTCCCACGAATTGCTCGCTGGTGGCTGCAGTTTTTAGAATACGACTGCTCAATAGAATACCGCCCTGGTGAAAAAATGGCACACGTAGATGCCCTTAGTAGGGGTGCTATAAACGATAGTCCAGACGTTCATCACGTGTTAGATGTACTTTCAGTAGGTACTGACGATTGGCTTGCAACAGTGCAACAAACGGACGAAGACATTAAAAATATCGCGAATATTTTAGGTGACCCCAAATGTAAAGATGCCGTTAACATATTCAAAAATTACAAGCTTGTAATTAATACTATCCGTTGGGTGGTTCCGAGTGGCAAACTACTGAAAGCCAATCATGATGATGTGGGACACTTCGGGTTTGACAAAACTCTGGCGCGCTTGCAAGCTACTTATTGGTTTCCAAAGATGAGACGATTTGTAAAAAAAAAATACGTTTCTGCTTGCCTCCAGTGCGCACATCACAAGTTGCCAAGTGGTGCCAGGCCCGGTGAACTACACCCCATCCCTAAGGCTATCATACCATTCCATACCATACATGCGGATCATCTCGGTCCTTTTATCCGCACCAAGCGTGGCAATACATTCATTCTTGTTATCATAGACGCGTTTACTAAATTTGTTGATATCACCGCTGTGCGAAATACCAAATCGGCCACAAGCATTAGGGTATTCAGAGAGCATTTTAGTTACTTCGGCGTGCCAACCCGTTTGTTTACGGACCAGGGAACAAGCTTCACTAGTAGGCAGTTTAGAACGTTTATTCAGTCATGTGGTATAAAGCACGTGCTCAATGCTGTCGCCACACCCCGAGCGAATGGCCAAGTGGAACGGTACAACCGCACCATTTTGGCAGCGCTCGGGGCAATGAACCACGACAAACCAAATGGTTTATGGGATGAACATTTACCAGACATACAGTTGGGTATCAATACCACTGTCCACGCCACAACCAAAAAGAGTCCAGCGGAGCTTCTTTTCGGGCGAAATCTAACTAACCCATCTGAAGGTTTGCTAAATGACGTAATTAACGAAGTTACGTCTGAGGTCAGGGAGAGCCTAGACGATATTAGGGCTACTGCCGGTGAGCTTATTACGACACAACAGAGTAAGGACAAGGAACGATATGATAGGTACAGAAAAATAGGAATACGTTTCAAAGAAGGTGATTTGGTTAGAGTAGTAAGAGCCACGACAGGAATAGAGGGGCAGTCTAAGAAGCTCGAACCTAAATGTAAAGGCCCTTACAGAATTAAAAAGGTGCTCCCCAACGTTAGGTTCGTGGTTGAGGACACACCACTCACAAAGACTTGTAAGAGGTACGAAGCTGTGGTAGCTATTGATAAAATATTCCCATGGATCTGCTATAACGAACCCGTATCAACCGATTGTGAATCCGAGCGTAATGATTGTGAATCTGAATGTGAAGAGTTGTAAATACTCGTAGATGTATGTATAAT
This sequence comes from Charanyca ferruginea, assembly GCA_947361185.1. Classification (NCBI taxonomy): domain Eukaryota; kingdom Metazoa; phylum Arthropoda; class Insecta; order Lepidoptera; family Noctuidae; genus Charanyca; species Charanyca ferruginea. The sequence continues at coordinate 17,546,647 of OX376071.1, read as the reverse complement.
GTATATGTATGTTGTAATATTGTACATAGAATTAAATAAGTATAATAGATAACTAAGCACACTAAATCAAATACATTGTGTATTTCTAATATTATGTACATAAAGAACTATGTAATCGATGTCATAGTTAAAAAGTAATGCCAATCTAGGTATTAAGCTGCAATGATTAATGTCGTGTATCATCTAAATTATTCCATGTATTAATTTCGCGAAAAAAAATCAGCTGTTCAGTACATTTATGTTTGCCTAATGTACTGAACAGCTGATATTTTTTTCGCGATTTCGGCTTTGCTCCCATAATAAAAATTGTTTGTTATCATGAGCACAATCACGTGTTTAAGTATCGTACACTAATTGCCAGTCACCCTATATACTGCCGATATAAAATATAGATTAAGTGTCAGGTAACCGACACCCTAATGGCTAAGTATAAGCATTCTGTTAATCAAGGTCATGGATAAATTTAAGAGTAAATATATTGTAGAGTAATACTATTGAGCTCTATTTAGATGATTTAGAGTCAAAATGATTAAGGACTAAGGAGTTAATTTATGTTGATTGTTACATTTATAATTTATGATGAGATATGTTTATATTCATTATGTTACACTCATAATTGGTGATGAAATATAAAGTAATGTTTTTGTAATGCATAACGAGGGACTCGTTGGAAGCCGGATGGCCGAGCTGTTATAAATATTTAAATTATACCTTTAATATTATTATTTACGTTGGCAACTATTTACAATAATTTCTAGGAACTTGTATGATCATTGTAGTTGTATTGACTACATGCGATTGGTCTACTCTGACAGTTGTCGACGACCAATCATAAAGCAAGTAAAATGGCGGGAATTAACTTAATGGTCAACGGGCATTTGAGCGATAGGCCACCATTACCTGGCCATTCGAGCCTCGACCTCGGTGCTTGTCACTTGCCTTGTATCTCCAAAACAAACTGTATTACTGTATTGCTGTAACTATAATAATAAAGCTGAACTTTAAAGTTATTACAGTGTTTTTTATATTCTAAATCCCTGCTTCTGAGTATTGAACCAGATCGGTTCACAATTAGAATTAAAAAAATCGAATGAACCCATTCCAACATACGCGCCCCTACTTGTTTACATTTAAGTCAGCATGAAACTTTATTTTTAGCGGTGTAAACAGGTACTGTCATTTATTTGTGACATAATTGTTCTTATCTGACAAAAAATTTAGTTGCCTAGTATGACCAGCATCGCTTTAATCTACTTTTAAAAAAATAATTATGTAACCTAGTTTAAAGACGAATTTAAAATTGTAAAAGTAAATATTGTTTTGATCATGTTCTTATGGTGTAATGTTTTTTCAATTACCATTTCATGCTTATCCACTTTCACAGACTGCGAGGACGGGGGTATGCGTAGACGGTATTATTTCTAAGGCAAATTTGTAATATTAATGTCTAGATCCCGTGTAATTATTAATTATATTGTGGAATATGTGACTGTTACATGTAAGTGGATCTTAGTGAGTGACTTAGTCTTTGACCAAGCTCCGTAACTATACATAAAAAAAACTACCATGTCAAAATTTTACCTATTCAAAACTTTTATCTTGTTGGTAAATTACACTAGCCACTTCACAAAAAAATCATATTATCAACATATCGATAGATCGACACATCACTATCGCATGTGTTCAGCGGCACATATTGCGTCAGGGTTGCCACGTAGGAAAATGCGCCGGCGACACCGAAATTGCAATATGGCTCGCACCGTAAGCATGTGATTACATACAGCTTGTAACAAAGAGGTAATGTTTTACTGGAAATGTTTCATATTTATATCGTGCCACCCCTTGGGGACATTTAGACAGAAAATAGTATATTATGTATAAAGTTGAGCGTATATATTATGTAGCTTTTACCTCCTTCTAGTTGATGTGTATGGCTTGGCGTGAATGTAATTTCAGGGGTGAATTCTTATCGCCCGATGTATTTACATGATGTTGAGTTCGTAATTTTGAATATGTCTTGTAAATGACGTTACCTTATTTATGTATATTTTAAGCCAGTTGTTCGTAAAATCTAGTTATTTTTAATGTTGCGGGGATAAAGTAGGAGAGACTTTTAGGGTTTTGTGTAAGGTCACCTTTGCTATTTTTTATTTTGTTTTGTTATTTGTAACTTCTTGTAAAGCTACTGAGATTGATCAATCATGGTTAAGTTACGCTTTCTGCTGTTGGTCCGTGGATGGCTAACCATTCCTTTCATACCGAGACTCGTGAGTGCTTCGGCAAGCACGTAAAGTCGTTGATCTCGGCTATCATTCGTAGATCTGTGACAGTCGGTATGGGTAGTCAGAAACCATAGTCTGCATAGGGTTAGATTGTAAGCTGACCCTAACATAGATGGGAAAAAGGCTAGGTTGACGATGATTTGATAATAATTTAGTTCCACTGTACGTACTTAGGTATCAGCAATGAAAACAACTCAACGTTAAAAGAACACACACACAGGATTTTAGGAACTTTCACGAAACAGGATTCAGTACATATTCCTAGAGCCTTCAGAGGTGAAATTTGTCGTCGCTTTTTTTTAATAGGTCACGTATCTACTGAATCCGTTTTTATTCGGTCCGTCTGTCAAGATCCTTTTTCTTAAGGACAGGTGGCGCTATCAAGCTAAATTAATAACAAATACTAAGGTCTACAATCCTTGAAGCGATTAAAAATCAAACTTCTAAGTCAACGCAATCAAACGATACGATATCTTTTATGCCCCGTTTATGCCGCATATTTTAACACTCGTGCGAGGGAAATAAAACCTATAGGGTAATTTTCGTTGACCTGGAATCATGAAATTAGGTAAGTAGCAAGTAAAGGAAAAATCCGATAACCGTAAATTCATACTTTTGTCGGACGGAACTCTCAATGCGCGAGTCCAAAACGCACATGCTCGGTTATTTTTTTTAAACTTTGTCTCATGGTGCCCCTTTTTCTGTGTACATAAAGAAAGTTAGAACCTAGTTTTCAAGATAAGCACTAAATTATTGCCTAGCTTAGAATACTGTTAGCTAAGAGTCATCAATCTTAACAGTATTATCATTGATAACCAAAACTTATACACTGAGATCTTGGAGTTGCTAAACCTACGCCATTTCAGCATGGACGAAAATTTGCGAATAGTTACAGAACTAAGTAAACAGGTACAGGTATGCGTACTTGCCAGCTTGAACGCTTTAAACATCGCAACTTTAAAGCGTTTAGCTTAAGGTAAGGCCCACGGAAACTCTGGCAGCAACCAACGAAGCTATGGCGTAGTCAGCTACGGCGTAGCCAGCTACGGCGTAGTTGGCTACGGCGTAGTTGGCTTGGTGTAGCAGTACGCTACACGGCATTTATGATTTTTAACAATATTCTGTAAAACACAGATAAAAACCAGCCGTAAACATGATCGTAAGTAATTTAGGTACCTTTGAATCTGATACCTGAAAAAGGCCGGCGCATTCCATTACTTTTCATTCCTCTATTATATTCTCAAAATGTCTACCATATTAAAATAACGTAAATCGACGACTCAGGGCACTTAGACGATAAGGCCGCAATTAATAAACGTTTTTAATAAGCACATGCTCCGTACATGCATGTACGCATTTCATCCTGAAAACCCCCCAAAACAAAAATCCTGACCGAATTTTGGTTACGGCGGCACATCTTAATGAAGTTCAGTCAAGTACGCATGAGATGTTGTAGTGCACGAGTGTTTGAGCAAACACAGGTGCACTCCCTCTGCCTACACTCTGAAAGTCCGATGGGACGGCAATCCAACACGACCGGGAAGAGATTAGACGGCATTTAAGTGCTTTCCGACGCACGGGGGTGCACAAAACCAACTAAAACTGACAAATTCTTGATAGGTAACCCACCAACACTTTTCTCAACCTGAAGATTCAATCCAGTACCTCAGCAGTCGCGCTTGCAATCACGTAACCAACGGAGCATTCAAATCATGTACTGAATTCATTGTAACAAGTGACACGTCGACTTCCCTTCTACAACCACTAGCCAGATAAACCAGCTGATAGCATGCATTATCAGCTCACATTATTAGAAGCTTGTGGCTAAGTAAAAGCCGTACGAATTGATCGGTCGTGGTTAAGCCACGCTTGCCGCGGTCAGTTTGGGATGGGTGACCATCCATTTTCATATCGAGATATCTCCATGCCTCGGAATGCATGTAAAGCTAAGATCTACGAAATGACAGCCAAGACCAACGGGTCTTGGCTGTCATTTCGTAGATCTTTGGCAGTCGTTAAGAGTAGTCAGAAGCCAGAAAGTCTGAAAACCAGTGTTATCAAGGGGTATCATGTACTGAATAACTGGGTTGTGGGTAGGGTTGCCAACCCTACTATATAATATAGTATCCTATTATATTAGAGAGAGTAGTCGGGCCTACTATATTTTTGAAAAAAAGACATAGTAGGCGAAACTACTATATTTTAAAGGCATTTCTCTTACCATCGACTCTTAGCAATAATATTCGTCTCAAAATGTGTAAGCTTAAAACAAAACGTCAATACCTATTTATAACGATTCTGGAATGTCAAGTTGACAGATGCGTTCAATAATTAACAAAATATTCTTAAAAAAAATAAAGTACCTACCTAATTTTTGGAACCTACTATTTTTGTTTTCACCTTTTCTATATCTACTTTATTGTTAAGGGTAAACATTTTAGAACTACTATATTTGACCGACAAAGAGTTGGCAACCCTAGTTGTGGGGGTCAGACTGGCAGTCGCTCCATGTAAAACACTAGTATTCAGCTGCGTCCGGTTAGACGGTAAGCCAATCCTAACATACTTGGGAAAAGGCTAGGCAGATGATTGAAGTCTGCATCCAGTCTTACCAGATGAATACCTTACCGAACTTTATCAAAACCTTTTAATATACACATAAGCTTCCAACCAAAATAAAAACAGGATAGATAAGAAAGCTTTCGCCCCTGATTGGGCAAAATAAATATGGCGCCACTTCACTGAGTACAGTAAAGCAGTATATTGTGTAGGAGACACTGAATGAGATATAAAGCCCATATTCTGGAAACAGGGTCACTAAATATTTATAGACTCTTTGTTAGGCTGAAGAAAAAAGGTTTAAGCAAAATTGAAATGACAATACATTACTGAAAGATTTTATAAAATTTAAGCGTGCATTCCTTGGAAGCTTACAGTGATATTTTGTTAAAAAAAAACCTCGGAAAGTTTAGATCGAACGAGTTTGTGGTGACTTGTCAATCTCTAGTATCAAAGTGCGATAACAGCTCACCTAATCTCACTATTTTAGACAAATTCACCGAGAAGAATATTATACAGAATAGGCCGTCAATATCTATTGTGTTAATTATCCATATTTTGTATTCATATATATTATTATTTTTAATAATTTTATTTAAAATGTAGAGAAGTACGTTCTTGGTAGTTCTAGGTAAAAATTGTAGAATATAGTACCCATAAAATATTTTCATATTATAATTTTTAGCACAATATGTTAAATTTCCAGCAATGCTTGGTTCAGGTAAACGCTTTATAGCACACGGCTACCGTTTCTAGTAATAAACACACAAGCCAAGGGTTTTAACTTATGAGTTTCATATGTAAATTTATCGTAGTCGACGTTAGGCTAATTTGCGCCATAAATTTTGCTATACTTGTCTCTATGGATATGAAGGCTATGTTCAAAGGAGAAATATGTTATATTACTGAAGAAAATTTTAAATTACCAACCTAGGTACAGAACATTCTCTTGAAAATTAATTTACGAGTAGATTTTTATATTCGTTTGTTACTCAGCATGACTATACCAAAATAATGTATTATTATGGTCTCTTATTTTATATTGCTGCTATTTATATAAATTACGGATTATTTAAATTTTCGTTGACTAAACTAAATTGATATTATACTTACATTGAAACAGATTATTAATATTTGTCTGTTTTTCAAAATATTAAAACAAACGTTTATGTATAACCAAATGTACAGAATGTATACTTCACAGTGTTGAAATATTAACTAAACCAACTATAACAATCATCAAATACAAACCCATTCCTTCAGAAAATAGGGTACATTTCACAATACAACAAACTGCCAACGGAACTTGAAATTATTTCACAACGATAATCAAAATTCATTACATAACAATTATTTTCAGATTCCGTTAGTAATGAGATATTGTGCAGTGGAGGGTTCCGAAAACTAATCCATTAGTATACTCAACTAAAGACATTAGTAGGATTACAACTAATACCATTACAAGCTCATCTATCCGTGAAATGTTCGTGTTCAAGTATCGCGATAGTTCTGCATGTTCCTACTAGCGTCTCATGGTACAATAACTTACAGAAATCAGAAATAATTTATTTATCAACCGACTTCAAAAAAGGAGGAGGTTATCAATTCGTCGTTTTTATTTGTTTGTTACCTGATAACTTTGGACTGGGTTAACCGATTTTGATGATTCTTTTTTTTATTTGAAAGTTGGTGCTTTCCGTGTGGTCTCATTTTAATTTGGTCAAGTTCTGACAATGGCATCCATGAGAAAACCGTATAAGTCTTAAATTTGCATTAAGGATGTGCGCGATTTGTTACGCGATTTCTCCGGCAAACGTAACCCTATTTTAAAAATTCTTTTTATGGATAGGGTATGCTTCAGGGGTAGTGCTATATAAATTTTATCGATTTTGATTCAGCACTTTTTAAAAAAATCAACAAATAGTCAAAAATTTTGCAAAGACGACGTTTTAGTTTCTTCAATCTATGGAGTAGTTAATTTTCAATCTGTTGCAAGTTGAAGGCTGTTGTCTTTTTTGTAAAAAGCTATTTTTTGCACTACTAGCGTCTCATGGTATAATAACTTAACAGAAATCAGAAATCATTTTACGTTCTGTTTTTTTTTGTAATTTTATGGCAAACAAGCTGGAGGGGAGATCATGGTTAAACTACGCTTGACGCGGTTTCTCCATTAATGGGTGACCTTCCAGTTTATATCAAGATCTCTCCGTAAATCTTTGACAGTCGTTATGGGTAGCCCAGAAGCCAGTAGATCTGACTACCAGTTTTACCAAGGTGTATCGTATTACACAGTAACTGGGTTGTGGAGGTCAGATAGGCAGTCGCTCTATATCAATATTAATAAGTTTTATTTGTCATCATATATATAGGAATGTAAACACAGACATAGCACTTATAAAAACAAAGGTCAAGCAGATAGGTTAATGTCCCCCATGCTAGGAAAATCCTGTGTTATGTGGGGCATCCAACCGTCCAATTGTGTGTTATACTCGTACAATGATGTTTTCATGCAAAATTCGGGTACTGTACTAACAATAGTTTAATAGTTCTAAAAACTGAAACTGACAAACGTTAGTGTAATGTAAATTGTATATGCGTGAGAGTAGTGAAATGTGTGTGTAGAGTTGTGTAGATTGGTAGTAGGAGACAAAAGAGCTATAAGTAACGGGTATCTAGGTATAATAATCATAATGATCGACGATTACATAAATAAGGGTCTGATCAGCTCCTCTGTATCATCATAGTCAAGCGACATTAGGTATTCCTTGACTTTGTGTTTGCATAAAACACTGTTATTCAGCTGCATCCAGTTAGACTGGGAGCCGATCCCAACATTGGGAAAAGGATAAGGCAGATGATGTCTGGCAAAGAAGCCGGTGGCCCAACGTGGCGATATTGAGTGGGCACCTGCCTGTAGACATCTGTAAAACCAAAAACCTTGCAGATGCGTTGCATTCGGGTCTCAAGTTGAAATGTCTCCTTTGCCTGTAATTGGGTAAATGATTAATTTTTACATGCACCCGTCATGTATATACAGTTACCAAAAGAGATCATCATTGATGATTGATGATCCATGTCGTCGGAAATTGTTGATGTTTACTTAGAAACCGATAGATGTTTTCGAATGATATTTAATTTAAATCCTTGAGCTGTTTATTCTCTATTCACTTTATTTTATTTTATTCAAAAATATCTACCGGTTTCTAAGTAAACTTTAACTATTTCCGACGACATGGATACTTATCTATTTTGGTGACTGTAACTCTTCACCACCCTTGGTTGACTAGTTGAGAATGCATAAATCCGCCTTGTATCTTTGTGCATGAAGTGCAAATATATAAATTAACACAAATAGAGGCGCAATTTTTTCTCACATTTTACCCAGATTCTAAAAAGTAAAGAAAGAAAATGCATTTATTCGCTCGCTAGGACAACAACACATAAAAATACATGATTAAAAAAAAGAAACGAAAATTGGTCCTGAACGAGGCCAAGGCTCCTATCGGGTACATATTAGAATTTCGAAAATTAAAAAGTCTACAGTTAAAATGTCAATGTTCAAAATACCGAAAATTAAAATATCAATTGTATCGTAATATCGATTTTTTTTATATCTAAGTCTGAAATGTTTAACATTATAATGCCGAGTGATAAAAATATCGAATGATTCAAAATGTCGATTATACCTAAGTTCAAAATATCAACACTCAATACACCTTAGTTCATAAATTATGTATTTACGCTAAAAATAACTACTTGTTAAATTGTCGAACAAATTCTGAAATATGAAAAAATTTTGGTAGATTGTAAATTATGCTGTTGATTTATCAGATAATATATTTTTCCATTTGTATACAAATGTGTTTTATTTTGAGTTTGTTGAGGTTTATGAACAAAAACATGAGTTTAACTGTTTTTGTGTTTTTCAACCAGAAGAAGACGGTCGACGTATTTAGGTCATTAGTTTTTCTGTACTTCGATGTTTAAACCTTTCGATATTACGTTTGTCGATAATTAGATTTTAGATATATTGGACGTAGGTTATCTAACCATTCGACAATATAACCTTTCGTTATTTTAAGTTTCGGTATTATGGTCGTTCGACATTTTAATTTTTGTTATTTTGAACATTGACATTTTAACTGTAGACATTTTACTTTTCGAAATTCTAATATGTACCCCTCCTATCTCAGCATGGTGCTGTAACATTAAAAAAAACGTCACAGCGCTGATATTCTGATAGGGAGCAAAGTGATGCCACGGTCAGATACGAATAAAAATAAAGTGTAAACGAAAAAACAAATATAAATATGTAATAAATAAATAAAATAATAATAATAACAAATTACATCTACACCTCACGTAACCATACTGTTCGTCAGTCTGTGCCATGACTTTAATTGGCAAGTGGCAACACTGACGAACAAAGACGCGGGCACAGACATATTTGTTTGGGAACATTAAGTACCAATGTTCACCAGTATACTGCGATAGCTTGGGGCAGGCAGACTATAAAAATAATACACAACCATTTTCCTAAATTATTGCTACAAAATAAACCTAGTCTATAAAATACACAAAGCCCAAACTTAAAGCTAGTATTTACAGGTCCCAGTAAAATCATAAAATATTTTTTGTTAAGCTGTTACCGCTGCCTACGTAAGTACATCTGCGACACAAGAGGCCTTACAGATGCGTTCCTAGTCACAATGAACTCAACCTTGAAATCACAAAAAAAGAAAACATCAGCTATTCCCAGCATTTGGTCGAGTTATACGAACATGAAATGTGCAATTCACACAGTAACTAATAAGTACTAATGTTCACCAGCCGACTGCAATCGCTTAGGGCAGGCATACTATAAAAATAATACACAACAATTTTCCAAAATGATCGCTGCAAAATAAACCTAGTCTACAAAATACACAAAGCCCGGATCTAAAGCTAGTATTTACAGGTCCTAGTAAAATCATAAAATAATTTTACAGCTCAACTACCTATATAAAAGCCCTTGTTTTATCGAAAACAATAAATGTTATCAGCTTTTGTATCGTGAAAGCTGATATAAAGCCAGATTGGAAGGTATGAAACTCTTCCATCTTGAATGATTTACGAGGGTACCCTCTATTTAAAATGATTGAAACTTTAGAGGAACGTGATTGTAATCAATATTTTGATTGGATACACACAATGGACCTTATTAGACAATCTTCCGTGCCGTGCCTATATTACATTCATTTAAGGAATTAATAATAATAATCATCATCATCATCATCATTTCAGCCGAAAGACGTCCACTGTTGGATATAGGCCTCCCATAGGGGGGAGGGGGTTTTGCTATAATCTCCACGCTTGGCAGGCGGATTGGCGATCGCAGTATGGTTGTTACAAAGGCACAGAGAACGCTGCTGCCCATTCTCTGGTAAGTCCCTAAGTCGCCTCTTACGACACCCACGAGAAGATATGGCATGGGATTAATTATAATACCACCCTATTCTTGTTCTACAGCAGGGCATAGACTTTTTCTCATACTAAGAAGTGACGAACATTAATCACCACACTTGCTCAAGGTGGATTGGCGAATTAAGATTTGATAATTATAATTTCAGATTTCCAAAACTAATTAAACTCTTTATATGTGCTACAGTGTTGATAATAATAATGTCATACGTACGTTGACGTGGACTCAAGTGAGCTAATTAGCATAGTTTTAAAATTTTAAAATGGAGCGCATTAATCTATCTACACCTTTTTAGCGGACTACAACTCAACGAGTCCGATTTAATAACATGAATCACAACTTAAAAACAAATTATTACCAGCCAATAATGACCACTTATTGAATAGGTTGTATACTAACAGTGTCAAGAAAGTACTGGGAAATATTCAATAAAATACAAAACATATAATAAATATCTAAATTTATTGCATCGCCTTCAAAGTAGGTCCACCCCGTAATAATATAGTAGTAGTTGCTGCGAATTTTCTTTTAAGTACGTCATCTTTTTTCAGTTAGAAGGCGCCATTCCGATTTTTGTTTACTGGTTTGCATGTCAAACTCGTAAACCCATGTCTCGTCACCAGTAACAATGCATTTTATGAATGGGGTCGGCATTTACTCTTTCTAACACGTTTTCAGCAACGCCTACGCGTTTGAGATTTTGCAGACGATTCACATCTTCCGGTATCAGTGGAGCGGCATCGCATTTTATGCCAAAACAATCTTTTTAAATGGTATAGTCACAGTCTTTTGTGTTTGTAATAAATAGGATGATTATCATTCACACACATCATTTATTATAGTATTTCCCCTTCGAAAAGACTCGCAAAGCTATTCATACTTTTACTTCAGCGCGTTTGTGCCAAGTTCTCAGTACCTAGTCTTATTCAGCGTTAGTTACTAATAAATCTGTAGTCTTACAGGTTTCCGTAACATGACAACTTTCTTTGTACCATAGACAAGAATTTAATAAAATTTTGTTAGGAATCTTTCAAACAGCCTGAAGATCCAGACGTAAAAGAAAACCGTTAAGGCTGCGCCGAGCAAAATCATTCAAAACAGTCGTCACTGTTAAAGTGATATAATCAATACTTTTACCATAATTGCCATAAAAAATATGTAATGAATACCACAGTGAATGTGTTAACCGATTATCGTTGGCAAAAAATAAGAATACTGTTTAATTTAATAAACAAAAATACGTAAAGTTGTACAAAAATCTTTAAAAAAATCTCGTATTTAGTTGAGTTTTGTTAGTAAACTGTATTTTTTTTTCACACACTTGAACTCATATTAATCTTTAACATTTATACTTCAATTTGTAGTTTTTACATTTTCGAAATGTCGCTTAGTTATTTTATTATTAATTTTTCGCGCTGTTTTGAATCATACGCAACGTATGTATGTATGATTCAAAACAGCGCGTCAATTAAAACAAAAATTAATAACAAAATAACTAAGCGACATTTCGAAAATGTAAAAACTACAAATTGTAGTATGAATGTTAAAGATTAATATGAATTCAAGTTTGTGAAAAAAAAATACAGTTTACTAACAAAACTCAACTAAATACGAGATTTTTTTAAAGATTTTTGTACAACTTTACGTATTTTTGTTTATTAAATTAAACAGTATTCTTATTTTTTGCCAACGATAATCGGTTAACACATTCACTGTGGTATTCATTACATATTTTTTATGGCAATTATGGTAAAAGTATTGATTATATCACTTTAACAGTGACGACTGTTTTGAATGATTTTGCTCGGCGCAGCCTTAAAGCTTGTAAACAACATTTTATGTAATGAAATTATTCGCATAATACTTAAGGTTTCTAAGAATGAACGGGAACTATTTCTGAATAAAATTGTAAATAAAAAATCATTTAGGTAAGAGGATTTTCTGATCTGATGAAACCTATTTATTCGTTCTTAGAATGAAGCCTATTTCTTTTTCTTCGTAAAAAAAATCTTGTTTCACATGGGTATCATGAAAGATGTTTATACAATACAGTTGAAGGTGAACCTTTGAAGTAGTTCTTTAGCAGTGGCAAAGCTATGAGCACAGGTCATCATCTGCCTAGCCTTTGACCAACTATGTTGGGGCTGGCTTCCAGTCTATACGGATGCAGTTGATTACCAGTGTTTTACATGGAGCGACTACCTTTCTGATGTCCACAACCCAATTCTAGGCAACAAGATACCCCTTGGCCCTTGGTAGGACTGGATGTCAGACTTTCTGACTTTTCACTACTCATAATGACTGTCAAACGCCGGGTTAATTCAAAAACCAACCAACTGCCCATATTATGATTATAGGCAATTAGTTGGTTTTTTAACTAACCCGGCACAAAGATCTACGAATGACAACTGGGACCAATAGCTTTACGTGCTTTCCAAGACACGGACGGGTCCCAAAATGAAATGGATGGTAACCCATCCACGAACTGACCGCGGCAAGCGTAGCTTAACCATGACCGATTGATCCGCATGGCTTTTACTTAGCCACGAGCCCCTCAAAGCTATAAGTAATAATAATAATAATTTTTAATGGCACTTCAAGACACGATCTTTAGTGTAGCCCTGGCTCTAGGATTTCCTGTATCACAAGAGCCAGACCTCTCAATATACAGGGTTCATATTAAAGAAGCATTATAAACAAAAGGCGAGTTGATATCTTACAGATGGCATGCAATGACAGGTATGTTTACAGAATTACTCGTAACTACAAAGTAGAGTTAAATAAAGTTGCAATAATAATAATATAAAAGTTTTAGATCAGTACGGTTGTGTGCGTGAAATGTGTGTGTGTACGGGGGGTGAGTAGTGAGTGTGCGTGATGGATGAGTGTATGTGTGAGGGGTGTAGCAGTGCATGTTTCTAGAGTATTATTTTATGTTGTCCATTATGTTTTCAATTTCATTTTAGTTATAATTGAATTTAAATTTTATAAGTACTGTGATCATTGCTATTTCAGCCAATAATGTACTTTTCGACAATCACCCCATTGATCAATCACTGTAACTCTGTAACGATATCGAAGTTCCCTTATTGCTTATTGTTTACGTCATCTGGATAAACTACGGCCATCGTCGACCATGATGGCTAACCAATGACGTCGAGGTTGGTCAACTGAGAGTCAGCAAATAAAAACGAAACCCTAAATGGTTGTGAACTTGGACACCACAGAGCTTGAAGAAGATCTTTTTAAACTTAACTTGACGACCATTAGATCAACATTTTATATAGATAATATCTAGCGTACCTAAATCTCAAGTACAGTCAGGAGCACAAACACGTACACGTTACTGCAAAAGCCCGAATGACAGTAAATACAATGATTTTCCACCAAAATCTAAGTAAAAGTAAAAGTACGAAATGTTCTGTAATCATCATCCATTTCGAATTTGAAAATCATTCACTTAGTAAATAATTATCAGGTTTTACCTCAGAGATGGTAAATGTCGAAAATAAATTTACCAACCGCGGTATGCAACAAACTCTAACGACTAAAGGCCACAAATCGTTTCTTTTTTATAAACCCACATATTTACGAAGTTATGTTGTAGGTAGTTAAATCTAAAATTTACCGATATACAAGCTTTCACAGTAACATAATATACACTAGCCAAATTCAAAAGCAATTTTCTCGTGACATTTTATGCAATAGATCTTTCGCATAAAATAAAGACTAATAATACTATATCCGTGACTTTAGAAGAAAACAGAAAAACACATAGGTATGTGTGCTCGTGATTATACCTGTATAATAGTAAAACAGAAAAACAAGAATTTTCTCTATTTTTCACCTAGATTATTTCCTACGATTTTAAAAGAAGCTTGGGGCAGAAAGCTTGCATAATTTTCCAACATTGTTGAAATTCAGTTCGTGAGTTGGTACAGCCATGTTTTTTCCCGTGTGTATTGCAATCTTTAGTGCTGGTTGTTCTTGTTCCTATATAGTGCAAATACATCGGCTAATTCGGGTATTCGGTTCTTCTTCACGTGACGAGATGAGGATATGTTTTTATTTTTACTTATATGTATAATTATTTTTAACATTATATTATGGTAAATTTTTATTATGTCTGAAATAAATGTATTTAATTTAATTACCTTGTTTCTGCCCCCGGTGTTGTGCCCATGGTAGTCAAAACTTATCCTATGACACGTGGTGTTAAAGTAATTAAAAATTAAAAGGTTTATTTCTTTAACTTGTGTAAATAACGTAGTTAAGTTTGGAGACACGTTTTAAGCAAAAATTTGCTTGTTTAAGGTGGTTACTCTCTTCCAGTTTACATTAACTATACATATGTGTGCGAAAATAAGCAATAGATCATTTTGAAAGTAAACCAAAAGCTAAAGGTTCCTTTCACTAAAATATTTTAGATAATAGGTAATCGGACCAGTATTTCCAGACAATTTCGCTTACAAGCAAAAAAAAAACTTTTCACACCACCTGTTCGACAATGTCAAATTATATGTCATGTGAACCTGACCTAAAGTAGATCATTTAAGACCTGAGATCTAGCAGGGCATTAATATTGAACTGAATTTCATTATGACCCGCTGGTCAATAATGTGATTTGAATTTGGAACATAAAGTAGAAATCGCATACGAATATTTACGATAGATAGTAGGTACATACTAATTCCATGCATTCACCATTAAGATCTGCACTAAAAAAATGTTCGAAAATCGAACTGGCCAGCACGAGTAGAATATAAAAGAAAAATAGAACACAAATTAAAATACTTTGATTCTAGTACTATTGCTTTTTATTGTCTCGTAGATGGTGTGAAAAGTAGAGTATGCCCCTCGGGGATAAAGGTGTCTTCGTCTTGGGCGACCTTGAATCCCATGCTGCACTCAGAATCCTTGTAACTCTAAACTCCCTTGCTCCGCTCGGGAGTTAACGCTAGAATCTTTCGTTTTGCTCGGGATTCAAACGCTCGCTACATAAGACACTACTTTATCCCATTAGTGCATAATCTACTATTTTATAATATTAGAATAGTTCAGTACCAGTTTTACATCATAATAATCATGTCGGTTTTTGCTATTAGGCTAAACATTAACTTGATGTTTGTAGGTTACTCGATTATTATTAGCTTCTCCCCTCGACTTCGTCTGCATGGTCTTCAGAATTAGGCCAAATTCCATAGTATCCCAAAGAAACACAAATTTCAGATAAAGAATGACCTATGTGTTAAACTACATCAATATCTATAAGCGAGTCAAACTTCCCCGGATTCCGATCAGTAGTTTTAGCGTGAAAAAATATCAAATATCTATCCATTTCTCCTCTTCACAAACTTTTCTCAATTGGTAGTAATAGGAAGGATACAAAGAACAGAGGTAATTCAGAGTAGAGGATAATAGGTATATCAGTTACTGTTTATACTACCTTTTGGTAAGACACGTTAGAATGAATTCCAGCAGCAAAAAAAAAAACGAAATTCATGACGTCAAATATATACAGGGTGACTGGTAATTAGTGTAAACACGTGATTGTGTTCATGATAACAAACAACTTTCCCGAAGAAACATTTTTTTTTTGTACTGGTTCACTTTAGGTCACAGGCGTGCGCGCTCGTGAATTTTATACGGCTGTTGTGTCATTGTGATAAAAGTGAACCAATACAAAAAAACATTTTTTCTTCGGGAAAGTTGTTTGATATCATGAACACAATCACGTGTCTAAGTTTCGTACACTAATTACCAGTCACCCTATATACGTAGAATTCGTTTCTGTCACAGTGAGTGACAGAAAATGCAAGTTTTAAACACACATTTAGTAAAGAAAACTATTTTACGTTTCTCCGTATTTTGCAGAATAACGCTACCATTTTCCAGAAACACAGAGGAACAAATGCTATACACAATTGCAAAGTAATTTATATGTGCCTCGACGGGAATTCCTTCAATTAAAGAAACTACCGGGGTTCCGTTCGATTCTGTCTTTGACAATTAAGTTGGCACCTTGGGTTGCGTCTTTACATTCATTTGGGTTTTGTACCTTTTCATGTGAAGTGTGTCACTAAATATAAAGAGAAGAAAGAAAAAATATTAATTGGGACTTGCACAGGAAATAAAAATATCCATAATGTGATCACTGGAATGGAAAAGGTAAACTATCGTATTAATATTGCATGGAACTGGAATAACTCTAAAGTGTTAGGATACCTTAAACTGTAAGGCGTGTGACTAAAAGAGAACCTATGAATATAAATGAGGATGGAGAGGAGGAAGGCTTAAAAAAAAGATGAATGGATTGGGTGAAGAATAATACTAAAGAGAAGGGAGTCAGTGATATCAAAACGGTTGACAGTATGGAATGGAAAAGAAAACGTGTTGCGAAACATAGGCTAACATGAGATAAGGGTAGGAAAATGAACTTGTACTTGCCTTCGCTCAGTTGAAACCAGAATACTTGAAACAAGTAAGTATAATGAATTGTCCCCAACACCGGTTGGATTTCAGAGACTGGGGACTGGTTGGACGCCAAGGATTGATTGGCCAAAATCGGAACAATCAACCTTTTTGGCCATTAATATCTTGTCATTTCTAAGTCCACCACATAATCACACAATCCACTTACAAACCTTCTGTTGTAACTTAAACTATTCATCAGAGTTTAAAAGGGAAGAATAGAAGTCTATTTCCAGCTTTAAATAAATTCTGTTTTCACATTAATATTCATTGATTTGGATCTTTCCTACGTTTTACCACTAAATAGATAAGTTGAAAAGGTCAACTCCGTGCATCAAGCGAAGACGCAAGTACACTTAAACGCGCACATACACAGAGTGCAAGCGCACAGCACACGGCACGGTTACCACGGCCTCGAACATTTCGATAAAATATTACGTTTTTACGAAAGGTACAATACAAACAAAAGCTCCAATTTTAAAAGCATTTCCATAATATAATGTAACGTTCTTGCGAATATTTGACACAACAACACAACACAATCGACGTAATGCTCAAGGTCCTGTAACATTTCATCGGACTTGCAAGCAAAGACATTGCCAGATGGAATGTTACACAACTTCGCAAGTTGGTATGTAAAATTAAGTTGTAACATAGTGTAGTGTTCACTTCATGAGAGTGACACATAGAGTGACTCGATGTGCTCTACAAGTAAATGCTCAAGTGTATAATCAGGTTACCTATCATAAGGTCGAAAAATATTTGACCGAATTTCATTTCACCTAAAACTTTTCAACTATTATCGTTTCGTTTTTTTTACTTCATCGAAGTCACGTCTGCCACTGTATCTGTTGACCTATTATCAATTCGATTTTTTTCGTTATTCCGACGTTTCATTTGGTCGATAAACTTTTTACCGAAGTTAGACTTAGCCGAATAACATTTGTTCGAAGTATTATGATTCCAAACATTCATTATGCCACTGTTTTAATTACCATATTTTCATTTCATCAAACGCCTAGAAAGTTTGTGCACACTATTCCACCAAGCAGGTTCGTGTGCGTGTGCACAAACTTTCTAGGCGTTTGGTGTTTGGTAATTATGGTTGCAACATGCAAGCTGGCATGCAGCATGCAAGCAAGCATGCAGCATGCAAGCATGCATGTAGCATGCAAGCAAGCATGCAGCGTGCAAACAAGCATGAAACATGCAAGCAGGCATGCAACATGCACAAGCATTGTTTCTATCACGGCTCCGGCGCTGCGGGGTCTGAGCGGCCCCACGCGAGCTTATCGTCGCAGATGGTTTTAATGCTCACCACCGCAGCTTCGGCTTGCTGGCCGGCTCCGCCGGCCAGCCTCAGCCACGGCGGCGAGCCTTCAAACCGCCTGCTCCTCAGCTCGCGGGCCGCCTCACCCCTCCGCGCCTACGCGGGCTTAAATTACACTCTAGGGTAGGGCAGACAAGACTGCGTGAAGTCGGTTTTGCAGCGATTCGTTTCTGTCTCTAAAATTTTGTAGCCTATTGATTTTTTATGACACTATTTTATTTTATATTGATAATGCTACCAGGTAATCTTCTATAATATAAAAATGAATCGCAAAATGTGTTGGTAAGCGCATAACTCAACAACGCCTGGACCAATTTGGCCAATTCTTTTTTTTTAATGTTCGTTGAAGTTCAAAGATGGTTTTTACGGCGAGAAAAATTCGAATAATTGCCGGAAAAACCCTAAAAAGAGCCCTTTTCTTTTTCCCATACAAACGTTTTCTAACTAAAACGAGCTTTATTGCTATTGTATAAGTCACTGTTGTTTAAACAATGTAGGTATGTTCCTAACGTCAAAGAGTCAATTTTGCACTTAGGTAGTGGTAGGTGTAGGGTAGGTGTAGGGTAGGTGTAGGGTAGGTGTAGGGTAGGTGTAGGGTAGGTGTAGGGTAGGTGTAGGGTAGGTGTAGGGTAGGTGTAGGGTAGGTGTAGGGTAGGTGTAGGGTAGGTGTAGGGTAGGTGTAGGGTAGGTGTAGGGTAGGTGTAGGGTAGGTGTAGGGTAGGTGTAGGGTAGGTGTAGGGTAGGTGTAGGGTAGGTGTAGGGTAGGTGTAGGGTAGGTGTAGGGTAGGTGTAGGGTAGGTGTAGGGTAGGTGTAGGGTAGGTGTAGGGTAGGTGTAGGGTAGGTGTAGGGTAGGTGTAGGGTAGGTGTAGGGTAGGTGTAGGGTAGGTGTAGGGTAGGTGTAGGGTAGGTGTAGGGTAGGTGTAGGGTAGGTGTAGGGTAGGTGTAGGGTAGGTGTAGGGTAGGTGTAGGGTAGGTGTAGGGTAGGTGTAGGGTAGGTGTAGGGTAGGTGTAGGGTAGGTGTAGGGTAGGTGTAGGGTAGGTGTAGGGTAGGTGTAGGGTAGGTGTAGGGTAGGTGTAGGGTAGGTGTAGGGTAGGTGTAGGGTAGGTGTAGGGTAGGTGTAGGGTAGGTGTAGGGTAGGTGTAGGGTAGGTGTAGGGTAGGTGTAGGGTAGGTGTAGGGTAGGTGTAGGGTAGGTGTAGGGTAGGTGTAGGGTAGGTGTAGGGTAGGTGTAGGGTAGGTGTAGGGTAGGTGTAGGGTAGGTGTAGGGTAGGTGTAGGGTAGGTGTAGGGTAGGTGTAGGGTAGGTGTAGGGTAGGTGTAGGGTAGGTGTAGGGTAGGTGTAGGGTAGGTGTAGGGTAGGTGTAGGGTAGGTGTAGGGTAGGTGTAGGGTAGGTGTAGGGTAGGTGTAGGGTAGGTGTAGGGTAGGTGTAGGGTAGGTGTAGGGTAGGTGTAGGGTAGGTGTAGGGTAGGTGTAGGGTAGGTGTAGGGTAGGTGTAGGGTAGGTGTAGGGTAGGTGTAGGGTAGGTGTAGGGTAGGTGTAGGGTAGGTGTAGGGTAGGTGTAGGGTAGGTGTAGGGTAGGTGTAGGGTAGGTGTAGGGTAGGTGTAGGGTAGGTGTAGGGTAGGTGTAGGGTAGGTGTAGGGTAGGTGTAGGGTAGGTGTAGGGTAGGTGTAGGGTAGGTGTAGGGTAGGTGTAGGGTAGGTGTAGGGTAGGTGTAGGGTAGGTGTAGGGTAGGTGTAGGGTAGGTGTAGGGTAGGTGTAGGGTAGGTGTAGGGTAGGTGTAGGGTAGGTGTAGGGTAGGTGTAGGGTAGGTGTAGGGTAGGTGTAGGGTAGGTGTAGGGTAGGTGTAGGGTAGGTGTAGGGTAGGTGTAGGGTAGGTGTAGGGTAGGTGTAGGGTAGGTGTAGGGTAGGTGTAGGGTAGGTGTAGGGTAGGTGTAGGGTAGGTGTAGGGTAGGTGTAGGGTAGGTGTAGGGTAGGTGTAGGGTAGGTGTAGGGTAGGTGTAGGGTAGGTGTAGGGTAGGTGTAGGGTAGGTGTAGGGTAGGTGTAGGGTAGGTGTAGGGTAGGTGTAGGGTAGGTGTAGGGTAGGTGTAGGGTAGGTGTAGGGTAGGTGTAGGGTAGGTGTAGGGTAGGTGTAGGGTAGGTGTAGGGTAGGTGTAGGGTAGGTGTAGGGTAGGTGTAGGGTAGGTGTAGGGTAGGTGTAGGGTAGGTGTAGGGTAGGTGTAGGGTAGGTGTAGGGTAGGTGTAGGGTAGGTGTAGGGTAGGTGTAGGGTAGGTGTAGGGTAGGTGTAGGGTAGGTGTAGGGTAGGTGTAGGGTAGGTGTAGGGTAGGTGTAGGGTAGGTGTAGGGTAGGTGTAGGGTAGGTGTAGGGTAGGTGTAGGGTAGGTGTAGGGTAGGTCTAGGGTAGGTGTAGGGTAGGTGTAGGGTAGGTGTAGGGTAGGTGTAGGGTAGGTGTAGGGTAGGTGTAGGGTAGGTGTAGGGTAGGTGTAGGGTAGGTGTAGGGTAGGTGTAGGGTAGGTGTAGGGTAGGTGTAGGGTAGGTGTAGGGTAGGTGTAGGGTAGGTGTAGGGTAGGTGTAGGGTAGGTGTAGGGTAGGTGTAGGGTAGGTGTAGTAAATAGGCAGGTAAGTAGGTAGATCGGGACAGGACAACGTCTGTCGGGTCAGCTAGTCTTATATACAAAAATCTTCTGTGCGTGTGTATGAAAGTGAACTCCTCCTAAACGGCTGGACCGATTTTGATGAAATGTTGTTTGTGTGTGTTCCAGTGGATTTGTGAATTGTTTAGATTTACAATTGGACCCGATAGGTAGCGTTGTAGTTCTAGGACTTGTTTTTATTTTCAGGCAGGACAACGTCTGCCGGGCCCGCTAGTATTCTGTAAAATGTTGTTTCGGTGTGGTGAAAATATGGCAAATAAATCATTTGGCAAATGAAAAAAGTTCAAAAGAGGCTTCGGCCAATAGCAAAAAGTTAATTAGTAAATTGACGAAAAATAGTTCGGTAAAATAATACTTATGACACATGACACTTCGATGATATAAAAATATGTCAAATAATGCATATAGCAAAAAAGACATCGGTCAATAGTTTTCGGTAAAATGAAAATCGGAAAAAAACATTTCGGAAAAGTGATCGGTTCCCGTATAATCAACTTATTGCATGCGTCAATGTGTGCGTGCACCTATTTTGGGTAGTTGTATGAAGTAGGCTTTCTGTACTTATATTTATTGCGATTCTACCTCCGTTGAGGCTTTTCGTTTGTTATTTCACCGTTGCCTCTCCGTTTTGGTTGGTACACGATAAACTACGTACAAACTCGATGTTGTTTTGCATAATTAGATAAACCGTCGGTTAGCGATGAACTGTGAGCATCAATGTACACGAATAATTTTGAGTGAGGGATGAGACTGACCCTGATTAATTGTTGCCTTAAATTGATGAATTTGCACGAGTTGTTTATTATTTTATGTCGTATTTATTAGGGTTTTTGGTTAACAACATAATAATAGGTAATACTTGTTCATTATTGTGCGCCTGCCAGGCACAGACATTTTCTTTTATAGTGAAGGATTTAGAACTGATCAGAACCCTTACCTATGCAGAGTATATAATGCTATTAATAAATAGATAATGTTCTTCCCCAGATTTCCATGGTGTCTAATATATTTTATTTATTTATTTATTTTTACATCATCACCACTACCATAACAGGTTACCCCAAATCGGTAGCGTGGCCCTTAAACAATATTACAATACTAATGACATATCACATGTAAGGTAATTTTTGTGAACTCATTCAGAGAACAGGAAAATACGTCTAGCCTTTCCGCGATTTCGTTAAGAGTATGCAAGGCGCGCGTCATTGGTGCTTTACCCAGCAAGTTGGTTCTACCGCGAGGCACCGCCAGCAACCGCGGTCTCCGTCGCCGCGACACGTAATTATCCGGCACATTCAGGCACACATGCTTAAGCACACCAGGGTTAGTTTTTTTACCACGCAATAACATAAAAAAGTATGTTATTAGTGCAAAGTCCCTTCTTGTTTCCAGCTTGTTGTACCCAACCATACCCAATACAAATAGGGTTGGGTACATCAATGGATAAAAAGCATAGACTCCATAAAGTTTCAGCATAGACTCCATAAAGTTTCATGTACAAGTACCGTGTGAATTTATTTTGTATACGCTCTAGCATTAGGCCATACTTGGTTTCATGCGGAGCCCATACAGCCGCATTGAATTCTAATTGCGATCTTACGAGTGCGTTGTACAGAGCAGCTATAGCTTTTATGTTTTTAAAGCCTACTGCCCTACCAAGTATGAAACCTAAGCTTCTGTAGGATTTCTTGCAAACAGATGTAATATGTTCACGAAAAGTTAGTTGAGCATCAAGACGCACCCTCAAATCGCGTACATCATTCTTTCGATCCATTAACACGTTATTCAGTACATACCCATGAAGAAGTGGATCTCTCATTCTACCAAAAGTTATGACTGAACATTTTTGTGCATTAAACTGTAGTTTATTTTTCTTACTCCATTCTACCACTCTGTCTATGTCTTTTTGCAATCGAATACAGTCATCCTCTGTTTGCACAGCCATTAATAATTTTAGATCGTCCGCGAATAGCAAACATGGTGGCATCCCTGACAACATCAGGCAGGTCATTTATCATAATAATAAACTGTAATGGACCTACATTACTTCCCTGACTAACTCCCGATCTAGTAAAATAAAAAGATCTAGAAAAATATAAAAGGGGGTTTGGTGTATAAGAAGTTTCAAAAGTGGTGTAAGTGTTTATACGAGCGCTGGCCACCTCCTTCATAAAATTCATAATTCTGGTTTAAATACCAGATTGAAATCCGCAAAATTTCCAGTGTTAGTTTGCCGGCGTTCCTGTCCTCCGTCCATAGCACCGAAAAGTTAACCACAAAAATCTTATCCTCGTCACTGGTTGACTTTGAAGTGCCGTGCTTGACTGATGCGGTGATCGCCTGGAAAGTGGCTTGCCCAAATACGGTTCGGCCCGTGAACCCATCTTCCCAGAGACAGTGGGATGAGCCGCTCTGCAGGTTGGTACGGAATAAACTCATTAATACGTCCACCAATTCTGCTGAGCGTGCCCGCTTGCTGGCTGTGGGTGAGTGGGAGTCGGGCCTCTGGCTTCAGGCACTGCCGTCACCTAACATAGGTACTATGCTTGGTGACTGTACATTCCGGCTTGCTACATGCCTACGTCTAGGCGCTCCTTGCGGGGCCCCGCATCGCTGTCAATGCGGTGCAGTTGTCGACTGCCTCGGTCACCATGGCCTTTCCTGCTGTAAGAGCGCAGGCCGGATAGCACGGCACGCCAGCATAAATGACATCATCCGTCGTGCTCTTGCCTCCACCGGCGTGCCAGCTGTGTTAGAACCTATTGGCTTGGCACGTGACGATGGAAAGAGACCAGATGGAATGACGATAATGCCGTGGAAGTTGGGTAGGCCTTTGGTGTGGGATGCAACTTGTGTCGACACCCTTGCGCCATCCCATCTTCCTAGCACGTCGTGTTGTGCTGGGGCGGCTGCTGCAGGTGCGGAAAACCTCAAACGGCGTAAATATAACAACCTTCTTGAAAGTTATATGTTTGAGCCGTTTGGGGTCGAAACATTAGGGCCATGGGGCCCGAGTGCTCACCTTATTTTTAGGGACATTGCAAAGCGGCTGGTCGACTCTTCACGTGACCAAAGGGCTGGCCTTTTCTTGGGCCAAAGAATTAGCATTGCCATTCAACGTGGTAATGCTGCTAGCCTTTTGGGCACTTGTCCCATTGAGAGCGATGCGGACGAGTTTTTTGATGCCCTGTGAGCATTGTACATATTATGTGTTTATATTTATTTCTAAGCTTTGTATATAATAAATACTTAATTTCTGGTATTAAAATAAATATTTGATTGAAATCCTGTATGTGCAGCTAAAACAGTTTGTGAAATTGATGATTTTTTGGATTTAGAACTACTGTTATTCAAAACTCAACAATGATGCTCAGACTGCTGCTTTTTGGCACCACTTGGGCCTAAAACTTAACTCAGACTTAATTGCTAACACAATTTTAAATTCCAAAATGTCATACCTAAGTCAATAAGTGTGACAAATTTCAGTTAATTCCGTTCAGCCGCTTTAACGTGAAAGCGTTACTAACATCCATCCATACATCCTCAAAAAACTAAAAAAAATAAGATTTCCCCACGCTAAGTAACGCTTGTATCGTGGGTGCCACAGACATATAAACTCAAGTACACGAACAGCCAGACCCGGAACAACTATCTGTGGGCCATACAAATTTATTTGTCCCGTGCGGGAACCGAAACCGGGACACGCAGCGTAGCAGTCAATCGCAAAACCACCGCTCCAACCGTGTCGGATTTCGATAGGACTTCTTCATTTCTCAAACTGCTCATCGAGAAGAAGCTCTACTAATACCTTAAACTATGCGTACAACAAAATTAATCGCTTGAACCAAATTGAAAGTGCAGCGAAAATTACATATCGCTGTACATACTTACATTCTCATCAACAGTTCAACAGATTACGTACACAAGCGAACACAAGTTTTTACCCAACGTTTATCGAGCTACATAAAATGTATAAAAATAATGTAACGCAGGTGCGGACTGCACATGTGTGGTGTACTGTATGGTGAAGTTGGTGCTGCGTTGCTTGAAATTCCATCGTACTATTACAGAGTAGAGATTACGTACAGAACTACCACTTTTTTGTCATTAGCATTTTGAGTAAAAAAGATCGGATAAAAGTACTTACACGTTTTGCAATACTCCTGACAAAAAGATCTTATTTTTTAGTCTATAGTAATATTATGAATGCGAAAGTAACTCTGACTATTACGCTTTCACGATGAAACGGCTGAACCGATTTTGATAAAATTTGGTATGGAGATAGCTTGAAACCTGAGGGAAGGACATAGGCTACTTCTGAATCCGCGACTCTGTCTGCATGCGAGATAACCGACATTCACGCGGGCGAAGTTGCGGCCAAAAGCTATAGTAGTTAATAAACATGCAAAACTAGGAGGAAATCTAAAACTTAAACTTAAAACTATCATCAGAAGCAATTCTCATATTAATTGACACCATCAAGCCGAAGTACGACGAACTTCACATGGCTTGCCTTTTGGCTGAAGACCTTATGTTTTAAGGTACCACAGACAAGTACATACATTTAATCAGCAGATACGGGTGGTCTGTGAGATGGCTTCATTTTTTTTTGTTTATAAAGCTCTTTTTCAATTCCAAGGATGTTACCATGTGAATTTTCTGTAAAATGGCTTGATGTGCTAGCGTCTGTACATTGAAGCTGTTTTCAAAAAAGCTTTTTATTTTCACCTTTTTAGTACCTCCTTCGCCAGTTCGTGTGGTGTCGGACGTAAAGAATAGCACCATCCCACATCTTCCCGTGGGTGTCGTAAGAGGCGACTAAGGGACTTACCAGAGAATGGGCAGCAGCGTTCTCTGTGCCTTTGTAACAACCAACCCGCCCCAAGCGTGGCGATTATGGCAAAACCCCCCCTTGGGGGAGGCCTATGTCCAGTAGTGGACGTCTTTCGGCTGAAATGAGTACCTCCTTCTCATCCAAATCTGTTAAGAAGAGATTGAAAGTTAACTACTCCAAAGATTGAAGAAACTAAAACGTCGTCTTTGTAAAATTTTTGGGATTTTGTTGATTTTTTCAAAAAGTGCTGAATCAATTTCGATAAAATTTATTTGGGTCCACCCCTCCTGAAGAATACCCTACCATACCCCATCCATAAATAAAAGAATTTTCAAAATCAGGTTACGTTTGCCGGAGAAATCGCGTAACAAATCGCGCACATACTTAATGCAAATTTAAGACTTATAGGGTTTTCTCATGGATGCCATTGTCAGAACTGGACCAAATTAAAATGGGACCACACGGGAAGCACCAGCTTTCAAATAAAAAAGAATCATCAAAATCGGTTCACCCAGTCCAAAGTTCTCAGGTAACAACATACGCCTTTGTTATGAGTCAGTTTTCGCCAGGAATTCGTAATTCCAGTGCATTTTAATGTAATTTATTATACAGGAAAATAAACTCTCCTGAAACTATTAAAATGGATGTAGCAAAAGCGTGTCTTGGATTCAAACGAAATTTTCACGTAGTTTTCATGTCATTGTTGTTTGATGAAAAAATATAAATGAAAACTGTGTCACAAAAGAGGGAAACATTTAGAAAGTTTTATCGTGTTTCATTCCGATTATTTCTAGCTTTTACTAGCTTTTTCGCGTGGCTTTGTCTTCGTGAATTTTCTTTATGATCTGTTTTTATTTACAAAATATAGTTAGTCATTAAATTTATTTATTTCGTTCTAGTCGTACATAAAGCCCACGATTTCGTCAGCTTAAATTATCTTACGGATCCCATTAAAAAAATATATATATAGAATATAAAGCCTATGGCATTCAGGAATAACGTAGCTTTCGATTAGTGAATGAATTTTCAGTAACTGACCGGTACTTTCGGAGATTAACGCGTTCAAATACAAAACAAACAAATAAATTCTCCATCTTAGATTATTCAGAACGCTTACAGTCTAAGATCGTGCTACATGTGGTGCCCACGATTAGCAACGAGTAAAGATGAAAATTTTAGATATTTCGTCATCCCTCTGGATACTTAACTTGAATCGCATCAGTAAAACATACACAAGAACATGTGCAGGCACTTGCATCGTGTAAACAACTGTGATAAGTGTACGGTTCAGTGATAAACGCGCAAGTGATCTTATGTAACTACAGCTTGTAGAAGGAGCAAACCCAAGAAGCTTATAGATAAAAGTGGAGGCAACACTCTAAATACCTAAGTGAAGCCAACTGTGGGCAGACGCTCTCTTTCTGAATGCATACATAAGATAAAGAAAACACATATCACTGTCTCGTTCTTATGTATGCATTCAGAAAGAGAGCATCAGCCCACAGTTGGTTTCAAGCTTTTGTTCTAAGTGTTGGCTCCATTTATACCTATATCTTCATGAGCAAACCGTCAGTTCGATTTGAAACGTTCAGAATTTGAATTTTCAAAAGACGGTGTTGACTGCGCAGTGTTTTAAAATTCGAATTCCGAACACCGAGTGAAGTAAAAGCTCTTCTAATTCCGAAATGTTCTAGTAAAGATCCTCTTCCGTGCCTCAACCGCCACCAAGTTTGACTGCTCTCAACGCTCCGCCATTACTCTCTGTCTTTTACGTGTTTCCTACACTTTGTCATTCCATATATATTAACACGTACATAGACTCATTTGTTACCGTACATATCAAAGCGTGAAATAAAGGGATGTTGGAAATGTTTTGACTTTATTAGGCTCCGTTATTTTTTTTTTCTTTTTACAGAATCTTTCTTCGAAACTGTTGGGATTGACAATTTAAGAGTGTTTAAAAGTGCCTTTTAGTAGTCTTATTAAACAAGTAATTTGACAAGAACAACAATAAACATAGGTAATCTGTGTATGAAAGAAGTTAGTCAATGAAATTAAAATAAATGATTTGACTTTGACCCCGAAACGATAAATTGCATTTGTCAATGTTAACGTCAATAATGCTCATTGGTGTGAACATCGATCGTTTACAGCAATTGAAGCGCTTCCATCGCTAAAATTGATAAAATGTTAAAAGCCACGAATGACTGTTTCGGGGGCACTTTAGCTTCAATTGCTGTAGTAAATGATGGCTTATGGCCAGTAGTTGTAAACAATATTAGTTTTACAATATAACAATTTCGAAAATAAATAGTTTTCTATCTAGTTCTTCATGTATCGCTCGGAATGTTTATTTTTTTTTGTTCCCCGTCAATCAAACTATGTCACGAAAGTAAATAATTAGTTAGTAAAAAAATACTATTTACATTATTAGTGTTTAATAAATCTCAAAAATATTGAACATCAAGAAACCGTCGATTTAACTGTTCTAACTCTTGATCACAGTAATATACTGATGAGAAATCACTTGACAGCAACTCACACAGAACCAAAACAAATTACCTTAATCTAGCAATTTGTACTACGTTTCATATAATATATTAGCTGAATATTATATCCGGGAGAAATAAAAGGCGCAGATGTAAAGAGGGCTCTATCGACAGCGCGCTCGAAACAAAAGTATTCGAATAATATTTTATTTATTTGTTTTATTTTTTAGCCCGTGTTGTGCCACTGTAGGCACAAAATATAAAGCTGACAGTACAGAAGGACCGCTCCCGCTATCTTCAAAAATATTTACCTAAACTTGCCAGACTCACTAGGGCTGCTAGCCGCTACTGTATTGACTCTGTAGGTTTTATTTGTGACAATATGAAATTTTATTGACACTGGTTGGAACATTTTGCAATTTTTTTGTAACAATTTTTTCCTGTTCGTCATGAAATGTCAATGTCTCTCATTTATTCATTTAAACAACACGTGACAGTCGAGACTGAAGTCTGCTAGAAACTGCTTGAGAATGCCTATAAACGTAATGTTAATATGTGCGTGCGAAAAATGGCGGTTTGTTCTGAGTGGTCTCTCTGCTCGGGCGCGCCGCAGCTTTACGTACTTTGTGCTACAGGGCTAAGGCCTCCGTTTTTCCTTTCCAATCCTCTCTGGACCAATCCCTCCTCAAGCTCATTCCACCATATTTGCCTGGGTCTGCCAAGATATCACTGAACGTTTTCCGGGACCCAAGATATGGTTGTTGTAGCCTACAATTCGAGCGTCTTGCGATAGACATAGTAAGTCCATTAGCATCAATCACCAAGTTTGCTCTCGATGATACAAGATAAATTTAAAAAGTGCACAGGAAACAGAAAACGTCACATTGGTACCTGTGTCCAGTTACGAACCCACTACCACGTGTATGAGAGGCGGGCACCTTGTCCACTAGGTCACGACTTAAATTACTTATTGGCCGAAATACCTATATATATTATACGAAAACTTTTGTACGGAGCGAGTTGTCGGTAAGGTCTCCTTAAATATTAATAACGACGAATGTGTGGCCGCTTCCTATTTCATCACGTACCGACACTCCATCCGTCATTTCTGACAAGTGCCCCGAGGTTAATAAGATCAAAGGTTTATTACGTAACTAAATAGGAATTTGCTGATTACTGAGTTTTCCGGAAAACTCCGAAGCGAATTGTATTTTCGTCAAAAATGAAAAGAGTATGTTTGGATGTACATACTTTCATAACTTTCTGTTTATTACTTTAGTGTGGAAAGAAATTAGTAACGGTGTTTAAGGGGTTCAATACTGTCGTTTAAAATTTAACCAGATTTTTCCAGTAGGACTTATTTATGTCCGTGTCATGATGATACTTATAAAGGCGCCTCTAGCTCACAAGGTTGGATACCGGACAATTACCTACCAATAATAAGACATTTCAATTCAAAAGTACTTTCAAAGTTTAACTTAAATATCACTGACATAAATATGAAGGAAAACATCGTGAGGAAACCATTAATATTAATCTGAAATCACCAATATTCGTCTTGATCAAGCGTGGTGTTCATGAATTTTCAGTTACAAGAAAAAAATGCCAGTATATTATTAACGAACTGCAGAGAGTGCGATAATTTAAGTCAAGAGTGAATAGGTTACTTCTAGGCAAGCGTGCTCCATCTTAGACCACATCATCGATTCCCATCAGGTGAAATAGTGGTCAAAGGTATGACTATCAATAGTTAAAAAAAAAAAACAGACCGGACTCTTTTTAGATTTTATTTTTAAAATTTTATTTTTTTATTTTATTATAATCTCGGAAACTACTGTACCTACGGATTTAATAACGTTTTCAGCAATAGAAAGAGAAATTATTTAAGAAGGTAATAAGCTATAATTTAAAAACGCATTCATAGGGATGAAAATGCGGGCCAAACCTATACCCTGTTCACAATAAGATTAGACATAAACACAAACCTTTTTTACAGTCCCTTCAACCGATTTTGACTTCTATTCCGTAGGCTTAAGGATGACATTAGAGGCAAAAATGTGGTTACAATAACACCTGTTTACTGCAGTTGCCTTTTGTCATGCTACCTACGCAATATAAGTCAAAATCGGTTGAACGGACTGTAAAAAAGGTTTGTGTAAATGTCTAATCTTATTGTGAACAGGGTATAGGTGAATATAAAACTTATTATGTTTCTCATTCATTATAAGACCACACAAAGACTTTTAGCAAATCGGAGCACTTATACGATCATAGTGGCCTCGCTACGTTAAAAATTCCCGTGTGTCTGTAATTTCACCCAGACATAATGTGACGATACGATAAATGATAATTATGATATACCATAAACGTTAATGTGGGCCTACACTGATATTATTATCACCAAAAAGGTTTAGTTCTAAAATCAAATTACTAATAAGTATAGGTAGGTATGGTTTAATATTTAAACAGTACGAATGACTAAACTCATAATATTATTATCTTCTATGATAACATTATAAAAAGGTAGAGTTTGGATTTGGCAGGTAATCGCCGAAACTGCTCATCCGATTTCTAGAATTCTTTCACCTGTAGGAAACTACGTCATCCCTAAATGCTGCAGGCTATATTTTATATCAAATAATTAGGGATACGTTAGAAAATGTATGCGATTGAAGTCACTGGAAAAACCTAGAAAATCTAAAATTCTTTCTCGGCTAAAAACTTAATCAAAAGCTAGCTTATTTATTTATTTATACTTCATGCACAAAGGTACAAAGGCGGACTTAATGCTTTAGGCATTCTCTACCAAAGGTAAAAGGATTAAACACGGAATCTTCGGTCGGATTTACAACGAAGCTGAATTAAGTGTATGATATCCACACGGGCATAACTTAGTTCATTATTATTATTATATTTAGCCTGTACTGTCCCACTGCAGGGCAAAGGCCTCCCTCCATTCCTTCCATCGGTCTCGACTTTTAGCCATTTCTTACCAATTCTTAAGGAAGATATCCAAGTCATCCCGCCATCTCTTACGTAGTCTACCGCGGCGCCGGTTAGTTAACTTAGTTAATAAATTAGAATAATTTTCTTAACATTACCAGCATCTTACTACCCTTGTCCCATGATACTTAAGGTCAGAGCAACACGTTTTCTTTCTCCATTCCGTCCTGTCAAGCGTCATGATACAAATGACTTCCTTCTATTTCATATCTTCTTTTTCTTTGACCGTCCTCTTCCTCTTTATCCATCCATATTTATATTAACAACTCTTTTATTCACATGTATTTGATCCCTTCTCTTCACATGCCCGTACCAAAACAAACGATTGCCTTTATTAAGATGATCATCAATACCCTTACATAATCATTAACTTACTGCCCTTATCCCATATTACTTGGAGTCGGCGCAACGCGTTTTCTCATTCTATTCCGTCCTGTCAAGCGTCATGATACCACTGACTCCCTTCTCTTTCATATCATTCTTCACACAGTCCATCTTTCTTTTCTTTGGCCTTCTTCTTCCCTGCATCTATCCACATTTATATTCATCACTCTTTTGGTCACATGCTTTTCATCCCTTCTCTATAACATCACACAAACGATTTCCTATTAAAAAATATTATATTACTAGCTGACTCGGCAGACGTTGTCCTGTCTAATCTATTTACCTACCTACCTACCGATCCACCTTTTGCCAATTTTCAACCGACTTCAAAAAGAAGGTTCTCAATTCGTCTGTACGTTTTTTTTTATTTTTTTTTTGTATATTTGTTACGCGATTTCTCCGGCAAATGTGAAGCGATTTTGAAAGTTCTTTTTTTGATGGATAGGGTATGCCTCAAGGGTGGTCCCATATAAATTTTATCGAAATTGATTCACTTTTTGGAACACAGACAGACAGAAAGCAAAAAAAATACATGGATGATGTTGGGGTGCTTTTTAAGATATTAGCAAAATGATAATCACTCTACTCATATATGTCAATAAAATATTTATAACTATTGACCCCACGCTTTTTTTAAAATAAAATATTTTTTTTTATTCACACTATTATTAATTTATATTTATTGAAATTTTTAACACTTTTCTTAATTTAAATTTATTAAAATTTATTTTCTATTTTTTAGTTTGGTTTTCTATAAAAAGCGTGTTTTTAGTTTTTTTTAACTATTATTTTTAAATTTAATTATTGGTTGACTTGTTTTAACAGAACTGGTCGTAATTAGGATCTATGTTAGTAACTACATCAATTAAATTACATTATATTAAATTACCTATATTGAAAATTTGAATAATCACATAAATATACGAATAAATCACATCTAAATACCTATTAATAGTTGAGATTAAACATTTAAATTAAATTATTAATATTAGTAATATTAAAAAAGAATACCCCTATTATATTACATGCCAGAATATACAACTGAGGCGGCACAACTTCGAAAAGGAGGCGAACAGACGAATACGCTTGGGCTAGGCGGCATTCGGAAAGCTTTAAATCGTTGATCCCACAATCCCTTAAGACCAGGGTGTTTTACCAATGCGTCCTACCAGTAATGACTTTCTGAGCCGAAAGGTGGAAACTCACTGTGGACCTTGGTCCACAAATTCAGAGTTGCTCAGCGTGCTATAGAGAGAACAACGCTCGGAGTTTCTCTGGTGGATAGAATTTGTGATGAAGTCATTCGCCAGAGAACTAAAGTCACCGACATTGCTCGTCGAATAAGCACGCTGAAGTGGAAGTGGGCCGGCCACATCTGCAGATGGACAGAGTTGAGGCTGCGTTTGGGCAAGCGTAGTGTGGGGACGCCCTGTGGCGCGATGGACCGACGATTTAAAGAAGGTGGCTGGCAGCGGATGGATTCGGGCTGCCCAAGACTGGATTGGTTCGCGATCTCTCGGGGAGGCCTACGTTTAGCAGTAGCCGGCAATAGGCTGATAATTATGATGATAATGATCTATATTTTTCACATCGATGAGACAAAATTTACAATTTAACCTTTTGACCGACACAGTCATATATAGATGACAAACAAAAAAGCGCCAAGCACGCCACGGTCACGACTACGTGACAGACTTGTTTTTATTTCCCTTGCACATTGTGTTCTTTAACTCATCCTAATTTATATAGCTTGAACTTCTTTCTTTATATTTCATCTACCTATATTAAAATAAGATGACGAAAACTAATACCAATTATATAAATAGGTATTTTAGGATGAAATCGTAGCTTGGCACTGGGCACGTTTTTGCTTTTTTGGCGGTGAAAAGGTTAATAAGTATGCAAGGTCCATCGTATTCACGTATAGTTATATAACTATTAACTGTAAATGCAAAATAGTGTACACATTTTCTTTTAAAAGAATAAGTATTGAGTTTCTTGCCCATTCTTCTCCATACGAAACAACCTTTGGAAGGGGCAACTAGAATCATCTTTTTGTATATGACGTTCAAAAGTAATGGTCTAATCGAAATAAATGATTTAACTTTGACTAGTAGAATTGGGTTTTGCTTGTCTACTGTGCGCTATATTTCCAGGCAACAATAGTCTTAAGCCGATGTCATTGTGTCAGTTGGCTCCGATACATCTGTCCGTCTGCATTTCGATGTATGGTGACGTGAGGTCGGTCCGGCACCAATTTGATTTACTGTGACATGGAGTGTTAGATTGTATCTCCAATGATGTATTAGAGTGAATTTGTAAGTGTAGGTAAAGGAGTGATTAATGTATGAGATTGGAGATTATGGTGTTCAAAGTGATGTTATTTTTGGAAGGTGTGAAATTGTGGTACTATAAAACCGTTTCCACATAGGTATATTTTTTCAACTACTTTCATACATTATTGACGACATTTGATAACGATTCTCAGGTAGTTGTTTTTGGTCTTGTTGTTGGTTGGTTCTCTGGTCGTTTATTATATTTGTATACGCATCCACGTCACAGGAAAAATACTTAGTGTGGGGCAAAGTTAAAAATAATAACTGTCGCGTGTCTGAAAGTAGTTGAATAAGTAGACTAACGGCCAATTTTAAGATGTCGTTAAGTCTCGTACACTGTCACAGTCACTTTGACATAAAGTCATAGAGACAGCACGAGACTTAACGACATCTTAAAATTGAGTACCGTTTGAGTATTTGGCCATTTGTCTTCAACAGTTCATACTGGTAATATAAATCATAGTGAGTATACCTACTTTCCTATAAAACGTTTGTTAAATCTTGTATCTGTACATTTAGGTGCCCTAAATAAGTACCAAATCAAATCAAAAGCTAATTAGTAAAATCTCAGCATTCCTTAATGAACTTTTAGTCTTTAGCCAAAACGAGGAAAGACAAAGTAGGAGCTATTTTGTATAATTATCAACGTGTTTCGTTTTTAATAGAACTTTTAGGAACATAAGCATTCTAACACACGTTCCAATCTATCAAAAAGCTTCTATTCTGCCTACATTTTTGACAAGATCTTGACATTCATTGTCGCTGATAATAATGTTTTTAATTACGAGTATTGACCTTTATATTACAAGCCCACGACACTATTCCCAAACCATAGCAAAACTTGTAAGCTAGAATCAACAGTGGGACA
This sequence comes from Charanyca ferruginea, assembly GCA_947361185.1. Taxonomy (NCBI): domain Eukaryota; kingdom Metazoa; phylum Arthropoda; class Insecta; order Lepidoptera; family Noctuidae; genus Charanyca; species Charanyca ferruginea. The sequence continues at coordinate 17,511,976 of OX376071.1, read as the reverse complement.
ACCAGAAAAGCGCCGAGACAACAAAGCCCGACGAGTACCAGAGAAACGATTCAACTGTCTTAGATCCCGCAACGAAATTAATCAGAAAAGAACAGCGGCGGTCTAAGAAAAAATCTGTTTTTCACTTCCCCCCATATCAAGAAGGAGATATAAAAGAACTAGGCTAATAAGCACAAAGAGACGTTTATAACTGGGAGAAGTCCAGTTACTAAGCACCATCATCTGCCTAGCCTTTTCCCAAATATGTTCGGATCCACTTCCAGTCTAACTGGATGCAGCTGAATATCAGGTTTTTACATGATGACACGATGACATTGTGCTGGTAGCCGAAAGTGGCCTAGAGGTCCAGAGCAGATTGGAGGTGTGGTGGCAAAGACTAGAGAGTGTTGGCCTGAAATTGAGCAGAACCAAAACGGAGTACTTGTTTTGCAATTTCGGCGGTCTCTCTAGTCCTGTGCCCATGTCTCTAGACGGAACGCCCATACCGACCTGCTCCGACTTTCGGTACCTCGGGTCGCTGGTCCAAGGGGATGGCGATGTAGACCGAGACGTAACGCACCGGATCAACGCAGGATGGATGAAATGGCGACAGGTCACTGGAACAACTTGTGACCCACGGATGCCCCTCAAGTTAAAAGGGAAAATCTACAAGTCCGTGATAAGACCTGTCGTACTGTATGGATCGGAATGTTGGGCCGTGAAGAAGATGGATGAAAAAAGATTGCACGTAGCGGAGATGAGAATATTGAGATGGATGTGTGGAGTTACCAGAATGGATAAGGTGAGAAATGAATATATTAGAGGAAGTTTGAAAGTGGCGCCAGTGACAGAAAAGTTGAAAGGGAATCGTTTGTCTTGGTATGGGCATGTGAAGAGAAGAGACGAAACTCATGTGACGAAAAGAGCTATGAATATTAGTTTGGATGGATGGAGAGGTAGAAGAAGGCCAAAGAAAAGATGGATGGATTGTGTGAAGAATGATATGAATGAAAAGGGAGTCAATGAAAGCATGACGTTGGACAGGATGGAATGGAAGAAGAAAACATGTTGCGCCGACCCCAAGTAACATGGGATAAGGGCAGGAAAAAAAAAAAAAAAAAGGAAGAAGCTCCACAACCCAGATCTGTGTAGGTAAAACTATACCCCTTGGTAAGACTGGTTGTCAGACTTTCAGGCTTCTGACTACCCAAAAAGACTGCCAAAGATCTATGAATAACAGCCGGCTTTGCGCGCTTTTTGAGGCATGAAGGGAACCCGGTGTATAAACATCCACAGACCCACAGACCGACCGCGGCAATCGTATTTTAACCTTTAACCGATGGATCTGTATGGCGGCTTTCGGTGCTTAGCACCACGGTCTCAAAAAAAATATTAGTTTAAAAAAACAAAAAACACGCTTTTTATAGAAAACCAAACTAAAAAATAGAAAATAAATTTTAATAAATTTAAATTAAGAAAAGTGTTAAAAATTTCAATATATATAAATTAATAATAGCGTGAACAAAAAAAAATATTTTGTTTAAAAAAAAGCGTGGGTGGTGTCAATAGTTATAAATATTTTATTGACAGATATGAGTAGAGTGATTATCATTTTGATAATATCTTAAAAAGCACCCCACGCTTTAATTAAAATAAAATATATTTTTTTTATTCACACTATTATCTATTAATTTATATTTATTGAAATTTTTAACACTTTTCTTAATTTAAATTTATTAAAATTTATTTTCTATTTTTTGGTTTGGTTTTCTATAAAAAGAGTGTTTTTAGTTTTTTTAAACTATTATTTATTATTTACTTTTTGGTTTGAAAAATGGAATAATTTTATCAAATTAGTGTATTGTCATCGGTCCTCGATAAATCTACAAAGTTTGAACGAAATCTGGCCGTTTAAAGTGGGTCAAAATCGCGCCCAAAGAAGTCGGTTACAAACAAACATACAAACACAGGTGAAGCTAATAAAAAGCGTGTAAAAACCTTTAAACCTTTAGATTACCGTACCAGCCTCAAAATCGCAAAAGAGAACAGCCATGTTTCAAAATTATGTCGCAACAAACTTTCCAAAATTTATCTGCTCATACTCAACCAAGCAACACACAACACGTATATCCCTCTATCGTCCTTACCCAATACGGTCCTATCATAACTCCTAAGTCCTTTAATTACATTAACATTCGACTTCCAAAGTAAACATAGCTTGTTAATTGCTAAGCGAATTTTCTGCAACTTGGATTCTCATCACGTTGTCCATAAACTACCTCCAACGGTTAACAGGACGCGGTTTGTTTTATAAATAGAATTTTCTAGAAACTAATTGTAAGACGATACCTAGTGGTCTGTTGTCTATTGGAAAAGCGGTTTTCAGTTTAGTACAGGAATAGAATCTGCCTAAAATGTATTTTTTAAGGAAATATTCAAAAGGTTGTTTGACACTTCCTGTGATCCAAGCATTGCAATCCAACATGGCAATACGGCCAGTCTCTTGGGGACATTCCCACTTGAAAATTGTAAAGTTGGCCGTATGCCATCGAAACTAGTCGGAAGAACCCGGCAACACAGTGAGTTAATCCGTTTTTCTCAATCTATAATGTGTAACAATACTCACGTTTCGTTTAGTGTTAGACATTAATAATAAGTTCTGCATTGACGTTTGGAAGGTAAAATGGGATCGATTTATAAGGTACTAGTTTTGCCCGTGACTTTGTTCGCGTGAATGTGTAGATCAATATTTATATTTGTGTCAAATTTTAGCTAGCTTTGTTTAGTCCTTAAAGCGTGAAAGAGTAACAAACATCCATTCATCCAACCTCACAAATCACATTAAAAAAAATGTACCCAGAGCGCATTTTGAGTATTATAATTATGACCAACGTCAATATTGATGTCTTTTATATGATCTTGTGTATCGAGCTGGTCTCCACAACTTCACGTCTCAGCGCGCATTTTGCGTACGAATCAAAACATAAAGTACCTTACTAGTAACTACATAGGGCGGGTTGTTTCAAACAGTCGGTTAACGTTACATACGGACGGTTAAAAAGTTACTATTACGTGCGATGTTTAACGTACGTTAAATGTAACGGGTTGTTTCATGACATAAAAATCCGTCAGTTAAAGTTATTCAAAAAGAGATTCCATAATATCTTGATGTTTGAAGTAGCTGTTTGACAACACAAAATTACGATGACTGGTCGGTTATGGTAATAGTAACTATTTGACGTATGATTTTGTGAAACAACCCATTTTTTTATTTGACGATAGTTAGCGCCATTTTCGACTATTACCGGTCAGTAATGGTTAGTTGAAGCAACCCGCCCTTAGTGTAGTAACTTACTATAGTAAAATAATTTTTGTTATCCGATCAGTAGGCCTAGCCAAGTTAAAAACGTTTCGTATCGTATCTCTTTCTACAATAATTAACGCCTCGCCGTAATCCATTTTTGATATTCGATCACGTGACTTATCGTTGAGATGACGTCATTCGCATACATTTAATTAGTTTTCTATTAGCTTTTTCGATTGTCAATTTGAGTAATTTGGCTAGGGCCCCAGTACACCCAGAGGTGTCTCACAAACAGACACACTTTACCTCTAATTAATATTAGTATAGACGTCAATAAGTCAACAGTTCAACAACACACTCGAAATTGAACTGCTAAGCTACCCCCGTTCACCATTCATTGACATGCGTTCGGTTGACAGGTTTTGCGGTTGCCGCTCGGTAACTCGGCAGTTGGTCGCAAGCTCCTAACTCCTGCGGTCAGTCCGAAACAGGTCTTAGATTTCACCGTTCGGATACAGTTGCTCTACAATTGGTTCTAGGCTAATATAGGCAATTTAAACAACAGTATTGTTAGGTCTTTTGATCAAAGATTCTATACCACGTCATTAAAGAACAATGCCCGCTCCCCATACATTTAAAAACCTGATAACAAAAATGTATGTATAGTTATAAGGTAAAGTAGAAAGACTATCTGTAAGTTTAAAAAAGCATGACAGATAGTCATTTTTACGATTTAAACACTAGAAGTCCAAAAAAATACAAATGTTACTTTTTAGGTTAGGATTTGCCGTTACCAAATAAGTAATAAAGAAATAAATGTGCTAGAACTAATTTTTGACGCTAGAAGTTTTTTTGGTCTAAAATAGGAATACATACCTACCTACCTATAGTCTAAAACTACTTTTTTACTTTATGTATTCCTTGAAATAAACTGCACTTATGTCACTGCTTAGGCTCTCGATGAATGTCACTATAGATAGAGTATTGAGCATTAATTGCTGTTTCAATAACAACAACAACAACCTTCTAGCATTCATAAAGAATCTTGAAAACCTCTCCAATATAAACACACCATTTTCTTGAAAATATGATCTAATTGAGTTTTCATAAATAAACCAAATTTTAATGTCAAAAAAATCCGTTTCAATCGTGCGAACTCAATTACATACTGCGTGATTAATTGATTTAAATATTACATTAATTTTAATGAATATGTGTTATTTCATTAAAAATAAAATAATAATACATAACTACTTACTGATTAAATTAAACGTAAAATAATGTATAAAACTCAGAAATAGAGTTGAATAAAGTTAAAGTTGTAGTGTGTAAAATGGAACGCCTTAAAAAAGGGTAGTTGAGGTGCGTTCAAAACATGGTAATACGGTTTACCTTTGACGTAAAATAAGCATAAAAAATATAAAAATCTTTTTTCCTGCGTTTCTTTTAACATTGTGATAAGCGTAATTAATAAACAATAAAATTATCTGAATTTTAAGATTTATTTCATTTATATACATAGTCAGGTGAAAAATGAACATTCTTCTTAATGTGGCTGATAATTTGAGATTATTTACGAGTATACGAAAACCTAAGGTTTTAAAGCTTCTAAATTAATTACTATTTCGTACACATTTTCACATCTACATTATTTTCCCCGATGCAGATGTCAGAGAAGGTGGAATTCTTCACTTTTTAAATTTTTAACTGACTTTGAATCAGAACAGACAGATGCCTACATGATTTTTTCACATGTATGTACACCGATATTGTCAATTTTATTATGGACCGATTTTTGAAATTTCTGATTTAGAAGAATGACAATGGAACTCCTCAATAACGAATCGTTTTGTGAGAGTTAGAACACACGTTTTGTGAATTGACTATTGTATTGACGATCAAAGATAATTGCTGGTTAGTTTTGGTAACTTATCATGGATTTCAAAGATACCCCTTGGAACCCGTCATGGAGAACAGAACTATAAACATATATAGGTAAAGGGGATATCGTGCAGAAGATGAAACATATTTTCTAGTTAGGTTGTTCCCGGTTCTTAATGGATTTGGATGATAAAAAATACAAAATAAAAAGCGTACAATATAAAACTTTTTATCAAAAAGATAATCGCAACATAGTGAAAATTAACTTTAAGTCATCTATTACGACTTTAGTTTCAGAAATCGGTGCCAATGCCAAATAACAAACCGAACATAGGTAATCCGCCGACTTCCGAACAAGTCATAGGTTGTCATATTTTGTGCTATAGCTATTTGTTCTATGTTGTTTCTGAAGGCGGTTGTCTTTTTTGAGAAAAAGTTTTAACATAAATAAAATTATTATGTTGAATATTTTAATAACTATGCCTATGCCTATAACTAACTAACTACTATTTTAATTCCTACTCTGTCTTTCTACATTTTAAACTTCTTCGCATATATTTTCCTCTTATAAATTGTCGTATCACTTTTTGGACGTTGTTTTGTACAAAATAGAAAATAAGATTGTGGCAGCACTGCAAGATGTGCAGCACGAGTATATTTTAATTTATTTCCCCGTCAGGTGTGATGCGGTACGAAATTGTGTGATTCGGAGACAGATAAGTAACTCTATTAAAATGTGGGTAGTGAAATACGCGGAGAATACCTAGTCTAGGTAAAATTATTTTGAAGGTAATTTCGTTTTATGAGATTTATGTTGCCACAAAATTTACTAAGCTGTTCTCTTGCATGTCTGTAAAAAAATAAACTTAAAATTTAAAAAACCCCCGACACAAAAGGGAGCCACTTTAAAGAAAAAAAAAATGTGTTTGTTGGCTATTTTTTATTTTATTTTAAACTACCTAGTAATATTATGTTCCAAGCATCGTGGCGTCCGGGGGACCAAGAGGTTTATGAACTATACCCACCAAAAATAATTAGCGGTCCCCCGATTTTTTTTACTTTGTAAGAGTTTTCATGTTTGCTGAGCTTTTTTAATATTATTATTAATTAAATCTTTTTAAATTACGAGAACACGAGCTACGCACAATGTAAATACTTTCAATTAAAATTAATAACTTTATCATAAAAAAATGGACATGTCATCTGACATAGACCAATGAGGTCGCAAATAATATGGCAAATACCAATCACTCTTCAGTTATACTGACGAGATAGACTATAGAATAACGACTTTTGCATCAAAAATTCCGTTCATCGTAATGGTAAAATGCTGATATTTTCCGATTGGCTTATTCGATCTTCATCGTACATAACTAAGAACCTCCACCCCGAATCCAGCTTTAAATAATAAAGAAACCGCGTCCAAAGCGGTCACGCCATTTTTAGGAGCTACAATGCCACAGACAGACACACAGACACACACGTTACACTTATAACAACCGTCTGTTTTCGTCGGGGGTTCAAAATAATTTTAATTACAGCCAAAGAATTATTACACATTATACCCGTGGCTCGACCCGTGTGTTTTATTACATTCCGTACGAAAAGCAGCTCATTTTTTAATGAAATGAACAAAATCCCTATCTGTATTTCGTTACTTGCGTCTACAGCAAGGTGACAATGAAGATGATGGCATAGCTTCGTTTGAATTGGATGATCACCCATCCACAAACCGACCGCGGCAAGGATACCTTAAGCATAATGACCGGTCTATCCGTACTGATTTTACTTGGCCATGAGCTCCATACGAAGGTATAAAACATATTATAATAGTATATTCTACAAAATGTTCTATCCACTGATTTTGTTTCCTGCTTACACGTAATAATTGTTAGAAGTAGTTGTGAAAATTCATGGATATTTTATCAATACCTCCCTCACTATATTAAAGTCAAGCTATATGTTTAAATTAGATCATTAAAAGGGACTTATAAACGTCACAATTTACAAGAAAAAACTATTGAATCTATGTTGTAAGGAACGATTCCAGTCATAATATAAAAAAAATTGCCCCCCCATTCCACAATAGGAATTTTCCCAGTTTCGTTTGTGCATTTCATAAACAAACAGCCAGACCCAGAAAACATACCTAAAGGCTATACATACAAATAATTTTTGTTTCGTGCGGCAATAGGGGATATTACTGCAATGTTGTGGCACCAGAGTGCATAGCATAGTCCGTAAACAGTTTATCGACGAGTCGTTCAAATCGTGAAATTCTGCCTTTAATTGAGTTCAAAATTGGGAAGTGTGTTATATTATAGAATAATGTATCAGTGCTGTATATTTCGATGAAGAAATGAAGGGAATTTAAATGGAAATTACAGAATAACGTTCACATTTATCATGTAAGACAACCAAATATTATTTTATTCTGAGCATAACCTAGAATCCACTTTCAAATGGTCGTAGGACGCCATAATATGGTTAAAGTACAGTTAGATAAGTAAGATTAATTAAAAATTTGATATATTTTCACAAAATACCTAGTTATTACATTATCATAATTTAACAAGAATACGAGGTTATGATTTACGGAATGTGCTAGTGGCGCCCTCTGCGCCGAGTTTCGCGTAATGTTCCATAATGAACACACAACACGCAGCACAGCAGCCAATGTGTGTCGTCAAAGGTAATCGTATGAAGAAGAATGGGTAAGAAAATCAAAACTTACTCTTTTAAAATAAATAAGAAGAATTCCAAACAGTCTGTTCTCGCAAAAACTAGGCATAATAAACCATTCGTTGCCAAACTAGGTTTTGCTGGACCACCAGCAAACAGTAAGAGTTAGCAATTCCAACAGTCAGCCGGACAAATGCTTCGCAAGAATGGTCCACGAATTTATGGCAACAATTCGTTAACTCTACAAGGGCGACGTGAGGAATGCGTCTTTATGCGTCTTCCAGCTGAGCCATTACAAGACCTCGTCTTATTTTAATGTACGAGTTTTGGGCGGAAATTGAAAAAGTTTTGTTGTAAGCGCCTCTTGTTGGTCAAATGACATGTTTTCGTAACGGGTGATAGTTCTAAGCACGTGTAGTAAATATTTATGAGTTGTTATGTCTACAGAGAGTAAGATTAGTATAAGGTCAGATTAAATGCGAGACATTAGGTATACAATTATGTACTATGTAAGATTTTAAACCTTGATTTCGCTTCCATTAAGTACTTTTAAATTCATCATTTTTGTGAAATTTCGTCAATTAATTTAAATGAATAAATAATCAGTTTAGCTGACTTATTTTTATATATGGAAGACATGAACACTTGCTAAAGGAATATTGGCAATTTTAGACTTAAATACAAGTTCAGGTTGCGACGAGATGTTATTCTTCACCGAAAACAGTACCAATTTCATTTACGCGTTGAACTTATGTTAAAAAATAAAACTACCCTAGTTAAATTATGAAGTAAATAATCCTAGAACACAGTATGGCAAGAGAATTTATTTGCACGACTTTCAATAAACCTGAAGGTATGTTTTTTACATCAGGTCTGAAGTACCTTATACCTACACTACAAATCAATAAACCAATCTGAAACTAAGGTTCTAAAGAACGGTCACAAATAAAACTAAATTATGGACCGTCAGATTGCCTGTTCAACGCCTAGCCAGGGGTATAGCATTCCTTATGGACTAAGATCCCAGAGATCTGAAACTTACGTCGTTTTAGTGTGGTTTTCCGTGAGCGATAACCACAGCCAGACTTTAAAGGTAGGACTTTTAAAGTGTCTAGCACAAGTTATCGCTGACAGCAATAATGTTTTTTTTTTCATAGTCTTAAAGGCTTGCGTTAGGCCGCAACTCACCTGATCTTTAGTGATGATGCGGCCTAAGGTGGAGCACGCTTGCCTAGGATCAACCGGTTCACTCGTGCCATGAAGATACCCAGATTATATGTATCGGGGAATAGAGAGGCGGGCAGTGAATTCCACAGTCTGGCAGTTCACCCAATAAATGTGGAAATATAGCGCTTGGTTCGAGACCCTGAAACTTCAATCGTGTAGCGGTAACGCTTCGCCGTATCTCTGCTCATCTGATGATGGAATGGGGATTAAGCTGTACAATTCAAAAGCACACTTTGCGAAATGTACCCGATAAAGGACCGATAGACTGGCAACGGTGAGGCGATGTTCAAGGCTCTGGAGCTTAGCCTGAACCAGGGAGTCGTGGTCTAAGTGGTATGGTCTATAAAGATCTCCTGCAAAAACTATCTGTTTCAAACTGTTCTATACTATTCTCTAACGTTACCATTCGTGGCTATGCTTGAAGACAGACTCGACATCTTGTCAACCGTGAAATCGACGTCGAGATCAGCGAAATATTTTTTCATATAATGAACTGTCAAGTGTCAAATTATTCAACCTTTAGAAGTTCCACCAAAAACACAACACACACGGTCACACGGGGACATGTAGCTAAAAAGGTATGGGTACTTGCTATCTACAAAGCTTAGCTAGCAAGTACCCATACCTTTTTAGCTACATTTCCTTCTATTTCCAAAATTTTAACCCTGTCAAAATGACGTAGGTTTGGTGACCCTAGGATCTTGGACCATTACCTACTTTTACGACCAACCAGGCATGATAAACAGACAATAAATTCTATGTATATCTTTTACTGCCAGACCTGCCGAAAAAACTGAAACAACCTGCCAGTGAAACAAAAAGGTACGTAGGTAATAAGACAAAGGCGTAAATATACGTAAACTTGGTCCTACAAAAAACTAGGAAAGACATTTTCTATTTTTAGAGGTGACCTCTCAGAGGAAGTTCTGGGCTGCTTCCTACTTTCACTATAAGTATTTATATTATACAGAAGGGCAAAATAGATTCGCAGAAAAAAACATTATTTTTACAAAATATGGATAAATACGTAAGTACTTCCTGAAATAGTAATATTCGTCGATAAAAATAGAAGCTTTTATTACTTGTAGCTTCTGTTACCTATATACATGTTACGGCTAATAGCGGTAGTGCGACTGTACCCAGATTTAGCCGGCTACAACTAGGTGCAGCCGGCCACATGCGGTTAAACTTAGTTGACTGTATGCTTCTTACTACATAACCGGAATTTGTAACATATTATTGATTTCAAAAGAGTGTTCATGGAGTTTCTTGCTCGTTCTCCAAAGAAACCTACTGTTTGGAACGAGCAACTACCTTCAACTTTCTGACTGACTGACTCTGACAATTCAAAAGTTTATTTGAAATAAATGATTTTGAGTTTGAGTTTATCTTCGTTTAGATCTAGGTTTAGTCTTCATCACAGCGGCTAGAACTAGGTGCAGTCGCACACCAACATCAGGGGCACCCCGAGGTTTGGCTTGGTTAGGTTCTTTTAAACCCTGTACACAAAATAGAGCCCCGCTCAGTGGTGTCCCGTCGACCTGACGTCGACCGTCTCCTTCTGCTCAATGGTTTGGTGCCGCAAGTCTCGAGCTCGCAAGCTAATCCTAAGTCTAACCAACTGCTACCAGCCACACCTAGTTCCAGCCGGTTAAAACTAGATGTAGTCGCAGAAGTGCGACTACATCTAGTTTTAACCGGCACTTGATGTAGCCGTAACATATATAGCAAAATGAAAGAAACAGTTTATTTATTTATGACTAGTACTTAGCCCGCGACTTCGTCCACATGAATTTTCTTACCGGTACCAATTTTTAAATAATAAAATATACTCTATAGCACTCAGGGATAATGTAACTTCAAATTGGTGAAAAATTTTTTGAAATCGAATCTGTTCTGCGGTTTCCCCCTACATACTCGTACAAACAAATATTACCTCCTTTATAATATTAATATAGACAGATGATGTAATTTTTCGTTTCAACCGACTTCAAAAAGAAGGAGTTTCTCAATTCGACTGTATATTTCTTTTTTTTGTGTTTTTGTTACGCGATTTTACCGACAAATGTGAAGCGATTTTGAAAAAAAGCAAAACAATAGAAAGCTTTTTTACAAAAAAGATTTAAAATGTAAAAAGTGATAAATAACTTTAGCACAGAATCTGACTTTACTTTCGGTAGTCGGTGGCAATACAAAATAACAAACAGAACAAAGCCACCGACTTCCGAAACTAAAGTCATGTGTGTTGTGTGCTATAGTTACTTATTTATCACTTTTTAGATTTTGAAGGCGGTTGTCTTTTTTGTAAAAAAGCTTTTATAAAAGTAAGTAAGTAGGTATAAATCTTCAGACAAACCACGTTCCATACACACATTCCATCGGCTTTAAGTCGATAGGTACTGGATACTTCTATTTTAAGAGTCCAATTTGTTTCGAGTCTGTAAAGCTGTTTGGTTGTATTTCTTTGTAAAAGCCTATCAAAGTAACCGTAATTAAGTCTAGACCCAACGAGAATCGATACCTAATTATTCTGTCTAGCTCATCCCACAATTCTGTGGTTCCTTACAAGTTGAAGCAAAAAAACTGAGAAATATTTTCATCACACCGTTTGTTACAGAAAAAGAGATTCTTATCAACCTCTTATCAGAATCACCCATCTCAAGTCTTTATTGAAACTTTTACGCGTTACATACGAGCCTAATTAATTCCCGAAATGGGCCACATAAACATCGAAGGAAAAAAAGTTTTGAAGGGAATCTTATAAAGTTTCGCAGTAAAATCTTCGTACAAAGCAAGGAACGTTCGGAATTCCAAAGTATTAAAGCATGAAAAGAAACTGTCCGGAACTTATTGAAGCAATCAGATTGTGCAGATTCCGTTTAACATTAGTGAAATTCTTGCCG